>CM053267.1:59019193-59696895 GCA_028583415.1 Protea cynaroides | reverse complement strand
GGTTTAATTGAGGATGACAGCGGAAAGAACACATAATATTCTGCCATACAAGTATTAAATTTCTGCAACTAACCGATTGTGGGTAATCACAATTTGTGCTATAACCATTAATCTTTGAGGTGCCAAAAAGCCTTGGGTTGTATAGATCCTCCCAAGAAAAAAAAATGCTCACAAAACTACTAGAGTGGGACATGACCCAAGCCATTCTCTCTGTTTCTTCTCTTCCCCCATTTTTTAATTGAGGATCTCCTCTTTGTTTCTTTGATATATATATATATATATATATATATATATATATATATATATATATGAATATTTTATTTGTTTATTATTTAGTTTGTTAAGTAACATGGCTTCATCATGATTAGATTCAAACAAAGAAATGAGAAACCGTTTCAGGTCATGTCATTGATTAGCTCTGATTTCTAAAACTATGGTTTTTAAATACAAATTAATGTGGTAAAAACTTCTACTCACATAAAAATTTGAAAGAAACGCCTTAATTTTGAAAATGTAGAAGCCTAAGAGTGTATCCATTGTTGATGGATTGTTTATTTTCGACATTTGTTTCAGGACAAGAAACACACATCAGAAATTCCAAAATGTGTTGCTTCGTTTAGTCAACAACAATCTTTGCAAGCCTGCAAAACTATTTACAATGTTGAAATTACTGACCAGCATACTAGATTGGGTGCTACTACTATCAAGGATGAACAACATATTGTTTCCTTTCCTACCTCGGAAGGTAAGGCGGTATTAAGATTTATTTCTCTTATAAGTAATGTCTAGTTTCTTTGCAAGTACCAAGTTCTGATTCTTACATTGTTTTGAACAGTTGAAACGTCTTCATCTATAAAGAAAAAGCCAACTCGTACTAAAACGGACATTGCTTGGAAGTATTGTATAGTTTTGGACAATCCTAATGGAAAAAGAAGAATTCTCGAGTGTATATTTTGTAAGCAAAGATACGCTGGTGGTGGAATTTACCGAATGAAGGAGCATTTAGGTGGTAAGGAGAAAGGGGATGCGAGAGCATGTCCAAGAGTTCCTGAAGAAGTTTGTAATGCAATACGACGTAGTTTGGAAAAAATCCCTCTAGGAGAGAAAGTAAAGCAACGAGGATATGCTTCAAAGGATAACCAGCAAAGCAAGCATAATCTACATACCTCTACGAAAAGTCACAATAAGGTATGGGAAAAAAAGAGAAGAGAGAAAAAAAATCGTTAATTTTGATTGAGCAACCTTTTAGTTGTAGGTTTTGCTGGATTTTAGGAGTTGTATTTCAATAGTTATTCATTTAAATTTTCTTGCATGGTGCAGACCGGTAGAGATCCACTTGCCACTGAAAATGGACATGGCACTCCAATTTCGAGAAATAGAGAAGAAGTTGCTCAAGATGATGCAACAATATCCTGTCAAGAGCCTATGCAAGTTCCTACCATTCAAAGTTCATCATCACCGCACATCACCTATGAGAAGGTAGATTATGGTTTTCTTTTTTGCTTTTGAATTTGGAATCAAGTTATACAATCTTTAAGTCTTTAAGTAGCTTTATTGTTTTCATTTTCATCAGTTCATGGGGTTACAAGGAGTGTGTATAGAGTTTATTAAATCATGACCATTTTATGCAGATTATTACTAATGATGGCATAGGTGAAGAAGGCAAAGAATGTATTAATTCTGCAATTAAGGAAGGAAACACAAAGTCTAGCCCCACAAGTAATGATGTATATTCTACACTAGTAGATGGCTGGGAAAGAAGTGTTGAGATAATTTCTCCTATACCTGATACTGTAATTTCTCTATTACCTGATACTGATCACATTGCGATAGTTGCAAGCCAAGTGAATGACGAGTTTATGATTGATAAAATAGAGGAAGTAATTGATGTTGATATTGGCCAAAGAGATTCCCAAGAGAAAAATAAAGTTATTATTGAAGGAAAAGAACATATATTCCAAAGAGGTTCAAGAGGAGAGTTTATACCTAAGTATGAGGCCTCCAAAGTTGCTATACCAACAGCTAAGTCCTCGACTGATTCCATAGCTGATCATGCATCTCTCATTGAAGTAGAAGAATTCACTCACGTGAACCAGCATGTTGATGTACAAAAATACAAGATTCCGACCAATGTGGTAGCAGAAATCACTCAGGAAAATCAACAGGTTGATGTAGAAAGATATAAGACTCCGATCGATGTGGTAGAAGAAATCACTCAAGGAAACCAGCAGGTTGATGTACAGGTTTCGACCAATGAGACATCGACATTTGATTTGATTTGCTCCCGTTATGGTGATGTTTTTAGAAATTGCATCGTTGTTGGCGAGAATGCAAGAAGGTTTTTTTCAGGTCAGATGTGTGAGGTAGTTCAGCAGATGCAGGTTACTACTTATGATAACACATCTAAAGATATGATTGATAAGTGGTATGAAATTTGTTCAGACCACAAAGCTGTGAAAATCGAAAATCAATGGCTCATGAGCAGGATTGAGCAAATTAAAAAAGAAATTGATGCTAAAATGGATGCAGAACAGTTGCTATCTAAGAGGAGAAAACTCGATGCAGAATGTGAGCAGATTTTATCTAACAGGAGCAAACTCGATGCAGAATATGAGCAATTGCGGAAAAAACTTAAATCAGAATATGAGCAATCGGGAAAAAAACTTGATGCAGAGTATGAGCAATTGCTATCTGAGAGGGAAAAACTCATCGAAGAAGTTGCGATTGTAAATTCAAATAGGAAAATTGAAATTGACAAGTCAAAAGTATCATATCCTAGTAAATCGATGATAGATGATCTTCTGTAATGTAGATGTATTTGGTTTGAGTTTAAATATACCTTGCCATCCCATCCCTTAGGCAATGTTACTGTTTTTTTTTTTGGGGGGTGTGTGTGTTCTTTTAATCTCCCTTAAATTGAGGCATTTCTAATGATTCTTTTGTCTTCAATACTAAATTAATATTCTATAAAAAAAAATCTAAATTAACAAGTTCAGTATACATATTGACCCCACTTATAAGCGTATGGGAAGATAATGGACACAACAACCCCTGCATTTGACATTGATCCAAGTCAGGGTGTTTGTTTGGGTTTGTCTAAAAGGAGAAATGGAATTTATTTGTAACTATGTAATCATAAGTAGATTTCACCCACCCTAAAACACAAAGTCACTGAACAAGGGTGGCAAAATGAAAACATTAATGCTCTTATATAAGATATTCAGAGTTGATTAGTATGATTCGTCCTTCATGAGATTGTTTTCTACCTTCCAGATTCCATGGTTGGAAACTTAATTAATAGTGGGACTATAAATAATAATTATCCAAATTACTAATTATTGAGTGATTAAAATTAAGAGACTTCAGGAACTCATCAATGTTTTTTGTCACATGATATCGTATCCAAGATTGGAAAAGAATGATCAGCTTTAAAAAGTAATTAGCCTTCCTTTTCCATTTAAATTTTTTATTTTAAGGATCCCACTCCTCAAAAATAGGAAATTAATTTTCTCTGCTCCAGGCTCAGGTTTTCATTTTCTTAAGGGCATTACATGCCGTAACAATGTCTTTTCACTTATAGATTTGTCCCAATCCCCATATGAAATGTCAAATTACACTACCCCTTATATTGAGGTTTCCGTGATGCTCGTTCAATAAATGGAATTAATTATAATACATGTTGTAACAATTTTTATACATTCACACTGATGTGAATGAAAATTTTAACCATAATTAAAATCTTTCCCTATTTAAATTCCTTAATTTATTTTAAGCCAATTTCAGATTATTTAAATTCTTTGGTGGGGAACCCCCCCCCCCCCCCCCCCCCCCCGCCAAATTGAGGCATTTCCTTTAATATTCTATCTCTCGGTATTCAAACCCCAACGATACTAAATTAATATTCTATAAAAAAAATATTTCTAAATTAACAAAAATAGGATATAATTAATTGGATAAATATTCTTTATCCAGAAAAGATAGTAAGATAATGAACGACAATAGCTATGTTCTTTAATTAGTTAATGGGTCAGTCTTATACCAATATTTCATGCATATTTTATTATTGTTCATTTTTTATATAATGATGATGTTAGGAATAAGCATGTGCCTGTGTGTGTAAGGACAATGGGACATGGCCGTGATTCTTACCAAATAATAGGACTATTTATGGCTAATCAAACAAAAAGACGGATAAATGTTTGGCTCATTGCTATGGCGCCCTCACTAGCAACTTCCATTGCAGGTTCCTCTGCAAGAATTTCTACTCCTTGAAACACACCAGAGAATCTCGCACAGGAGGAATGGCTCATGCATAGAGAATTCCGTTGGAGGGAGGCAGAGAGAGAGAAAGAGAGTAGAGATTAGAGAGAGAGAGAGTAGAGATTTTGTCTCCGGCTCACGTTGCCAAAAAAATATTCACGTCACTGGAGAGGAAGGCGGTTTGAAAATATAAGTTACATTTGAAGGATACATTAGTAAATTAACATAATTTTTTAATTTTTCAATTTACAATTTAAGGGGTAAAATTGTATTTCAACAAATTTAGTGATTTCCGTTAGTTACGTGGACCTAGGTAATGTTTTTGCATTATTATGGGTGTATATGATGTTAGCAATCTTTGATGGGGTCTAGATGAAATTTTTTTATATTTTATATTATGTTGATAAGTGGGCCCCATTGTGATGTGGTGAGCTATTATTGGTTGGATAAATTTTAAAAAAATAATAATATATTGTTGGGACATGATGTAATAAAAGAAACAAGGAGTATGATTTAAATCAAAGTCTCTTTTCGCCCGATGAGTTCGGATCGAGGTAGAGTAGAAAGGGCAGTCAAAGAGATGAAGGGCAAAGTTGGTCCCTGAATTTTAAAGGTACCATAAATATATTTAAGTGATTGAATGCATGTGTTTCAATAGGTATCTTTGTAGGTTTTTTTGGTTAATAAAAAATTTTAGAGTTCCCTACAAATATGGGCATTTTGGCCATGCATGTGGTTTGAGTAGGGGTAACTTGGGATTTTCACAAAAAGAATTGAATTAAAAAATAAAAAACAAAAAGAAGTACAAGAGTTATTTTTAAACTAGTTCAGCAATTTTCTCCTTTCTTGAAATTCGTTGGAACTAGAAAGCTCTTGTTCTTGAATTAATTGAAGCTTGGTTCCATGGATTTTAGGGGTGGGTTGAGGATAATGAGGATATTTATTTATTTTTATATTTATTTATTTATTTTTTTGGGTAAAAAGAATAATGAGATTAATAGATTGCTAAGAAGAAGAAAAACAAGGATTATTTATACAAGCTGAAACTCGATTGGAAGATTTTGAAATTTGAGTTTTTGTCAAGAGTGTGATTTTCAGCAATCAAACTCTTTGGAGGCTAAATGTGAGAGTGTCTTCATCAGATTTGAGGTAAGACTTGCGAATTCAGAATGTATCATAGCTTGCATATGGGTTTTGGGTATTTCTTTTAAATAGAATAAATGGTGAAAACTATAATATAGAGGCATCAAAAACCAGGAGCATACGGGTTAAGCCAACGAAATAAGCCCGAAATCGAACCCAGCTAAATAAGACAGAAATCTGACCGAACATTTAATAAATGATCCAGTACCCATTTTAGTATTATGTTTGTTAATGAATAAATTATACTTGAGGTACCCATTGTTTAAGAAAATGACATAAAAGGTACTTCAAGTTTCAAAAGTGACATTTGGGGTTGCTTGGGAAAAATTTTCATTCATAAATCAGACATATTTTCTAATTTACCCATCCACTTCATCTTCTACCTAGAGGTCCACCTCCTCCTCACCCCATGCCCCTGCCCTTGCCCTCAGCCTCCATTGGCAACTACTGTCACAACCCACTGTGAGGACAATTGATTTTCCTATCCTCCACGTGATCAAAATGGCTCTTGCCTTTTTACCTATGTCCATCCACCCTAAAAGACGGTGAAAATATTGGAGTCGCCACCTAGATGAGGTGTAGGACCTATAAGTTATCACACATTTGGAGAGACGCTATAACTCGTGACTTAATGGATTAACTACTGATCTTACCAGAGAAGGGTAAGCGTCAAGTTACGAATTGGAAAAGTATTAGGCACCCAACTCGCCTAGTCAGTGGACCGGTCTCATTTTGTCCTGTCATTTCTTATATTCTTAAAGCTTATGTATGTTCAAGTCGTTCAACCTAACCTAGATAGTCAAATGGGAAATCCTAGACCAAGTTTCTAAGTTCTACTTTCAATTTGAAGTAGACAAGTAAATTACAATTTTATATTTTATATTATGTTGATAAGTGGGACCCATTGTGATGTGGTGAACTACTACAACAACAACAACAAAGTCTTATCCCAACTAAATTGGGTCGGCTACATGAATTCTTGTCTGTCAATCAACTCTGTTCGATGTCAAACTTGAAGCAAGGTCTAAGCTATACATGTCTTTCTTCACCACATCCCTAGAGTCATCTTAGGTCTACCCCTAGCTCTCTTAACCCCGTCAATCTGAATCAAATCACTCCTCAGAACGGGAGCATCTAACGGCCTCCGTTGAATATGGTCATACCATCTCAAACGATTTTCTCATAACTTATCATGTATTGGCGCTACTCTCAAATCAGCTTTAATACAGTCATTCATTACCTTATCCTTCCTAATTTTGTCACGCATCCATCTTAACATCCTCATCTCAGTTACACTAAATTTATCAATATGATGCTTCTTGACTGTTCAACATTCAACACCATACATCATAGCCGGTCGAATAACTGTCCTATAGAATTTTCCTTTAAGTTTTAAAGGAATACGTCGATCGCATAGCACTCCAAACACACTTCTCCACTTCATCCATCATATTTTAATCCTCTATGAAACATCATCGTCTATATCACCTGTAGGTCAAATTGGGCGATAGTTTTAGATTAGAGATTGGGAGCTTTAGTCGACAAAGAGTTGCTATTGATTCCAGTAGTCTTCCCAGCACCTGTAGGTCAAATTGGACTAATCTAAAAAATACAAGATAATTGAGTTTCTCTTCTGTTTTTTATTTTTCCGAGCATAAGGTCAAATTAGACATTTTAACGTCTTTCAATTTGAAAGAAGAAAGATAGAAATGTCAAACTCTATTTTTAGTGTATTTCCTCAGTTAAGTAGGGATAGGTGAAATTATGTGAAAAAGTATGGGTGGAGATCGAATTTTGTATGCTTTCTGGGTGGTAGATCAAAATTTTTCTACGTAAAGGTCCACCTCCTCCTCATCCCATGCCCTTTGCCCTCAACCTCCATTGGCAGCTACTGTCACAACCCACGCGCCTCTTCTGCAACTCCCACCCAACCCTATTACGATATATGGAAGGGCATTTAATTTAATTATTTCCTGAAATTTAACATATGGCTAATCTAACATATAACTATCCAATTGTCAAATATTTGCCACATCATTCTTCCATGTGGCTAAAATTGTAGGCTACCTTAATAAATCTTTTACTTAGAGGATTAGTATTGCATAGCGTTTTCATCGGAGAGGAGGTGGTGAAGGTTTTAAAGCATTAAAAAGGACAGTCCAAATGAAAAAAGCATTGGGGATGGACAGTTGTAGTGTACTTATGGCATGAGAGAGCAGTACAGAGAATTATGATGCTAATCAAGAACCTACTATGAAAACCATTGTCCTTTAAAGCATTCGAATTCAAGGGATTTGCCACCTAGATTGGGGTCTAGAACCCATAAAATTAACTCTAAAATATGTTTCCAAGGATTAATCGGTTTTTCATCTGAGAATACTGTGAAACACAGTTAGGGTATAGCTCGATGAAGGTATTAGGCACCTGACTTGATCAAACCGTTTGATTAAACCGATCTTTCTTTGACTAACTATGTTTATAAACGATAATGATCCCTTATTAACATTTGACGTCGCATAAAAATGGTAAAAGAATGATTAAGTCTATACTGACCGTTAGAAGAATGTGCACACGACATCAGTGGAGAGAGAGAACCCTACAAAACGATGTTAGGATGCACAACGAATTGATGCATTAACGGATCCGCATCCTCTCCTCCCAGTACTCTGGTAGGACAGAAGCCCTCGTCAAATAGCTGACACGTGGTTCTTGGGAGAATTCGAGCCCCACGTCTAAGCCGACACCCCCTGTCGGCTCAGCTTGTCGATTGGGTGTCGACTAGGACGTGGGGTTCAGATTCTCCCACCGGGGCATCCCCGTCCTCCCAAAGGTACTGGGAGAGAGGATTTGAATCCATGCACTAACACTATAATGGTATAATCTAGACTGTAATAGACAACTTGAACCGGGTATTGAGCAGGGCGGGGCAACTGAATTATGAATAAAGCTGAACCCCCAGGTGGCCAAGCTCAATCCTATTAGGAATGAGAGCACGCAAACAAGAAGAAAACACAAAAAATTAACATGGTTCAGCACCCCATCGTGGGATGCCTACGTCCACTAGAGAAAAGAGAAATTATTTATTCCCAAGAAACTTCTACAGTTATCTACCTGACAGGCTTAGCTCATCTGTCAGCCTTACAGTGCCTTTAGTTCTCCACTGTCAGAGAAGAATCCTCTGACAACCCTTACAGCCTTATTTAGGTTTTCTCACACAGAGACAATTTATAAGAAAACCTAAAAATCCTAATCTCACTACAATTATAAGTTTATCATATACATGTAATAAATCAAACCCTAATATAAATACAACTCTATTAATTGTGTGGACTCCACAGAATACAAGACACAAACTCAACAAATCTAATATAGCTTCAATTACAAACAGGCATTGCAAATATGCGAAAGGTCCATCAAAACCATGATATAATAAATCTAGCTATTGAACATGATATATGTGGCTTTCAAAATCGATCCAATATTAATTCGGATTGGTTCGATCCAATTGGAAAGACACCTTTATGAAATCGATCTCGTTCAATGAGTCAACGACATGAATAAGTTATTATTTTACTAAAAAATTAAATATTATTTTTATATTTCTAATAATTGTGAATGATTGCTATAGGACAATCCTATCCATGGGATGATTGACACATGGTATATGTTATTTTGTGACTTGAAATTTGAGTCTTTTATGATTATTATGAACCATATCGTATTTTTATTTTTTAGTTAAAAAGAAAATAAAAAAAATTGTGGGAAAAGGATTCCTTATTCCCTCAATTATTTTTCTCCTATAAATATAATTGTGGGACAGTGAATAGTTATGGATTTTTTCTAACTTAGCCGCAAAACATAAGAGGAAAGAGAAAAGAAAAAAAAAAAGAAAAAAATAGAACAACTAAGGTTCTTGTTCATTGTTGAAGATGGTTGCAATCTTGTGTATTCGTGTCACTCTATAAGATGCACTTTGTAATCTTCTTCTTCTTATTGATCTAGTGAAAATATCTTTTCGTCCGTGGATGTTGATCACATTGATCGAATCACGTAAATTTCTAGTGTTTTTATTCTTTATTGTTTATTAGAATTCCATACTGCTATTACCTTCGTTTTTCCGCTATGTTTGCTGTAACAGTATAGAATCTGGGAGGACAGTGGCAACCTATCCCGAATGGTTGCCACGTGGCTCTCGGTGAATCTGAGACCCACGTCCGAGCTGACACCCTATGTCGACTTGGCTTGTCGGCTGGATGTCAGCTAGGACGTGGGTCTCGGATTCACCGAGAGCCACGTGGCAACCATCTGGGATAGGTTGCCACTGTCCTCCCAGACCACTGGGAGGAGAGGATGCGTATCCATATTGGATTTCAAAAAAAAATTATAGATATAGGACAGAACCCGATGGATCAATCCGGGACAGTTTTGTACCCAGGTTCAAAATCTAGATCTCGGACAAGGTTTCTACCATATAGCAAACCGATCCGATCCAGTTTCATAACCAAGGTTCTAATAAGTCTAGATCTTGAACACGGTTTCTACCATATCCAAAATCGATCAATGCAAAGATCCAATGAGAAGTTGACACATGGCCAATATCCTAAATCATAACTATTAAAACAAGATCGGATTGATAGAATATCGGTCGGGGCCAAAACCAAGAGTCGACCGATTACTTGGACAGTATCGATCCACAAAATCTGCCTGAAATCGGTATGGGACTGAGTTGACATTGTCCAAAACCTATACGAATCCAATGATCAAGGATCGTTAAGAGCAAACGTGAGAGCAGAGATGGTTCGTAGAACGAAGAATTTCATCTAGCAGTCGAAATCGTCTCTCTCTCCCACAAAACCCTAATTTCATTTCATAGATGTAAATTTCCAAAATAATGATCTGAGATCAACGGAAAAAAAATCCATGAAAGCAACCACCTGATTTCTCGGTCTTTTAAATCAAAATCAAACAAAAAAAAGGGACTGTTTTCATGATGAAATTGAAACTCACAACTCCCCAAATCCCACCTGCAACATCAGAAATTCATGCAAACCCTGCAACTTCAAAAACCCTATTACCCTCAATTCCCCACTTCAATGAACTCAACTCAGTTCCTTAATGAGGGAAAATCATAATCTCCCCTCCACTGATCTTCAACAAAAGCGGCAATATCCAAGACCTTAAATTTCAAACTTCTCTGCTCTTCCATTCACCAGACTGGAAACCCAAATCATGAGATTCCTGACCATCTTAATCTCATACCCATTTACAGAGCTTCTGGTCAAACCTTAAAAAAATAAAATAAAAAAATCATCTCTACAAGTTATCAAAAGTCAAAAAACACGCACCTTCCTTGCTTCCTTTCTTTCGCCACCACAGAACCCTAAATACCATATCTCTGTGAAGTTCAATCCTCTCTCTTCCTAAATTCCGAGAGCAAATTAAATTTCTCGATTCCATAGAAAAGTCATCTGAAACTGAAAGTGATTCTGTAATAATTTTCAATATCCATTATTGAGATTTACTCGTCACAAAAATCCGGAAAGAAGATCTCGCCACGCGAAACAGTAAAACAGATTTCCGCCATGAAACCATCTCTGCGGGGCTCGAAATCCAGAGCCTTTCGCATTCAAACTTTGAAACGCCTCGAAATTTTAAACGGAAAAGGAAATCTAAACCCTAAAATCATGCATTAAAAGCATGTATCATTGAATCACATCATACATACATAGCATCCATCCATCCACCTTTTTATTGGTCGGGAAGGTGCTTCTACTTTTCCGACAACAGTACCATTGAAATGTCCCCCTGGGTTGTGGGCCCAACTGATTATTTTATCCTCAATGACGATAATACCCTTAACTAAAAGAGACGTACATGGGATTTCGTGGGTTGTCGTAGTGAGGGTGTTTTCGTCTTTACGACTTTTCCCTCCTGGGGTATGTTTTAGAAAATTTGATAAGATGGTAGGGGCTTTTTATAATTTGAGGAATTAAGAAGGACGTTTTCATGGACGGGTTGACAAAAGCGTTACCTAGGTGGATTCAAATCGTCTCATCCCTGAGATTCGGGAGACGCGGCGGCAACCCCACTGGAAGGTCACCATGTGGAGGTCGGATGAATCCGATCCCTCCGTTCGAGTCGACAAGTCGAGCCGATAAGAGAGTGTTGGCTTGAATGAAGGGATCGGATTCATCCAACCCCCACATGGTGACCATCCAGTGAGGTCGCCGCCACGCCTCCCGCATCTCAGGAATAAAAAGATTTGAATCCAGGTACTAGTACAACTGCTCTATAGTAGGGATAGGTCGTTAAATAGAACAGAATCACAGGGCTATTTTGGGGAGGATAAAGCTAAGATTTGGCCTTACACCTGCAACGACGTGGTTCAGTAGGTGTACGGAAAGGAGAGGTAACTGGGGCGCGCCTTTTGAGTAGTGTGGGCCTACAGGGGAACAAAAGTCGTTCTAACTTTCAATCAAAATAAGACACGTGTTGAATTAATAGTACGCCCCAATTCCTGTGGGACCTAAGTGAACAGCATCATGGTGATGCAATTTTTTAGATTTTGCAGAGACGCGACAAGGTCATCTTGCGTAAGGAAAGAAATTAGTAAAAGACACAAATACCCTTTAACTTGCTTTTATTCATTTTGCCGTATGGAGGAAAAAGTGATCTTCCTTTAGAAATTGTTGGTTCAGTTGGTATGTTCTTACGAGGATCCACACCATGTGGCACTTCGAGGGATTCGAGTCGATTTCCCAATCGATTTAGCTTGTCGATTGGGCGGTCGACTCGGATGGAGGGCTCGGATCCCTCTGAGTACCACATGGCGGCCATCCATCCAGGCCGCCCAGTCTCCCGCCCAAACCTAGGCGGGAGACGATTTCTGTTCATTCTTAGGATGGAGCTCTCTCGTACAGGTTGGACCATATCGGTATGTATGTCGGTTACCTCGTGTTAGGATTGAAGACACAAACAAAAAGAAAAACACAAAGATTAATGTGATTCAACACCCCTTGTGGGATGCTTACGTTTACGGAGAAAAAGTGAATTCTTTATTGCCAAGAAACCTCTATAACTCTCCACCTGACAGAGTGTTCTCCATTGTCAGCCTCACGGCTATCATCCAGCCTTACCTAGGGTTTTTCCTACAGAGACAATATATATAGGGATCTCTAAAAACCCAACGTCTCACATGCGATAATGCATGTTTAGCTACAAATTCCATCAGGTTTAGCGCCATTGAAACCTTCGATCTACTAACAGAGAAGACCACCTGTGCACCACAGTCGTTGGCAGGTGCCGCATTCACAGGAGACCCCCTAACTCCCTTACTAGTAGCCTCATGATCGATGTGAGCATATCCTTCGGTATTCATGCATACCAAGGACCTCCTCTGTAACGCTACCGATACTAAGACCAACCGCCGACACCCTGTTCCATCTGAATCCACCATCATCAGATCTACCAAGACACTCTCGCTGTTTCTGCTACCAGATCGACACAATGATCCTCCGCCGCACTGCCATGGACCGAATTGAACAACCCCTGATTCAGTCCCTGAATTTGGTGCATGCATGCACCCCTGCTGCCGTCGATCCTCGATTTGACTCCGGCCAATAACGTTTCCGTCAAGACCAAACCACCGAATGCCATCGATTCCTTGAGCCCCTTACTTACTGTAGGAACATCACCTTTAACCACTGCTCCAAGTGCATTATCGGCTACGATACCGGATGGCAACACATGACTAGTCAGCGGTCCAACCACGATGGTTGCTGCAGTGGTTGCCTCTGCATGAACCCTAGGCCACGCTTTCATCCCTTCTCCTTGGCTAATAATCGAAACCCTAGCATCGAGATTCCTCATGACAGATTGATCATCTCCAAACAAGAAAGTGTTTGGCATCGCCGTAAACCTACGTTCACTTTCCCACCGGTGTCCCCTTATGACCTCCTATTCACGCCGTCAAGGAACAACACATTGTCCTTGATCCCGACAGCTTTCCCCTATTGAAAAACCATGCATCTCAGCTTCCAACAGCATAGGATCCGTAGTACTCCCACTCACGATATCAGAAACCCTAATCGTGGTTTTTTTTTTTCTTCTTCTTCATACTTTCCATGCACCTCCTTCCGATCAATGATTGATCTGCGGAACCTTAGCTCTGTTACCACTTGTTAGGATCGAAGACGCAAACAAGAAGAAAAACACTAAGATTAACGTGGTTCAACACCCCATGCATTGTGGGATGTCTACGTCCACGGAGAAAAAGAGAATTCTTTATTGCCAAGAAACCTCTACAACTCTCCACCTGACAGAGTGTTCTCCTCTGTCAGCCTCACGGCTGTCACCCAGCCTTACATAGGATTTTTCCCACAGAGACTATATATAGAGATCCCTAGAAACCCTAATTCTCACATAATTACAGATTTATCCCGTACATGTAGTAGACTCTAATACAAGTACAATCCAGTAACAATGTGGATCCCACAGAATACAAGACACAACCCAACACCTCGTCTGTCTGATGAACGATAGTTGACGAGCCATGTCCAAGGTCTAATTAGGGCTTTGAGTTGTTAATTTTGTACAAGGTTGCTAAGTGTAATTTGCTCTCATTATTGGTCCAATCGATTTTGAATATTTTGGTCAGACCAAACTCAACGATGACGTGGAGACGGTCCAAAATTGGTCCTAATATGAATTATACTCATTATTAATCGAGCTCAACTATTCATTTATGTATAATGGTCAAATGCGGTAATTGGTTCTAGGACAGTCATTTCTCTCCCTGAGCCTCGACATGAATGGTTTAAGTAGAAACAAAGCAAAAGTCGTCGGAATCAGTCTAAACCCTAAAAAAATTATATTTTGAATCAAGAATCGACTTGAAATGAGAATCAAAACTAGTTTACCGATTAGACCAGAATGCACGAACAATGCTTCTAAAAAGGGATTTAGAGATCAACCCAAATTGAATAAACTGATGTAGCATGCGAGTCGAAACAATTCGTAAGGAACAAATCAAGGAAGGTAAGGTAATTTTGAGGGCAAACAAAACTGATCTGATCAAACAGATAACCTTATTAGATAGGATTTGAATTGTGTTTTTAGAGCCCTATTAAAAATTGAAAGTAGACCGAACCAATTAATAAATCCGAACCAATCCAATAATGGACTGATAAGATAACAATTTTTTTTTTTTTGGTAGAAGAAAATTCTATTGAAGATCAACAAAAGTTACATGAAGAAAAGAAACAGGGTCCAACTCTTGAATCCAAGACCCAGATCAGGCCACTCAATTCTCCCAATCACATTGAGAACCTTCTTTGTCAGGGTATGGGCAACTCCATTACAAACCCTTGGTAAATATGAAATCCTTCAGAGCTAATAATTTCCACCAATTTTTAACAGACTGACTGAACAAGAACTTGATCTAATCCAACTGAGCTTGCATCCAACATTGCCATTCTCATTGCCAAGGCTTCCCACTATTGCTTCAGAAAAGATCCATGAACTTGATACTGCTTTGCTTAGCACACCATTAGGATCTATAAAGCAGTAACCCAGGCCACCCGAATTTGATCCAGAGATGAAACTTGCATCACAGTAGAGAGCAAAACACTTTGGGACAAAAACATTTCGAAAGCTCAAAACCTTAGTAGCAGTAATACCCTCACCCGCCACTACAGAGGCATATCCATTAGCTGAAGCAAACTCCCTATAGGCTGCTGTAGCACACTCAACAACCTAAATAGGAGTCCAATCCCTCCTTTTGAAATGCATGTTGTTTTTCGCCAACCAAATCTGCCAACAACAGGAAGATGCTAAAGAGAAGGCATTAACAACAACTAATTTATCTCTCTGTTCAAAGGATTGCTAGCATCATCTACATCCACAAGATTGTAAAAACATTATCTAAGTCTACTTAAGGGATAGAAATCATTAAAATTATTGAAATACAATTTTACCCCTCATATTATAAATTGAAAAATTAAAAAATTATGTTGATTTACTAATTTGACCTTCAAATCAAACATATATTTTCTCGCCCTCTTTCTTTTTCACTCTTACCCAAACCCTAACCCCTAACGTTGGAGTCCAACCCCTTTGCATTGTGCATCCACGGTGACATCCCATCTCTGGCATCCCACCTCCCTATTGCTGGAGGTTGAAAAAATTCTTCCTCATGACCACCCAAACCACATGCAAAGGCAAGAGAGAAATCAGAAGAGGGTTGAAGAATTCCTTCCTGTCAACACCCAGATCACATGCAGAGGCCAGGAGAAAAATCATGAGCGAAAGAGAATGAGAAATTTAAAAATGGTGCCAATAAAGCGATAAAGGACGGTTGTGAGCGAAATTGCAAAAAGGAAAAAAAAAAAAAGTAACAAAACCAGAAAATCCATGTAGGAAGATAAAGCAAGAAAAAATTAAAAGCGATAGCACAAATTGATAAGTGGAATACTTTGAGGGCTTTTAATGAACAAAGGCAATAGCGGAATATCGTTTTCTATAAACCAGAAACCGCGCTCATAGCAAGAGATGGAGAGAGAGAGAGGACTCCTTTGAATTTGAAAATTCTAAGCTAGACCTGCAACTAAAATTGGGTTGTCAATTTGTAACCTGAATTAGAAATCTAAATCCCAACAAACAAACGATGTTACGGATGGATTGGTTCATCATGAATTCTTGATATCATAGAATGGAATATTCTGAAATTTATACCCTACTCATAATATGACTAGGATTAGTAAAACGGAGAGAGAAAAGATCTCAAGTACAGTGATATGAGAGGATTAAAATCCCACAAGAACCTTTATTGGTACCATCCGTTCGATTTCAAGTACCGATCATAGGAGCAAAAGAGCTTCAAAGATTGAACATCGTAGGAGATGGCATTTAGAATTAAAAGTTACAGGAAGAACAGAGCACACGAAAACGAAGATTCGAGAAAGCCAACTTCCTACTTAGTCTTTTCTTCAGACTTTTCTTTTTCTTCGTATAATAGGAAACTGAGAGAGTTGAGTCTAAAATTTCAAAAGAAACCTCCCATCTAACCTGGCGTTACTGTTAACACACAAAGGTTATAGAAGAGGAGTTGAAGAATGAAGGTAGTGGTGAAAGATTGAGATTTGCTTGGAGGTACTTTTGGCTTCACTTCCACAGAATTTGATCTTGATTTGCAAGTCCCCAATGGCTGGGAGAAACACCTCGATATGTAGGTTTGTGAGTTTTTTAGGTTTCTTCTTCATCAAAATCCTCTTTTGAGATTTGAGTTAAAACCTAATTTTGTTCTCTGTTCTTGCCTTTGATTCGATTAAATTTGTTTTCTCCAATTGATTGATAGCCTTTACTTTGTTGTTGTTGTTGTTGTAATATCATCTCTGGTATAGTTCAATTCTCTAATCTTTTCTGATCGGAGTTGTATGTAACATTTCTCAAATAAAGGGTATAATGGTCTTTTAATCCAGCTAAAAATGTAGTATCGTTCATGAAATATTCTAATACAGCTGACATCAGCATCTAATGAGAATCTTGTGACAGAATGGATTTCTTTGATTAGTAGTATAACAAAGTTTTTGGGTGGTAGGTGATGTTTTTGCAATCTTGTAGGTGTAGATGATGTTAGCAATCATTGATGGGGTGTAGATAAAAAAATTTTCATTTATTAAATATGTACAAATCAATACCAAAACTTAACCAATCCGATAATGGCTAGATAGAAATTTTTTAATCTAATTTTTTAATTCCATACTTGTATAATAAATCAAAACCAAACTGATAACGGATCGACAAGAGTTTATTAAGCTAATCCAATAACAAATCGATACTAAACTAGCCTATTAATTAATTTGTACACTGCATCCCACCCCCAACCCGAATATCTTATTAGATATATTTGAATTCAATTCGTCTTCAATTATTGAAGTTTTCATTCGCTGATCTAGTGATTAGAGTTAATTGGGTGCGTCTATCAATACATCGATAGGTGCATCTGATTAACTTCAACTGCTGGATCAACAATTGAAGGTTTCAATAATTGAAGAAGATAATAACCCGATATATTTCTGTCTATCCTAAGGGGCTGTTTGATAAAACTTCAACTCTGGGATTCTTACTTCTGGTTCAAATTTCTACTCTAACTTCAAAAGGATTCAAGAGTATGAGGGAGTAGAAACATGTTTGTTAACCTAATTTAGTCATGGACTCCAGAGTAGTGGTGGGGGGTGACGGATGGTGGCACTAGTGGTGAGTGGTGATGGTTGATGACGGTGGTGGTGGGTGGGAGGTGGTGGTGAAGGGTGGCGGTGGGTGGGTGGTGGTGGTGGAGGGTGGTGGCGGTGGTGGTGGGTGGTGGTGGTGGAGGGTGGTAGCAGTGGTGGTGGGTGGTAGTAGATGGTGGTGGCGGGTGGTAGTGGATGGTGGTGGTGGTGGTGGTGGGTAATAGTTGGTGGTGGTGGTGATGGGTGGTGGTGGTGATGGTTGGTGGCTGGTGGTATTGGCGATGGTAGGTGGCGGTGGGTGGTAGTGGATGGTAGTGGCGACGATGGTAGGTGGCGATGGGTGATGATTGATGATGGTGGTGGTGGCGATGGCGGTGGGTGGTAGTGGATGGTGGTGGCGGTGGTGGGTGGTTGGTGGTAGTGGCAATGAGGGGTGATGGTGGTGTCAATGGTAGGTGGCGATGGTTGGTGATTGAGGATGGTGGTGGTGGTGGTGGTGGGTAGTGGTGGTGGTGGGTGGTGACGGTGTGGTGGTGGTGGTGGTGGTGGTGGCGGCAGTGGGTGGTGGAGGGTGGTGGCGGTGGTGGGTGGTGGTGTTGGTGGTGGTAATTGGTGATAGTAGTGGTGTGGGATGATTTTTACCTTAAAATTGTACTCTGAAGTCGAAAAGCATTTATTTGATGCTTCAAAAAATTAGATTCTAGAGTTCATTTGGAGTCGGTTCACTCATGAATTCTCCAGAAGTCTAAATCGGATTACCAAATTGACTGAAGCCAGAATCCAACTTATAGAATATTACCAAACACCCTAAAAAAAACTGACACTGATTCAGAAGCCGATCCTTTGCCGAATCCAAAATTCTTGAAGGGCAATTTCATCATTACAGTAGTAATAGTAGTACAATAGGCAAAGTAACAAGTCAACATTTAATTCCGTGAGATATGCAAGCGAATTCGCCGGAGCGACAAGACGAATTAATTTTATATATTTAAGTTGAAACTTTTTCCGGAAAGGAAGGAATCATGACAGAAGATATTATCCATGTCAGCAAAAGTGGGCCCCACAACAAGCCCTAATTAAAACCATAAAGCTGCGAACAGAGAGTATCGAAGAAAGGGCGCACGCCAGAGGTCAGAGATAAAGCTGAGATATGGTTGCCGGGTTTAATTAAGAATTACAAAGGAATAATTAAAGAAAATGATAAAAATAAATAAATAAATAAAATAAAATAAAATAAAATAAAACAAAAGCCTGAAAATTGCTGGTGGTTTTATAATGTCTAATCAAGTAACGACAAATACGCTACTTTTTTCTGATTCTCTTTCTCTCTCTACCTCTTCCATTCTTATCAAATCACATCAAATATATAAAAATATCACATCATATCAAAAGAGGCCAGATGTAGAAAATTTTGGATGGTCTTTTTTTGCTAACATGACTCAACCAATTCTTATGTCACCTTTGCTGGTAGGGTATGCCATCATACTGGGTCCCACACTTCAATTGTGGTCCCATAGGGTGATGAGATTTTGGTGAAGAGTACATGCACATGTCCATGAACTAAATTTGAATTTGAGAAAAGATCATCTATTGGAACATGTATCCTCTATGAGTCCATCACCATCTATATCTAGTGGATCCCATATTTCAAGGGCGGTGATAAAATCCAATAAAAAGTACATGTATATGCAGATGAACTGAAATCTCTATATCCTCCTTGTTGTTGAATTCTTCTACAGGTTCTTGAGCACAGCAAATCCCAACCTCGATGCTATGTAGCCAGACCAGTCCCTCATTTTTGGAAGGAACTCGTCTATGCATTGATTGATTCTAGTTGTAAAATCATCAACTTGACCAATTCCACAACTTGAGACAAGCCAAGTCCCTCATGTTTTTTTCTTTGTTTTTATTGAAGTTCTAGACGACAAGAAGAATGTGGTCCACCTGCATCACGATTTAAATATACAAATACCTAGCCGATTTAGGAATGGACGATCGATTTCATATCGGTATGATACCTGGAGGATTTGGTGTAGAGTTTTCACCTTCTAACAATAAACAAAAATCTTGATCTAGCTAATACATTCATGAATCAAAGTATCATAAACATAACGGTGTGCATATCGTTCACCGACATAAGTTGTGGAGTGATGATGCAATGAAGTGTCATTACAAAGAGCGAACGGACATTTCGTGTTTTTCTCTCCTGATCTCCTACAATGTGTCTCAATAATGGAGCTAGAGAGGTGACCTAGAATTGTTTGGTAAGATTGGATTACCTTAATTAATCCAAACACATTACCAGAGATCTATTTCAAACAATCGTTTATTTGGTCATTGGGACTATCTATGGAAATAAAATCTCCGCATTTGCAACCCAATAGACTGGAATCAATAAGAAGCAAACTTATATTTACTTTATCCTCAAATGTTCCTCACTTGAGCAAATTGAGAATTTCAAACCTAAGCTTATAATTATAATGTATTATCATATCTTGTTGGCAATCGGCTTCTTATGGATTTAATCGTTGTCAGGATGGATTGATACAAATTTTGAGAGAACTTGTCTCCAAAAATCGCTATAAGGTTAGGGAACACAAGACCATATCAATCCCCACAGTTTTCTGGAGACTAATATGGAATCAATGACATCGTAACATGGACTCTCCTATTGTAGCCTCTCATTTTTATGGCCTAAATGTACTTACTACTACTATTTCCCTTCAGCTAAAAGAACTCTGTAGTCTAGGGTATGGTTTTAGTTCACGGTATCGAAAGAGGTATCAATCACTCTAAAAATCAATATAGAATCGATATCAGATTAATACGAAACCAATGACAGAGTAATACGTGGCCCGATACTAAATTAAAAGTTATGAAAAATATCAAGGTATCAAGTATTGTATCGTTATAAACAGTGACTGATGTCAATGCAGATCAGGCGTATATCTGATACTGATACTTAAAACCATGGTTTGAAGTCATATCTACCTTAAGAAAACTACAACCCTCCCCCTTCCCTTTTTGAAGTTCCCCTAACATGCCCCTTATTCCATCCCAGGTTCATTGTGAATGCCTTTTTAACCGTGCTCCATGCCATTGCTGACAAGAATAAAAGGCATGTAAGTAGTCCCCATCGTCCCTTTCCATTGTTATACAAGTGATGGACACATTTAGGCCAGGGCTTTTTTGCAAAATATAATTTGGTGGTTTTGCCAATGTCTTAAAGCCCCAACTCAGACAATGATTGGCCTCCCCATCTTAATCCAATTAGATCAAATAGGTTAAAATCAATCAGACATGAAACCCTGAAGAAAAGAATAAGAATGAAAATGAGAAAAAAAAGATGGACTTGATACTAGAACCATCATCATCCTCTAAGCAGAGGAAGCCCTATAATGAAGATGCGGATGTAAAATATGATGAAACCCTGGAGAATGGAATCAGGTAATAGGATTTTTTTTTTAAAATTAATTTTCAAGTTTTTTTTAATTAAAAAATCGTAGATAAAACTATAAAATGTAACATTTTATTCTAATTTAGTTTTTAAACCCATGGTTTAGTAAAAGCATGAATTGAAGTCTCAAACTTCAATGTGTTTTTGCAGAGGTGTACTCAGATGTGTCACTGTCCCTTAAAAATTTCTTCTGTTTCCTTGCATCACACCCATCAATAATGGTTGAAGTTATACTTCAAGACAACAATGGAGCACTGACGAAGTCAAGGGTCCTCAGTGGTTCAGTCAAGAGTCAAGGTGCATTAGTCTAGTGGACCAAATCCACCACCATTAAAGATCTTAGCCCTCATACTTCTAAGTTCACTGTTTTTTTTTTTTTTTCCCTTGACATACAAACATACATAGCATAAAAGGGGTTTGGGGAAAGGTGAAAATTGCCACCCACCCAGTGGTCACACAACTAGTTATCAAAAAAACAGTAAGCCAGACTTTGCTCTGCTTCTGAAGCCTCCAGAGGGTTTTCCATAAACCTAGAGTTCACAAGAATACAGCTCATATGCACATGTTAACCATATTTAAGGAACAAAGGCACTGATTGGGTTTCACCAAAAATCTTTGTACTAAACAATCTGGACTGAAAGCTCATCAACAGAGTTTCCCTAATAAGTGTAAAGCATCACTAGTGTTTCTGAATAAAGTTTGTTGACCAGGTAAGAGGAGGATAAGATTAAATACAACCCATATAATTACTGTTAGTGATGTGATCATGATCCTTAAATGACATCAATGAAAACAAGAATTGCACACTATCGACTACACCAACAACCCCACTAAAAGTGGGCCAGGAGCTGCAATCAAAAACCCAAACCATACCAGAGAGAACAAAAAAAGAATATAACAAAGAAATTATACAACTTTCCAAGAGTTGATTAAAAGGTGAGAGCATTACCATCAAATATGGTTTAAATAAGTAATAAATTAAAAGCTTGATGCTAAGGTTCCATAGTAAGAGCACTACTACCATGACTTCATATTGTCAATAACACACAGCTATCTCAAGCAAAAGCAAAGCTTGTATGGTTCACTAAGTTCATTTAGAATAAAAAACCCTATCGCTACTCCTATCCATCTCAGAAGTTTTAACTTTTGTTTTGTTTGTTCAAACAAAAGACCAGTTCATGAACATGAAAGCCAGGCAGTGATGGGAATCCTCATCATTCAAGACCATCCAAGCAACAGCCTGCTCGTAAGAAACCGGCCTCCCCATACTAGACACACAGATACCCGCTGGTAGATACGCAAAGCCCTGCAGCAGGACGATATAAGCCCTTGATGAGGCACAGAATAAGAGAAACAAAAGTACACAGATTGATTGGTTTACCAAAGGAATATACTTTTCTCTTGCTTCTAGTCATCTGATCACTAAATCATCTCACAATCACAGGAAAACTAGGCCCACATAAAAAAGGATGATTCTCTTTTAACAGTTCAATCACCCAGGTTAAACAGGATGATTTTCTCTTTTAACAATTCAATCACCCAGGTTTAACAATTTTATGCAAGGGCACATCTGAAGAATATGCTGTATTACCTGTTGCGTGATCTTGCAGAATTCAGAGCACAAGACCTTCCGGCCAGCATCATTAAGAATCTTGTCAAGCATTATGTCTTGAAGGGCCACAAGTGTTGTCTCAAGCATGTCGAGCCCTGCCTGGTTTGCAAAGGTGAAAACAGGAGATGCCTGGTTTTTGTTCCCTTAACCACGTTAGTTATATTCCCAACAAACAAAACCTGATTCCCCCCCCCCTAAAATAGCACTATATCACATAATCCACAGAAAATCAAGGGCAATTATCCAATCAGGTTAAGTAAAGGAAGGAAGATGGTTACATTGGTCTTCAAAGAACAGCACATGATTGCATCAGAATGGTGCCACAATAGTTTCAAAACAGCATCACCAGCTTGAGAATCAACCCGCAGGAGATCTACTCCAGTGTGCAAACTGAAAAATATGGTCAAAACTTAATGGCAGAGGCAGAACAAGAAGAAACATTAAACAACGAGCAAGAAAGAAGTTCACCGTAAGATAAAAATCCATCAGTAACAATGATGCACTGAATTTTGAAAATAAAAGAATCACAATTCCCACATTTACATTTAATTTTATGCTTCCTAGAACATGCCAGGGAGGAGGGAAGGGGGCAGGGGTAGGGAAACTGGGGAGATAGCTACTAAGTGCATTTTTCAGTAAGCTTCTCGACAAGCTTCCAGTGGGCAAAAAGACGTGTCCAACTGATGGCATTGGTTTGGAATTTTTTTACGATGTCTTCAGTGCAAGATCCCAGAGGCAGACTTCTAGGTTTCTCATCATTTTGGCACTAAAATTTTGACTCTTCGGTTGGATCCACCTTTTTCAGTTGATAATCTATTTTCAATAAGTCTATAACCCAGAAGCCCAAAAACTTATCCAAATATAGCTTAGTCTTGCTAAATCTAAAATTTTTGGAAGCCAACCATTGAAGCCTTATGACAAGGCCTTTAAAAGGGAAAACAAGTAAAATGTCAAAGTTAAAAGACAAGCATGACACCTGTAGCTCCTGGAAATCCATCTGGCCAATGTAAGAGCCTCAGGAGAACCAGGTGGTGGTTTTGGCCCAATCTGGGAGCCCAGACAAGATGGGGCAATAGCCATGGCAACCCTCTGAACAGATCCCACAACACTCCGTACGTACTGGCGAGCCATAGATGCCACATTTTCGCGGAAGTGGTTCTCAAATGTGAATTGGAACGCAATAGTTAATACTGATCTCAGGTTATAATTGTTCGATGCAGTTTCACCAGAAGAACGAGCACCACCAGGTCCAACTTCCAATGTCGATGCCAAATCAAGAGTTCTCGTCCCCGCAGGCCCATTCTGCAAAACAAACAAATGTAAAGAGCTCAAAAAGAATTAAAAAAAAAGAAAAGAAAAAGAAAAAAGATCTGCAAGTAGAGAGATAATCACCCACCGTTTTTGGGTCCAATGGTATGACTCGAAAACCTGATGGGAGCAAAGTAGCATCATCTCCAAAGGATTCATCAATGGGTGCAAAGACAAGCTGAGCGCATGCTCCAGCAGCATTTTCATCAACCCCACTACACAGCTGCCACACAAGCAAGAAATACATCAAGAAGACAGATCTTAACATCATAATGAGATTAGGACACTACCCAAGGGTAGTTTATTATCAGAAAACACTAATAAAGATGTCCCAAATAAGGGATCTCCCACAAATACGGTAATACTTGTGAATATCCAATTTAGTCAGTTTTGGAAAATATCCAGAGGAAACACATTGGATGGGGATCTCTATATCAAATACATAATAACCAAGCAATATTTGTTGGCCGTAATTGGAAACACATTCGTTGGGAACTCCATCCAGTATTCCAATATATAATACCCATGCAGTGTTTGTCGTCAATAATTAGTGATTACACAGAATCTCAAATTCTTTTCTTTTAACCCTTAGAATCCTATCCAATAAAAAAGGAGCACAGACGACAGCAAAAAATTTCACCTGCAATAAAAACATATCCCGTGACAAAACTGCATCTTCTTGGGAAAACGCATGGCCTTCCAGCCGAATAACTTCCAAGAACTACACTAGAAAATTGTCAGTTAGCATACAGAAACATTAATTAAGTTTGGAAATAGAAACACAGACATGAATGCAACTTGCGGACCACAGGAATGATCTCACACGTAAAGACAAATGCTTGAACACATGAACACAACTTAATTCAAGCTATTCCATGCACCATATCTCAAAGATACAAGAACCGATAGTTGTTGAGTTTTAAGTGATTCAAAATGTGGTACCTCTTCATGTTCCATTGTATGGGCCAGAGGCAATATGACCTGGCTACTGGAGAAACCACCTGGCCTCGCTCCAAAACCTGAATAAGGACTAGCTTTAAGAGATGCAGCAGAATATGCATCAACCCCGCAATCAGCCCATTCAGAACGATGCTCCCTCAAAAAACGAATAAGTAATGCAGGAGGAACATTCTATAACATAAAAAAAAAGTGCTCCATTAGAAACAATACATAAAAGCATCCAAGGGGAAGAATAATAATAGAAAACTTACAACTAAATTTCAATAAAAGAGAGAAACTAGAGAAGGAAGAGAGCCTGATAACCAGAAATAGAAAATAGAGCAAGAGAGCTGATGCCTGATGACTTGTGAAAATAATTATGGGAAGTCTCAGTAGTCATGATATCATAAAAAATGAAAAGAAAATGTAAAACTATTTCAAAAACCAGTTAAGTACAGCTCATTGGGTTTCTAGGCCCTCATGGCAAAATTCTAGGATTTCTCATCAGGAAAAGACGGAAATACTGCAAGGATAGTTTTAACACAAGCATCCAATCAAATAAATTAGTGCAATAAGAAACTAAAGTTCTTAACTTCAGTAATTCAGTAGAAAAGGAAGAGTTTGCAAAATATAGAATATTTTTGTATTACAGATTGCAACCCCCTAGAAAAACAAAATCAGAGATGATAAATGCCCACAGACAAAACCAGAATGAAGTGGAAAAAAAGATTACATTATCACATTGGTTCAGTCAATAAAAAAGCATAATAAAATCACAAAGATGAAGAAAATAGCTAAAAACTTATATAACCTCTCTGGTTCACTCAATAAAAGCATAATAAAATCACAGGGGTGAGGAAAATTGCTGAAAACTTGTAACAAAAATTAAATACTACTAAAGTGAAATCTTTCATCCAAATATGGCAGTTCCAAATGGTCACTTGAAAAAAAAATCTACCTGCAATAGCATCGATGCCTTCGCACATAGCACCCCACCTCCTAAAGTTGAGAGCATTGTTGAAGCATTAATATGGTTGCCAAAAAGTTTGCTTGGAGAGGAGTTTATCATAATGGTGACATCCTCTACACCATCACTACCCAGCAGTGACCACCCATCATCAGCAAACCCATTGATGGCATCATTGAATCCCCTGAGATCCAGTTTTTAAAATCTTCATGTCATAAGAGAGGGAAAAATCTACTGTGCATAGTTCCATGAGAACATCAGCATGTGGCTTACTTGCACAATCTCTGACTAAATGACCGTAATACAGCGGGTTGGCGACCCCCACAATGCTGAACTTCACCACTGGTCTCCTGTGCAATCTGCCTAATGTGCCGCAATGCCTGCATATGTAAACAGCCAGATCAACGATTTCCTATAACTCACAAAGAAAAAAGACCATAACCATTGGTTTTCCATGATAAGAGAAAAATTTACTCTCCTCTCAGCATAACATTATCATTTTCCGCTAATAACTCAATTTTGGCCTTCAAATAACTTTACAAGTATGAGAATCTTGACCATCCAACTATTATGGCAGGTCAAAATGGTTGCATGAATACACCATGCATGAGGAGGTCAACTGAACGGAAAGTTCAGATTGATCCACACAGTTTTTTATCTGGGGAAACTTGAACAAAGCATAAAAGTACAACTGCAACCTCCTGAGCCCATTAAAAAAGTTCAACTACAAGAGAAAATGATAGTATCCATAGAGTACTTACAGCAATCGTCATTTTCTGAGCGAGAATTTTGGATGATTCATATAGAGGCCGAAGAACTTCAGGAACACTCCATGCCTAATTCACAAATCAAGAAAACTCGGGTTTAAGAAGCGACCTAGCAAATCAATATCAGAAGGCTGCAGCATTAGTTTGGTCATAGCCTTACATCCAAGTCAACATGATCAACAATGTGAATTATAGAGCCACCACCCTCGCAAGGCCGGATGAGGTAGCCACTGGGAAGCATCTCAGCTCTGACAAAATTTGGAGAAGATGGCCCAGTTGGACCACCAGTAGAAGGCGTCAATGATCTCTCACAGACCTACAAATGCATGCATTGCATTAGGAGAGGAAGAAGCTATGTCAACACTTTGAGAATTTCACAACTACATAACAAAGAAGAGTTCATGCGGGATACGTTAGTCAGTCTTCACATAGAGAATATGAACTAAGAATCACTTCTCAGTAACTATTTGAGAACTATTTTCATGTTTGATTTGATGTGGATTGCGTATAACCACATCAACTCTGGTCTAGAACAAACCAGAGAGTTCTACAAACACTTCTATATCTTAATAAACTCAAATCCCATGCCAAAACCTTACTTTAGGACAAGCCTTTTCACAATATCAGTCCAAACTGAACTGGTATATTTCAAACTGTATGGGAACTACAGCACTAACACACTTTCTTTTCTTCTTCTTTATAATTCTTTTTATAAGATACTACTGCAGTTAAACTGAAGAACTGAGAAGCAAAGAACCTAGTTTACTACAATACAAGTGAAACAGAAACTGAGACCGACAAGAAAGTTTTCTGGGTGCTAGAACTATCTTAAATTTTTATAACTTGCACAAGTTTCTACAAAAATAAATTAACTGGAAAATAATTAGAACCTAGATAAATTGATCATTCAACACACTTAACAAGCAACCTCTGTAACTGGCAGGGGAAAAAGAGAGGAGAGGAGAAGAGTAGGAAGACAAAAAGAGTAGAATAAGTTACCACAAGACTGCCATCTTCCAAACCCGTCATATATCTCAACGTCCAAAAGTCACGTGGTGCTGCCAATGTTGTAGGTGCATATGTCTGCGAAAACAATGGTTATATATAACCTTCATTCCAACATTCAAGCAACCTCCACAATTACAACAAACCTGCATATATATAAGCTCTAAAGTCCCTCCATTTCCAGCAGGGATTGTAGTCAAGACATCAAGGCAACGACAATTGCGGAACCAAGATGGACGATCTTTGAGGATCTCGGCGACCTGTAGACAGATGCAAAACATTTAACACCAGATCAACAGAAAAACAAGGATAAAAAATTAGATGAAATTACCTTCGTGGGCTCTAAGCTCACAAGACCGCAGGCTCGTGCTGCAACCCCACTACAATTGTGGGAAACAGCAACGATACCTATAGAATCCGGACCAGGCTGTGCAAAACAATCAAGAAAATCAATGCAATAAAATAATTAGAGATGTTGAACCTCTGGACTATTCTTAAGTAACATTGAAGGAGATCTGGATAGGCTGCATAAGTTCATTATTCTTACCTTCATCCCAAGCATTTGGACCCAGTCGACAGCAGTTCCGGTAGCCTTGGAGAGGAACTCTGCCAGGGTCTCTTCTGCTATGGCAAGGAGACTGAGACCAAAAAGGCAAAGTACATAAGTACCAGCGAAAATAACCACAGACTAAAATATATATAAAATAATAAAAAAAAAAAGAACAGCGTTTTGATTCATTCACCCCGCTGGGTTGTTAGCATCTCTTTGAGGATGCTGAGCTGTTGGGTTTTGCTGCTGTTGACGCTGACCACTTGTGACCACAGACTCACAGCTTGTGTCTGTGGTCACCACAGATGCCTGAACACAATTGAAATGGTAACTTGAGTTGTCAAAGCAGAACGTACAGTTTATCTACAGATATCCTATGAAAATGACACTGGATTTCTACTCGAGAAGTGATAGGATTCACCAAAAATCATCTTCCTTCCTGAAAGAGACAACTGCTTGGCCCTAATGCATATTGCCCATGCTTTTGACTACCTAGGTTCTACTAAAGGAGCCTCAAATTACTCAAATAAGAGCTCCATGTAAAAGTTCAGATGAAACTTCGAATTATACAAGAGACATAGAGTGAGAAAAACATACGCATAATATTAGGTAGTATATATAATGCTTCATAGGAAAATTCAATAAGATACTTAAACAATGGGGCCCAAAGTTCACAAGTAAAACTAAACAAACTACAAAAATATTTTCAGCAGAATGCCCAAGGAAACATCATACTGCAATGTAAAGGCTATCCTGTCAGAGGAAAATTGAGTCATTGGTTTAAATCATATCCACGACAAACATTCCACCAACTAAAATATACTCAGCTAAAAATAGAAACACTGGACTTCAATGTATTTGCAGAAGTAGAAGAGCAGTTATTGACAATGATGTAAATTCATTCAGGAGACAGGTTCATTTCATTGTTAGAAGAACTAAAGTAATAATTATATTTTCAAATGTGTAGGCCCAATGCTTAATCAGCAAATGAAGGTGGAACTCACACTCTGCAGTTGCTGTCGCATGAAACCATTCTCATACACCAAATGGGAGACCTGCTTCTGTAGTCGGTCATTCTCCTCCATTAACAACTTGTTCATAGCTGTCAGCTTCCTGTTTACCGTCTGGAGACGGGATGACTCTGTTCTTTGCTTTTCACGGCATCTGCCCAGAGGATTACAGAAGAGATATTAAGGGAGGAATAAAGTATTAATCTCGTTGCCCAAAAACTGGGTAGAAACAATCTCAATACTGTATCGATAGTAAACATAAAATAAGAGACAAGCTAAAGAAGCAAAATAAAATATGAGCATAAAAAAATAGCCTTTTTTTTCCCTCTCTAAGTCAAACAAATGTTGACCAACATCCTTAAAAAGTACTCAAGAAACATCAAGAGTCCAAATTTGTTTACGGTCAGCTCCCCTGAATTATTAAGACCTAACAAACTTTATTTTAGGGAGAGGAAGAATAGAACTTCCAAAGCTGAAACTAAGCCCTCACGCTTCCACATCAATCATTAAAATTATATATAAAAGAAAGTAGAAGAGAGATAAACCAGTGGATGTTTCACACAGGGTTCAAGTTGACAGTAAACTGCAATTGTTAAACCCTTCGCAATTGAAAATTTCAAAGCTGTCCCCCATTATGACTTATGGTGCATTAGGTCACATTTCACTTCCGTGTCTTCTCAAATACCACATTTTCAAGAAAAATCTTTTAGTAGATGCAATCCTTTTCCCACCGGTGAAACCAGAAAAACAAACAAACCAACTTAGAAATTTTTTTTTTAATATTTGAGATAACTTACACTTTCACATTATAACCTTTTTTCAATAAAAATTAGGACATTCAAAATGAAAATATCATTAGCATAAGAGAATGGCCCATTATTCAATCTGTCTTAATGAATAATGAGGTTCTTTTTTCAGTACAGCACCAAGCTTGCTACCAAGGCAAATTTCATTCCCTTTTATTTATCCTTCCACACAACCCAAAAGCAGTCTAAACATTAAAAGATGTACATAAAAAAATACAGAGAAATATCATCATTTCCTTCAGCAGCAATCTAACGATACTACACAAATTCTGCCTAGAATCCAACCATTTTATGAGTAAAACAGATGCACGTCACCGCACAAAAAATTCAACAAAATGGAGTCTAAACTCAAAGCTGATATGTTTTAAGAACCCACATGACAGTAAAATCAAAACAAACTATCTTTTATTTTTCTCTAATTCACCAACATTGAAGGGAACAAAAGAGAACCCACAACCCACAAAAGCCAGATTGAAGGGAAAAAAATTGGCAGTAAAGAAAAGAAGCACAAGGCTTCCGGAAAAAGGCAAAAACATATAAACCAAAGTAACTTCTTCCTCTTCTCCACGCCCTCCCATTTTCTTTTTCCAGAAAAATCAGTTAAGACTAGTGGAAGAGGCAAATACAATAAGAATTCTTCTATTTAAATAAACCAAAAACAGAATCTCAACGCTTAATAGCAAAATGAAAACGAACCTAGTTCGGCGCTAGGAAAAGGAATGAAGCCATGAGCTAAAACCCAGAGGGCAGGTAGTAAAAAATTCCAACCAAAACCAGATACAAATCAGCAAGATCCATCCCCTCATAATATCTCATTTGTACCACTCCAAATGCAGAACAAACACTTCTAAATGGATGAAAAACCGAACCAACTGCCTGTATCGTATTTTCTTTCCCTCCAAATTAAAAAAAAAAATGATGAAATGAAATGGAGAAAGAGAACAAATATATCTCATTTCGACCGCATGCATCTTACCTCCGATTTTGGAACCATACTTTGATCTGTTTGGGTTCAATGTTGGAGAGTATAGGACACTCTCTAATCAATTGCTGTCTCCTTATGGAGCTCGGCTTGGGGCATTCAGTGTAAACCCTCTCCAAAGCCTCAACCTGCTCAGGGGTATACCTGACATACTTGCTGGTGTCCATCTGCTTAGACTCCTTGTGCAGCGAGAGCGCCATATATATCCAACCCACAAAAACCCAGAAATCAAAGACTAAAAAAAAAAAAGAGTAAAAGAAGATTGAAACAGAGCACAAGGCACAGTAACCAGAGCCTTGGGCACTATCTATGAGCAGTGAAACGACAATTCGAGGCTCCCTCCAAGAGAGCCTCCTCTCTCTCCCACATCAGAAACTCTGACTAACCCAGAAAAACCCAGTTGAGAACAAGAAGAATCAGACAGATAGCAGTCCTATCTTGGACCACCATCTCGAGATAAAATTATCAGAGGTGGTTTGGAGAATAAGCTGAAAAAACAGATGTGACTCAAACAAACCAACCCACAGAGACAGATGACAGGAAAAAAGAAAGGGTGAACAGAGCTGTAAAATGAAATAAAAATAAGAATACCAAATAAAGACCAGGTTGTTACTGGCTGATATTTAGCCTTTTCTGGTTCTTACTGAAAACTCTCTCTCTCTCTCTCTCTCTCTCTCTCTCTCTAACCTGCTATAGACGTTTTTGACAAATGGGTAAGAGCTGTTGGCTGTTCCTCTGTTCCTCTGTTCTCACTGAGGAAAAAGAAAAAGTACAGCTCTCTCTCAGCAGAGTCATTGATGCAAAGCTTATGGTGCCATGCATGGATGGATGTGTTGATGGGCTTATGCACATGCATGCGATCACTGGAGGGCATCTATGAGACATGAGCCGGCAGCGGCAGCGGCAGCGACTGCTCTGTGCCTCTCTATAAAAAGCAAATTTAATTAATTAGTAATTATAACAGTTTCCATGTTTGTAAAGCACAGTGGAGAAAGAGAGACCGGTTTCTGGACGGGCCATCAGAAATTATTTCTTGACGGATTCATCCATACTGCAAACGTGGAAGGATAACGCTAGATCCGGGCCCTATCCTCTTTCCGGTATCCGGACATTCTTCTGCAGTTGACAGTGAACGGATATCCGTTACAACTTCACAATTGTACAAGGTCTGTCCAATATGTTATATAAGGGTATCAAAAATGGGTCCAACCTGGTAACACGGACCAAGTCGGCCCAATATAACCCAAACCCAACCCTGACTGAATCTTATTGGATAGGTTTCGGTCTCGGTTTATAAAGCTCGACACTGTTTCAGTCCAAACTGAAATCAGACCGGACTAGTCCGTCAAGAAGCCCGAACTAACCCGAACTAATAATACCTAACCCTACACCGGTAAAGCCTATCCAGACCCAGTTTCTTAATTTTAATGGTTTAAAATTTTGATGATTTTAAATTTTGATGGATTATATTACACTATTATAGTTCACTTCTTGATCCGAAAGATTATATGAATCTATAGTTGAAAAGAGTTTGTTAATTGTTACAATTTACTGAATTACATGCATATAGAAGGAATGATGCTAATTTTATAGATAGAAATAATAAAATATGTTATATATCTTACATATAAAATAGGCCCGATAAGCTTGATAAGCTCGGTCCGGACCGAACTAGCCCGAAATCACCTCAATAAGCCCAACCCGATAACAAATCGACACCGGACCAACCCGATAGTTATTGTGTCCAACGCAGCCCAACCCAGCCCGAACTCTTAATGGACATGTTTTGGGCTGGACTTATAAAATCCGACATCGATTCAACCCGAACTGAAACCTGCCCGGACAGGCCCGTTGACACCCTTAATGCTATACTGTAACTCGCAATGTATAGAAATCCTCTCCCGCCTGAGTTTGGGAGGAAGACTTAGTGGCCCGGATGGATGGCCACCACTTGGCTCTCGGGTGGATCCGAACCCTCTATTCGAGCCGACACCCTAGCCGACAAGCTGAGCCGACAGGGGTGTCAGCTCGGATCCACCCGAGAGCCAGGTGGCGGCCATCCATCCGGGCCACCAAGTCTCCTGCCCAAACTCAAGCGGGAGAGGATGTGGATCTAACTTGCAATGGTGTCACGGGGGTATTTTGGTAAAACAAGAGAATAACTTCTCCCCATCCTTTTACCAGGATTCAAATCGTCTCCTCCCTGTACTTCAGGGAGGAGGAAGACGTCCCCGTTGGATAGCCGACACGTGGCTCTCGGAAAAATTCTAGCTCCACTTTCGAGCCTACACCCAGCCGACAAGCCGAGCCGACAGGGGGTGTCGGCTTGGACGTGGGACTCGGATATTCCCGAGAGCCACGTGTCGGCCATCCGACGGGGCGTCTCCCTCCTCCCTGAAGTACAGGGAGGAGACGATTCGGATCCCCTTTTACCAATGCACTCTTTTGCTTTTAGACTTTCAGTCCACGTGTTGCAATCAATTTTTATTTCTTGGGCTGAAATTTTATTTAAAATGAGGGTTTAGTAAACAAAAAATGATCTTCTTCTCTGTTAAGTGGTAATAAAAATCCCAACCACTCATAATGTATCTGTGTGTATCCAAATGCACTATGAATAGTTGGGATCCTCATTGACATTTGATAGTCACTATAAAGGATCCGGTTTCTTATTAAACCCGCCTCTAAAATAGGTACAAGAAGAATAGATTCAAATCGTCTTCGATCATTGAGACCAATTTATGTCCAGGTAGTACTTTTTTTTTTTTTTTTTTGGTAATCTCAAGAATTTGGCATAACTTCTCATCTATTGGCTTGAATGTACAAGTAGGCATTCATGCACTTGTATACTCGTATGCGCTTACTATATTCCAACCATTACAAGATCTCTCCTAAATTTTCTATGCTTTATTTTGTCACTTAATAATTTTTGTTTTAAGGCCAAAACTTGGACTTATGAACAAGGGATATTAGGATTTACATATTCACAAAATTTTAGGCCAACTAATTGCCACGTGGCAAATGGACATGTGGACTAAGAACTTGTTCTAATCCGCTTTCCACCATTCGAGGAATCTCACAGCTTCCCAACCTTTAATTCTAATGTCAATTGTTGCAACCTTTAATTCTAATGTCAATTGTTGTAGGAAAAACATCCCACATAATCAGCAAATATGAAATCGAAGTAGTGAAAAATAAGAAATACATAAGATAAATAAGATGCAAAGATACACAAATTTACGTGGTTCGTACTGCTTTGGTATCCTGTGTCCAAAGGACAATCTCACGGAGTTCACTTTATTATACTAGGGAAAATTACAACCACAACTCTCACCCTAACAATACTTATACATGGGTCGCACTCTTACCACATATATCTCAACAGTAGAACTTTCATAATTCCAGAGATAACGTATAACCTAAGATTTCTTATAAGTGAACCTAAATCCAATGTAAGAACCCAAACCCGTGATAGTACCTAAAGCTTATGCTCTCCCTCTCTTCTATTGGTTTTCTTACTTGAACATGTTGTATTCAGCTCATCGCATCCCCTTTATATAGAGGAGGGGAGGGAGAAAAACTCATGTGTAAGTCGTGTGTTTCTTGTGAAGCACCGAAATCTTATTACGTCACTTTGATTTGGATCTTGATGATTGTCTCTCATTAAAATTTCGTTTTGTGGGTCTTCCTTTGACCATCATTGTATTACTAGAAGAGCTCCAAAGTGTTTTTCCACGAACCTCTTCAAAAAGCAATGTGCCCATAATTGATTTCATATTGAGATTCGATCCAATGCTGATATTCATAATCAAATAATCTCAAGAATATGGCATAGAACAAATAAGAAGAATTACCTTCTTGTTATCCTCGATTTTGACTCCTTCACCAGTCAATTGATTTAGTAGAGTATTAATGCTCAAGTATTCTTGGAAAGAGGAACCTTCTTTCATCTTTGAATGGCACATACAATTGTCAACGAAGAAGATTTTATTTGATCTTATCTTTCCCCATCGAGATTCTTCAACTTGTCCCACAAACTTTTGGTGGTTGTTTCATCTGAGACATTGAAGAGAACATGATCATCTAGTGCAACTAATAGATTCGCCATTATCGTTTGATCTTTTTGAGCAAAGTTTTCATCTTTCATTACTATCTACTTTTATCTTTATCTTTGATAGTAACAATATATCCATCTTTCAATAACACGGCTTGGATTATCAAATCCCATTATAGCTTATAACTCTCCCAAGGCTTCAATTCCAAGAAATCCAGCAAATTCAAAATAAAAAAACAATCAAGAAGTTCCCAAACTCTCTGTATATCGACGAGGGAGAGAGAGTGTGGAATAGCCAAACCTGAGCCAAAGAGGTTAAGGAGAAAGAGAGGAGGAGAAACGGGATAGACTGGAGCCGGAGAAGATGAAATTAGTTAAAAACGACGATGATGGTTGACATTAAAAAATGAAAATAAAAACTTGAAAATCATTTTTACTTAAGGTTCAAAGGGGTAAAAATGATATTTTACAATTTTAAGGGTAATATTACCATTGAAAACAGTAGTTACGATTCGTCTCATCACTTAATGGACTGAAATGGTATGTTGATACTTATTTTCAAAAGTAAGAGAGGTGATTGACATTATGGGTCATCAAGATGAAGAGTGCTGGATTTAGGGGTATATGGGGGGGGTGAGAGAAATTTTTCATTTTTATTATATAATATATTATGTTTAAGAGTACCAAACAATTAGTATTTATGGCCTATAATTCATTCTCATAAATGATTTATCATAAATAGACCATAAACCTTGTCAAAAAAGTCCTTTGTTTACTTCCATTGATTGGTTTGATAGGGGATTTAAGACTCAAGAACAGCCAAATATGATGCTTGTAACCATCAAATAATTCAAATTTGCTAGCCACATTAGCTTTTAGGTTTGATGGCTGTTTGGGGAGGAAGGAGGTTCTCTTCGATTAATTGGCACTTATTGCATAATATATTTGTTTGGTGATTTTAATACATTTAATTTTATTTATTTATTTACAACACGTATGCCTCAAGGAGAATACATTTTATTTTAATAAAAGAAGGGAAAAAAAGCCCAAATCTCATGAATTTACCATAGATGATTTCTTTTTCTTTTTTTTTTGGGTTGGGGGGGGGGAGGATAATTAGAAGTAGAGCATGAATATCCTAAAAAAGAAGGGCAAAAGTTGGTATGAACAAAAGATTCCTTAAGTAACCAAAATTTTCTTAGGTAAGTGTAACCAAAGTTGTTTGCATGAGATTAACTGATATCTAGTCTACGTTTGGAATCTATTCCTGAAATGCATTCTTAATATAAAATGAAAATAGATTATAGAGCAAGTCATTTCCATTATACGCTCATGTAGAATGGGCTAAAAATAGTGTTTTAAAATTAGCCACCGGCATTCTCTAAGAATGAGATTGTATACCAAACATTATTTTTGTCCTCTCAGAATGTGTTCTTGATCTAGAACTAGGGGTGTCAATTTTGGGACTAGGCCGAGTCGGTCTACATTAACCCAAAACAACTATTAACATACATGTTTTGGGTTGAGGTATGGTATATCCTACCACTTTCGGTCCAGTCCAGACTAGTCTAAGATAAGTCCAAAAATTGGACCGACGAGTCCGAACACGATAATAGCCTGACCGGATCGATTTAAACTGAATATTAAATTCTAGCTTCACTACTTTAGCCTTTTTTAAATAGGCTTAATAGGTTTCCTATTGAGCTTCCAACTCGAATGGTTTGATACTAATTCAATAACAACACAAAACCAGACCGGTCTATTATTTAATGTGCACAGTCCACTCGCCTTGAACATCTTAATAGACATATTTTGGTCAAGCCCGATGACCCTTTAACACCCCTACCTAGAATGTGTTCTATGAATACATACCGGACACAGTAGGAAAAAAAAAGAGACAACTTCTCCTATCCGCTAATCCTCCACAGCTGAGCATGATGTAAGTCCCCTTAAGCCCTTAACCTCCTTCTTCTATTAAAAAACAAGAAACAAAAACACTGAAGGGGAAGAGAATGAGACAAAACCAGTGGCCTAAGCATAAATACCAAAAAAAAAAAAAAAAATACATTAGATCATGATGGTGGGTGACTATTGAGTGAGGAGCCCTTGCGCCACTACAGGTACGTCCCTCTTTATGTAGGGACGTCTGTTTAAAACTATGGTGGTTAGACACACAAAGGTCTATTTATCGGTAAATGCGAATTTTGTTCTACTTTTACAACCAAAATCTTCTCACTCTACTCCGACAAAATCTTTTTACCACAATCTATACCTTTCACTGCTCCCCACACCCATCCCTACTCTCTTTAAATGGCTTCAGACCCTTTTAATTAATACTTTTGCAGTTCCTTCTCTCTCTCTCTCCCTCTCTCAGTGGAACATTTAATAATCCTCTGAAGAGCTTTGTCTAACTATAGCTTTGAGTTTTCTATATAGCTCTAGATAGAATGATGAAGGGTTATTGATTTTACCTCACATACAACCCGTATCATCATCATAAAATCATCATCATTTATGTCTACCAGTTTTACAATAAACAAAGAATAAAATATTATATCCTTATTTTGAATTTCAAGCTTTTTCTATTCTATTTTAAAGCTGACAATTTAACAAATCAGAGCTTAGATTTTGAACTAAATTTGAACCAGCAGTTAATTAAAACACTAGCCTGCCTAAATAATCTGATCAGTTAAGACTTTTGAACCGGATCTAAAATTTAATTCTCATTTTTCTAGGTTAAGTGGTAACTATGGTTTTAGGTTTCCATATTGTATCGACCATGTATTTATATTGGTTGATGTCGATACAAGTCAATCGATATGATATCGTTTTATTGAGTCAGTATGGGAACTGATACCTCACTGATATTGGCCGATATGAACTAATCGATACTAAAAAATGCCACATCGGCATATAATTGATACCTGATTGACAAAAAAATGTGTCACATCAGCATATAATTGATACCTGATAGATACATGCTGATACCCAAATCCATTACCGATACTATAAATTAAATCCATGGTTGTAACTAGGGTTGCTCTTGTAACTGGGAGTCATGGTATTAACACCTGACTGGGCAGAAAAACAAAGATGGGTCTGATTCTGGTTTTCCTTGTCTATCTAGCTATTTCTTTTGGATTAGAATTGTTCCTGGTTTAAATGTATGATTTTCTCTGAACCATGACCCTTTAAGCTGGCCAGTTCTGTTGAGCCTGGTTTAACAAAAACCCATAATTATTTTTCTTTAACCATATTTAACTTTGATCTGGATTTCTAAACATGAATTGAAATTCACCTACCATCTGTTGAAAAAATGTTTTAGTATCTTCTAGTGATTCTTATCTTCTGGTAGCTAAGATTATCCAATACAAATGATGTAACTATGTTGGGTTGTTTAGACCTAATCCATCTCACATGTTACACATTCATGGGAGTTGAACTGGTTGGGGCTCTCATTATTAAAATCATATAAGATATATTTTTCTACTATGTAATAGCAAATTAAGAGTTGTCATGAATGGCGCACATTGCTGATAATCTTGTTTGAAAGCCTTGTTCAACTTGTGTAGGGCAGTTTGATCTATATCTATTTTTTTGGCTTCAAGAGTACGAGAATAAAACAAATTAGCAGTAAATGTTGTTAAGTTTTTATTACAAAAGTTTGAACTTTAAGCGGAGAGAAGAATCTCACATATATAAGATTTCAATCTTAAGCAATATGAGAATATTCTCTTCTAAGTGTTGTCCCTCTTTTGGGTGGCAGTTCATGTGGCAAATGTGATCCCACTATTGAATTACTGTGTTCCCTTTTTTTGGGTGATTGTATTGGAAAAACCTAGAGCTCTGATATTATGTTCAATTTCATCTTAAAAGTTCAAATTTTAAATCAAATAGAAAGACTCTCATATATATAAGGCACCTAAGATTTAGTCTTAAACAACGTGGAACTATTCCTAGTAGATGCAATAAGCACATGACCCCAAGCACCTTGGTTTTCTTTTAGTTTTTCCAAACACATTCTAAAAGGATAAGGTATCATTGTTTGGGTTGGCTGTTTCTTCCTCAGTTGTAAAAGTTTTGTTCATACCAACTTTGCCAAAATCCGATTCCCTCCTATAAAAAAAAAAAAAAAATCAGATCTTATTTTCTTTTCACAAAAAAAAATATTTATAAAGGTAAGGATGCTTTTAATATATATTCTTGGAATGTATTCAAGGTCAAGAACATAATATAAAATGACAAAAATGAGTGTTTGTTATGCATTCTTCTTTTCGGATCATAGAATCTGTTTAGAGAACATAGTCTTTTCCCATTATGCATGTTGAACCCAAAACGAAGATGCTTCACACTTTAGTCTATTCTCATTCTATAATAAAAATGTATATTCCATTTTGAATATGTATTTTTTTTAAGAATACATATAAAACGAAGCCTAAAAGAAAGAGAGATACAATCTAACTCACTATATGTTGTGTTGTTAGGAAGCCTAACCTCTAACCCGAGTCCCAATTCACATATTGAATATTCCATTTTGTAAATATAAGTAGATGAAACACATCATATAATAAGAGAAAAGTATATCCAATGAGATGCCACGTTAGCCATTTATATTGATTTGAGAACTAAAAATATAAAAGAATGATCTATTATATGAAGGGTCATATGATTGGGATGAATAATTAAGGCGTTTTGGTTTGTATTATAGAATTAATTATATAATATATTATGACATATATAGTTATTTGATATGATTTATGGTACTTATTTATATGTAAAATGAATTGATATACTCTAAAATCTACAAATAAGTTAGAAGATGTTTATCATTATTGTGATAATGTATTATTACTTCTTTATGTCTAGTGGTATTAAACAATTATTGTTTATGATTCATCATTTACTCTCATAAATAATTTATTATAAATATAAATATAAACTATATCAAAGAGAAATAACTTAAAGATGATGCATTGTATAAATAGTATTTTTGTTAACTTAAGATTTTAAAACACTGATACATTAAAATTTCAAGGTCCAAACCAATAGTACGTCTTCCATACTTGGAATCCCATAAAGGAAGAAGATGCCCAACAAGCAAAAAATAGAATGGTTGAATCAGAGCATATTTCGTTATCGTTATTTGAATTCACATCTCTTGAAGTAAAATTATTTTTTAGGTAATTGTGTAAAAATAATCTGATTTTATTTGGAAGATGTGAAATTTGGAAACAAACTGGGTTCCAAAGAAAAAAAATTGATGAATACACAAATCAAACAATGTTTGTTAATGTTGCTATGGTGATTTATCTTCTTTAATTTACATACAATATACTATCATCACTGGCTTTAGCTCCTGCTTCTAGAATTTGCTTTGATAATTCTCTTCCAAAAGTAAAAAAGTATTAGATTCATATTTTGATTTCAGTTCATGAAATGCATTCTTTACCAAAATATGATCAAAAGGTTTTCATACAATTATATTTTTCATTGCCAATGTGTATTTAATTCTCTTTCATATTTTCCTTTTTTTTTTTTTTTTTTTTCCGTCTTTCCCAAAATCAGGTTCCCTCCCAATGAATCAAATAGCTATCAGTTCTTCTAATACTCCCATTTTCTCGTTGGTATGTAAATCCCTAAATGCACTGCCAGTGTGTAGATCCTTCTTCCTTTTCTATTTTATGAAGTATATTCTTTATCTTTTATTTTTCTAAATTTAGTGATTTCATATAGAGAATGAACTTTTCCATTTTTTTAAAGCAGGTTGACTAATATGAACTTCATCTCAATTTAGACTCTATTGGTTTAAACATAAAATGCTTGAAAGTTTTCTTCCATTACTTTTTACACCTTGGGTCCTTTGTAGAGAATTTAAATTCCTTATGTTCATGCAAAACGAAATCTTTGATTAGAATCTTTATTTTTATTGTCTATTTTGTAATAAAAAAAATGGAGCTTGAGGTCAATTCAACTAATTGAATAAATGATGAAAAGAGTTGTTTGGTATCATATAGTTTGTGGGCTGGTGCAAGGTCTAAATCAAGATGTTGGACACGATATCACTCATGTTCAAAATGAATTCGATCTAGAAGTACAGATTCAATGGAAAATTAACATATGTATAATCTTCATTAAAACATTTTTAATACAGACAATTATATTCTTCACATAACCAAACATGTTTACACTAAAATTGTAATCTTCTATAAAAAAAATAAATTGTAATCATCCATTATGAATAAAATAAGATAATGGGTAATTATGAAGTTTGAAGATTCTGTATGGTATCCAAAAAAAAAAGAGTATACCATATCATTATTATCCACTATAAGATGAGGAAGATCACTCTTTTTATACAAATTAAGGCAAATTCAATATGATGATCACGGATTCAATGTAACAAACTATAGTTATATACAACATGACCCTCATAAAGTATTAGCTATATTTTATAGCTATAGAGTTACTGTGGAACTATTCACAATTATGTATCCGTAATTATATATAGAATCATTTTCCTGCCGTGAGAAATCTGAAGTTATATCTGTTGCGACGCACCTCTAATTACAGGAAAAACCAGAGAAATGTCGCATTTATAGGTTAGTGCTGCAGAATTTTTAACCTTTTACTATGGTAAAAACTAGAGTTATGTACTGGTTTTTTAGAGATACAAACACATTACAAATACGAATCCTAAAAGAAATATGGCATATAGAAGCTAGGATTTTTTTATAATGTTTTGATTATCTTCTAACCCATTAAAGTAGTCATAGTGACAACCCACTTAGCTCAACTTATATTGTCATAATTTCTATACAGAACTCTCCTATAGATGAGTGACCCTCTTTGGCATATTTCCTGTTCTATAACATAAAGAAAGTTAAATAAAATAAAATAAAATAAAATGGAAGATCTCTTAATGTTTTTAAAATATGTGGTCGGCCTGGTGGCTCCACTTAAGTCATGGAAAAAGGTGATTTCTGATCTTGCCTATGTTCTTTTACCCGGGATTTGAGGGTTGGGGGAGGTGCACCTAGTCTTTTTTAATCACATTAAATAATAAACAGAAATTAATAGAAAATAGGGACTATTTTTCATGTAAATAATTCCACCAGTCACTACTGCACAAGTGCCGGATGCTGATTAATAATTTTTTTTTTGTAAAAATCAGTAAAAAATATATTAAACAAAGAGAATTTACTGATTTGATAAAAAAAAAACCAAATTCTTTAAGATAATCGCTCCACCTTTGATATTGTCATTAGCACCCAGCAAACAAAGACACCTTTCAATAAAACCTATAGTGAAGCTATTGAGCATCCCAATTAAGAAACATCATTGCTAATAAAGGACGGATGTGCCTTTCCCATAAAACGGATGCTCCACAAGCTGTTTGAAAAGGTCGACAAATGACCCGATAACAACAAAAGATCTATCGAGGCAGAAGATAAGTAGTCGTGCATATCAAGTTTTCATCTTAAAAGTTTAAATTATTAAGTGGAGGGATTCTCAAATATATAAGACATTTAAGATTTTGGACTAAACCAATGTGCATTATTTTCAACATTTCCCCTCACGTCTTGTTTTTCTTTTAAGTGATCGTACGTAAAAAAATCTGAATTTTTAATACCATATTAAGTTTCCATCTCAAAATTTCGAAAAATTAAATGAAAAAACTTTCTAATATATAACGCACCAAAAAATTCCAAACTTAATCAATTAAAAGTATTCCCAACACTGCAACTGTTCCGAAGAATTCAAAGGACGAAAAGAGATGCGAAACCTACTCCAAGACACCATTAAATCAACTGAGTATCTTGATAGAGCTTTTGAACATGACCGCCGCCTCCTGCACATCCTTTTACAGATGGAGACTGATCTGTGGAAGAGAAGAAGAAGATCCCTGAAAACGGCGCTTATTGCGCTCATACCAAACATGGTTGGAGATAAGAACAAAGTCCGCCACCCAAATCTGCCTTGTTTCTGATCAGATGCTGACTAAGATTTGTTTATATGAAGAATATGTGATAAACTGCAACAAGTTAGTGGGAAGTTAAGACTTCATAAAATTTTGCATTCCAATGATTTTCACATTCTCTTTAAAGTTAATTCTTAGTCAAAAAAACCTAATTTCAGTATGATTAGTAAACACATACCCAATTTTTTTTTTTGGTAAATGTAAACTCATACTCTTGACAAAAGGGTTAATAAAAATGGGTTTGGATCTTCTTCTGGCGTTGTTGGATCATAGTTGGAAGGATTGGATGATAAAAGAAATTTTTTTTCCAATTACACGATACATGAAAATTTCACTGGTAATATTTATGTATTAAATTTTTCTTCAATATTTGTCTCCAAGAGGTAAAATAAATTCTAACTTTCTTTTCCATCCCCCCCTTAAAGATCATTATATTTTATATTCCAATGACTTTCACACTCTCTTTAAAGTTAATTCTTAGTCAAATAACCTAATTTCAGTATGATTAGTAAACTCATACCCCTTGACAAAATAATTAATAACAATGGGTTTGGATCTTTTCGTGTCGTTGGAAGGAGTTCATTTGATGTGCATATCAATACATTGATATGTGTTCTGGATAATTTCAATTGCAAAAACATAGTTAGAGGGACTGGACAACAAGAGATGATTTTTTTCCAACAACAATATGATGTAATACATTACTTGAAATTTACCTATAATATTTTATATGTTAAATTTTTCTTCAATGTTTGTTTCCAGGAGACAAAAGAAATTTGAACTTTCTTTTCCGTTTTCCTTAAATATCATTATATTTTACCTTTTGGAAACTAACAATGAAAAAAATTTTAATATATAAAATTTTACGTCAAAACAAATGAAACTTTATTGGAAAACTGTTACTTATCTCTTTATTTAGAGTTTTAACATGGAAAAGAAAATCCCACAATGCCACTTGGGAGATTATTTTCCAACTCCTGTCATATAACTCAAAGTCTCTCCTCTCTTGGACTTGTGGGCTCATTGAGGATATCCATTCTTATATATATTTATTTTGTGAATTGTATATGGATCCTCTACTTCACAAAAGTAATCATCTAACTTGAAGTTTGCAGCTGATAATCATTCATGACCTTTTTCTCTTAGATGATTCGGTTTGAACTCCCATTTTAGGATGGAGTTCATTTTTTGTCATTCAGTCGTCCATCAAATAGACTCGATTGCGTTGACTGAACTAATTGGACAGACTGGATGACAAGAGACGAGCCTTATCCCTCATTTTACTACCACTCAATATGGTTAATGACATAACACAAACACATCACATGTTATCAATTGGGATGATAGGTTTGAAAGTGATTAGGAACTTTTTATCTCAATTGTTTTTTAGGCCAGTTTTTTTCTTTTTCAAGTTATTACTAATTTTACAATAAAAAAACAGAAAAAAAAAATCTAAAAATTTTCATTTTATTTCTCATAGTCAAGGTAGGAACGAAATCCTCTCTTCCCTGACTTCTTGGCTCTTATCCTATCTCACCATTGAAGTTTGTTGGAGTTCGAGCCGACTCACACTTCCATGGTGAGATGGGGTGAGAGCCGGAGAGTCGGGGAGGAGAGGATTGGGTTCCTAATGATCTCCAGCTTTCTTCTTTTCCTTCTTTGCTCTCTCTAGTTCGCAATTGCATAGATTTAGAGTATGTACATGCATTATTTTATAGCAGAAGTGTTAAAACTAAATTAAAATCATTAATCTAAATCAAATCGAACTGTTTAAATCAAAATCGTAAATACTATTAATGATTTGATTCTAATTTCAAAAATGAAATCATTTAAGTAAACGATTCCATTTTAATTTGGAAAAAAATAAAATCATTTAAACTAACTGTTTGGAGCAACAGTGATGTTGGGAAACAGGTGAGACCCCTATTAGGCAGCCACCTCTGACGCCATGTGTATCATCATTATTTTGCCAATAGAGAAAACGCGGCATTGTAAAATGGGCCCATAATTTGTTACTTATTTATATAATCATTATGATAGAAAGTATCATTAAGATCCACCTAATCAATCATGTTATTGTCTTGAAAATAATGATCCATAGATTAATACTACTGGTGTAACCCCTAGAGCTTAAGCATCAAGACTCCAGCCAGTACCTTCTAGGGGTATCAATCGGTAGGCCAGGTTGATTTTGGTTTGGACTAAATCAGTGTTGGGTTTTTATAAGACTTGATCGAAACATATTCATTAAAAAGTTCAAGTTAAGTATGCTTCATTGTGCACATTAACAAACAGGTCAGTCCGGTATCGACTTTTTATCCTATTGATATCGGGTCAGTTCAGATTGAAAGCTCGGTAGGAAACTCATTTAACTCATACTGAAGGCTGAAGCATTGAAAAAAGGTTTAATATTTGGTCCAAATCGGTTTGGTCAGTGCCATTATTGAATTCAGGCTCATTGACTTAATTTTTGGTCCTGTTTCAGACTACCAAGGATCTGACCGGGACCAGTAGGTTGTGTCATACCTCAACCCAAAACATGTCCAGTAACAATTCGATCCGAGTTGGTTTTGGGTTAATTTGATCCGGTTTGATCCGGACTAACGATTTGGTCCCAAAATTGCAACCATTATAATGCCTTTCAATTAAAATCAATATGGTCAGAATTAGGGCTGCAACAGGTCGGGTTGGGCCAAAGTTTTTAAAATCGCAGTCCAACCCTAAATCCTCTTAGTTGGGCTCAAGTTCGGCCTGTTCTGACTCGGGGCTTGCAAATTCCAACCTTAATCCGCTCTTAGGGCTGGGCTGGGCTGACCCTGATTGAGCCTTATGGAGGAAAAAAGGAGATGCAAGGGCTCGGTCAGGCTGAGGAAAAAGAAGAAGAAGAAGACAGGGTCAAACAAGACAGGGTCGGACTCAGCTCAAGGTCTCAACCCTGGTCTGACCCAGTCCTAATTCAGGGTCAGAAATTCTCAGCCTTGACCTGTTCTCAAGATTTAGGTATCTCAGCTCAAGCCCTGTTCAAGCTCAAGATGGGTTAGGATGGATTCGAACCGACAAAACCAAACTTGCACCCCTATTTAGATATTGAGATACAATAAAAAAAAGACAAATAGTAAAGATCCAAACATTTGAAACTCTAGAGCTTAGTAAAGATTCTGAACTTACTTTACAGCATTTTGCCAGAAGTTTCTCTTTTCAGTGAGGCAGTTGGGCTACACAGTCTCTTCAAAGGAAAGAATCCAAGGAAGATGGTGGGGGGAAAGGAGAAAAAATGTATCTAAAGGTAATATGAAAAAAATTAAAAATACTTTTGACTTTTAGATCTCTAAGGTTGACACTTAAGGTGCCATTTTTTTTACTACCTCTTTCTTCTTCACTCCTTTAATACAATTAATGGGTTATGATGAACTCAACAAGAGTCAATGGCTACACAGACTCACTTGATGTCTGCTTGTCTCCTTAATGGCATGATAAAGCTCTTATTCCTTTCCTTTTGCCTGTAAACCATGGCCTTCGAGGTATGGAATAAGAGGTTGGACCCCCTACTATGAGCAGTTGCAGTGAAGCAAGGTGAAAGGCTCTTTCCAACACTGGAGGGGTTCCAGGGTTTGGTGGAGAGAGTGGACCCACTTTTCATGCATCACAAGGGGAAATCAAAGAGGGCCCACTTAAGTGGCCTGGGCAAGCATGTTTCTATAGAAATGTGCGCCTTTGCGTGCATTATTATACCTCAGCACCTCTCTCTAGAAGTCTAGATAGTCTTGAGGTCCACACATGATAAAGGGTCTAAAGATAAGCATTAATCAAGGGAAGATGGGACCAAGAAGATGGAAGACGTTCATTTATTTACTCAGCATGATCACATGAGGCTCATGTGAGAGCAAATCTTAATATCTTTTTTTTCATCAATGATGATCGATTTTGATAACATTTGCTATGATTAGTAGTGGTTGGCATTAACCTATCTGAATTTAAATGTCAAAACCCTAGAAAAGGATGGGAAAGATTCCATGGCTTAGACTAGACATATGTTATATGCCATTCAAATGTCAACACCCCATGCATGCATTTCTTTTCTCATATCATTCATCTCATACTGTCTTCTCACAGTTCAGTTTCTCAAGCATTTCCTTTTCTCATTTAGTCTCCTCAAGTTCCTCTCTCTCTCTCTCTCTCTTAATATTTAAACTAAAAATCAGTGAGAAAAATATATGATGTAAGAAATTCTCACATAGTTGTCAAGGTGTTGCTTAGGCACCCAGGCAGTCTTGTTACGTCTTGAAAAATCAGGCATCTTGATCGTCTAGGCATCCTGTCAAGCCTCCAACGCCTTGGTTCGCCTTGGCGTCTTAACAACTATGGTTAGAAGAGATGGACTGAAGCAACCTTCTTCAAAGCTACGATCGAGAGAGTCAAAGCACATTCGTCTAGGTGTGTAACCAAGGAACAAGAACTCAAAAAGAAGCAAAATTGAAGAGGAAATGGTGTAGTTCTTCAAGACTACGAGAATTATTGTGACTCTTCAAGAACACAAGAAGGTTTGCAACTCTTCAAGGATGCAATGTAACTTTCCAAGGTTACAAGGTAGAACTCTTCAAAGTTCAATAAACTATTCAATTGAGTTAAACTTCATTCATTCAAATCTGTTGCTAATGATCAATTCAGCTTACATTTATAAGACATTAAAATCTAAGTCTAAGGCTTAATTGACAATAAAAAAGACAAAACAAGTAAATAGCAAAATAAACTAGTGCCCACGTAGGAGCAGTTCCAAAAATTTGGAAATAAAAAGTCAACAATTATATTTCATAACAAAAATAATAACTACCTTCTAGAATCCAAAGACAATGATGATCCTTCCATAGAATTTCTAGTTTCAAATTAGGAAGTTGGCCAAAGACAATTATTTATTTATTTTTTGGAGGGGGGTACCAAGCCTTGCAAGATGGAGCCTTGCAAGATGGGCTGACAAGGAGGGCTTAGGGCTCAATCTGGGCCTGCATCATGAACAAAGTAAAATATAGGGAACACATATAAAATCCAAACAATTGACCAGACTCTTCACCTTCGGCATTGCCATCAATAGAGACCTAGACAAGCAAAGATGAAAAATCCTTACATAAAGGTCCATTCAAGTATATAAGTAATCAAATTCTCTTTCTAAGCATATTTCAGATTTAATAGAAACAGCAGGAGAATCAAATTTCAGATTTAATAGATACAGAGTAAGCAAATCTCAAGTAAAATGTATGTCTATATATAAGTCCAAAATTCTTTCCAAGGATTTACAAAATGTATGCCTGAGATAACAAACTGAATATTCCTAGCAATATGAACTCTTGGCTAAAGGTTTTTCCAAGATTCCCCATAAGTGGTTGGGGTTACATTTGCTCCTTGAAATGCATCATAACTTTGTCTTTGATTTTAAAGAAGACTTCCAGAACTGCGGAGATCAGATTTTATGTGGTTTTTTTTTTGGTCATAAAACAACATTAGGAAAAGGAAAAGAAAAATATATGCCAGCCAAAATAATGTGACTAATTGTGCAGAATAATTCTCAACTGATAGCTGAGATCAAAAACTAAAAAACAATAAAGAGAATCGAGAAACTATGCAACAGATTAGTGAAAGGTCAGTCATTTCTCAATTGAAACTAATAACTGGAACAGTAAACAAGATGTAGCTCAAAGATTCTTAAAAATTACCCACCAATGGCTAAATATATATTTTTTTGGGTGAATATGAATTTATTAAAGCCAAGGGAACTACACAATAGTCCCGAAGAGAACAAAGAGAACAAGACAGAGCTCAAACAATGAAACAGCTATTTAAGTAGAAGAATATGAAGACCCCAATTGGTTACAATATGACAATTCTTGTCATAATCCAAGTCAGAAGCCTGAAGATGATTGATTCTAGTCTGTATCTCAAACTCCATGGACCTCCAAATATGGTTGAAGCTTTGGGAAGAAGCTAAAAATACTTGTTAAAAGGAGCTCCATGGTTCTTCTCAAAGCTAAATATGCTTGTTAAAAGCTCCATGGTTCTTCTCAAAGCTAAAAACGTACTTTTTTATTTTTATTTTTTGCCTACTTAAAGCTAAATATACTTGCTAAATATACTTGGTAAAAAGGGGCAATGAAAATTAATTTTCAAACAAAGAGAGAAATGAGTTTCTAATGGAAGTAAGCAGAACTATACAAAAGAAAAAAAAGTAGTTGTCATTGCATTACAGTACAATAAAACTCTATCATACAGACACTTCCATTCTGTAGGGAATCTGCCATATGATCCTCCAACCTTAAGAAGAAGGGAGAAGAAGATAATACTCTAGGCTTGATGGCAATTAATCATTGAAGCTCAATAAAGACCTGTTAATGTGAGGGGCTTGGATGCTGGCTTCCAAGTACCATAAGCAGAAGGGCACATTATCTATTTCAGCTCCATGCATTACCGAAGAAGAACTGTATTGAACCATTTGTGGAGTTCATTTGCTAAATTCCTATAGCTGGGTCTTGCCCACTGCTCCTGACGCCCACCAAGGGGGCAGAGCGCTCGTTATCCTTACTGTTTGTTCTCTTTGTTGGGGCCCCCTCCCCTCCCATTGCTCTAGCCATAAGCTTTTTTATGTAATTCCTTAAAGTAATTAGCCAACTAAAGTCTGAAGAAACTAGTATCAAATTTTATGCACCTCTGGCTAAGAGATGGACATCAAAAGAGGGTTCCAGAGAGCAAAGGGAGATTTTACAGCAATTCATAAACAAGCTAAATTTCTGATGTCAGCTATAATTGATTAATATTCCCAAGTTTGAGGGGAGGAGAAACTAAAGGGGTATCAAAATCTTTTAATAACCTGATCAGAAAGACCAAATCATTGAGAAGGCAGTAAATCGGTAAACAATGTTTGGTTTTTCTGATCAAGTACGGTTACTTGACATACAACAAGCCCAACAGACAGGCACATATTGCCCTGTAGACATGCACATATTTCTCAACAATAACTTACAAACTAAATTAATAGACACTATTTATCAGATACAATATGGATGTACTCTATTATTTTAAGTAATATGGAGTTCCAATATGCTAAATACTTCATCACAAGTGCATGTAAGAGTCAATGCGCAGACAACCAGATCTAATAAATAGCTTGACCATTGATGGAGCAAGCTTTTCTCTGTAGAACTAAAGGTACGTAGTATCTCTCACCCTCCAAAACCTGTGCAAACCTGTGCCTTGGCCTCGGCCTAGGTTTTCAGACTAAATGACTGGCCTTGCAAGGGTTCTAAAAAGAAAAGTTAGACAGTAACCTAAGCATAGGTCATTCGCAATACGTTGATGTCCTGAAACTCACCTTTTCTTTAATGCAGAGAGAAGATCCACCCATCCATTATGATTGCCAGCTAACAGTGCCTGGATATGATGTTTGATTAGTCGGTAGAAACAAAAGATTATACAGTCAACCATAAAAGTACATTTCTTGCACCCACAAGGCTACACTCCATAATAGGAAAACTAAATATAATAGATATATATAAGAACCTAAGATACTGTAGTCAATTTGTTGAAGAAAATATGCAAAGCATTCGTACAAAAGCAAGGCACATAGAGACATTCTGCCCCTTTACAATAAGAGGAAAGCTAACTGATAGTTGTTGTAATCATTACAGAAAAGGAATAACAAAACCTAAAGAGAAGAAAAACACTAGATCCACCACTTGTAATATTGGCTATATCAACAATTGCATATCTAGAAGAACAGAGAATAAAAGAAGACGAAGAAGTATTGAGGCATGAAAGCAAGCAGTGGGCTTGTAGTATGGAAAGGAAGCTCTTGAATCACGATCCAAAGTTCTCCATTGGAACTAAATGTACACAAAACTGAAGATATGTATGAACCTTACAAGTTTTGTACAAAGAACTTTATGGTGTCTGTTGGTAAAAGTCCAAAATGTGAAGAGAATCTTAAATATGCCTTAAAATAAGGTCTTCCATGCAGGAGTCAGCCAGGAAATGGGGAATTTTAGTACAAGAAGCCTTTTATATTTTTGATGTTCCTTTCTTTGAGAATTCCTCCTAAACTTCAGATTATATGCTCAAAGCCCACTGCTTTTAAATGTTCTCCCTTTGTTGGAAGATCAAAAAATTTACTGCACTTTGGAATTGGAGATCTCTGTCTTTCAAGATATGATTTTCTTTTTTCCTTTTTCTAATCTAATGGAAATTGGTTTATCCTTTATCATATCTGTGCTATAATCCAAGTCTCTCCCCTCAGTGGTATTCTTTCTGTTCAAAGAGGCCTTCTGGGTTACCAGTTCAACTCGTCATCAAGGGAGAAAGAGAAAGAGAAGATGTCATACCCAGTGTCATCTATAATTGGATTTGTAAAGTGAAATCTAGCTTAGACAACCAATTTTTATATCAATTGCCCATTTTGAACAATAGTTGACAGAAATATTATGTGTTTGGTAGCAAACTTCAGTGATGCTTTTAGCAATTTTACACTTGAATACTTCCATCCATAGCTCACTTGGAATCTCTCTTAATCAGTGGAATTCAATGGACACCTTTGCCATTCCCATCACATCCCCATTCCAAACCTTTTACTTTCAAAGCTTTTTCCCACACGCATTGTCATTCCATTTAAGAGTTTACATGGTGCAAAGTGCATATCTAATGTTAAGGCTATGTTTTTGGCAAAATTTTCTCTGCTCCTCCTGAGAGTAATGTACAAATTGCACAACAATTCACCAATGGAACTAACTGATGGATGCATCGATCTTCTATTCACGTGTTTGATATCATAAAGAAGACCAGTTAACCAGTGAAAGTTGTAAATCCCAGCTCCTGCATCTTTAGTTTTTAGGTGCTTTTCATCATTGTTGTGTTCAACTGTGACTGTAATGCCTGAGAAAACTTCTTCAGATTACTGAGAAACCTCTACAACACTGACACCCACATCCTTTCTCATATCCAGCTCCTTCATGAGTTTTCTAATCTCCACGACATTATGCCATTGACCTGCCAAGGCATAGAAATTTGCTAATAAGATGTAGACTTCATGGCTATGAGGACCCAATCTGATCAGTTCTTCTGCAACCTTCTTTCCTAAATCAATCTCAGAATAATTTATGCAGGCACTGAGAATAGTCTTGTAAGATATGACTCTTTCTTGTGTTGGCAGTGTTCTAATAAGCTCTTCTGCTTGGTATAGCAACCCTGCTCTACTGAACAGATCAATCAGGCAGCCCAAGTGCTCAACTTTTGGTTTGATATTGTAAACCCCAGTCATCCTATCAAACAAAAGGCAACCTTCCTCAAGTAGGCCTGATCGGCTGCATGCATTCAAAGCAGCAACAAATGTGGCTTCATTTGGCTCAATTCCTTCCTTCTTCATCTGCTCAAACAAGGTCAATACTTTACTTCCATGCCCACAATTTGCCAGCCCCGTAATCACCGCAGTGCAAGCGTAAGTGTCTATATAGCCCATCTTGTAGAATGTTAGCATGGCATCCTCCAAACTCCCACATTTAGCATACATATCTATCAGAGCTGTACCAACGAAAGAATCTATTCTTATATCTCGTTGCAAGATAAATCGATGAACTAATCTACCAAATTGCAGATTGCATAAGCCGGCAGCAGCTGAAAGCAAACTAACAATAGTGATTTCATCAGCCTTAACAGACTCCATCTCCATTTTCTCAAAGAGCAGTAAGGCGTCACTTGGACGCTTGGCCTTAACATACCCATGTATCATTGAATTCCATGAAACCAAATCCTTAACAATCATCTGATCAAAGATACCACGAGCCAGATCTACAAGCCCAGAATCGACATATCCATTGATCAGAATCGTATGTGAGACCACATCTTTTCTGTCCTTCATCGCAAGGAAAAGCCGAAATGCCATGTCCATATCACCACCCTTAGCATATATACCCAATAAAGCATTCTCCAAATTCAAACTACATCTAATCCCCTGTTTTATCAAATAAGCATGGATCCCTCTTCCATACTCCATTACTCCTACTCGTGTACAAGCCAACAACAGAATGACTAAAGTGATAGCATCGGCTTGAACACCATCAAACACCATTGCCTTGAATAAAACCAATGCTTCAAACTGCAAACCTGGATGCTTGCTATAACTAGCTAGTAATGAATTCCAACTCGCTGAGTCTCTTTGAGGCATCGTATCAAATAGTTGGCGTGCCTCTTCAATGCGTGCTGTAGACCCATAATAGTGGATGAGAGAATTCTGTACATAAATATCAGAATTAAGGCCAATTTTGGTGATATGTGCATGGATTTCTTCCCCTTTTGAAATTGAAACGAAATGGGTGCAAGCCTTGAGAAGGGCAGGGTAGGTGTGGCTATCAGGACTGATGGAGCTTGCTGTAATGAAGTGGTTGTATATGAGGACGGCAAAGATGGGTTTGGAGCTCTTAGAATAGGCTCTAATGACGCAGTTCCATGTGAGGGTGGTGCGTATGAGACCAGTTGTAATGATCTGGGCAAAGATTTGGGCGAGTTGTTTGTTGTTATGGGTTGAACGTTTAAGCTGTTGAAGAATAAGGTCCAACTGCCCACACATCCTACTTGGCTACTCTGTGACAGGATGGTCTTCAGTACAAGCTGCTGTGGCGGGCGAGGGTAACCAGCATTCTTGAGCTTTTCTCCACATCACCTAGTCTTCTTATCTCAATTGGACAGCCGAGATTAAACCACCCTTTAAAATATTATCTAGATTTTAAAATACCCAAAAAAAGTTTTTTTTTTTAACTCATAAATAGTGATTTAATTTGTTTTCATTTTTTCTTTTATTTTTATTTATTTATTTTTATTACTGAACAGGATGGTTCTTGTGGTTACATGGAATAATGATTGATCTTATTTAAAATCTAATCAGACCCTTTTCTGTTTATATGGAATTAATGATTTAGTTTGTTTAATAAAACCAAATTCTTTTCTGTTATTTTAATCATTTACAAATTATAATATTAGGAATAGTTTCACTTAAGTAATTTTTTTTTTTTTAGATAAAAATTGCTTAAATTACTTAGAATCAAACTTTTTAGAGGTTTAAGATGTTGACCAGTGGAATTGTTAGGAGAAACGCCCGTATTGGTGCTGATAGTTCAACCCGGAAAAGATATTTTTCCAATCAAACACTTGTAATTTTTGCAATTTTCGCTCATTCTCTTGCCTTTGACAATATAATCGAACAGTCGAAGTGGATCAAAGGAATTTGGAATCATTTTTCAAACCATCTCCATTGCTTAGGGCGTTAAATATTAAGGATGAAGAAATCTGTAAACTTTCCCGATGAGTTATATCATCTGAGGTACTCGAAGGTGGAACATGCAAAATGATTGCTAAAATAATCCCAAAACATAACAGCATCTTCATCTTCTTCTCGAATCCGAATTTGCAAACCATGGGAGAAATTGGTTGAGTGGTGGGACCTCTAGTTTGATTATTATAGGTTTGGTTCAAATGGTTTATATATATATATATATATATATATATATATATATATATATATATATATATTGATCGGAGCAGATATAATCCGATCCGTTAAAGTGCTATCCAAATCTAGCTCCGCATCCAATCTTCTCCATCTGAATTCGCATCTTAATCCAATTTTTCATATTCGGATATCCTTAAATGGGTGTGGATCGATTCGAATTGAATTTTGATTTTTGACTATCCCTTTATATCCTTGATTTTTACGAGTTATAGAAGACCAACGTACAAGTATGAGAGTTATAGTAGAGATAGGTTACATGAGTTACATGAGGTAATGAATGAGGTTAAGATAATGAGGTACGTTCATTATTACATGTGAGGAGATATCAGTGGAGTTTGGTGGAGTTGATTAGAATATTCCTCAGGTACTAGCATTGGATGTGAGGCATTGTTATCGGGTTGATTATCACACATCAGGTACTCTGAAACATGGGAAGCGGTTGATGAACCTTGATTGGGTATAGGGTTTGTATGTGGGGTAGAAGAGCGCTGTTGGTCTACAAGTGGTGAAGGTGATAAAAGGTTTGGATCAATCAAGGTGTAGTTGGAGATTAATGTTCTCTTTAGTATGTATTATATAATTAATTATATAATACATCATGATGTATGCTGTTGTTTGGTATGATTTATGATACTTTTATTCTCATTATTATAAATAATTCATAAACATATATATATAAACTATAATAAGGTTCTTTTTGGTATAATTTATATTTATATTTATAAGTTATTTATGATAAATCAATTTATAAGAATAAATTATGAATCATAAATAATAACTGTTTAATACCACTAGACATAAAGAAATAATAATAAATTATCACTATGATGATAAACATCTTCTAATCTATCTATAGATTCTAGATTATATCTATTTATTTTTAATATAAATAAGTATTATAAACCATACGAAACAATTATATATGTCATAATATATTATATAATTAATTCTATAATACATACAAAAAAGAGATAGAGGTGAAAAAAATAAGCAGAACAATGAGGAATTGGGATCATCTATATGTACATGTACTCTCCATGTGATCTCATCACAATTGATATAATGTGGGATCTACTTTTAAAGTGTGTGATCCATTGATTATGAACGATGATAAAATCCTATGATGAATACAAATATATATCTGCATGTACATGTCAAAACACACCAATAACGGAACAAAACACGCCTAAAGCGGACATACATGTTTCACAGTGCACGCTATTTTAACATGGGATGCTAATCCTTATATGTTGTGTACCAAAACAGAATTGAAAGATCTCATGATTACTTATCACGTGGAATGTTTTGAATGGGTCCACCAGGGGGTTGTTTTCTATTTATAGGATTTTTCTATCATACTAATTTCAATCCCTTCCTACATACCAGTTGAATTGATTTTGTTGCTCCGATTTTCTTCCATTTTCCACTCTCATGGCGCCATGCAAAGCAGTGAAGGTGCTCCACCAGTGCAAAATGGGTCCACCACCGGGATCTGTTGCACCGGTGACCACTGATATCCCTCTCACCTTCTTCGACCAACTTTGGTTACCATTTCCTCCCACACAACTTTTTTTCTATCACTACCCTTACCCAACAACTCACTTCAGTCAATTTCTCCTTCCCCACATCAAACTCTCTCTCTCTCTCTCTCTCTTGCGCACTTATCCACTTCTACCCTCTTGCAGGGAATCTTTCATGGTCTTACGATTCCTACAAACCCATAATACGTTACATCAAGGTGACTTCATTTGGTTAACAGTCTCGGAATGTGATGCTAACTTTGACTCTCTCTCTTTGGAGACCATCCAAGAGACACCAATGAAGCACACACCTTCGTTCCTCACTTACCATCATTTGGATCCATTGTTCCATTGATGGCAATACAAGTACAGTTTTCCCAAATTTTGGTATCTCCATTGGAGTCACATACAGCCATTCCTTTGTCGATGCAGATCAATAGATCAGTTCTCCAGGACATGGGCGGCTATGATTTCCAAGTTAGGAGATGCAAATCAATCTCTATCTACTCTGTCAGTCACATTCTTGGACAGGACCCTAATCAAAGATCCCAATGTTTTTGAAAAGATATACTTGAAGGAGTTGGAAAGATTCATGGGGTCAGATAAGTCGATATCTGGGAATACAAGCTTAAGAGTAATGGACATGAAAATGCAACTTGATCATAGCATGTTTCGAGCTACGTTTGTCGTGAACCCAACCGATATTAAAAGGCTCAAGTATTGGATCCATTAATCCCACTGACGTATTTTGGAAATTGTGTCAAACCTATGGTGGTGCTCGGAGAGAAAAGTAAATTGTTGAAAATAGATGGAATTGTCGAGGCAAAAGAGTTGCTAGGAGAGGCGATTCATGGACTGGAGAAGAGAGTTTTGAGAGGTCTAGAAGATGGTGTTTCAATGTTATACCAATAGATTTCTTTTGATAATTTAAACTATCTTGATCGTAGTATCTTCCTATGGATTGACAAAAATGAATCGTGACCAATCATTTTTTAGTTTTCTTGTGGAAAAACTGGGTTCAAATCCAAGTCTGGAACTTCAGTTAGATTTCTTTATTCAAGTAACAATTTCCAAAATGCAAAATGACCATTATATATTATGTACTAATTAAAAGTTTTAAAAGTAGCATGTAGCTTATCCTTACCCATCACAAACTGATTATTCCGAAGGCATACTTTTAGGGGGGCAGAGCCAGGACAATCAGTGGGGTATTATTATATTTACTAGCCATGGTTGCAGTTCTTGACAATCAAATGATAGGTGTCTCCATGATATTCTAGAGAAAGATGTTCTGTAGATAAAACCAGGACAGCGTCGGCAAGGGTTGCAACTTGAGAGGGCCAATCCTTACTGGCAACCTTCAAGGCTTCACCTTCTTCTATCCTTCAGTCATACTCTTCTCAAAAAATAAATAAATAAATAAATAATTGTTTGAATAAGGGGAGTTGGCTGCCTCCTCAGTTTCATTTAGACTGGCTGTAAATAAAAGGGAATGGTTTTTATGCACGGTTTATCATGCCGTGTTTTAAGGGTGATATTATGGTATTTGGGGGATACTCGGTGTCATTAGATAAAACCATGCACATACATGACCGGACATGAAATCTTTCGCAATAAAAGAATGCCGTTCTGTACCTTATCCTGGTTGGATTCAAAACCTGTTTGGCTTTCGCTTGACAATGAGGGGATCCAACAGCTGGGCCGGACTGCATCGAGACACATGCCCAATAATATCCACGGTTGGATCCCCTGACTGTTAGGCGGCAGCCAAACAGAGGATCCTTATCCTAGTCTTCTTCTGTGTCATTGTGCGATTGAGCTTCACTTGTTATTGATGTACATTTGTTGGTTTTTGGAGGCTACCCAACCACCCAGGAGTCCTGAGCCAGAGGTTGAGAGGCTAACCATGGTGGATGAATAGCAATGCATAAATCAAAAGACTGACTACAAGAGTCCATGATCCACTATTTTGGTGCAATCCATCTTCTACCCATTTACAAACACCTTCCATTATCCACCAGAAATACGAGATTGGTCATGACTGATCGATCATTCACAGATGCATCATTGCAATTATCGGCCAGTCTGGGGAACGGCTTGCCAATGATCAACTGCGTTTTGATCAAGCAAGTGGCCAGCACACATATGGAGGGATGGGAGAGATTTGGATCCGATGGTAGAGGGAAGGAAACACACTCACAGAGAATTAAAAAAACATTTTTGGAAGGAGACAAAATGTTAATAAATATATTCGCGTGAGAGGACACATTATGAGCCACGGACTAGGGAAAATTTTTCATTTTTTTTTCTTGACAGAAAATTAATGAGATGGCTCCATGTGTTATGATTCATTATTTTCATTCTGACCCAGAAACAAGCTAAAGTTTCAAAGGAGGAAAGGGTCACCTTGATGTAGGTTTGCCTCCGGCCTAGATTGAGAACAGCACTTCAAAGATTGATGTTCTAGCTAAGGGGGCATGCAATTCCAAGAAATACATTCTCCTGGAGCTGTGACAACCTCAAGTGTCAGAAAGGATGTTGAACACCATCACAATTCACAAAGCTAGCTGATTGGCTTGAGAAAGCACTTGGCATGCCCCACATGCTTCAGAATCAAGGCTTCATTAGGCAATTTGAAACGTAGGCAGTTATACACCAAGAGGATCCTACCATTCACATCCCTAACACTCATTGAGGACAAGCTGATTAAGGGTTCTTCAGAAAGAGGGTATACATACAATATCCTTAAACTGCTGTTTCAGTTCATAGGTTGTATCTCTTTAGATTGTTTCAAAAAGGAATTAGAACTCTTCCGCTGGTGCTATCATTTCTAATGGACGAAATTTATATTATAGATGACTCAAAACAGAAGTATATAGTTAAAACGAAATATTGTGGATAGATCTCATTAATGCTCATCAAACAGAACAATCGGAATATGGCCATCTGGGTCAGGGATTAGACTTTCTCTTTTCTGGACTCTTCACCGAAGCTGCAAAAATACAAAGAAAGCTTCCAATCGAGTTTCAGAAAGAATTTCACAAAATAAAATAGGGTACACCTAAATTATTATTAGGTAAAACAACGACAAAAAAAAATAAGTTGATGGATATGGGAGGGTAAAAGCATTATATACCACTGAAACACTAAATCCCCAACATAATGGAGCCGTAGGATGGATTTTGTAGGAGGAAAAAAATAAGAGAGAGAGAGAGAGAGAGAGAGCATAGAGTGTCAGGTGCTGTGTGACAGTGTACTGCTTGAATGCGATGTGCTATATGTGGGATTTACATGGTCTCCTCCCAGAACGGGAGGACAGTGGTAATTTATTTCGGATGGTTGTCGTGTGACTCTCAGTGAATCCGAGACCCACGTCCGAACCGACATCCTCTGTCGACTAGCTTGACTTGTCGGCTGGGTGTTGGCTCGGATGTGGGTCTCGAATTCACCGAGAGCCACGTAGTAACCATCCGGGATAGGTTGCCACTGTCCTCCCAAACCACTGGGAGGAGACGATACGGATCCCTATATGTGAGGGAACCATAGAGAGATGTAGATAGTCTCTGTGAAGCTCTGTCCAGGAGACACAGAATGATATGCGCATACGGCGTGTTGTGTGTATATAGAGTGTGAGTGTTTGTCACTCTTGTTGGATTTGGTGTAATATTGGCAATGTCCCTAGCCAAGGAAAGAGGAAGAGGAAGGTTATTAATATATTTTGTCAGGTGAGAGTATTTTATTACTGCAATTCCACTTTGTACGGTGAGATGTTTGATTATCCAAGAGAATTTACTATTGATGTGTATCTATGCCTCTGGTATTGATTAAGGAAGCTAGACTTGTATTTTCATTATTATTGATATAGTGGAAGTATTCTGGACTAGAATGTTATAACTCAAGTCCAAGGCAGAACTCAACCCAAAAGACTAGTCTATTAGGTGGGAGAACCCCAAGACTTAAGAACCATACTTGGTAGGTATGGGATTCCAATGTGGGATCATAACATTGCCACCTCCTTTTCAAAGCCGACGCCCATGTCGGCCCACTCTAGATTGCCCACTCTGGACGGCTTTCACTCTACTTCACTAGGTAGCCCTTTCCTAGGTCGCTCCTTCTCTAGGTTGCCCCTCCCGCAGCATCGGCCTCTCAATGAAAGCACCAAATGTTATAACTCAAGCCCAAGGGGGAACCCAACCCAAAAGACTAGTCTATTAGGTAGGAGAATCCCAAAACTTAAGAACCATACTTGGTAGGTATGAGATTCCAATGTAAGATCATAAAATAGAACCTCATAATTTTACCTTCGCATTAAGAAAGATTTTCCATGTTAAAAACTCCGATGTATCATGTTGTACTGGGTGGGACTCACATAATAATTATTTATAGATAATATTTATGGGTACGGTTCACAGTTACTCTTCACGTATACCATTGTTGTTATACTTCTCCATTATTTACATGCTCATAAAAAAGGATTCTATGATTATTTTATCAATAATTAAGGTGTCTACATATCAATAGTTTTCAGTTTCATGGATGCTTGCTTCAGTATGGCCTGCTTCCATTCCCTGGCTAGAGGATCCTTGTAACTTCCACAATATCTTATCTAATAATCTTTCGTATTATCAGAAAAAGAATCTGTTTAGGATGTGTATCCTATAGAGAGACTCATTTAGAGAGTTGAGATGTAAATTGATCCCAAACAAGGTCCTTGCAAGGTCGATGTGCAACTTATGCGATTTCAGCCTTGGAGACATGGTTTCAAAGTCAACAATCAATCCATATCACAACACCTCCAATGGATTTGTTTTCCTGACCTGCGACATGATTATTGGGATGATTTTATCCTTTCCTCGATGACCAACACGGGTAGGTCACCCTATCTCCATTGACAGGGGAACCCAGAGCTTTGTGTTTGGGCATTTTACTCAGGTGTATGTGGATCTCGATCGCACAAAACCTCGCTTAGAGGTAATCCTAGTAGCTGAAAGAAATTTGGTTCAGATATGCAATTCTTGTTCAAACAAAATTTTTTGTATGAAGATCCTCCTCTATGCATGGTGTGAGAAACGCCACAAGTACGGCCATGTGACTGCATCATGCAGAACTATCCCGGCGGCCCCGGTTCTGGCCAATGATTCTCCAGCCCTTGATGCTAATGTCTCTTCTCCAGTAGTGAGAACAGGCTTGGATCATAGGGGTGCTGTGGTTAATCATTTTTTTTGTTTTTTCTGGTAAAACTTGTTGGGTTGGTGTCTTGTATTCTGTGGGGTCCACGTAATTATAAGGGGTAGTATTTGTATTAGGGTATGAGTCTATTACATGTATGGGGATAAACTTATAATTGTGGTGGGATTAGGGTTTCTAGGTTTCCCTATATATTGTCTCTGTGTGGGAAAATCTAGGTAAGGTCTGAGCAAAGGAGGATATTGTGTCAGGTGGAGAGAATTGTAGAGAGTTTTCTTGGCAATAAAGAATCTCTGTTTCTCTGTGGTGGAGGTAGGCATTCCGGATTGAGTGCTGAACCACAGCAAATCCTGTGTTGTGTTTGCTTGATCTTTGTTTCTTTCTCATGGTTACGCGTTCATCCCTAACAAAACTGTGGTTAATCATTAGGAGCTCGCAATAATTGTTTCCCACATGCAGAATACATCCATTACAGATCGTTTGGTGTGTTTATACTCAATAAGAGTAAAGTTTACTTGGTCAAACAATAAAGTGGTGGGAAATGTTGGAGCAGTGTTGGATCGAAATATACGTAATAAGGTTTAGATGTAGCTGTATTGGGAGAGTTACACGTGCGGCCTGACATTGACACCTCTACCTTTTTTCCATTTAAGTTTTATACTTCTCCCTAAATTAACATGCCCATCTTTCCTCTTTCGGGGTGTTTCCCATTCTTGAATTACTTTTTAATCTTCTGTCTTAATGTAATTTGATATATAAATTATAAATGCAATTATATGTATATATATATATATATATAGTCTTTGCTAACGTTTAACCGAAAAAAAAGAAGTACTAATGAGCAAAGTCCTAAGTTAGCACACGCAAGAGATGATCCTGTTGTTTGAACATGATTGTCTCATCTTATTAAATAATAAAAGATATAATCTTGTGATAGAAAACTATTTTCAGTTTCTTAAATGGGTGTTTTCTTCAAGCCCATTTAAGAACACATCCAACAATCGACACCCAATGTAGAACACACCCAACACATGACATAGAGCATGGAGCATAGAGTGTTGAGGTGCTCTGTGTGAGAGAGTACTGATTGAGTGCGATGTGCTATATGTGAGGGAACCATAGACAGAGGTAGCTAGTCTCTGTGAAGCTCTGTTCCATAGACACAGAATGATATGCGCATACGGGGTATTGTGCGCATATAGAGAGTGAGTGTTTGTCACTCTTGTCGGATTTGGTGTGACGTTGGCAATGTCCCTAGCCAAGGAAAGAGGAAGGTGATTAATGTATTTTGTCAGATTCAGGTGAGAGTATTTCATTATTGCAATTCCACTTTATACGGTGAGATATTTGATTATCCAAGAGAATTGCTATTGATGTGTATCTGGGCCTTTGGTATTGATCAAGGAAGTTAAACTTGTATTCCCATTATTATTGACATAGTGAAGATATTCTAGGCTAGAACATCGTGATTTTACTTTCACGTTAAGGAGGGTTTTCCATATTAAAAACTCTAATGTATTATGTTGTATTGGGTGGGACCCACATAATAACTACTCATAGATACTATTTATGGGTAGTGTTCAGAGTTAACGTTCACGTATACCATTGTTGTTGTATTTCTTCATTATTTATATTCTAATGGAAAAATGATTCTATGATTATTTTCCCAATAATTAGGATGTTTACATATCGATAGTTTTCAGTTTCGTGGATGCTTACTTCAGTATGGCCTATTGGACTGATGTGGCCTTATTGCCATGTCAGTCTGACACGTATACAAAGTGGGACCTACCATCACCTGTAACTGTCTTGATGGGAGACAGTTACAAGGAGGCATATAAGAGAGGGACTCTAGTTTCAACAATTTTTTACATTAATCCATCTATTCGTAAAACCTAAAAAGAGACTGAGAAACCAGAAGTCAGTCCCTAAATACATTGACGAAGGCATTACAAGAAACTTGACGACAATGGCATCGAATACTTCGAATACTTTTGCAGTGGCTGATTCGATATTCGTCGGACTAGGACTAGTAGGAGCTATGTTAATCTCCTTTTAATGGCTTACATATGGTATCAGAGGGAGGATCGCATGCCTCGCCGGTCAGTTTTTTCATTGTTCCTCGGATCAAGGTGTCTGGTGTATTTTTTTTTTAATTTAAAAAAAAAATTCTGGAATGCTTTCGGGCACCATGAGGGCTGCTGCAGGTGTGCACCCGCATGGCTGCCAGCCCACAAGCCCGTAGGCCCGTAGTCACTGTACACCTGCAGCGGCAGGCCAGCAGCACTACTGCTAACAGTGCTAGCCGCAGCAGGCCAGCCCACAAGGGGCAGCTTGCCGCAGCCTCGAGATGCGCGGCCAGCAGCGGTTGCTGCAGATGGCTTGCGCTGGGATCATCGATTTGGTTGGTTGCGGCGGTGCCGTGGTGCTCTCCGTTTTTCCAAAGGGAGTGCCGAAAGATTCGGCACGATTCAGAGCCGTTGGGACCGCCGTATCTTTTAGAAATGTATTCAGTCAAGAGGATGACACTCATTTTGAAAATATGATATATACTTGTGGGCTTTTTGGTCCTTTTAGATTTTTTTTTAAAGAATTAAAAAAAATTATTCTTGTCCATGACCCGGACCAAATGCCATTCGGGTTTGAACCGAAACCACCTATGGGAACCGAGAGGGAAACCCATCCGGTTGACCCTTAACCCGATCCTTCTACCCATGTGGTTGATCCGGGATTTGTGAATTTTACCCGGATTCTGACCCGTGTCATTTTTTACCCGGAAAATTCTTGAACCGGTTGGACTTGATTTCTTTTGGTTCGCCCCGGCTTGACCCAAACCCGTTTTGTAAAGTTTAATATTCTGTTTATGGTGTTATTTAGCATTTTTATACTGTTTTTTATTATCTATCACCATTGCTTAGTTACAGACCAGATGTCACTTTTCAAGTGACTGAACTTTTTGTGACAGTCTGTTTAGGACGACGTTAAAGGTCATGAACAGTGACTGTATATATTGTGACAGTCTGTTTTAAACGTCGCAAAAGGTATTGAATAGTGACTGTTTCTGTTGTGACAGTATGTTCTGAATGTCGCTAAAGGTCCAATTTTTGTTAGTAACATTTATAGATAGAACGTCACTGTATCTATAACAGAATGTATTAAGTGCTATTTGGTTAATTCTAATTGTTATTTTAAATATTCTTAAGTGCTTTTGATTATATTATTGTCTATTACTGCATTTCAATGTTATCAAACTATGAAACCCATGTGTCACACTAAAGTTTCATATGAGACACTAAGGATATGGGTATGTGATGCAATTTTATTTGCAAAACTTACCATTGAGGGAATAAATTGTTGCCACAATTTTGAGAAGTCCATTATGCTCAGTATAAGAGGCAGTTTATTGAATAAATTTCTTTGGTATCATTTGTAATGCAACTTGTACATGGATTTTGGCACTTGTCCCCAAAGGGAAGTAGTCAATCTTCATGTATGAGTTGGAATAAGATGGAATGCAAAGCATTCAGGCAGAAGGAATTCTTATGACCCAAAGGTACGAGATTCTTTTTTGCTTGATTGTAATGTGTTTCAGTCTTATTAATTAAGATGTAGACCTCACAAATCACAGTCTTTGCCCAAAGGTAGACTGTGAGGAGTTTTGGTTTGCTGCTGACATTATCATTATGACTTGATATCAGCATCTAAGTAACAATTTGTGATAAGTTACAGCTTTTGCCCAAAGGTAAGTTGTAGCAAGTCACATTTTGTTTATAATTAAGCATTGGCTTTTTCATTATTGAGTTAGTGAGCATGTCACTTATTAAGTTATTGTTTTGATTGCAGTTGTACTGGACAATCAAATGAGGCTCCCTATATTGAATGGGGAAAACTATGTTGAATGGCTCGAGTTGCTCGAACTAACTCTAGGCTGTATGAACCTTGATTTGGCTATCAATGAGGAAAAACCTGAAGATCTCACTGATGAAAGTACACCAGATCAGAGAGATTATTATGCAAAATGGCAGAGGAGCAACAATATGAGTTTGAGGCTCATTAAAGCCAATATGAGTAGAATAATCAGAAGGTCTATTCCCGACAAGCCTATTGCAAGGGAATATCTTGATGTTATTAAGAAGCAGTATGTCAGCACTGACAGTTCTACAGTGAGCACTCTGATAGCAAAGCTTGGAGCTATAAAGTACAATGAAAGCAAGGATGTACGTGATCACATCATGAAGGCAAGAGACATTGCAGCCCAGCTGAAAGACTACGAGATAGACCTTCCGGAAGTCTACCTTGTGCACCATATTCTCAATACTCTCCCTAATGAATTTGAGACCTTTAAGGTCACCTTCAATGCGCAAGACAGGAAATGATCTGCAAATGAACTCCTGACCAGATGCGTACAAGGAGAGGGAAGTTGTTTCATCATCTTGGTACTGTATGTGGATGACATACTCTTGACTTCTAATGATTATAGTCTATTGCATCAGACAAAACAGTTCTTGGCGTCTAATTTCGATATGAAAGATATGGGTGAAGCCTTTTATGTTTTAGGCATAGAAATTCCCCGGGACCGATCTAATAAGATCTTAGGATTGTCCCAAAAAGGATATATCGAGAAAATATTGAAACTCTTCCGCATGAAGAACTGTAAACCTAGTGTAGCACCAGTGATCAAAGGTGACAGACTAATAAGCTTGGATCAATGTCCTAAGACAGTTCTAGAACAACAACAAATGCATAGTGTCCCATATGCATCAGCAGTTGACAGTTTGATGTACGCACAAGTTTGCACAAGGCCAAACATCCCTTTGGCAGTGGGAGTTTTAGGAAGATTTCAGCAAGATCCTGGTGTGTCGCATTGGACCGCGGCAAAGAAGGTATTCAGATACCTCCAGGGAACCAAAGATTATATGTTGACATATCGACATGTTGAAAATTTGGACTTAGTCGGATATTCAGATTCGGACTATGCTGGATGTGGTGATACAAGGAGATCCACTTCAGGATACATCTTTATGCTAGCTGGAGGAGCAGTATCCTGGAAAAGTATGAAACAACCAAAGATTGCATCTTCTACGATGGAGGCAGAAGTAGTGGCATGCTATGAGGCAGTCTCTCACACGTCGTGGTTACGTCATTTTGTTACCGACCTCCAAGTTATTCCTTCTATTGAAAGACCAATACGAATTTACTGTGACAACACCTCGGCAGTTAAGTTCTCTAACAACACATGCTCTGTGAGTCGATGTAGACACATTGAAATTAAGTATTTTGTTGTCAAAGAGGATGTTCGGGATCATCGTGTTTCTATAGAACATATTGGTACCTCAGAGATGATAGCTGACCCTTTTACTAAAGGGCTCCCACCTAATGTCTTTGTAAAACATGTGGGATGTATGGGCTTACGTCGTTTCAGTATCTGATGTTTATTTGAAATGTTGCAATCTTAAGTTGATGTTTTTCGAACCTAATTGTTTTTCTGTTATTTATAATGTAAGCGCTATTAATTTCTTGAAAATGACAGAAGCCCATTAAGTCCAAAGGGCATTCAGAATTGTACCCTCGAATTGACCTTGGGGTTGACTCTGAATTGATTGTGAGATTAATTCACTGAAGTTTTGGGATTACCTACATTAGGATTCATCGTGAAAATGACAATTCATTGTAATACATGGACGGAAGTGACCGACATACTGGACATGTACCGCCATGATTCATGAATTGAAATTTTCACCTTGAATGTTTAAGGAACTTAAGTTCATGTACGGCCATACAACGAAAACAACACATTACACTCACTTGACTTGTGGCAATATGGACCAAGTGGGAGAATGTTAGACTGATGTGGCCATATTGCCATGTCAGTCTGACACGTGTACAAAGTGGGGTCCGCCATCACCTGTAACTGTCTTGATGGGAGACAGTTACAAGGAGGCATATAAGAGAGAGACTCTGGTTTCAAGATTTTTTTACGTTAATCCATCCATTCGTAAAACCTAAAGAGAGACTAAGAAACCAGAAGTTATTCTCTAAATACATTGACGAAGGCATTACAAGAAACTTGACGGCAATGACATCGAATACTTCAAACACTTCTGCAGTGACTGATTCGATATTCGTCGAACCAGAACCAGCAAAAGGTATATTAATCTCCTTTTAATGGCTTACATGGCCTACTTTCATTCCTTAGCTAGAAGATCTTTGTAACTTCCACGATATCTTATCCAATAATCTTTTGTATTATCAGAAAAAGAATCTGTTTAGGATGTGTATCCTATGGAGAGGGTCATTTAGAAGGTTGTCCTTTCTTGGAATCCAAAATGTACTCGAGAGTTGAGACTTGGGGAGGACAGTGTACGTAAATTGATCCGAAACAAGGTCCTTGCAAGGTCGATGGGCAACTTTACGATTTCAGCGTAGGAGACATGATTTCAACGTCAACAATCATTCCATATCACATCACCTCCAATGGATTCGTTTTTCTGACCTGCAGCCACATGATTATTGGGATGATTCTATCCTTTTCTCGATGACCAATGCGGGTAGGTCACCATATCTCCATTGACAAGCGAACCCAGAGCTTGCTTTGTGTTTGGGCATTTTGCTCAGGTGTATGTGGATCTCGATCGCACAAAACCTTTTGCTTAATGGTAATCCTGGTAGGTGAAAGCAATTTGGTTCGGACGTGCAATTCTTGTTCTATGAAGATCCTCCTCTATGCATGGTGTGAGAAACGCCACAAGTACGGCCACGTGACTGCATCATGCAGTTCTATCCGGGCGGTCCCAGTTCTGGCCAATGATTCTCCAGCCCTTGACGCTAATGCCTCTTCTCCAGTAGTGGGAACAAGCTTGGATCATAGGGGTGCTGTGGTTAATCATTTGGAGCTCGCAAGAATTGATTCCCACATGCAGAATACATCCATTACAGTTCCCTTGGTGTGTTTATTCTCTATATAAAGGAGTAAAGTTTAGTTGGTAAAACAATAAAGTGGTGGGAAATGTTCAAGCATAGTCGGATCCAAGTATGCGTAATAAGGTTTAGATGTAGCGGCATGGGGAGATTACAAGGTGGGGCCTGACATTGACACCTCTTATCTTTTTCCATATAGGTTTTATAGTTCTCCTTAAATTAACATGCCCATCTTTCCTCTTTCGGGATGTTTCTCATTCTTCAATTACATTTTTTTAATCTTCTGTCTTAATGTAATTTGGTATATAAATTATAGATGCAATTTTATTTATATATATATATATATTTAAACCCCAAAAACTATGTCAAATTCGATTTTATCCTACAGGTTTTCAAATGCCTCATCTATCATCCAAAAGTTTTCCACCATTAATCAAAGAGACCCCATCCATCAGTGGAGTCTTGTTAGTTGCTGACGTAAGTACTATTTGAAATATATTAGGACAACAATACCATTATTCCAAAGGTAAAAGATCATAATGCCCCCCAAACTAAAAAAACACCTTTGCCAATTCGTATAACCTTCTTTCGATACCTTTCTTCTCGGCATCACTACAATTGTCGGAGATGTGTGGCATTTCTTTACTTCACACGTGTTCTTCTCTCTAAGCCCTTCTCTCTCTAGACCTCAACTAAATTTGGCAATTTCTGTTTTTTTCTCTCTACCTTCTCTCTTGTGTGATCTTCATCTTATTTCTTTCTTTGTTTTAGTTTTTCTCTCACTTCCCCTAGTGGCACTCTTTGTTCCTTCTCTCCCGCCGTCTCCCCCTTCTTTATTTGTTTGCTTCTGCAATCAAATGGTGTGTTGATTGTTTTTCCTTTTTAGTTGTGATCGGATTCGAACGATAGCTTTGAATTCCCTCTTTCTCCATTAGTGCGGCTAGGGTTTTGGTGTTCTTCCTACTTAATCAAAGAAAATTTGATTTCACGGTGAAAGAGGGTTTTGGATATAATTAAGAAAGCGAACGGTTCAGAAGAAAATTTCCTTGCTCATCTATTCTAAATTCCGCCATTAATGTAGAGAAGAAGGAAGGAAAAAAAGCCCTTCTCCCCATTTATAATTTCAAATCCAAATCCAAATGCAACCAAACCAGAGAGAAGAAAAGGAAAGAGAGAAAGACAGAGAAAAAAAGAGATTTGCATGTGGTGGTGCTGCTACAATGTTTCCAAATTGAAACCACTTCCATTACTACTTCGTCCCAGACAAATTCAAACACAAGCCTTGCTTCTTCTTAACCGTCACCATAGGAACCCTAATCAGCATCTCCATCCTCAACTCCGCCCTAATCAAAACATTCTCTTTAAACGACTCAATCCGTTGATCCCCTAGCAAATAGAAATAAAGAAAGGGAGAAATTAGTAATTTTCTAATAAATAGAAAGGGTTTAAAATTGTTGTGCATGGTTATCTTTAAAAGTTCAAATTAGTGATTTTATCTTAATTTAATGTCTTTCAGTTCCAAATACAAAGGGTAGAAATATCTTATCACATTTTCAATCAAGTCCGTTAGTTAATTGGGGCCGATTGAAGTTTATGCAAACCATTTGGGTGGTAGATGAGACATTTGGAAACTTGTAGGGTTAGATCGAATTTGATATAGGTTAGAGAGAGAGAGAGAGGTCTCAAAGTTTCTTTTTGATTTTGGCCTTCTTTGGATTTTTCTTTCTGATAAATAGGACCCAAAAATTATACCAAATGTTTATAAAAATAAAAATTTGAATAAAAATAAAAAACAAAAATGATTCCAAACACAGCCTAGTCTTGAAGCAATCACCTTTGACCATGTCAATTTATTTTCTTACAATGTCAATTAAACTTATACTTTTTAATAGATTTCTCTTGACTGGGACGGTTTGTTTTGTTTTTGCCTCACAAAAAAATGAGGTGACATGAAACTGTGATTTTTGAAGGTCAATTATGTTAAATGAGTTTAACAACTCTTCCTCTCCCTTCTCTGTTTCATCTCTCTCAACTCAATAACCATTAAGTCTTGGTTTGTATTTTCTGTACTTTTTACATTCTTACTAAGCAGTTCATATTTCTTTGGAATCATGATACATCATCATGTTAACATATTTGACTCAATTTAATTGACAGAGAAACTTAACATAAGGAATGAATCTCCTCCCTTCACCAGAGTGTGGAGTCTAGACCTATTTACACTCTCTCTATTTCTAAGCAATAAGCACCCCTTGCTCCCAGTCAAGAGGGGGTAAAGGTTGGTATAAATCTGCCTCTCCCCACACCTTGTAGTGGTACGAGTCTCGTACATGCACTAGGTACGTTCCTTTTTTTTTTTTTTTTTTTTGATTCCGTATTTGACCTGCGAAGTATGCATGGAGTAATTCAAGGGTTTTGGTCGAGTTGTAATCATGTTCTACCATGTATATGCGTTGGTGATAGCTTGTATATGAATTCATTCAATCATATGAATGAAGGTATATCTAATAGTTTCTGCCAAGAGGATGATGACTGACAGAGAAAAAATAGTTCGGATCAACTCCAACAACCCTGGTCACTCCAAGGGGATAGTTCAGTTGGCAAAAGATCAATACTTCAAAATGAAGAGGTTATGAGTTTAATTCTCCTTAAAGCTCTACCAACCCAAAAAAACAAAAAAAAAACCACCCCGGCTATCAAATTGTTATCATGGAAAACACAATGCACCCCCCACTATCACTGGGACCTGGGACCCCTATTGTTTTGCATATGTGACTGAGGTTGTATGCCTTAACTACAAGAAAACAGGTTTTTGGCAATTGCTTTTGGTGACAGTAAATTCAATTCTCGCGACAAATATGGAATAAGGATAAGGTTTCTTGAAATACCGTCATGTAAAATGTTATTTTCTGCGACGGGTTCTTTCCTACCATCACCAAAAATATATTTAGCAATGACCAAGTATTTTTCATAGCTGAAAAAAAAATGATATAGTGACAGTAAGAGAACATACTGTCGCCAAATGATATTTTTAACAACGGTCATTAATTTTCTATCATCATAAATTTGTTTTCCACGACATAAGTAGAAGAAAGATGTCGCCATATATGTGTTTTTTTTACGACGGGTTTTAGTTGTTGTCACCTAATATGCTATGATCTATTGGAAGTGTTACAGAATTTTTTTGGTGACCATACCACTACTATTAGTAAGTTGAAAGCCATAGATGCATTCGGTATGTATTCTTGGAAAATATTCAAGGTCAAGAATACATTATGAAGCGACAAAAAAAGATCATTGAATGTGTTAGAGAATGTGGCTCATTCTAAAATGCGCTCTTCAACCCATTTTGCATTTGGAGTCTTGAACGAAAATGCCTTGCTATTTGCCTCATTCTCATCCTATTTTAAAAAATGCATTCGCACCATTTTCTCAATTCTAAGAATGCATGTCCAATATTGCATGCTAAACACAACCTTAGATTAGCACATGGTTACGAACGTTGGCTAAGCCAATTTGCTTTTTACAAAAACAGATCCTTGCATTGTTTTGAGCAACATCATGGCTTTAAAGCCAATATCAGAATCGACAGAGCCAGTTGGTCCGACTTAGATTCAATTGAGGCCAATTCTGATTAAACCTAATTCTACAGATACTGAGTTTGACTAAATTGAGTCTATTCAAGGTGAGTTCAATCATATTCAACAGAGTCCAATCAATTCCGAACTTAAGTCCTTGACAATTCAAATTGAAATCCATGTAGACGGAACATATATTAGATTTTGAAGTTGTGTTTGATATGCATTCTTAGGATGAAGAATGTATCTTTAAAATAGAATGAAAACAAATGTAGATTCTAGGGGGTGTCAAAATTGGATCCAAACTGAAAATCAAAACCGAACCAATCTAATTCAGTTTGGACCAAACCGAAACTGAACTTTATTGGATAGGATTTGGATTGTATTTTTAGAGGGACCAGACCAATTAATAAGCCCAGAACCAATCAGATAATGAACCGATAAGAATCCATTAAGCCAATATTTTATTAAATATACATGTAAGAAACCAACACCGAAAAACCAAACCAGCCCGATAATGGTTGATGGAGCCTATTAATCCAACCTTTTACTATATGTATATATAGTAAACAGATAGCAAATAGATAAAAGTCCATTACACCAGCAAGATAACAAACCGACAATAGATTGGTCCGTTAACTAATGTGTACAGTGCAGCCAACCCCAGCCCGAATTTCTTAATAGACTAATTTTTTACGGTCTCTAAAAAGCTCAAGACCGACTTAGCCCAGACCAAAACCAACCCGAACCGATCCATTGAGTAGATACCACGTGAGGATCTGCTTTGAGATATCAGATATGTGTGTGGCAGTGACAACCGTAGGGAGGGGCATCTCTACATTTCATCCTAATACCTAATACTTTATTTTATTTTATTTGGTAAACAGAGATTTCATTCAAAATCAAAAAGAAAACAAGCCAAGGTATCATGGATACAGAGATCCTTCAACCAAGTAGAGGATAACAGTCAATCAAATAGCCTTGGAACTGTTCTGGCATTCCTAGCAAGGAGGTGCGCTATTTGGTTTTCACCCCTTGAAATAAAATAAAAATTACAACTTTCAAAAGAATCCCAAATATCCAAAACAATATTGTCTATGGAAGAGTCACGACTCTGACCAAAGGTGATATAATGAATTATGTCCTTACAGTCAGAATAAAATCTCTACTTGCTTATGATTATCTGCAAGAGCAGTATGAAGAGCCCATCTAATGGCGAGAGCATCCCCTTCCAAAGCCGAACAAAATCTGAGATGGATGGGGCAAGCACGAATAGGGTTGCTAACTGATCGCTAAAAACAAAGCCTATACTCCCATGCGAAGATTTAGGCTTAAACATCGCAGTTGTGTTAATCGTAACAGAGTTGACTTTGAAGGGAGAGTAATCCACATTCACCAAGGAAACGACCACTACTTTGTTGGAAATTTTTGTGGGGGTAACAGCATAGCAAAATTCGGCCCATCCTTTGTTAGCTTTAAGAGCCGCAATTTTCAGAGACGAAGAATTATTGTTGAAGATAAAATCGTTGCAAGTTTTGCATAACTCCCAGTAGATAAAAGAAGCACGACTAAAAACCTCCCCGCCATATCTTTAGAATCCTGAGATGGAGAAATCTACTATTGTATCCACTGGGAGAAACAAAAGGCATTATCATCAGGAACCATAAAGCAATAGAAGAGGCAAACCATGAAGCTCTAGGGAATGAAAGGGCAATGGAACATAATATGATCAATAGATTTGATACCTGCTCCGCATCTTTTGCATGAAGGATCAATGGAAAATTTCCTTAGCATAAGCTCTTCTCCTGCAGCAATACCATGAACATAAATCCTCCACAAAAAATATCTAATTTTAGGAAGAGTGTTATAGCTCCATAATTTTTTTTGGATCTCAGTGAGCCTTACTCAACCAAGCAACGGATGAGCCCAATGGAGAGTAAGCTGATCTATGAGCACCGTTGCGCAAGATCATACTCCAAGGACTTAAATGGGAAGTGGAAGCCTGCTCCTTTAATTTTTCATCTTTGATATTGGAAAGCATGTGGTAAGCCAATTTGACATAAAATCTACCGTTCTTAGATGCTCCCCAAATCATGCGATCCGTTCTGTGAAATAAAATCAATTGAATTTTTAAAATGGATTCTTTTTCTTCCGAAGTAAATAAAGAATGAAGCAAATTTGAATCCCATGTTCTATTATTGTTGTCGATTAATACGTAAGTGATAGAACAATTATCTAGTCTAAGACGATTGATACGGAATCCCTTAAGATGAGAGATCCAAGGATCAGTCTAGATGTTAATTTGAGACCATCACCAACCTACCAAATCAGACCCTGTTCGAGAACTTCTCTTCCAATCAAAATACTTTTCCAAACCCAAGAAGGGTTATGACCCAACCAAGCCTGCAAGAAATCCAAATTGGGAAAGTATATATCTTTCAAAATTTTGGCCCATTTCGAATTAGGAAATGCCCAAATTCACCAAGCAAGTTTGGAAAACATAGCTTTATTATGAAGAGCAGGATTTCTCATATCCAAACCACCTTTCTCTTTAGATTTACATAATTTTTCCCAAGAAATTCAATGAATTCCTTTATCTAAATTGTTATCTTTCCAAAAAAAAAACTATGTAACTACCTTCTTAATAGAGTCATAGTGATGATTGGGAAGGAGAAAATGGGAGGCGGCATAATTGGAAATCAAATGGATAACAGATTTGAGCAATCTCTTTCCCGGCATGTGAGAGGTAGTTGTTTTTCCAGCCTTTAATTTTCTTGATAACTTGATCAGAAATATATTTAAATATGACTCTTTTTGATTGGCCAATCTCGGAAGGAAGACCAAGATATTTTGATGGCCCATCGCCATAATGAATTTTAAGAAGTTTGGAAAACCATTTCTTGAAACTTGGTTTAGTGTTAGGGCCAAAAGTCAAGCATGATTTATGGAGATTGATCCTTTGATCGGATGCCTTGCAATAGACATCAATACAATCTTTGAGAATCATAATCTCACTCAGATTTGCCTTGGAGAAAATCAAACAGTCATTTGCGAATAGAAGGTGGGAAATAAGCTTGATCTGTTCCTGAATTTTAGGCCTTTGATTTTTCCTTTTCTTTCGATAGATTCCAGAATAGAAGAAAAGGCTTGGGCGCATAGAAAAAATAGAACAGGAGATAATGGATCTCCTTATCTTATTCCTCTAGAAGGAGAAATGTTATTATTCTCGACTCCATTGACAATTAAAGTATAAGAGACTGATGTAATGCAATTCATGACCAAATCAACCCAGAAATGATGAAAGCCTAATTTCAAAAGAATGTTTTTAATAAACCCCCATTCTAGTCTTTCCTAATACCTAATATGTACTTTGTGGTCCAACATGAAAACTAATGAACACGTGACAATCATATGTTACTAGGCCCACTTTTCTCCACGTCATCGTTTGCCCAGCTTTCGCTTACCAGAAATACCCATAAGGCATAAGTTTTAACATTGGATCCAAATCCTCTCCTCCAAGGGTATCTGAAGGAGAGGTGGCGCCCTGCTCTGGATGTGCGACACATGGTTGTACTTGAATCCGATGACTCTCCTACCCAGTGGTGCAGGACACAGTTTATGCGATGGTAGATACCATATTATTTATTGGACTTTATGTTGTCATTGTTGGCAACTTGGCTAATGTGACAGTGTTTGTGAGCATTCAGTCAAATAAATGAGGAGAGAGAGTATCAATGTAGGAGAGAGAGTGTCAGTGCAGTGGCATAGATGTGGCAACCTCGCATGTGTGTTATACAGTGTTCTACATGTGTTTTAGATGACTTGCAATGAGTTGAATGGGATTTTATACTGATTTTGATGAGAGGGAGTATCTGTGGACCCCACTGGTGATGTGGCACAGTTTCTGATGATATGGTCGAGTTTCTAATGATGAGGCAATGTTGCAACATCTTGAAGCATTACATGAAGAAAGAAGATGTAGAGAGAGAAGGAGGAGAGAGAAAGAGGAGAGAGAAAATATTATGGGTCCCGCAGCAGGTATGGTGGAAAGATGTAGAGCGTCGAGTTATCTTTCCAACGCAACTTGAATCACTCAATTCTGACGTCGGATGAGAGAGATATCGCAGTTTTTGTTGGATCGCTCGAAAAAGTCATTAATACATTTGTTCAGGGCATTTTGGGTAAGAAGAAATGTAGAAGATTTCAAATCGGCTGCTAAAATGAAGCCACGATGCTCAGATCCACTTTGAATGGCCCAGATCAAGGCGGGCTTGAGTGTATTGGAGCCGACGCGTCGAGATTCCATCGCACGCCTTAAGATTGGTTGGATGCAGGTTATTACAATGGTCTCTGTTGCATGGAGTACTATCTTGATTCCGTGTGGCGCACGCGCGGTACTATGCCGCGGTTGATCCAGATCTTGCGGTTGCAATTGAAGCCGATCGCGCTTGACGTGATTGATGCAGATCCAACGGCTCATGTATAATCTCGCCTTTTAAAGGCTTATTCGACGGCCATATATAAAGATCCTTCTTCGTCCAATGGGAACTCGACAGCGCAAAAGCGATGGCGATTCAGTGTTGCGCGGGTGTACGATAAGCCTCCGAAAGATTTTATTTTGAATTGTCTGATTGGCCGAACTTCAAACCGCCATTACTTCTTCATTCGAGCTCCAAATCGATCCGTTCAAGTTGCAGTTTCCTTATTTTCTAGCCCTCTACTTATTGGACGCCGTTGGGAATCGAAAAAACGCAGAGAAAAATTGAAAAGAGTATTTTGAAGGCAGAGAGAAGGATTTCTAGGGTTTCGTGCCATGTGAGAGTGATCAATCACTAACTACCTCTTCTCTGTGCATCAATGGAGTGCTAAATCCCTATGAGAGGTTGGTAGACATTTTATTTTTCCATTCATGGTGATTATGGGTTGTGTGGAGGAGATTGGAAGCCGATGAGCAAGGTGTGCTCTATGAATCAAGTTTTACTATCATTGAAGGTTGTTCAAGATTTCTCAAAGCAGTGTAGAGCTTCAAAAATTATTGTTGGCCATTCAAGAATATCGGTTGTGAGATTTTCTCATTCCTTATCCTCTTTAATGTTTTCTATGCACTATATGCTAGTATAGGTGAAAAGAAAAAAATAGAATACCTATCTAATTTGGGGAAAAATTGTAAGGCATAATTATAAAAATAAGAAATTGTTATTTGCTTCTCGTGGGTGCGAGTTAAGCGTGGTGTGTTCAGTGGGTGCTGGACACTGGCTGTTAAGCCTGAATCTTGGCGTTGGTGTGCCCTCTCAGTTTTATGCTGGGAAAACCTAGGGTTATTATCCTTGTCTTGTAAAAGACTAAAAGTTGAGTGTTGAGTAAATACGGAGCCCGTTGGGCATTACTCCGTGGACTAGCCATTACACACTGTGTTGGTGAACCACGTATATCCTGTGTTGTAGACTGTCTTTATTTTCCTATATATTTTGGAGTGTGTGGAATGACTTGCAGGGTGGGTGTGCAAATCTGGTAGACCTGACCACTGAGTGGTAGCGAGGTAGATTTGCATGCGCTTGTGTGTGTGTGTGTGTGAAAAGTTAGGTCTCCATCAGCTCTGGGCAGCAGTGAAATAATCAGGGAGAATTTTCAGACACTGATTCACCCCCCCTCTCAGTGTCATATCAAGTTCATCATTATCTGTCCATTTTGAATCTTTTTCCTTGAGCGAGAAACCATTTTATTTTCTATGCTTTCTCGCGCGTAAGCCTGTTCGTCCCTTGAGGATTTGAATCCTTGTCACTCCCCCTTATCCCTCTGCTGGCCGAGAAATTTTTGAAACCCTCCTTTCATCTCTTTCATCTCTTTCATCTTCACCTTCATCTCCTCTGGTTTTGAAGAGTCACCGGCGCCGACGAGAGAGAGTGTTGTATGCAAAACCGATTCTCCTTAGCCCCGCCACCATTCTTCTTAATCTCCTCTGGTTTTGAAGTGTTAGGTCGACAAAAGATCAGCACTTTCAGCATTAATAGCTCTGGATCACCAGGCCCAGTCCCGACCAAGAACACATTTCCAGGCCCTCTATTCTTCCCTTTGGACCCTCTCTCGTTTTTCCCTCAAAACCAGAAGTACCTTCTTCGGCTCGGGCAGTTGCAGGGCTATTTCATTATCTCTAGTGAGATTGGAATCTATTGGGAAAGAAGAGGCATTGTGAGATGGGTCTTAAAGCTCTGCAAAACAGATTCTCTGAAGGGATACCCGGGTAATCAAAAGTGATTCAGCCAATTCCAACTGCTCAACATCAAATTAGAATGTGATTCTCTGAAGGGATACCTGGTTTTATCCAGGTTGTTTTGGTATGTAAATTTATACCTGCTTTTGGCATATCATCTCTTGTTTTTCAATTTCTTAAATGCTTCTCCCACTCCTCACCACACTTATTGTTAATATTGCTGTAAATTTCACTTGTGGCTTTTAGCTTGCATGTTTGGATAGGCTAAGCAACAGAAATTTGATGTTGTGACTGTAAAAGTGTGTTTAAAGCATTTATATATGGGTTGAGTTAAGAAGATGTAATATGATGGGTTGAGTTAAGAATTTACAACAAGAATATGAATTTTTCATGGCAAGGATTTGTTTGCAATGTAATTACAAGGGGGTACCATGACAGAATAGTTCCTAAATGGCTATGGGACATTATTTGGAACTTACACTGTGGGTTTCTTAGAGAAGAAAGGCTCGGGGAAGTTGGGTTACATTGCAGTTGGATTGAACGAAGGATAGGACTGATGGTGTATGATGTGATCAATGGAATGCACTCTAATGCTTTTCAAAAGATGCATTTTTTAAACCTCAATTTTGCAACATGATAGTATATGAAAATTATGCCTTCAGCTATAAACCTATAATGAATTAGGAGAATTGTGCCTCAAGATTGATTAAACATTTGCATGAGTAGAATTTGCTTACTCATTATCTGCCGAGTTTTACCAAATGTTACAATTTTGTACAGTAGTATGTTGGTGCTTATGGCTTATAGGCTCGTAGCTAGGAGGTGGATTTTTAGGGCTCTAATTATGATTTTATCTTTGCTCAAAAAATGAATTTATTTTCACTCTTTCAAACTTAGCTATCATGTACCAACAGCCATTTATTTATCAATCATTCACATCATTTCTAATGGCATGATATGCAATAGTGAAATGAAATTAATTCTTATGAATTATTTTCCATTTTCTTAATAGAGGCATGATCCTTATAATATTATATTTTTTTTGTGCAGCCATCATTTGATTATTCTCAATCAACGTTGTTACCATCTCAGGCCTCAAACTTACATTCACTAGGTGATGGTATTGGCAGGTAAATTCTCTCTTCGTCTGATTAAGCTTGTAAGGACTAAATGTAAGTAGTTTTTTTATTAGTGTTGTCTCACTAAAGCCAATGTTTGTATTTCACTCATATTCTTCATACTTATTTTTTTAATTTGTTCAGATGATGAAGTTTCTGCAGCTGATGAGGTTGCCATTTTGGATTCATTTTATCATCCATGACAAACTAGGATAAACCTCTCCAACTAAATATCTTGGGTTGCCATCAAGGTTGTAGTTAGTTTTTTTTTTTTTTTTGTCAGATCAAGGTTGTGGTTTGGAGATCTATTGTATTTCCTATATGTAACTGAATATCAAGGTTGTGGTTTGGAACTCTCCAACTGTATATCTGAGCCTTTGAAGATGCTTTCATTCCATTTTTGATGCAACTGGATATCTCTTCCTGGCTATGTCAAGATTAATGCTGATGCAACTTTGGTATTGACACGCACAGTAGTGGCATTGGGTTTATCTACAGAGACCACTTGGGGAATCCTGTGTTTGCAGCTTCTGAAGATGCTGTCTTTTCTTCCTCTGTTGTTGGTGAGGCCTTAGCAGTTCGATCTGCTATTATTTTGGCCATTCAACATGGCTATAGAAATTTACAGGTTGAAAGTGACAATTTGGAAGTGATTAATTTACTAATTTGGAAGTGATTAATTTACTCCATGGAGTGGGTCAATGTTCTGATGTGTCTTTACGTCTCTCTTATTCCTGATATCTTGTACAGTAAAGAACAAGTTTGTTGCTTATCTTTTTGTCATATTTCTCAGTCGGCTAATTCCGTAGCCCATGTTGGCTCAAAAGGCCAGGTTTGTTTTTGGGATGACTTTGTGGCCTCCAGATTCTCCTTGGTTGCTACAGTTATGTACATCGGATGTAAATGTTATGCTTGATCAATAGATTATCTTATTACCAAAAAAAAAACATTTTTTTTTTCAGTTTAAAGTAGAAGATAAACTCATTCCATTTCTGGATGTAGGCAAATTTGAAGGAACTGCAGTGATCTCAATGCACTTGTGGGTATACTATCCAAGAAAAAAATTCTAATTTGAGAAGGCTTAATTAGTTTAAGAGAATCTAGCAATCTCTTCAATGGAACCACAGATCCAAAGGTATTAGTTGGCCAATGAGGAGTATTAGAGCATGACTTTTATTAATAATAAACCAACTCAGCAGTTGCTTTTCTGAAAAAGAAAATGCATAAGAGATTCAATGCTACTGCTTCAGTTGATGAAAACTTCAGTAATCTTACAACAGTTGGTACACCAACATAGACTAACTGATATATTCACAATGTGGTATATACAATATATGATATCCTAACAGCTCAGGATAAAACAAATTACAGATGGAAATATATCCAACATAAGATGGATTAAATATACAAAAAGTTCAATGGACAGCTCTGATAGATGAATCAACACAGTTGCAGAAGTTCAGGGTTACAAATGAATTTTTTTTTCTCCCTCAGAAAAAGGGTTCTTGGGGTTCTTGACAAAGAAGGGCATGTCATAAGGAGTTGACCCTGTTTGTTCTCCATTACACTGTAAAATTTGCAACTACAATGAAAAGAAATGGAAAAACCTAAAAGAAAAAATGACCTAGTTGTTAGGTGATAGAGAGGAGAAAGTTAGGAAACTTGTAGGGAAGAAGATGAGGTGTACGATGCCACCAAAATTAGTAACCTGTGACAATCTTTGAAGTTCTTGCATCCTCCCAATTAAGGTGGTATTCATACAACATATTAAGGGATACAAAATGTAGCTTCAAAACTTGTAATTACCAAGAAAATACAGTAGTAGCCTCTGATAAACTATTTACATCTTGTTCCCCCCCCCCCAAATTTAAAAAAACAATTTCCAAAATCTCTTCCTTCTTCCCATCATATATAATATCATTCATCTATATACAACATACATTCTTAGATTAAATAACGCCCATATAGAGAGCCAGGAATTGTAAATTACAAATGGGAAAAAAAAATTCCCAAGTTCCAGCTCTAAAAAATTCCATATATCATCCATGGCCTACCTACTTTTCTCTTCTGCATCTGTAGTTAACTTCAGTTCAGCTCTAAGAAGTTTCAACTCCTGGTCTAAAGCTTCAGCCTTTGATTGAGCGAGTGCTTGCCCTTCTTGGGAATGGACCATCCGATTTTAGCTTCAGATAAATCATCCATTGCTTGAGACTCTAATTCTTTTGTATTGATCAGCTCATGTCTTAGTTTCTATAATGACACTTATTTTTCATCCAATTCAACAGCTGGGCAATTTGTCTTTTCAAGTTCAATCCTCAAGTCGCCTACATTGTGTTAGTAATTTCTAACTGTTCCCTTGAATTTGCCAATGACACGGATTGAAGCTCTATAATGACAATTAAAAAAAAAAAAAATGAACATGCCGGGGTTTTCCACCATCAAAATCAAAACTTTTCCGGCCGAAGAAAATAACAACACCTACAGGGAAAAAAAACTTGATAACATAAAATGGATCAGGATTTTCTCTTGTAAAAACTAAACATTTAAAGAAGAAAACTGTTATGAGCTTCTCATTTAAGCTTCTCATTGTGTGTGTGAGAGAGAGAGAGAGGAGCAAAATGTTGTACCTCACAAGAGCAGAGAGGATTTGGAAAAAAGTAGCTGATCTACCCCCAAGAAGACGACTTCTCCTCCACCGCTTGCCGCCTGTGCGATCTCTAGCAGATCTACCCCCAAGAGCTTTAGAATTTGTTCCAAATAGGTTTGTGATGTGGGATCTGGGGAGAATAGGTTTTGCATACACAGCCCTCCTCTTGTCGGCGCCGATAAGACTTCAAAACCAAAGGAGATGGAGATGAAGGGGAAGATGAAGATGGACGGGTTTCTTTCTCGGCCAGCAGAGGGAGTTGGGGCGAAGATTTTTACGCAAAGAAACCCTATCTCTCATCGGCGCCAGCATGTACTCAAAACCAGAGGAGATGGGGACGAAGAGGAAAATGAAGATGGAGATGGGGCGAAGAGGCACTCAAAACCAGAGGAGATGGAGATGGGACGAAGAGGCTTACAGAGAGAAAGGCTGGGTAGGAGAGTCATCGGATTTAAGTATCGCCACGAGTCACACATCCAGAGCAGGGCGCCACCTCTCCTCCAGATACCCTTGGAGGAGAGGATTCGGATCCCTTAACATTATCCACTTTAACGAGAAAGGCTATGATATGCTACAGTCACCTATAACATTCCTCAATGCAAATCCAAATGGTGGGCTCTACATTGATGTAGATCCATGCTTGAGGCATGCGAAAGCATGAGAGATGATGTAGGAGCATTTATCATATAATCTCCTCCTCACTCATTGAAATGCATGAGAGATGATGTAGTAATTGCTAACTTTTCTGAGCTTTTTCTCTTTTGTTTTCTTTATTACCAGCAGGGCGTGAACTCTGAAGAAAAAGCTATGGTCATGGTCTGCTATTTGAGATTTTTAGGGTTCTAGGGATTCATATTAATTGGGTTCTGTTGGAGTTTCCTTCTATAACTGTGATTGGATGCTGATGAATCTAATTTGAGTTTTTTTTTTGGGTTTAATATTGTTTTGAGATCAAGAAGCTTAATCTATTGGACTGAAATAGTGGGTATCCTGTGAAATTTTTGGGAGGTCTTTTGAAAGTTGATAGTTGTACTTGTCAAAGAAAGGAAAAAGGAGTGATTTAATGGAGCTGCTTTTGTAGTAGCTTACTTGTGAAGGAATCGGACTGAAAATTTTGTCGGGAATGGACTTCTTTTTGTGGGATTCTGGTGGAGATTTAGTGCTTTCATGCGTTTTGTAGGGGATCCTTTGTGGAGTTCATTAATGGCAGTGGATGTCCTTCGAGATGGAAGTTTCTGTATCTTCTTCTTTAGTTTGTTTGGAGTAGGACACGTGAAATGAAGTGCTTTAGTGTTTTTTGCGCGAGCTGGAGTTCTGCAAGTTGAGTGCAGGATCAAGCTCTTCTTATGGATTCAGTTGTTTTAGCTTTCTCCATCCACAACGAAGAAGCTGTGGAATCTCGAAATTCTAGTAGTCAGGACTGGTTGTAGATTTGTGAGGTTGCTAGTTAAAAGAATCAGAAAATATTTGAGACCTGTGTTCGTGGGCTTAGGTTTATGGAGGATATAGGGCTGTTCAAGCAAGGATGGAAATGGCTACAGTTACAGAAGCATGTTTACTCAAGAACAAGGACTGCAGTGAGCTGTTTCAGAGACAAGGTTGTCTTTTTTGTCGATCGCCACTGGCCGATGGTTTGCGGTGGATTTTTAAAGATCGGGAAATTTCTGTTGACGTTGTTGTTACAGTGGAAGGACTGTATCGTCCGGGGTTTTTGGTCTATGATTAGCCTGGGTTCTGCGGCGTTGCTTGTTATAATGTGGAGTTGCTTTCTTAGTTTGACATCTATTTCTTGCCTGGTATATGCACTTCTGAGCCTGGTAAGTCTACTCCTTCTGAATCTTTTTTTTTTCTATATGCTTTTGATTGAGTATGTCAGATAATACGAGAATCATATTCCGTCCTTATCTTCTGAGGAACTTGTAGCTCAGTTCTATTAGGAGAGGCTCAATTTGCAATTACAGTTGTCTACGGATGATATGAACGATCACGCTTTCATATGTTCCACTGTCAAATAGCAAACAGAAATGAAATGGCCCACTTGCGAGACTACACCTCCTACATTGTCTGAGTTTTTGGATTCACAACAAAGCAACATATAACTCATGAAACCTTCAGAGTTTCATGTGTTGAGTGGTTAGGATCCCCTAATTTTTCGGATCCTGATGCTGGTAGGTATACTTGATAGTGATCCGATACAATTTTCTGTTATCCAAGTACTATTCCAACTGGTTGGTATGCTGGTGAAGAAAGTTGAATAACCATTTTATGCGAAATAACCAAATAGTGCCTCATGCAAGGAGGTATTTGTATATGGAGATTTATTGTCTTTAGGGCTGTTAAATTGCTCTTCATACAGTCAAAACATTCATGTTGAAGCTTGTTTGTTTTAGTGAAAGTTCTCTTCTAGAGGATAGTTATATGTCAACAACATCTGGATTTAGCTAATTTTACTGAAATGCTAATGTTTTGAAATCGTGTACATTATACATAGTTGTCATGGCACCAAGGTGAGCCATGGCAGTTGCCAGGAGCCTTGTTGCATAGGAGACGCAAAGGCACCCAAGGTGAGTGTGCCACATTTCAGGAAATATGCTTCATTCTTTGCTTATTTCAGTTATAGGTATGTTTTCTTATGCTTTTGCTTCTTTTTCCCCTTCTAATCCCATATTTTCCCCTTTTTTGGACTGAAATTGGTCTGTGTGCCTAGACACGTAAGGTGACCAGTTGCCATTGACAAGTCCAAGTGCTGTCGTTACGTGTTATCTAAAAAACTATGATCATGTATGTAATTTTCTGTGAAAGCAGGACTACGTAGATATTTATAATAAAATTTATCTTTACTAGCGGCTAATTTTCTGATAAAACATTCCTATACAAACAAATGGAGCCTGAGTTTAGAATAATGATAATGGTATAAATCATCCAGGAGATACATGTAAACTTCTTCTCGCTCAATATATGTTGTTAAGAGAATGCAAGCACCCATCTTAGATCTCACACTTAGTGCATTTCATAAGTAGCTATATGGATTAAGCCTCTTGCAAGGTGCCTTCTACCATGCGGCAGCTTACTGTCATCTGAAACTGTGCTCGATAGTCCCACCCTTCCTTGCTCAATTTAAATAAAGCTATGATCGATGATCAGAAATCCAATATTTTGTAAAATGGTTTGATGGCTGATAATTTGAGGGAGAGACTCCAGTACATTGTGGGCTGCAAAATATCAGATGGTCTCTTGGTCATCGATCCATCCACATTTAGTTAAATTGCTTAGTTGGCACCCTAATAGTCACCCTAATAGTTCAAACTCCCCCCTCTTTTTCCTTTGGCTTTGTAACGGTTAGTCCAAACAGAGGTTGCAAAGTAGAGGTCTAATTTTTGGTGATATCTGACCTAAAAATGTGAATATTACAAAACAGAAAGGTTCTTTACATTGTGAGCCAAACAGTTGATATGGGCCATGGAACTCAACGCATGACTGATTTCAAAGGTCCTGCTGTGTCCAATGGCTGAATGACCACCATCCCTCCAAAAGCTCATATAAGCAATCTGCCATGGACCACCCATGATAAGGGATTTGTACATACACACAATGACAAGGGTGTGTATGCTCTCGGGTGAGAACATTGTACACTAGTTCCCCATAAAGAAAGCTGCTCAAGAGAAAAACAATAGCTCTCATGTAAATACTTTCATTTTCTTTAACCCATCACAGTTGGCACCCTAAAAAGGGATTAAATACTTGGCTTTGGAAGCAGTTCTCTAAGCTTTTTGAGATAAATAGAATTTTGAAAGCGCTGACTCCTAAAGGAACATTTCATTCAATACCTTCTAGCTCTATCAAAGATTCAAGTTCAACATTTGGTCCCATGTCTTACCAATTTTTTTCAACTGATCAACCTGAAAATCCTTGGGTTGGTTTGCTTATGTATTGGGCTTTTGATTTAAGATTTTTTCATTGTAATGGGCCCCTTTAATGGACCTAAAATAAGGGTAGGTGGTAGAAATACGGGATTAGTAGTAGTTTTCTATTTCACTTATTTATTCTGTTATTTTGTCTATGAGCTTGACTAGGCCTTATGTTAGCGATCAACCTTATTTTTATCTTATCCTTATCCTATTTTTAGAGGAAGTTATTTAGTGGGATATGGCTTTATCTTCTTTTTTTTATTTTTTTTTTATTTTTTTTTATTTTTTTTTTATTTTGGTGGGACATGGCTGTCTCACTAGCTGGTTGATGGGTTATCTTGTCCCTGTATGGATACTATTTTTTATTATTTTTTAGGCTTTTCTTATGTATAATTTCAGTCCTAATGCTATCCTACTACTGGTAGCAAAGACCATAAATAGTTGTAAAGGCCATGGACTCCCCATTGATATGAAGTAATATATAAATTCAGTTTTCTGCAACTTTACTGCTGTGGATTCGGTAGTGTGCTTGGTGGATTCGTTAGCGGAAGTGTTGGTTCTCTTATGGTTGTTTGGTGGATTTCAAAACTGCTGTAGGTGGATTCCAGTTCTATTATCCCTTTTATCTTTCTATCACTTTAATTCAGAATCACAGGTTAGTTTCTACTATTTATTTCACTCGAGATGGCACCCCTGTTTACACTCAATTTTCTGGTTTGTTCCCCTGTCTTGCGGTCCTGTTAAGAACTAGTCTCTTGCTGGATTCTCTGGTTCGGGATTAGTTTGCACTTATCCTTTTATCTAAACCTGAGCCTGATATCCTGCTAAAGATCTACACATGCACAAGTGTGGAAATGAGGATAGTATCAGATTATCGGATGATATTTGGTTTGATACTGTAAAGTGTAAAGTTACAAATTTGTGCCTGAATCCTTGAAGGCTAGTGTCTCGAAACTCGAAAGAGTTAACCTATTAGTGCATTTTTTTGGGTTAAGTGGAGGAAGCCCATAAAGAAAATTTTGGTTTCTTCAAAATGTTTCACAACTCTTTGTTATGTGAGTTGAGATTTTTTTTTACGCAGCTGCAGTTTATGAAATAAGCCCATTCCTGTGGAGGGTTTGTGTTGACTACTGACAATCTAAAGAGGAGGGGATTTAAAATTGTAAGTGGATGTGTCATTTATAAAGGGTTGGAGAATCAGCTAATGCCTGTATACCTGATGGTTGCAGAAACAAAAGAAAGGGTGAGTGCTAAGTTGGGCACATGGAGGAGTGCTTTAGAGTTAAAGAGGTTATAGTAGTAAGGATATATAGTGGGGACTAGGGAGATACCTTAAAGTGATAGTTTCTTCTATTTAGGCTCAATCGTAAATGAAAAATGAGAAATTGTAGAAGATGATGTAACTCATAGAATTAGAGCAGGGGTGGGTGAAGTGGAGAGTTGCTTTCGGAGTGTTATGTAATAGGTGTATCCCACTGAAAGGAAAATTCTATATGACAGCTATAAAACCAGTTGTATGGTGCTAAATGTTGTTGATTGACAAAGACACTTAAACACAAACAAATTAAATATGATGGAGATGAGGATGTTGTGAAGGATGAGTGGAAAATTTCAAAAAGAAAAATAAGAAGATGAAAATATATGAGATGATCTAGGAGTGGCTACAATAGAAGATGAGTTGAAGGAGGAGATGTTTGGCAATGAATTGGAGGCTTTTGAGTGCATTTATAAGGAGTGATATATTGCAGTTTAGGGAGGCTAAATGACCCAGGGCTATTCCTCAAATTTCTTGGCTTGACTACAAAACAGCTTTAAATAGGATGGAATGCTGAAAGAGGATCCATGTAGCCAACCCCATTTAATTTGGAAAAGGCTTAGTTGAGTTGAATCGAGTTAATGTGGATAGGAAAATATCAGCCCTTCTAGTTTCTTAAAATAACCGGGATGATGGGATGGCTGGTGTAATGAATAAGACATTTACACAACAGTGAGCATCAGCTTATTCTTGGGAGCTGTTCCTTTTGCTGTTGGTGTTCATGTGAAGAGCAAAACTGACACGTTTTTTGACAACACAAGAAGGGGAATATGTAAATGAATACGGATGCTATTGACAAATCTCGTTTTGTCCCTCAAAGAATTCCCTTATACGCTGCGGCAGATTTTTGGTGATGGATTTATGTTTATCCTGAGATATTGATGATGTTTATAGTGTACCTTATATTTGTGATATACGTATACAACCTTACTTTTGCATGTTTGTTACTGTATGGGGCTTATGCAGTGGTTGGAATAGAGACTCATTTGGTCATGAATTCCAATGTGGGGGTTAAATTTATGTATCTGCACGTCTCTCTGCTTTAAACTCCTGAGTCCTTGCTGGTTTCTGTGCATTTCAGGATTTTCATCTTCTGATTTATTTGGCAACTATACGGAGATACAACTAGACTCTAAACCAACTCTTTACTATGTCTTTTTTGAAGATTTTTTTTTTGCAGTTACCCGACTAAATATGTTAAAAGCTAATGGTTCTTATTTTCTTTGTTGCTATACTGTATTAGTTTGGATCTCTGATGGACTGACACCATATTTATTGTTTCAGGGAGCTGCTGGGGCGACTGTTAGATACTTAGGTTATACCCCTGGACTTTTTCTTGTTGGGCTGTTTGGTATTTTGACTTTGTGGATGTATGGTAATCTTTGGATAGCAGGAACGCTCTTTGTAGTTGGAGGTAAGGTTTCACATTGACACACTCTTTAACTACTAATTTCTTTGTTTGGCGTGTCGGTGTATCTTTTGAGAGCCTCATTGTTAACATTTGTCATCCCTTTTTTGAATTTTGTTCTGACATTATGTGAAATACCTGGAAGGGATCATTGCAAAGGTATCATTGCAAGGATGGTTCACAAAGCATGATTTAAGGATCAAGTGTCCTATGAAGGATCAGCCTGGGTGACCCTGATGCATATCATTCTGGATTGGACGATCCAAGAAGAAAAGGCCTAATAAACACAGTGGATTAGCTAGTTTAATGCATAAAATGGATTAGATTTGTCTTGTCTGATACTGCCAGATTGAGCAGTTCAACCGATTTGACATCTTCAAAATTATGACAATGCACAAAGGATCTTGTGGAAGATTGGGGGTGGCATCCACCACTTGATGTCTCCCACGTGTGAGCTCCTCTCCATGGATTATGCACCTGTCTGATTGGATAATTGTGAGTAGGAATGGTAGTAGGATGGATTTTGTCATTGCTTAAAATCTCGGTGAAATCTTGCCAAAATTCAAAAATTTCGGTGATCTCGGGCTTGTCAAGACATGATGACACCCAAGACAAATAGTCTACAGTGTCTCAGTCAAAATCTTGAGAAGTCTTGAGATTTAGGTCCATCTCAGCATTGAGACCTGATCCCAAAATCCCAAAACCCTAAACCCTGATGCATATCATTCTGGATTAGACCGAGACCTGTTTTAGTTGACTGAAACCTCTTTTTTTTTAAGCATTGAGACCTGATGACATGCATAGAATGGTTTAAGAACAGTATTACAGTACATAACACTAAACACTTATTTATGATTAATATTATTTAAGTAAACTGCTTAAGATATTATTCATAAATATGCAAACACCCCCATTTGAATCCAATAAAAATAATCTACAATTCAAATTCTAAAAGGATAAAATGTCAACTTTCTAGTTTAAGAACAAAAATTGAATTTATGGTCGTGGGGTGATTTTCAACTTTCAAATGCTACATTTTTCTCCAATCTAAAAATTCCATAAATCTTTGAATGAAACATCACTAAAAACCAGAATTCGTCAAAATACACTTTTGTTTTGATATCCAAAAATTTATTCCCATTCAGATGACTTTAAACAGCATTTGCGCACTCTGAACAAGGTTTGATTGAATCATAGCTGATGTAGCCCAAGTCTACTCCAGAAGGGGCCGAAAGTCCAAAATTGGGCCAGGCCCAATTGGCTGACCAACCCACACTGTTCACGTGAACAGTGTTCACGGTACTGTTCACGTGAATAGTACCAACAGTAGATTTTAATATAGTGTTAGTTATTTCTTTTCTAAAATATAGTGTTAGTTATTTGGAATTTTAATTGTTTGGAAACTAAGAACTTTCTTAAATTTAGTTTCCTAAAAGTGTTTAGAAACTTTCCTATTTTCAGATTTAGAAAGTTTTCTTTCCATTGTATTAAAACCTTCCTATGTTATAAGGAGGTTTAGTTTTAGTAGTTTTATCTCTTTCCTATTTTAATTGTAAGGATTCTCATTATAAATAAGAGGAGTAGAAGCTGGTTGGCGGAGAGATTTAGACCAGAAAAAAGAAGAGAGTTTAGCTCCTGATTTTCTGGTTGAGTCTCATAGGTTGTGAGACTCAACCGAAATATTCTGTTTTATGGTTTTTTTGTCCTTCTGTTAATTCCTTCAAGTTCTTATTATTGCATACTGAATTGCGATACCATTAAGTGCTGATTTGATCAACGAAAGCTCGTGGGATTAAAGATTAAAATCATATCGATCAGCTCTAACTAAACCAGTCCCGTTTTCAGATGATAGGTAGTTTTCAAAAAATCACATCTCTCTCATCTGTGATCGGATCATCTCCAACTTTGGATATGTCTTCATAATCATTCCAAAGAGTATTTCCCATCAAGTTTCAAGTGATTTCAAGGGTTAGATTTCAAGATAAGTGGTTTTCTTCATTATTTTTCTCTGCAGATTTTGTATTGGACTGAATTAAGATCCTGTAGCAAAGAGGGCTTGTTAATTTGACTTGCTTTGAACCCTCTTTGCCATCAATAACTCCTTCAATATAACTTGGATTCAAGTAATTTCGGGTTTGTTGTAAAGCTAATTATAAGAAATCCGAAATTGATTGAATCCGAGTTATATTAAAGGAGTTACGCTCAAATCAAACCTTGTTCAGAGAACCCGAATGCAATTTAAAGTCGCTTGAATGGAAATGATTTTTTGATATCAAAACAGTAGGTTATTTTTCAGACTCTTGTTTTAATAATATTTTACTCTAATAAGATTTATGGAATTTTTAGATTTGAGAAAAAACTAGCATTTGAAAGTCACCCCTTAATCAAAATTTGAATTTTGAACTATTTTTATTTGATTCAAATGGGGGTGTTTGCTTATTTATGAATAATATTTTACGTAGAAGAAAGATTTACTTAAATGATATTAGTCATAAATAAGTATTGAGTATTGTTTCTGTAGGCAAAATACCAATATATATTATTATTTTGCTGCCACTATGTATCATACTTTTTGCCAAGTACCACTATTTGTGATTATTTTTGTAATTTTATGGTTTACTTATGTTTATGTAGGCTAGAGTAGGATTTCTCTACAGTATTAGGCTTTGAAATGGTTGTTTGACCCCAAGACACCCCATTGAAATTCCTAGAAAAAATACAGCCTCACCAAATCGAAAACGGGGTTGAGACTTGAGATTTCAAACCATGGATTTGGTACGGATGTCACCAATATCACACCTGCCCTGGCTTGGTATATTGCAAATCCGTAGTCCATACCTGCCCTGCCTGCACCCTCAAAATATGAGGCTCCCTACTTTTACAGGGTACATGTGTCGGGGGTGGGTACCTTGAATTTTTCAAATACTGCACCAACCCTACTAGGCCATACCATCCTGTTGTTGCATTAGAGTTCCATCCCTTTTTCTGACTGTTTGGAGTATCACCAGTACACCTCATTTTTTTTTTACTGATAAATCCATGAGCACAGACTATGGAAGTGGGACCTTTTTCTTCCTTTGGCATGGTGAGCGTTCTCAAATCTAATAGCTTTCATGACAAAACCTGATGTCAGTACAAGGGTTTGTAGAAATGATGTTTGGCCCAATTTGTCACTATTTTGATAGTTATCTTTTGGAAAGAGTTCATGCAAACAGTCCTTTGATTTTTTTTTTTTTTTTGTCTGGTCATCTTTCTCTGCATACTGAAATCTTTGAATGCTCTACAAACAGGTTTTTTGTTCTCCCTAAATCATGCACGGATCGTGGTCTTAATGGCAACCATATATGCCCTTTATTTTGTTGAGGTTCATGTTGGGTGGCTTGGGGGTTTTCTCTCGATAAACCTTGCCTTCCTATCAAATGATCTCTTTAGTTACTTGCTTCAAGGGTGTGATGATGCAACTGAAGGCACACATTTTGAAGTGCAAAAAGACTCAGAGCCAATCACAGAAGATGATGTCTTCAAAGGAGATTGTGAATATTCGGTGCCAACTAGTGATGCTGAGAACTTGCATGCATTCAAATCATCCAGTAAACCTTCTACCACTTTGAATTTTGTGAATAGCCAGGGAGAATGCTCAGCTAGCCGGGTGGTAAAAGCGGACACAAGTTCAGCGGATGAGATGAAGAGGATATTGAATAGTGGGAATCATTATGAAACACTGGGACTTCCTCGCTACAAGAACATTGATGCTACTGTAATGAAAAAGGAATACAGGAAAAAGGTATGCTTATTATTTGCTGTTTGCATTTTGATGCTCCCACTTCAGAGTTCTCCTTAAGTATTATAACTCATGTATGGTATCATGTTCCCTTTTATGTAGATATCCTTGGGGTCTACCAAGGACTGGTTCAGTTCTCTTTTTCTCCCTCATTTATTTATTCTCTTATTGGGTTTGGGTGGAGGGTATGCATGGGTATCTGTTCTGTATATGATTTGCACACCTCATGCTAAATCTATACTAGCACATTAAGGAAAGTGGGGTTCCTATTTCCTCTCTTGGTGTCTAAAGCTGGCTTTTTTTAGTTCCTTTTTCTTTTTTGGAGAACACCTTTTTTACAATGAATAGTGTAATGTCTTGTAAGGGAATTGTTGAGATTACAGGCTTGGTTGAAGTTTCCTATTGTGTTTTAGACTTTTCATGAAGTGTCTTATTGTCCTTAGTTTTCCTTTTTGCTTTAGGAGTCATTTTGATTAGAGTAATTAAAGTTTCACTGTAATTGCTTTCTAGAGTCCTACTAGGTTGTAATTACCAACGTTTGAGGTGCCGGTTTTAAGGCATGTTTCGGTGAGCCTCAAAACCAATAACTTGGTATTATTTTCCCAATTTTATTGACTCCATGGTTTCGAGTCTTAAATTTTTTTTTGTCTGATTTTTTTTGTATACCCTATTTAAACCATTTTACACCTATTTCTAATGTTAGTTTGAAAAAAAGACGTCGAAAATAGTTAAATGTGGTGTGGACCAAAGTTTGGTAGTGTACGCTGAAATAATCCACAATGTACTAAGCCACTAATTAACAGCATTCATTTAAAATTAATACATTGAACTTAGAATTTAGGAGCCTCACCAATTAGTTCCATGCTGAGTTTCGTGATATATCTAAATCACGTGCAACGTACCACTAATTGTGGCGATAATGTTCCTCTGATTGCAGCACGTATGTATCCCACGACATGGTATCACTCAAATTTTTTTGATAGTCTTTAATAGCCCATCAGTAGATACTATCATCAACATAATATAAGTACTCTTGTCGAGAGTAAGGTTGATCGAGTGAGGTTGTGAGTGGAGTAGGAGTAGGTATGAACATCGAAGGAGGAACATATTGAAAGATGGAGTCAACGAACAATTAACATTGTCACTGCCAACACCTGAGGCTGAGTCATCTCTAAACTGACTGCTGGGGTAGAAACTAGAAGAACTTCTAAACCCACCACCTCCAATCCCACCAGCCCCAGTAGTAGACCATACAAATCCATCATGTGCCGTCGAACCAATACTCTCGCCGCCACTCTCTTTAGAAATTTTTGGGCTCAGGGTCCGTGTGACCATAAAATTGGTGCACCTCAATGCCCAGTACCTCCAATCTGAGAACTCTCCCCTAAATGCATGCCAGACATGCTCGACATATCTATGGGATTTCTCATCCACCTCCTCCTATGGCATGAACTGCTGACATGATCCTTTAGTGTACCCTCTACTACTACCACTAGGGTGGATTCCGTGGTCAGTATCCTGCGTAGCATGATCATACTGAGTCTCCCCTGTGAATCTCATGGGATCTGGCAATGGCTTTGGCTACAGTGACTGGTTATACTGATCGGGCTCATCACTTAAGGTAGCATATCTATCATCACCACCATCACCACCATCATCATCATCATCATCATCATCATCATCGCCATCACCATCATGACCCCCAGTACCACTAGGTCCACTACCACCCTGGGTGGCGGAAGGTGACTGTATATCTCCAGAAGAAACCGGCCAATAACTTTTAGTCTCACTATAACCAGTCTGAAATGGATGTCTTGCGTGTGCGTGGACTCTACCGTTAGTAGCCATAAACTCGTCCACATCAGCCTCCAAAGCTCCAGCAACAATACGACTTGGTCGACCATCAGCCCCATCTAATTGAGGCTTATCACGATTTGTAACCCACTTGTTCAAAGGATCAACATCCTCTCCCTCTAATTGAAAGATCTCACTCAATCCAATGGGGGCGGTAGCATCTTTGTCCTTGCTTAAGCGTATGTGCTCCTCTTTCAGTCTCAAATTGTAGTGCACATACACCAAGTCCTCAAGCCTTTTTGCATCCAACCGGTTTCGTCGCTTTGCATGTATAAGCGAGAATGTGCTCCAGTTCTGTTCACATCCCGTGGCGGAGCATGTTTATGATAGCCCCTTGACTGCGATTGTACGAAGGTTGGGTGATTCAAACCCATATAGGATCCACCATTCAGCTGCAAAATAGCATAAGAAACAAACATTAGATGATGAAAAAACTATCAATGACATCCTTAAAGTAAGTATATGTACCAGGGGGTGTTGATGTTCGACCAGATTCTGCCATTGCCCTGTCAAAACTTCCAATGCCTTCTCTAAAGCTTTTGAGCAGAACCAATTTTGATGGGTATTAGTCTTTAGTAAAAATACCATTCTTATAAATTATGTTGACAATAAAGTAAAGTAAAAGTCTTACTCTTTGGTTAACAATAGACTGTGCTCTTGCGTTTGGCTCAAGCTTGGCATCCTATTCTTGTACTGCATCTATCAAATCTTGATGCATTCCCTAGTTATCTTTGTATTGATACTTAGGATTCAGATAATATGTTAAAAATTGATAAATATTATAAATATTTCAATGCAAGCTGATGTAATTTTAATTAGTTGAGAAACTGAAATACATCAAGTAAAGACTCACCAGCCTTGTGTAGTGGGTGCTCTAGTTATCGCTCCCAATGATCTTTGATGATGGAAATATATTTTGAGTTCTTGCATCTGTAAGCTTCCTTCACTTGCATCTTCATCATATCTATGGCAGCCCACAAGTGTGGTAAGGCAGCCTTCCTCGGTCCATCAACCATTTTCAGCACTTTTACAATGGGATCTAATATCATAACAACTTTTTTGATGTCATTGCAGAATTTATCGCTGGATATGGTTGCTTGTGCTGTCCTACCAGCTCGAAAACTAGACTGAAGCCACTCAAACCACTCCTTTGAAACAAACATTGATCTCAATATATTATCATTTCTAACACATTTATATTTTTTCCGTAAGTAAAAAATATTTTATTATTTTTTCAGTAATTAATATGCCCTTTGTAACAAAATAAAAAAGAAAGAAAGGGAAGATTGAGAGAATGGATAATGGAGAAGAGGGAGAGAGAATCAATGTGTTCTCTTCCTCCTATGGTTTCTTTATTTATAATCAAAGAGGAGAAACAATAGTTTAGGAAACTTCTCTAATTACAATCATAAACTAATTAAGAAAGTAAATCTAGATAACTTAGGAAATACACCTTGACCAATAAGGAAACAAATAAACAACTATGGTAGAAACAAATCCACTACAATAAATGGAAATAACTAATAGAAGCAAGACCATATGTAAAACCGATAGTTGGGACCCACAGCATATCGTTAATTCTAACACTCCCCCTCAAGCTAAAGCACAGGGAATGTAAGAGTTTTAGCTTGAAACAACTTATCAACGGAAGCAGGAATAGTAGTAATAGTAGTAACGTAGCACAGTATAGGTTACTGTGAACCAAGCAACAACAATAGCACAGTTTGAGGTCACTGTGAACCAAGTAGAAGTAGAAGTAACATTAGCAATAGAACAGACACTAAGCAGCAGTTGTAGTAGCAGTAGCAGTTGTAGTAGGAGCAACAATAATGGTAGCTCGAACACAAACAAATAGGTTGCATCACTTGCAACAAGTAGGTAGAGGTTGCATCACGTGCAACTGTAGTAGGTTGCAGGTAGTAGAAGTTGCATCACGTGCAACAAGTAGGTAGAGGTTGCATCATGTGCAATTGTAGTAGACAGGCTCCAACAAGAGCATCTAGTAGGTTGCATTACGTGTGACAATAGTAGGCTTAAACATGAGCAAAGTAGCAGTAGGCTCCAATATGAGCAAAGTAGCAGTAGGCTCCAACAGGAGCAAAGATAGAGAAAAGTCCCTTCTATGAGTAGACACGAACCAAAACAAATAATAATAATTTTGAACTAATGACTTGAGCAGACAAGTAATCTCCAATCTCCCCCTCACGTGGAGCATGTCACGTAAACAAATAATTAGAGGATTCAAGTAAAAGAAGCAGTGACGAAGTTGTAACTAAAAGGAACTTCAGAATGACCATTAAGGGAAGGCAAACATACTCTTACAAAGGGAACAACTAGAACTAGTGGCAACCACATTGTTCAAGTGGTCATGGTAGTTAACAAGGAAGGAATGGTAATACTGTAAATAATCAGAACTTTAATCTCTTTTTAAAGCCAAACAAAAGACCCATAATGGCAAAACTGTAAATACCTCAAGGGAATGGCACTTCTGTAATTAATCACAACTGTTAAATCTTTTGAGTCAAACATACAAGAATTTAGGACAGAATCTGGAATTTTATTTAAAGAGATGAGGGTAGTCTTGGAAGGAAACAGAAAAAGTGGATAAAACAGAAATCCTTATAAAGGAGAGGGTATTTTAGGAAATCAATTAAAAAAATACCTTCTTCAACCTTATGCTTCACGTTGAAACAGAACCAGCAGTAAAGGGGTTGGGCTTATGATCGATCCAAACCCCTCAGCAAGAGACCCAAATCAGACAAGATTTTAGGACAAAAATCCTAACTCCCAAGGCTCTAGAATATATGCAACACCTGACCCTTCAAATAATTAAAACAATAATAAAGGATGACTGAAACTGATGCTTACGGAACTGTAGCAACCAGATCTGGTTGCAGGGTTCAATCTCTCAAACGGGATGGACTTAGGGTATGTGGCTTGAGGGATTGGGTCGCCCAAAGGTATGGAGAACAATTCTAGAATTTCAGACCAAACAGAGAGGTTTTCAGGGAGTTCGACCCAACTGAAAGATGCTGCCAGGTACCATCCAGAACAGGGAAGAACCAGAAAATAAAGAAGAACAACAGATTCGAACTCAGGATTCGCTTTGGTCGCCCAGAATTGATTCCTACAGCAACCCAACTGTTAAGGCATTTATGGATTTGATTCAACGCAAGACTGCCAGGGTTGTAACTGAGAAGACTGTTTGCAGTGAAACTGGGAGCAGCAAGAGACTTAGAAGGAAAAAAATAAAGAAAAGGAAGGGAAGAGTGGACCTTAAACGACTCTCAACCGGCAACCCGTTCTGATACCATGTAACAAAATAGAAAAGAAAGAAAGGGAAGATTGAGAAAATGGAGAATGGAGAAGAGGGAGAGAGAACCAATGTATTCTTATCTTCCTATAGTTCCTTTATTTATATGGTTCATTTATTTATAATCAAAGAGGAAAAACAATAATTTAGGAAACTTCCCTAATTACAATCATAAACTAATTAGGAAAGTAAATCTAGACAACTTAGGAAATAAACCTTAACCAATAAGGAAACGAATAAACAACTATTGTGGAAACAAATCCACTACAATAAATGGAAATAACTAATAGAAGCAAGACCATATGTAGCACTGATAGTTGGGACCCACAGCATATCGTTAACTCTAACACCCTTAAATCAACAAAAATAAATAGTTAACAATACTTAATTATATAAAACAGCAACCCACCACACTAAGTGGTTTCATTTATATTTTTCAAAATTTTCAAAGTGAAAACAGAAACATTTTAAAATTTATTTATATTTATTTTCAATTTAATTATTATTTTATCAATATCCAAAAATTAAAATAAATAAATAAAAACAGAAAAATAATTCAACTCCATACAAAATGTAGATTATCTTATTTTGTTTAACATATATTTAATTTAATTCCATACAACATATGTAACACACTTTTTTCAAAAAATAGTTGTAAGAAAATCATTTTTTCAAATAGAAAATCTAATAAATAAATTATTTGTCAAAAAAAAAAATCCACCATTTATTCATAGATTGGGTGATTCCAACAAACATATAAAAAGTTGAAAGCCATTCATGATGTTTGCATACCATTTCATTGAAAAATATATTAGAGAGAATGAATTACCTTGGAGAGAGAGAAAAGAGTTGAGAGTTGATAGATGTTGAAGAACCTTGAGAAATCTTGTCAAATCTTGAGATCTCTTGAAGAAATGAAGCCTTTGGGTGAAAAATATAGAGAAATGAAGTTGGGAGAGCAAAATGGGAGAAAAAGCAACAAAGTCGAAACCAGTAAGGTTTTGAATGGTTGCGATAGCTAAATAAAGGCCTTGGTTCACTTTATGGGTTGAGACAGAGGTTTCGTACGAAACCTGGTCGAACCCAATTGTGTTCATTCGACTGAGATAATGTAAAAGTCAGTTTCGAGCCTGGGTTTCATTTCGGCCAGGCTTGAAACCGACTTATTTCCTCAAACTATGGTAATTACTTGCTTTTATTGTTAATAAATAGATGGTTGCAGGGAGAGAAAACACATGGATTTGTTTTTCCTTTTCTCCATTCTCTCCATCTTCTTTCATTCTTTCTTGATTTCTATTTTGTTACATGGTATCGGAGCGGTAACCACATTTCTGTTTGGGATTCATTTAAAGATCTTCGTTGTGGTGTGCAACCACCATTGTTGCCTTGGCTGTATTTATAGAATAATGTTTTGGATTTAATCTAAAATTTATTTAGTTTTGTAATTAAATAGAAAAGTAAGAGAAGATGGAGAGAATCGATGTGTATTGCTTCTCTCCTTGTAACTTGTATTTATAGAAAATAGAAAACAACTATTAGATTTGTTATAGGACTCTATAAGTCAAAGTCCTAGTCATAAACTAAAGACAAAGTAATCTCAAAATCGAAAAAGGAAACTAACAAGCTTAATTGGTAACGGAAACTAATAAACTAATTAGGAGTCCTTATATTAATAGGGGTCCAAGTCTTAGAAACTACCACTAACTATTTTGATTAAGATAAAGTAGTGTACGGTTACAATTTTATTACGCTAACACCCTATTCAAGCTGGAGCATGGCGGAATGTAAGAGCTTCAGTTTGAAACAATGTAGTATCAAAAACAACAATTATAGTAGTAGGAGCAATAGTAGTAGTGGCAACAGCAGTAATAGTAGTAGCATAGTATAGGTCACTGTGAACCAAGTAGTAGTAGCAGTACAGTATAGGTCATTATGAACCAAATAGTAGTAGCAGCACAGTATAAGTCACTGTGAACTAAGTAGTAGTAGTAGTAGTAGCAGTAGTAGTACGAGCAGAAATAGTGGTGGTTGCACACCGAACGGAGAGCCTTAAACGACTTTATAAAACGGCAACCCAGGGGATTGCTCTAATACTATGTAACAAAATACAAAAATAAGAGAAGATGGAGAGAATCAATGTGTCTTGCTCCTCTCTTTGTAGTTTATATTTATAAAAAATAGAAAATAACTATTAGATAGGATCTAGGACTCTACAAGTCAAATTCCTAGTCACAAACTAAAGACAAAGTAAATTCAAAATAGGAAGAGGAAACTAACAAGCTTAATTGGTAAAGAAAATTAATAAAGCAAACTAATAAACTAATTAGGAGTCCATATACTAATAAGAGTCCAAGTCCTAGAAACTAGCACTAACTACTTTGACTACGTCAAAGCAGTGTACAATTACAATTTTATTACGCTAACAATATATTTTGCTTCCGTTGTGTGTGCTCCTAGGAGAGACACTTTTATCAGTTTCTTTAAGTTTGCTCAAGGAAGACAGACTTGTGTCTACTCATTGGAGAGACAGTTTTATCACCTTGTTTCGGTTACTCATCGAAGAGAGACTATTATCAGTTGCACAAGATGCGACCTTTGTTCATATCTGCTCATTAAAGAGAGACTATTATCAGTTGTACAAGACGCAATCTTTGTTCACGTCTACTCATTGAAGAAAGACTATTACCAGTTGCACGTGATGCAACAGTTCATGTTGAAGCTGCGGAGCATATTACCCCTGTGTTCTTGGAAGAGTCTACTACTACTACTTCTAGTTGCACAAGATACAACCCTGTACGTGATGCTGTTTATCTGGTTCTCAACTACTGAAGTTGCTATGATGGTTGATGCATCTACCTAAAATGATTGGGACTAATTGCCTTCCGTGAGAAACGCCTAAGATGGTTATTATTATCTACCACATATCTTGTTCGTTGGTGGTTTTAGTTTGTGATTTGGTATTACTACCGTGAAATTCTTTTTGTGCTTCCTAGTGTCTCCGACAGTTACATATGGAAGACTAGTGTTGCGGTTCATATCTATTCTTATTGTTTCAAATTGGAACTTCAACTTGGGGAGTGGTAAAGGTATTTTCTTTTTTTCTTTTTTATTCCAAACTGTAGCATGTTCCAGGCTTCCAGCTTGAGGGGAGTGTTGAGATAACAGGGTCAGTAGAGGTTTCCTACTGTGTTTAGACTTATGAAAGGTGTCATATTGTCATTAGTTTTCATTTATGCTTTAGAGTTACTTTGATAAGAGTAATTAGAGTTTCATTGTAATTGCTATCTAGAGTCCTACTAAGTTGTCATTTTTTTTTTTTTGAGAGAATACTACTAAGTTTTTATTATTTGCTTTCATTATTAATAAATGGATGGCTATGGGGAGAGAAGAACACACATCGATTCTCTCTCCCTCTTCTCTCCTTCTCTCTAGATTTTTATTTTGTTATAGGAATTAAAGGGGCATCACTGTAATTTCATTATATCTCCTATGGTAACGATTTGATATTAACCTAACAGTGATTCTGCTTCAACAACTCTCTCTCTCTCTCTCTCTCTCTCAATCTCTCGACACGTTCAGGTGTCCACATATGTCGCTCTTGTAAGTTTAATACTGTACATGCTAGGGGATCAAGTATCATTGCATCAGCCAGTTAGTTGTTGGCTGAAGCACCTTCTTGGTGTAATCTTCCCCTTTCCTTTTTTTTTTTGGGTTTTTTTGTGGGGGTCGGGTTTTTTGGGGGGGGTCGCCCCGGCGCTTTTTTGCCCCACCCCACCCCCGCCCCCCCCCCCCCAACCCAACCCCCCCTTTTTTTGGGGGGGGGGGGGGGTTTTTTTTTTTTTTGGGTTTTTTTTTTTTTTTTTTTTTTTTTTTTTTTTTTTTTTTTTTTTTTTTTTTTTTTTGTTTTTTTTTTTTTTTTTTTTTTTTGTTTTTGTTTTTTTTTTTGTTTTTTTTTAATTTTATTTTTTTTTATTTTTTTTTTTTTTTTTTTTTTTTTTTTTTTTTTTTTTTTTTTGTTGGTTTGGGGTTTGGTGGGGGTTGTTTTTTTTTTTTTTTGGGTCTTTTTTTTTTTTTTTTTTCCTTTTTCCTTCTTCCTTTTTTTTTTTTTTTTTTCCCCCCTCTTTTTTTCTTTTTTCTCCCCTCCCCCCCTCCCCCCCCCCTCTCCCCCTTTTCCCCTTCCCCCCCCCCCTTCCCCTCGCCCCCCCCCCCCCCCTCCCCCCCCCCCCCCCCTCCCCCTTTTTTTCTTTCTCCTTTCTTTTTTCTTTTTTTGGTTTTTTTTTTCCCTCCCTCCCCTTTTTCTCCTTTTTTTTTTCCTTTTTTTTTTTTTTTTTTTTGGGTTTTTTTTTTTTTTTTGGTTTTTTTTTTGGTTTTTTTTTTTTTTTTTTTTTTTTTGTTTTTTTTTTTTTTTTTTTTTTTTTTTTTTTTTTTTTTTTTTTTCGGGTTTTGGGGGTTTTGGTTGGCGTCTTTGTTTTTTTTTCTTTTTTTTTTTTTTTTTTTTTGGGTTTTTTTTTGTTTTTTTTTTTTTTTTTTTTTCTTGTCGGTGTTTTTCTTGGCGTTGTTCGTACCCCTTTTTTATTATTTGTTTTATTTGCTCCTTTTCCTATTACTCTTACTGGTTTGGTCTAGCTGTTGTACTGTTTCATGATGTTCACAGTTATTCTGTTATTTTCTTTTTCTGTTTTGTATATGTATGTGATTTCAATTTTTTTTTTCTGTACAGGCCATGCTTGTGCATCCTGATAAAAATATGGGAAGTCCTCTTGCGAGTGAATCATTCAAAAAACTTCAATGTGCATACGAGGCAAGTTTACATCTCTAGAAACTGTAATCTAATATTGTTTTTTTCTCCTTCTTTTGAACATCATGTCTCTGCAGCTTCCTTACTAGTTATTCTGTAAAGAGTAGTGATCTACTTCCAGCAAATCATTTTATGGCCTTAGCAACTTGTAACATTGATGAATTTTCAGGTTCTTTCAAATTCTGTGAAGAAGATAGACTATGATGATCAACAAAGGAAGGAGGAATCAAGGAGTGTTTGTCAGAAGTCCCGCAGCACCTCACAGCAGGTAGTGTATATGGGCTTGTGTTTTTAAGTCATGACTCATGAGCCATCTGCCAGTTTCTAAGCATCTTTCGGTATTCTACAATTTTTGTATGTTCTGTTACTAAAAATTGAGGTAGATCATGAGTGACATAGTGAAACGAGGAATAAAAATTACAATTTTGCTCACAGCCATATTGTACCAACATTAGCTATTGCTTGTGCGTGCATGCATACATGATTACTCTTTCGTTTGTCACGATAGAGTTTATTTTCTGATTGGCAAAGGTTGCAGGCAGGACCAAAGGGGTTCTTTCAATTGAAAGGATTTCTTTACGTTTCTTTTCTTCTTCTTTTATTTATTTATTTATTTATTTTTTAAAGCTCTTTATTATAGATGGCTAATTGGCTGTATGATCAAAATACTGTATGGGGCCTAATGTTGGGTAGTAATGGAACAGTATAGGTGTAAAATGAGTAATGTTGGGGAGTAATGGAACAGTATAGGTGTAAAATGAGTAAAGTTAGGTAGTAATGGAACAGTATAGGTGTAAAATGAGTGTAATTGAGATGAGTATGTTGAGATGGATGAATGGCAAAGCGGTCCAATAGGTAACTAGGTGCTAGAAAGTCGATTGAGATATTTTGTCCGTGTGAAACCAAGGGCTGCCAACGCACTATGCAGAGTGATTTGTTGCAAATTTAAGGTGTTCAAAGGAGTGAAGGACAAGGTGAAGTCCAAAGATGACCTGGATTGAAGTAGAGGGAAGAAATGATTGTGTATGAGTTAGCAACAGTTGTGGCCTTTAAAAGAGAGGAATTGTGGAATAGGATTCATCTGGCTGACCCTCAATACTTGGAATAAGGCCTCTCTACAAACTCAAAAGTAGCCTCATTTGATACAATTGGATATGGCCCCATGTATAAAAAGTCCCTCCCAACTCCTCCCTGGGCTAAAGAATTAAGGAATTGGCTGATCTTGGTTTCCAAGAGAATGAGATATTCCCCTGGTTACACAAGATCTAGCCCTCCTTGTGAGATGTATTGATCTCGAAGGGATTTGGCTGTCCTGCAGCTACCATTTGATGATCAAAGCTTAGTCATCTTCATTTATCATATGTGTCCAAGGTTGAGATACAAAAATTGAGTCCTTGAAGGACAGCTTAAATCCCAGCTGTGTTAGAATCTCTCTCTAGTCTCAATAGGGCATGAGAAACCCAGTGAAATGTTGCCTGAAGTGATTTTGCAAACTCCCCCATTTCCTGCTGGTTCTGGGTTACCAAAGCTTCTCCCATTGTAGTTTAGTTTGATAAAATGAGTCATCTGGACTCTACCCATCCCTGTAATATCTTCTCTTTGGAAGGCGTAGAACTCACCACATTTTCCACTTTCCTAATAACATAGTCAAATGGTAATACCTGGAACTGTATTTTTGGCAATCAGTGCTTTATCCATTATTAACTCACGTACATAGCTCAGCATTCTGCACCTCCTCCCCGAAACCTAGTTATTTCTTTCTGGTCAATTGCTCAGTATTTCAATGAGTATTTCTCCATAGGATCTTACTCCTTATGACAAAGGATTTAGAATTTCCTGAAAGAGGCTAAATCTAGGATATCCAATGGAGAAATCCAGATTTTGGAAATCCAGCAGATTCCAAATAAACCTAAGGAATGTACCACATGTCCTTTGCAAAATCAGAATGAATGAACAAGTGGCTTACTGATTTCAAGTCCTTTCTCAAGAGTTCAACACATCAGAGGTTGAAAACCCTATTGGGTATTCTTCTCTACACTATTTCAGAGGTATTCACTTTCTTATAGCAAATCTCTCATGTCAAAATTTCATAGTTTGGTGGGGTGTGGGTTTCCATATCAATTTGTGGCAAAGGTGGCTTCTGAAATTGTCTTTGGAATAAGTTAATTGAATGGTTCTTTGAGTGCCCCATCTGGATAGGCTCGGCAAAATGGATGGCTTGATTTGAGTCACATGGAACATTATCCAATCAAGAGCATTAGATAGATAGAGGAAAGAAATATTAAGAACGTTGGATAGATAGAATAATCAGTTGGCCAGATTTCATATTGGAGGCACCGCTTCTTAGCATAGTTGTCAAGGCGTCGCAGCCTAGGCGCCTAGGCTGCCTTGAGTTGCCTTGGAAAATTGGGCGCCTGGGTCGCCTAGGCGGTCGCCTTGGTTGCCTAGGCGCCCAGTCAGGCCTCCATCGCCTTGGTTCGCCTTAGCGCCTTGACAACTATGCTTCTTATTAAGCCCATCATACATTTGACTATTCCTTCTGTATTTTCAGTGGCTCAAATATTGACATTTTTTAAGAAAAAAAAAGAGGGTGGTAGGGTCTTGCTTTTGCCATGTGGTGAAGTCCTTTGGACTGAAACTTGACAAGGGTAGGAAGGGTTCCTTGCTTGTGTTTTTTGTGTGCCACCTTAGCTGCCATATGGCAGATATGTTGCTCTCCTATTAAGCCTAGGAGGCTGTAATTACAACTGACCTCCTTCCATTCCTATTTGTTTATTTTTCTCCGTAAAAGATTACTGCTTTTTTGTTGGGAAGTAATCAAAGTGCTTAGATATTGGGAGTGAACTTGCTATTGCACTTCATCAAGGATCAAAATCTCAAGAATTGAGGTCGTCTCAACCTTAGCTAGACTGAGATTTCTGAGATCTCGGTCAAGATCTCGGCGAAAAACTGCAAAACAGCCGCGAAAGGCAAAAAATGCAGTTTCGAGGCTAAAATGGCTATTTTAAGGCCTAATACTCTAGGAAAACCCTATTATAGCATATATAAATACATTTAAACCATAAAATTGAAAAAAATAATCACATATGGGGTTTGTTTGGGTCGACACCCATGTTTGGTACTGTTAGGTCTGTCGGTCTGAAGTTCAAATCTAAACCTACACCAAATGAGACTGTAAAATTATATTCGAGGAGAAGAGTAAACATAATAACACTTAATTAGTTAGTTGTCATTATTAAATAGCCGAAAATAGTCAATCCAAGTGTAGAGTGTAGACCATACAATCATAATTCATAATTTTATACAAATACTCAAAGTCTCAGCTCTCAAATAGTACATGCGAATATGTGATCAACTACTTAGAACAGCTAGTTTGAGAAAGAGGAGAGCAAAACAGAAGAAAAGAGAGAAATGTAAGGCTCGGTCGAAATGTCGACGGAGACTTACCTTTTATAATTGAGTTGAACCAAAAATAGACCAAAATACTGGTCGAGACTGGTCGAGACAGTCGAGACCAGCTTGGAGAATTGCCGATAAGTTCGAGAAGAGATTTCGAGGGGTGTCTTGTCTCGACCCCTTCCAGAACTACGAGATTTTCTAAATCTCGGCAAGATTTCGCCGAGATTTTAAACTATGCACTTCATCTAGTGTTGGTTGTTTGTCCATTACCCAGTCTGTGGCATGTAAAAGAGGCATCAGGGGCAGTGTACCAAAGAAGCTACAAGTAATAGCCTAGTAGATACTTTATTATGAAAGTCTACCAGATTTCCTGTAGATGTTTAATATGTTTTACGGTAGGCTATGGATGATCATTAAGCTAAACCAAGTAGATTAGTTAATATTGATTTGAGTATGGGATGTGCTAGACCAAAGCACCATCCTCCTTGTCAAAATAGCTGGACCTATCAGATGGCCGATCCAGATTGGCTTGTCAGTTCTTCAGTGGAAAGAAATTCCCTCATTGATGTGAAAATAAATCTGTGGTGACATCAAAACAAACATAGAAAACCTGTCTCTTCGGTTTCCCCATTTCATGGTAAGTTTTTCTCATGTAAAGATAGTGTATTGTTCTACCGGATTATCAACAAATCCATCTGTACCTGAAGTTATCATTCAGTCTAGAATTTTGGTGCAGCAATCAAATTAGAAACTATACCATTGCCTCTTCATCCTGAACATACTGGAGCAGCAGGAGGCAAAATGTCAGAGTAGGAAAGCAGGGCCTTTTGCTTAATTTATTAATTATGTGGACCCTTGGACATTGAACTCAATGAAACAGCTTTTGTTACTTTTCTTTCGAGTGGCAGGATGGCACGGATTATTGCTCTGAAGAATCTAGGTGTATACACTGCACAAAGTGTGGCAATTCACATATATGGGTATGCACTAATAGGACTAAGGCCAAGGCCAGGTGGTGTCAGGTGAGGCTACTTTTGAATTTATTAGATTAGTATTTGTTTATACTTCAAATATATCTGGAGATTTGTTGTTATAGATATTAATTTATGGCTTTGGCATTAGGGTTGCTGTCAATATCACGAAGCAAAGGACGGTGATGGATGGGTTGAGTATCGATGTCCACTTTTCTTAGCAAAGTCTCAGAAGGTATTATCTGCCTAGAGAAACTTGTTTTATTAATCAATCATCATACCTTTAAGGGAATGCCAGACGTGATTGAAAATTCATTCAATTGATTGCCACTGTTCTGGAACTGGAACACCTCCCCCCCTCCTTTTTGCCATTTAGTTGGTGTTTCTGAATCCAACCACCCTCACTCCCTACAGGTTGCGGTACTTGTAGCACATTTTGGACAATAATCCTTTCTGTCATTTCTGGACCACAGGGGTCAAAATGTGTCTTTGGCATTACATCTGTAGTCAACATTATTTTTTGTTTGTTCTTTTAAGTTGCTGGTTACATGCTGTGGTTAGTTTTGATTTTACACGTTTCATATTTCTTTCAGGGTGAAATACGACGAGCCTTTGTTTGTGCAGAAAGTAAGATCTTTGACGTGTCAGAATGGGCCATTTGTCAGGTATTGTTATTTTATTTAAATTTCTCAGGCAAATGTTTTGCTTTGCTTCTAAGCTTGAAGGTTCTTTTAGTCATGTTTCAATCAGCCTTCACTATATGATTTTCCTGATCTAGACACTGTGATGAGGTGGTTGTTCATTCCTTAACCTACATCGATGGGGAGAAAATTTGTAGTTGTCCAAAATCTTTTGGCTTTTAAGTTATCCCATTAATGGTAAATGTATAACCAGGTTAATGTAAGTATGTAATACCTAGTTTCTGGAGAGGGCGAGCCTTGTGTGACGGTAAGGTTGTCAAATTTCAACCTGGTGGACACGGATTTGAAACACTGAAACGGCCTCTCTGTGTTGTGGAGGTGAGGCTGCAGACACTTTACCCCTCTCCAGATTCTAGTAGCGAGAGCCTCATGCACTGGGACGCCCTTTTTTTATAACACCTAGACCTAGTTTCTTGAATTAACTCTGTAATGTGGTTTGTTGGAAACTTGAATAGTTGGCTAGTATTGCATGGTAAGCTACTTGTATGCCTTCTTACATAAAAATACAAAAATTAAAACAGGAAAAAAAAAGTACTAATCATGAAGGAGAGATTGAATAAAGCATGTTAGCCACTAACCTTGATGGTTGGCAAATGCATCCAATGATGAAAAATCTTACGTCAGGCGTACAAGGTACTTAGGGTATAACTTTGTAACTCAATTTGGGAATTAACTGCGATCATGTCTACAAACTGATTTTGACAACCAAAATGTTAGTCTGGGGTCACTGGTTTGAGACCAATTGAACAACTTTTTTTTTTTTTTTTTGGTGGGGGGGGGTGAAGTTACCTCATGAACTTCTTTGTCGTTGATTACTTGCAATGAATGGATCCTAAACTTTTTTTTGTTACAGGGAGTAATGGAATGTAGGCCCAATACCCATCGGCCAAGCTTCCATGTAAACATGGTTAGCTTGGAGAAGGCTACACAGAGGTTCAACTCAAGTAGATTTCCTCGGGATTTGGACAATGAGATGATGGAAGAAGAGGAAGAAGAGTTTGCGAACTGGCTTCGGAAGGCTTTGGCCTCAGGCCTCTTCTCCGAACCTTCCAAACGCAGAAAGAGCTGGAGCCCTTTCCAATTACATCCAAAGAAAGGGAAGAAACAGTGGCGGAGATCTACATGAATTGCTCTATAAAAGATAACTCAGAGATCAGTCTGCTAATTGGTAAAAAATTAATCTTTTATCTCATCATTCAGCAACAAAGATAAAGAAGATGGGAGAGATGAGCGGCTCCATTATTGGGATTAGTTACCAGCGGATATATTCAAGTATCCTTTGCAGCCTTTTGTCTGTTGGAAAGTTGATTATGAAGGGTGGAGATCACAATGCTCTGCAAATGGAAGTTTTTTTCTCCTCAGCTTCTGATTGTGCTCGTGGTGCAGCACTAAGGAAATCTCATCACTGAGCAGTGGCTTAAAACAGAAGAAAACAATGAAAAAGGACGACCTCCTTGTAAATTGAACCGGTTAATATCCATCTTTATTAAATTTCCTATTGTAAAAATAATTCCAGATTCATGTGGATCTGCAGCAGGGCATAATTTGATTAGGCATTGCAGAGTGTGGTTAACTTGTTTTTTTATTTTATTTTATTTTTGAGTAGAACTTAGAAGTGGTTAACTTGGTTGAGGAAGAAAATATAAGATGGTCTATAATTAATCGGAATTGTTGGAGTCTCTTGCGATTCTGATACTATTTTATATATTTATTTTAAAATATAAAATAGCTCGTTTGATATCTTACTGTAATGTCTGAAGATCCATTACTGATTTGTATCTCAAATTGAAGCACTGCATCGTATTAGATTTAGAAAATCAAATGAGAGAATGTTAGTCAACTTCGAATGGATCAATGTTGTCTAAAGGAATCATAATAACAATAAAAAATTAAGAATCGCAATTGAAAATAATTAAGAGAAACAAAGCATATATAGTACAACAACAATAGCCACAGCCCCCAAAAGACTACATTGCAGTGTAACCCTCTACTTACAGAGAATGTCTAATAACCATACGAAGTAATATATGAAGATTGATATCAAATAAGGAAGGGTGCATCTTGTTGTAGCTAAAGTTATGAACTGAGAAGTAATCTTCTTTCTATTGCCTCGTCTTATTAAGCTCTTAAGTCAGGGGTGGGATATTCAAAATAATTTGAAATTTATATTTTATAAAATTGTAAAGTTAGCAGTTGTGACCTTTTGATTGTTTTGTGTTCATTCCCAAAATATTTTAAGTTGGGGGAGGGAGTAATGAAGGGTTTCTACAACTTATCATATTTTATTTTCGTGCTATTATTATCTTACATGTTTTTTTAAAATACACATGAAATTACATGATTCAAATCCTCTCTTTCCAGAGATTTGGGAAGAGGGGGACGCCCCGTTGGATGGCCGACACATGGGGTTTGGGTAAATTCGAGCCCTCCATCTAAGCTGACACCGAATCGATAAGCTGAGCCGACCAGGGGTGTCGGTTTGGATAGAGGGTTCGGATTCACCCGAGCCCCACGTGTCGGTCATCCAATGGAGGCGTCCCCCTTCTCCTGAACCTATGGCAGGAGAGGATGTGGACTCGAAATTACATGATTTTACCCTATGAAACAAGAAGTGTGATACAACAAACGGGAAAAAGATTTGTGGTATTGGGAAGTAGAAAATCAAGGGATGGGATTATGGAAAAGGGTATTATACCAAAACTTGATAAATAGGAAATAAGATTTTGTTTACTTTAGAAATTAGATGTTTGTAGATCATGGTATCAGATATCTTATTTACTGATCAGAAATTTTTTTTGGACCTATAATAAAAGGGAAATAGAGAGAATAAAGTCACATTTTTTTTTCACAAACTTCAGTTATAAGAAGATTTTCCCCCATATCAGTGTGGCTAATTTTCATGGTGGTTGACTGGTTGATTGCTGATCCCCCTCCTCAGCTTCCAATATCAGTTATTCAAGAAGTCCTAAGAGCTTTGGTGGCTCTTGCACATGTTCATTACAGTAAGCTTTTCACCGGCTCCATAATGTTTTGAGGAATTCACCATTTTTTTAAGAACTGCTCGTTTTAATTTTCAATTATCCCAAAATTCCTTTTTTTCAATGCAATTTTTTATTTTGATGAATTTTGAACTCACGCAACAATATATTCTCCAATTAATTTCAAAGTTGACCAGTGACGAAGACCGTGGAATTTCAACTTTCTGAAATTGGTAGGTATTAAAGTTGTCGATCCCTTTACCAAAAGAAAGAAAGTATGAGATTCACATTGCTTCATTTGCTATTTTATGTTACTGTATCGAAGGTAGTGGAAGAGGATATCGAGTGGAAGAAGCTCAACAAGGAATGGCGAGCAGACTCAAAAGAGCTAACATCGTTGTCTCTCCTACCGTACAGGCAATTCTGAATAAATTGGAGGACCCTTTGCTGGTACGAGACTTTGGATCAATGTGGTGTGTTGAGAGAGAGTTATACAAGCTCTACTGCTCCATGGAGAGAATCAATACAATTCTTGAAGTGGTTGAGAACAAGCAAAGGAAAGATGGGCTTATGAAACATTGCCTTGAAGATCTTAGAAGTGAGGTTTACTACATCGATGATGTGCTTGATGAGTTCCTCACAGAAATCCGCAAACTACAAGATGTGAGAATCCAAGGCAAAACCAGGAATCAGGTGCCCTCTTACCTTTCCTTTTCTTTGAATGAGAATCATATGTTATATCGGAAAGATATTGGTCCTTTCATAACTAAAATTAATGAGGAATTAGCTGTTTTTGAGAAGAAACTTGGAAAGCATTACTTTCAAGTACAGACTGAACTAGGGCAGTGTCAAATGTTTAGTAGACTGCAATCTTTTCCCTCTGGAGACATGAGCAGAATGGTTGGTTCCATAGTTGATCAAAATCATGTGTTTGGAAGAGGAGAAGACCTAGGTTATGTATCAAACATGTTGTTATCTGATCAATATGATGGAAGGGGTGGTGCCTCTGTGGTTTCCGTTGTTGCTATGGGGGGAATGGGTAAGACAACCCTTGCTCAGCTTCTTTACAATGACAAGGGTGTAATAAATCATTTTGAAGTTAGAGTATGGGCCTCTGTCTCTGCTGAGTTTGATATTGTCAGAATAAGCAGGGAAATTCTAACTTCAGCAACTAGGCAGTCCTCTCATCTTCAGCAGTTAGACCTCCTTCAGCGTGAACTTGAAGATGCTCTAAGAGGGAAGAAAATATTAATTGTGTTGGACGATGTGTGGAATGAAAAACATGCTGATTGGGAGAAGCTATTTGTTCCTTTTAGGGTAGCAGGTAAAGGAAGTAGAATTTTAGTAACAAGTAGGAGTGATAAAGTTTCATTTGTCTTAAATGCAATTGCAACTCATTATTTGAGAGGTTTATCCGATGAAGATGCTTGGTCATTGTTCAGAGATCGTGCTTTTATTGATCCGATTAGCAATGCAAACTCCAATCTGGAAGCCATTGGCAATGAAATTCTAAGAAAGTGTGATGGGTTGCCTTTGGCAATTAATACACTTGCAAGGCTTCTTCAAGGTACACAAGATGAGAATCAGTGGCAATTTATCATGGAAAGTGAGATGTGGGACATAGGAAAAGATGATGTTTTACAGGTTCTAAGTTTGAGTTATCATCACCTCCCGCCACATCTAAAACAATGTTTTGCATATTGTTCTTTATTTCCGAAGGATTCTGAATTTACAAAGGAAACTTTAGCTGAACTTTGGGTTGCAGTAGGCTTCGTTCAAACTAAAAAAGTAGATAAAATTGAAGACATTGGACAGCAATATTTTGATGATTTGTTACATAGGTGTTTCTTCTATTCTAGCTCAGGTGGTGGATTTGTGATGCATAATCTCATGCATGATTTAGCATGCTTAGTGTCAACTGGATTGTATTTCATACCGGAGGGTAATGTTTCATATCACATCCATGAAAATGTTCGACATATGCTTTTGGATAATGTTGACCTTGTTCTAGCAGAAAATAGGTCATGCAGGTTCAAAAGTTTATCATCTTTTCTATTTCTATGTGAAAGAATGGACATGCAAGGAAGCCATATGCTTAATATTTTGATTGCAGAATTCAAATGCTTACGTGTGTTAGTTCTTGATGCTTCTTGGATCGACTGTTTGCCCTATTCCATAGGCAATATGAAGCATCTACGATTCTTTCGTCTCAGCAGTGATACAATGGAAAAGTTACCCGACTCAATATGTGCACTGTACAATTTGCAGGTATTGGATGTTGTGAATAGCATAAAGCTTATTTAGTTACTTAAAGACATACCAATAGGAAACTCATTTGAATCAATATGCGCACTCTACATTTGCAGGTATTGGATGTAGTGAATTGCAGAAAGCTTATTGAGTTACCTAAAGACATTTCCAGCCTAGTCAACCTCCAATGCCTTCGGATGGAGGACAAATGGTGGGATGTTGAAAGGAGGCCAAAAAGAATAGGAAAATTAACATGTCTTAAAGAAATTCCCTTTTTCCATGTAAGCCTGGATGTAGGCCAGGGTATAAGTGAATTGAGAGAATTGGTAAATCTCAATGGAACCCTTGGCATTGAAAGTCTGGAGTTTTTAACAGATATTAGAGAAGCCAAGGATGCCCTTTTAAAGAATAAGCAGAAAATTGACAAGTTATGGTTGGAATGGGGCTCTTCAAGGAGGGAGAAACCATATAATTTGTGTTTTAGTGAATGGAAGCATCCATATTATAGATCTTGGGAAGATGTATTTTCTGACTCCAAGCACTGGGAAGATGTACTTGAGGCCCTAGAACCCCATAAAGGGTTGAAGTTCCTTGAAATCATGGACTTCCCTGGTTCATGCTATCCAACTTGGATGACAACAAATATAATGGAATACAACAAGTTAGTTGCAGTGAAACTTTATAGAGTTGAGAGTGAGTCCCTTCCACCTTTAGGGAAGCTGCCCTGTTTAGAAACCCTCAAGATCTCATGCTCACATAAAAATAAAATTAGACAATTGAGTGCTGAATTCTACGGTGGTATTGCTGGCATGAAGGGGTTTCAAAAGCTGAAATCCTTAACATTTAGTGATATGAATAGTCTGGAGGAGTGGTGTGAAGCAGAAGATGGTGAATTCCCTTGCCTCCAAAGCCTTCATATCAGCAGTTGCCCCCTGCTAAGGAGAATGCCTCGCCTTCTCCCTAGTACAGAAAGATTGAATCTTGATATCACATCTTGTCATAGTATAACATCATTGGGCTGTGGATCAAATATCTCCCTCAGAGAGTTGCAGGTTAGTTACTGTGATGGTATTATATCATTGGCTGAAGACCTGTACAGATTCACTTCATTGCAAAGAATTAATATTTCATATTGTTCTCGACTGGAGGTGTTGTTTCCAGATGAATTTCTACCATCATCCATGCTTGAAAATTTAAAGATCTCTTATTGTGATAAGCTTATAACCTTGCCCAAGGGGTTGCAGAATTGTACCTCAATGAAAACGTTTGAGGTTGACCATTGTCTTCAAGTATCGCTGTTGCTTTCTGATGCAAAAGATGAGGAATGTCCACCCTCGGCGCTTGAAACTTTTCAGTTGAGGTCGTTTCCAAGGGTCTTCATAGATTATCCTCAGTAAGCACCAACTGTAAAAAAATCTAAACCTTTTACTGAAAGAGGGGCTTCCCACAAGCATTCCACCTCTGTTCTGACATGGTGCAATATTGAACTAACTAAAAGATGCCAGCAGAGGGGAGAAGATTGCCCCCCAAAATATCCCAGATGTGTGGATTCATCAATCCATAATTACATGATCAGGTTAGTGTTCCAACATTCTCAAATCTCATCCTCATTTTTCATTTTTTTTTCTTCGACCTTTTTCTTCTTATTGAATTTGGATCTTATTTGCTCAGAAAATAACCCTAAAAGGTTATTGCTCCCTATATTTTTTGCTCCTCTTTCTCAAGGAAAAAGAATTCAGCCTAAGCTGATGAGAATGTCTTCTTGCAAGATTTTTTGCTTTTTGGTTCTTCTCTCTTTTGTTTTTCTTTATTGTTCATCATTTACTTGTTTAAACCTAACCTTGATTTGTTAATGTTCTTTGACTGTAGCAGCATGCGGTGGAAGGTTGTTACATATTTCAGCCTTGCTCAGGATGTTTCTGATTTTAATACGCCCCCAGGAAAGGGGAGGGGGTTCTTAGTTTGGTTCTTTCGAGTTTGCCATAGCTCGTCTTCAAACATTCCATGTCCTTTGTGGTTGATGCTTTATTTTGCCCCAAGAGAGAAGCATCTTTGGGTAGTTTGTACTTCATGAAATACTTGGTTTCTTGACATCATGAGCTTATCTCTCTTGGACCTCTCTTTGAGATCATTGTGTTCTTGGCTGAAATTAATTTGTCTTCTGTCTTCTGAGACACCAGCAATTTAGCATATGTTGGTTTGATTGGTAATGGATTAATTATTACATTTCAGTTTATTCTTTTCTTCTTTTTGGGTTTCACTATCTGATATATGTTGATTGAGAAGTTTTTGGCTTGGTTTTATTATTTCTGATTAATTCTGCATGTTATTATAATTACAGGATGCGTTCATGGCTTAAAGATAAAAGAAAATAACAACAACAACAATAACATGCAATAATACGCTTGGGTATCTGAACTCTAAAAGATGGAAGTTTTGCAAGATTCTATTTCTGTGTCATTGGAATGCATAGCCTAGTCTAGCTCATAAAAAGAGAATTTCACTAGACCTGCTTAAGTTTTCTTTTCAAGAGAAATGTTAGAAATAAAAAGAGTTCAAAAACCAGGAGGTTACTTCTTTGCCATCTTTGTATATCTTTCTGAATGGGCACAAACTTATTCAGAAGACTGAGGAAAGAAAAAAGCTAGAATTATACAATCAGGGGGAAAATTTTGGTTCTTGGAAAGCTCCCATGTATGAGATTTCAGGAGTAAAGAACAGAAATGCCACAAGTTTTCCCACATTGAAGAGATTGTTGGTGGCTTCTCTAGTTTTAATAGTTAGGAATGATAAAGCGATATGGTTTTTCTATTAATAAATGTGACAAACAGTCATATAAGTGAGGTGAGGTAGATTATCCTGCATAATTGTATCCAACCAGCATACACCCAAATGATAGGGTTGCCATCCATAGACACTCAAGAAAGGACTAGTATAGCCCGTAGAACTGTTCACCAAGTAGGTACAATCAAATTCACCAAGTGATAGGTGATTTTCTCAAGAACCGGGATTGTCATTGATCAAGGTCCTCAACAAATTTCCCAATGATAGGCTTACAACTTCAGTTTGCCAAAGGGTTTGGGGGTGGAACACAGTATTATACTATGGTGTGGTCCAAACTCTTACATAATTGACACCAAAAGTGGTAAGGAACTTAGTGTCTTGGTTGGAGGTGATGGTCTTTGGCACATCATGCATTTTGAAGACTTCCCCGAAGAATAATTGGCAATGTGCAAGGCATCCAAGAAAGGAGTTTATTAGTAAGCAGACATTGCTCTGATACCAAATGATGTAATAAGCCTAGGTACAAGTTCCTTGAAATCACCAGGTTGGGAGAGTGATTTGTACGAACACTAGATGTGCAATTGTGGACAGAACACAAGGGTAATGTTTACTTACTGATAAGCTCTCTTCTTGGACGTATTTGTAGTTTCAATAAATTTGTAACTCTTCTAAGATGCAAGTAGGGGTAGGAAAACTTTTACTCTTCAAAGTTAAAGTGAAACTCTTCTATGGTCTTTAAGGTTGAATTCAATTTGGTTCAAGATAAAACTCACTTTAACTATCAAATTTTCATTCTCATAATCATGTCATACAAACAAAATTGATCAACCTTTTATAGGCAAGGCAAAAGAAACCCTAAAAGTTACTACGATATCTTAATCATTGGTTATAATTGAGTTTCTATGACTGAGATTACTCCTAACTTATTTCTTGACTAAGGAAGTTGGAATAATCTAAAAACTCTAATTCATTTTCATGTTAGATGCACTTGGCAATAAGTTCTTGATCTTTGCTTCATAACCAAGGAAAGGAACTTCATTGGAACTGGTCAAGAGGCAGTTTGTAGTGATCTCATCCACATCAATTTTCACCAAAGAAAGTGAAGAAGTTAAAGGGCAACTTGTAGAGTCTCCCACGTCTGGCCTGAAGTGGATGGACTCAGAACCATATGGTTCGACCAAATTTGAGCTAATTGGTTGGCCGGGTAGGAGTACTTGGGCATGCTTGGTCTCGGTTTTGGTCTTGTTCTTCTCTTGAGCTTTGAGTCACAGATGACCTCCTTAAGTGCTTAGGATGGTCCAATTGGACTGTCATATGGTCTGGCCTACAACAACAGGTATGCCCTAAAGCCTTCTAATCACTTGTCAAATTTCAGCTCAAATAGAAATTTACCAAGTGACAAAATAAAGCTAAGAGAGACACATAACTGTAAAAGGGTGTATGCCAATACATTGACAGTTAAAAAAAATAAATAAATAAAGAGGGAGAATGAATGAAAAAATAAATAAATAAGGGAGGATCGGTCCCCTACTTATGCAAAAGAATTTGTATACCTTTAATATTCGCCCTTGCGAGTGGGTTTTGTAACAAGTTGATAAGCATAGAGGAATGGGAATGGGAAGGCTAGTGTTTTATCTGGTTGATGATTTGTAGGGAGGGAGAGTGTTGCTGTTTGAAGCCTTCACGATTTTTCGAGGTGGGGATCTATCTACAAACGACATGGAGAAAACACGAGGGGTCGGACTTTTAGTCCAAAAGTCACTTTGAAAATGTGGTAGATCTACAAAATATTGGGTCCCATATGCCTTTGCAGTATAAGTCTAAAATTATAGTAATTGACTGCACCCTTGATCTTTGAGGTTAATGACGGATGTGCCCCTAAGTGTCACTATATAGTGACAATGATGGTTCCAATGATGGGTAATATTTATATCCATGGGAGAGTTGAATTGGAGAGAGAAGAAGGATGGTGATTGCAAGAGGAGGGGAGAATAGTTCACCTGCATATATATATATATATATATATATAACCTCTTTGGTATCCATCATAAGCCATATTCAGGTGGGTCCCACATTTCAGATTGGATCCCACACCACATTGACTGTGATGGATCCAATGAGAAGTACATAAATATGCGGGTGAACTGGAGGAGGAGGGAATTAAATAGGAGAGAGAAAACGGAATGTTATTATAGGAGGAGAGGAGTTTTAAAGGTGCATTTTTAATTCAAAGATAGAGATTATACGGTCCCAATAAATTTGCATTGGTATTTACAACTTTAAGCTTATCAATTAGAGTTTAGATGATCACCTCCACGTAAATGTGGGTACTCTGTGTGTACTTTTTATGGGAATCTATCACCGACAGTATGGTGTAAAACCTGTACTTTTTATGGGAATCTATCACTGACAGTATGGTGTAAAACCCGTGATGATAAGATTCAAAGAAGATAAAAGTACATGCAAAAGAGAACTATTCTCAATTAATTATGACCAAATATATATATATATATATATTTATATTTATTTATTTATTTTTTTGAACTTATTCATGTCCACCCACGTCCCCATATATATATATATATATATATATATATATATATATATATATATATATATATATTAAACTTATTCATGTCCACCCATGTCTCCATCTACTACTTGATTTGATTTTGTGTGACGGATCTATTGTCACTAAGTCCAGTGATGGTTACTTTATTTCAATCACTTATTTTGGGGTTTAGATCACCTGCAAGTAATGTAATTTCTATAAGATCTTATTATCGTCAGATGTGGTGTGAGACCCACTTATTCAGTGTGGCACCCACTGGATATGAAGGAGATCGACCCACTGGATATGAAGGAGATCGACCCACTGGATATGAACGAGACTTGCAGGTGAAGTACTCTCCCTATTTTATACAGAAAACTACTCAAATCACTAGAGATTTCGTCACTAAAACAATATCATGAATACAGAATCAAGCACAGAATAATCTAACTCTACGAACCCGTATGAACCACAATCTCTTTACAAGAAGACGACGATTGTAACTGCGACAACGATCTCCGGCGATGATAGAAATAAATGAAAGCCACTGCAACCATTAACGCCACACCAACAATTCCACAAACAAAGCTTGAAATCAATATCACCTCCCTCACTCGATCCTTCCGACGATCCTCTCTCCTCATAAACGTTCCTGGAGCTCCAGTGTTCTTCCACCATGGTTTGCTTGAGTTCCTCCCTTCCGGCTCAGTTGAAGGTTCGCCGAAGAACGACTTCATCTCTGGTGACTTCATTCCCGTCGGATTGTTTTGGTACATTAGACCGTGATCGGATGGCCTCATGTAACGAGACTCTGCTTTGGACAGCATCAAGATAATGGCCATGGCGAAAAAACAGAGGAATGAGGATGATCGGAGTTGATTTTCTCCATTAGGTAACATGATTTCTTTGCTGCCGATTTCAGTAATCTCTCTCACCTTTGCTTTGATTACTGGAATTTAGAAGATCCTGAAAGTGTTTTTGAAAAATAATAATCAGAAATTCTGCTTGAAAACTAGGGTTTCTCTGCAAATTTGAACCCAATGTTCGAAATCTCACCTTTGATTGAAGGTTTCCTCCATGAAATCTTCTCTTCTAGATCTTCTTTTAATAATCGAAAAACTATAGCTTCGTAAGATCTGAAAAATTGAAAGGGATTGCTGGAAGAATCGAAGAAGAGAAAAAGTTTCTTCGTTTACGTCAATCATGGGTTGGCACTTCATTTAAGTGAATCATGGGTTTCTCTGCTTTTCTTTCGGTGGAAGAAAATTTTTTTTTCCCAATATATGGAATTACTGTAAATAGTATAAATTATTTTCCCGTAAATTGTGGGGACCAACCAACTTTGGTCTCAAAGAAGTAAGAGACGTAAGTACATTTGCATCCTGTTTTAGAGTTTTGATTGTCAATCCTAGCGGTTGCATGTTGTTGTGTTGATGTATTGTTGTACTGTGCAAAGGTGATCATTGATCAGTCATTTTGATTTTTTTTTTTTTTTTTTTTTTTTTTTTTTTTAAAAAAAGGTATTCAGACTTTTGGTCTGATTAATCCCATAGGTCTGTATTAACCCTATAATCGTATGGATCAGATCATTTCAAAGTTGAATGAGAACCATTTCACTTGCATCTATAACAAGAAAAAAAGAACACTTATAACAAGAAAAAAAGAGCACTTAATTATCTCGTGTGAGTGGTCTCAAGATAGTAAAAAGAGTCAAACTTAGTACCTCCTGTTTTCTTTTCTAAATTATCATTGATAAATCTTATTTTTATCATATACTTAATCACATAAAAGTATGAAACCATTACCAGCTCTAATTAGTTTTGTTAAAAGGTAACTTTTATGGGAGGAGGATTTATATAATAGTAGGGTATATTAATTGGAATCTTAAATGCTAGTGAGAAAGTAGGAGTATTACGGATCATCAGTATGTACATGCACTTTTCATGGGATCTCATCACTATTTACATGGTGTTAGATCCATCTTTATGTGTCCAAATCATCTCCTCTGAGAGGTTCGGGAGGAGAGGCGGCGGCCCCGTTAGATGGCCGACACCTGGGGCTCGGCTGAATCCGAGCCCGAGCCCTTCATCCTAGCCTACAAGTTGAGCGACAAAGGGTTATTGACTCTAATTCACCCAATCCCCAGGTTTTGGCCATATAACGAGACCACCCCCTCTCCTCTGGAACCTTAGGGAGGAGAAGATGTGGATCCCATCTTTAGAGTTTGAGACTCATTCTATATAGACACTAATGGGATCCCAAGGAGGATATAAGTACATGTCGGCGAACTACTCTTGAAAGGGAAAAATCTATTGATACCTAATTAATTGAAAGAGATAAAGAGAGAGAGGGCGGCCCTAATTTCAAAAAGGCTCAAGTTTAGTTGCTTGGGAAATTAAAGGGATCGAAGGGATGTGAAGTTTTATAATTGTAACACAGCATTAGTGTATAAAGTACCTAAATTTTTTATCATATTTAATAATGATACTTATTAGATGTAAAATTTATTTTATATAAGATTTAGATACAAAATAAAATATAAGTTTATAATTAAATATGTAATGATTTGAAGTTAATTACATAGTTATATGATGGCATATGCTGTAAGGATTATAAAAATTTATTATTAAGATTATAAATGTGAAAAATTTGTGTGGAGAATAATTTTCAAGAAGGAACTTTAGCTGGTGATTGGATAAAAGAAAAAAAAATAAAAATTCTTCAAATACGTGATTGGGGTTTCGGGCCTCTTTAAGGTCGAGATGCTCCTGACCGGATTAGAGAAACTTTCTCTTTTAAAATTTCATTTTCCTTATCTGTAATTTTCTTTATAACCAGTTGAAAAGAGAAAAAAAAAATGTCAGTGGAAAATATTTTTCCCCAACTTTTATTTTACCACCTCTCTCTCTCTCTCTCTGTTTTTTTTTTTTACAGACCCGCCTTGTATTTAATCATAGATCCAAGAAGTTTCTGGTTATTTTGGCTAAATTAATTTATCTTGTCAATTACCATTTTGCTTGGTACGTGAACGAGTTTCAATCATGAAAATATCTACCTGACAAAAACTTTGAGAGCCCTCCTTGATTCCATAGATGTGTTTGTTGTTTAATCATGAGTGTGTCAGTCAATTGACCAATTCAATTATGGAGCAAAAAACATAATCATAGATTTTTTTTAATTAATTTATATAATATTAAAAAAAAGAGATTACTATTCTAGAAAATAATAAACACGGGAACTTCTAGAAGAAAAAAAATACAAATCCGTTCTCACTTAAAAAAAAAAAAAAGAAAGGGAGGGGCGGGGCCTTGGGCTTAGGAAGTGGGGGGGTTGAGGAAAAAAGATTCTTTGTAATGAGGCTACCTGTGTAGGAAAGATCTTATCCACTCAAAGTGGATCAACATGTATCTCAAGACAGTTAAAATATATTAAAATATATGTCAATCCACTTTGAATAGAGAGAATCCTTACTACAGAGAATCTTCATTACAGAGGATCGTACTCTGGCAAAAAAAAAAAAAAGGATGTGCTTGAAACATTTCTCCTAAAATAACAGGATGTGTTTGAAATATTTCCCCTTTTACTTTATTATATCCACACCGAGATATTGAATCAATCAAACTAGCACTGCTGGATGGGAAAAAAATTTCATACTTCAATTTCATCCAAAACCAACAATCACCCCCGCTACTAGCATTTCACGTGGCTTAAAAAAATCCGGGAAATCTTTTATTCAAATTTTGCCAAAACTTACATGTCCCTTCAACCAATCAGTGATGAACAAATCCTTTAAGTGCCGGTACATATTCATATATAAAAGTTTAAGTTATTAGGCGAAGTGCTTAATTAGTATAAAAGCTTACACGGGTATTGTATAAGATCGTGATGCAGTCCGTAGATCTGTGATGAGAAGGGTTTGCATTCCATGATTAGGAATCGGAGATGTTTAGTCCTACATCGGTCTTGGGCTTTTGAATTAGACGCCGTTGGGAATCTGAGATGTTTAGTCCTACATTGGTCTCGGATTGGGAATCGGAAATGTTTATTCCTACATTGGTCTCGGGCTTTTGAATTAGACGTTGTTGGATTAACCCTAAGGGTCCTGACCAATCCCGACCTAGATTAGCCAATTCGACCCGATTCCTATAACAGTGCCCAAGAGGGTTGATGAATAAAACATTCCCATTCAGCTATGGCCGAAAAGCTACCAAAAAAAAAAAAAATTAGCCTTCAATTATGAGTTATGATCAAGAAGTTTATAGAATTGTAGAAATCCGTTTATACCTATCAGTTTTGTTTGGTTGCAAAGGAAATTGAAGGGAAATGAAATGAAATTTTTATACTTTAAATAAAAAATTTTATAATGATTACAATACATGCTATTACATTACTATCCAACTAATTCCAAATTATTTCATATTTTGTTAATTACTTAGACTTCACTTTGCATCCAAATCCCTCCAATTTGAAAAGGAAAATACATTTTATATTTTATAAGTATCATTATTAAATATGTTAAGAAAAGTAAAATAAATTTTATATTTTATACAATCATATTGTATTACCATTATAAAAGTTTTCATTTAAAGTATAAAAATTTTACTTATTTTCTCTTCAATTCCCCTTGCAACCAAACAAAATCGTATCTTTATTCTAATTAATGTCTTCCATACGGAGATTTTACCTTTCAATTCCTAATTCCACCGCCTAGTCCTTATATAATAATGCCCTAACCAAATTGTGATTTGTCGTGGGTTTGTCTCTGGTTGTTCACTTTATTCGTCAATCTCGGATGAATTGGAATGATTGACACACGTATCGATGCAGTTCAATCTATCTAATAAACGATTCAACGACAAGACGACAAGAAACGAATTCCATCCAGAATAACTTGCACCACTTCAGACTATATGATTTAAAATGTTTAGTGGTGAGTCCCACTTATATATATATTTTTTTTGGGAGTCACATGCTTTTGAAGGACCATAACCCGTGATGCACGTTAATTGCAAAACCACGGGCGATAGAAAGAAACATAGAAATTCTCTCCATCCATCCAATCGTCCAGCAGAACATCGAACAGCTGGAATTACATTGGACTGGAAAGGATTTCCATCCGAGAAGGAAGGGCTTTTTTGTCAAATAAAAATACAAGGCCCAGCTACATTCAAAGTGGATAAAAGGATCAAAGTATCAAACATAATCCAATGAAAGGGTTACTTTAGAATACAATGGATGACAGAGCAAAAACAATTTGTCTCTTCTTCTCTCCTTGGTTAATTCCTGGAAGGTCACACCTGCCAATGTCTCAGCCAGATATCTTTTCTCCGGCGTGATTCTCCAGTGATAATATTTGGAAACCGGCGAAAGGGCGGAAAGCAGTTTGTTGAGTGTCACAGGCGTTGCTCAGAAGGGAAGATGTCATCTCCATTGCTGCTCTCAACAGGTTCTTTGCATCTCTTCACACTCTGGTTGAATTGAATTCTTATAATTTGCCATTTTTTCTTTATATATTTATTTGGCGAATTGTTAAAGTATGAAGTAATTTGCCATGGTTTTGATCCATGTGGTCTACAGTCATCGTTGTAGACATTTTGTGGTCACCATGGGGTTAGAATCTTTTAGTTTGGTGATTCCAGTACTGCTAGTTTCTAAGCTAAAATATTTCAATCCAAAAGAAGAAGAGGTCATTGCCATTGCTTTAGTTTTCCAGTTAATAAATATTAAGCCATCACAACAAGAGTGGGTAAGGGCATCTGTGCCGCATATCTAGGGCACAGATTCGGCTCACACAGTTCAGTATGCGTTAGTTGGCTTCACTAGTATGACAAAATGGTTGTTTTGGTTAATGGCAGTTAGGGATGTAAATGGATAGTAGAAAATCCGAATTCGATTCACATCCATATCCGTTTAGAGATATCCGTATTTGAACAAAGGTGTCCAGATTTAAATTCAGATAATCCGAAACATCATCTATCTGATCCGAATATATATCTTACTAATAATAAAATATTAAGTAGCTAATAATCTTGAAGATTCTTGAAAATTTGAGATGTTTAAAAGGGTGAGAATAAGAGAATTAGACAACAGAGAGACATGGATTGAGAATGAATCATATCCAATAGGGAAAAATGTCCATGTAGCCAATCCCATTTAATTGGGATAAGGCTTTGTTGTTGTTGTTGTTGTAGTAATTTCGAATTTGATTTGCATTCGTTTCTGTTTAGGGGTATTTGAATCTGGTAGGGGGTAACCAGATCCAATCGCAGTAGGATCCGCATTCGATCCTTTTACATCTGAAAATTAATGAGAGGGAGATACAACAAAGTGATTATTATAGGTATCTAGGTTCAATTATAAATAAAGAAGGATATAGAGGATGATGTGTCACAGAGGATTAAATTAGTATAGATGAAGTAGAGAGGTGCATCTGGAGTACTGTATAATCGGTGTATTCTTTTAAAACTTAAAAGAAAATTTTATAAAACAGTCATTCGACTAACTATAATGTATGGTTTGAAATGTTAGGCAGGTAGTTAAGAAGCGTCATATAGATAAACTTAGTGTAGCTGAAATGAGGATGTTGAGATGGATATGAGACAAAACTAGGAAGGATGAGTAAAGAATGATCGTATTAGAGCTAATGGGAGTAGCACCGATACATGATAAACTACGAGAAAATCGTTTCAGATGGTATGATCATGTTCAACGGTGGTTCTTAGATGTTTCAGTACGGAGGAATGATTTGATTTAGAAGAAGGATCTAAAAGAACTTGGGGCAGACCTAAGATGACTCTAGGGGAGGTAGTGAGGAAAGACATAGCATAGATTTTATTTCAAGCATGATATCAAACAGAACTGATTAGAGGACAAGAATCTATATAGCCAATTTCATTTAGTTGGGATAAGGTTTTGTTGTTTTGTTGTTTGTTTTTGCTATTTAGAGTAGCTGTTGGTTGCTTGTATCAAAGCCATTGCAGCTCCTCATAATTATAGCTAGGTAGGTAAGAGTGGGGGTGTCAATTTCAGGCCCGCACTGGGTAGCATGATTGGTGAATCCCGAAACCTGATTGGCCCGATTATTAAATGTGTCAGGCTTAGGCCTTGACCGATTATTATGGGCGTTCATGATGCAAGGGTGTAGCCTGACCAAGTCGGTTGAATGAACCGAATATACCTTTAAACCTATACAACCATAAAGCTAAAAACCTAAAATAGTAAAATGTTTCTTACTCTCTTTCATTTCTTGAGTCTTCCACTCGTTCCTTCCATCCTCATCTTCGTCCACATTGGTGATCACAATCCCAATAAGAGCCTTTTTACAATCCCACAAGAAAGTATTTGTAATCATTTTTGTATTATCCTGTTTAAAGCCCATGCATGAGCCGGATTATGGACTGAAAATCGATTGACCGAATGTAAACATGTCCATGCCTAGCTCTTGAAGACCGAATAGCTAAACAGGTCGGTCACGGTATGAGGTGTTAAATAACCGAAAACTGATTAGGCCTGATTGAAAGTGACTGGGACCGACCGGTTGACATTGCTAGGTGAGACTACCATCCCCCCCCCCCCCTTCTCCCCATTTAATGAGACTACTTACGATTCTTCAATCAGCGATCTTGACTTATTTTTCCTGTCAGCTTGGAATATGGTGCATGGATCATGGTTTAAAGACTTGGTACGGATCGATGGAGTCGGCCTAGGCGATCCCGAGTCACCCCCCAAAGTTACACACATATCTAGCTGAGTCTATTTTGGGGCTGATCGACCCCGATCTGGCCCGATCTGATATTGGTTGCTAGTACTTGAACCATGGCATGGATGGTAAAAGGGCTTGGACTAGTGCTAGCATGACCCTCTTATGGATGAAAGTCTTAACTTCCTTATTCTAAAAGCAATACACGGGAAACAATTTACCTCATAACATTTTGACTTTGCACTGTTTGCTCGAGCGTATTGTCTATTTCTAAATTTTAAACTTATTAACATTTCATTGATATACTATTTTTAAGTGGCTAAGTTTTTTCTACCCTGCTACACACATAATCAGTACAACTGTTTTTTAAGGGGTAGTTCACACTTGCTTTATGTAGTGGTCTAGGTTCAGGTTTCATGTGAAAGGGGTTCAGGTTTCATGTATGTGAAAATGGAATGGCTTTTAAGCTTCAGTTTTTCAAAAGGATTCTTATGTGGAAACGGTTTTAGGTTTATTATTCCTTATTATTATTATTATTATTATTATTATTATTATTATTATTATTATTATTGTTGTTGTTGTTGTTGTTTTTTAAGCTTCTCTATGGTGCACGGTCAAAGAAACAATTATTGCGTAAAACCTTAAGGTGATAGTAGAGTGCTTGACCAGGGTTCTACAATATACAGTCAAACTAACCTTATGGTGATAGTAAGGTGCAAGTACAACCTTTCGGTCCACCACGTTTCCGCAACTTGCGCATCGGCCAGGGTTCTACAGTACACAGTCAAAATACTCCTCTAAGGAGCTTCAAACCTAGGACCTTTCCTTGGGCTCTAAGACCAAGTGGGGCTGAGCACAACAACTATGCTAGAATTTCAAGGTGATAGTGAGGGTGCAACCCATATTAATTAAATATGATCTTTCGGTCAAACAGTTTCTCTAGCCATGCACCTCATAGAAGCTTTAAAAAAACACTAAACCTTAAATCGTTTTCACATAGGAACTCTTAGAAAAGTGAAGCTTAAAACCTAACTTGAACCTGAACCCCTTTCACATGAAAATTAAATAAGAACCACTACATAAAGCCAATGTAAACTACCCCTCAAAAAAACGAGGGGCGGAGTAGAAAAAGTTTAGCCTTTTTAAGTTGAAAAAAGTTTCTGCTGACCACCTAAGAGAGCTTGTGATATGGAGCAATATAACTATGTAAATGGAAAAACTACTCTCCCCTTGTATATGAAGTGTTCAAAATCTCCTCGCCTTTTGGTTTAACTCCCATCACCCTTATGCGGAGATGGATGGACACAATCACGAGGTTGAGGCTATATCCAATACTTAATATACAAGGGGGAGTAATTAAATTATTTAAATAGTCTATTGCTAGAGACCACAAACTCTCTTGTTGGTTGGTGGACTGAAAACTTTTTTCTAACCTAAAAATATTAAATGTGAAGGTGGTGATAGAATGTCTATTATTGGGATTTAGTACAATAAGTAATTATAATTATCATTTGGTAGCTTGCTTGGTACCCAAATTTGGTGTACGGTTAGTTTCGTCCTTCTTTATCCACCTATCAAATGTTAAGCCAAACAGATTGCTATGTAGGAATACAATGGTTTAGAAAATGTTTGAAATGTCAAGATATGGACAACACAATTGTATGGCTCAAAATACAAAGGAAAAAGTCCAGTATAAGGTTGACATATGGTTGAGTTGGATCACCAAATTTGACATGGGGCCAATCTAAGGACCACCCTATTTATTCGATGGTTTGAATTGGCTTTAACATCTTTCCACATGGCACATGACATGAAATAGGTGATATAGGCTGATACATGGCTTAAGTATATAAAAATATAAATATGATGTAGAGGAAAAAAATTAATATGGCCTTCTTGCTAGGCCTACCAACATAGAAAACTTGGTTTGGACCATGTGGACAACTGATCTTGCTAAACCAGCTGTTGGACAGTAGAATAACCTTTGGATTAGCCACTTGTCAAATTTGGTGGTCCATCTTAATCATATGGCCCCTGTATATTGGGTTTCTCCTGATCCGTTCAATTTTTGTCTACAAGCTGATATTTTAATGCTTTTATGAACTTTATTTTGTCATGTGGCATAATCTATTTAAGCTGAAACTTGATAGCCGTATAAGGAATGAGGGTAAGTTTGTGCACAAAATTTGGGTGCCAATTAAGCTGCCATATGGTGAAATGGCTTGCAATTGTTGCTAAGGTTAGCAAGCCTATGAATGTTGTTAGCACTTATCCAAAGAAGAAGAACAAAGAGTGGAGATTGTCTAGTTGTATCCAAACTGGTCCACATTTAGCCCATCACAAACTTGCCATGCGATCAATTTAGGTGATCCATGTGATAGAAGACCCCACATCTCATTGGTCAAATATCAAGAAAAGCATGGTCAGTGATTAAAAAGTAAGCTTAAATCTAATCTAGCATTTTCTTTTTTTCTAATTTTAGTCATTTTAGCCTTACTTTTGAAGCACTTCCTTCACTTGTTAATGATATAATTTTACCATTGAAATGATTGTAGGGTCCTCTATCACGTGGACCAATTATGTGGTCACATAATAAAATATTGTGATATGGTGAGGAGCTTGGCTACATTCACCTCCCCCCAACATTTTGTATTTTTTGTATGGTAATATCTGCATTTATTGCCCAGTTTGTATGAATTTACTATGATAAAAGTAGCCATGAGTTAGTTCCAAAAATAAATAACTATATGTAATCATGAAAGATTATTATTGCATTTGATGGAATGTTGACAGTTGTATGTTAAAAAACTGGGTAACTTGTTTGTCTAATTTGGTAAAAAAAATTGGAAATAGGCAAAATAAAAAGAATTATCAAATAAATACAAGCTGTAAATTTTTTTTTTCTTAAATTATAATTTCCCTGTTTCTTGTTTGCTAGCTGTTTTAACGTAGAGGATGAAATTTTAATCGGGTCAGTCTAGCTAAGTATGAGCAGGATTATCAGGTTTGTAAGTATAAAAAAAAAAAAAAAAAAAAAAAAAAAAAAGGATTTTCAGGTTTGTTCCAACTTTGATACAACCATTTCTAAAACTAAGAGCCAATCATATCTTGGGAAATTTATCTCATCTACAATCCAACAAGGGAGAGGTTGCACTCTTGATTCCACATCAACATGATTGGCAGTGTTAACAACAGAAACCCATAAGAAGCCTTCCAAAAGATCTAAGCAACTTAATTACACATGGGCACCTGAGGGCATAGCTCTCATATGCTTCATTTCAGGTACATTCATGTTCTTTACTATTTCCTCACTCAAAATATGAAAAAATAAAAAAATAAAAAATAAATCTCATTTGGTTCAGGCAGGCATGTTTCAAACCTGGCTGCATTTTTGATAAGTCCATATACTCTTGTAAATCAGAGTAAAGATTCAGGTCTATGTGTGCTTGTTGATCAGAAATTGCCCTATCTGAATCTAACCAGGCAGATATCGGTAGCTGAATCAGCCTTTAAAACCATAGAAGAAAATTATGTGTCTTCTTTAATCATTTTTCCTGCCACAATGATCGATTTGGTTTCCAAGATCAAGTAATATAATGTACTCCAGAAACAACATCTAAGTTCTAACTCATGATCTTCGATATCAGAATGAAATGGTGTTTGTGTGTACTATGTATTTGCCAGGCCTAAACATTTGTCCCACCCTGAATGCCTGTTTGATGTCATTTCAATTCAGGTACTAGATTCAAGACTATGTTGTGCTTTAATACAATATGTAAGTGATGTTTCCAGAGTATGACCCAGGAAATATAAAGCATGGAAATGTGGAGAACATGTGAAGAAGATAATGAATGGGGGTGGAGGACTCTCAGCTGAGTTTCTTAGCAATGTTGCCAAAAATCTTCCCATGTGCCAAGCTTCTCTCAGCATACAATGGATCTTTCATGTACCATCCCATAATTATTTCTTAAACAAATCCCTATCCTTTGTTGATTTTCTTCTTTTTAGACTGTCTTGAAATGGGAAATGTGGTAGGAAACCTAGCAAACGCCTCTTCCTTTCATCCTCTAGAATAAATTTGTTTCCAACATGCCCTAAAACCAGTTTGGTTTTGGACAATTTTTCTATCAACCTAAATTGCTCCCTGCTTTAGATCCTGGATTAAGAAGCACATTTAACATGCATTAGGTCAGCCCCTAGGCATTGTCTGGATTTATTTAAAGTAATTGATGAGCCCAATCCAAAATTACATAAATCTATATACTTACTGTGTTTCTTCCCTTTTCCTATCCATCTAAATGAATGACAGAGACATGCTCATCACTCACCTTCGTGACCCTTCACAACCCAAAAGGAAATAAAATCCAATAAGTCATTTTAGAAGACTGAAGAAAACATGTCTGGCGTAATAAGCAAATCAGGGGATGTTTTGTTAAGGATACATGGAGATTAGTCATCTCTTATTATTGGGAGAATCCTATTTAGAGGCTCACATGTAATGCTTAGATATTGGGATAGAGCCCTAGAGCAGTGCCAGAATTCATGGAGGAAAGTTGGATTGACACAGGAGACATTAGGTGGATTGATGATGTGCAGTATGGCTCTTTAGCCGATTAAATGGTCGGCTCAGGACTGGAGGGGAGAATCTTTACCCAGAAGAGCTAAGCTTCTGTTTGTTATATAAATGCTCTGCATTCTAGCTTCAACCAATCATACCAAAAACTCTTTCCAAAAACTGCTAAATCAGTACCTCGAATGCAAAATCCAACTACACAGAGAGCTAAAGAATATGGCAGCGATATATACTTGAATGGTAGAAACTCTTCTCAGTTCTGTTTCACTGCTCAGAGTTATACAATTCACTGTGTGAACTAATACTGAACGTATGCAATGGCCCTTGAATCATGGTTATCTCCATTTCCTATTTGGTTTAAGCTGGCCTAATTGAACCAGTGTAAATTGCTGGTTTGGATTACTCTGAATACTGGCCTGGGTTATCTTCGGATAGGGTTGAAATCATTTTCAGGATTTGTTTTATTCCCACTTCTTACTGTTTTCTTTTTTCTTTTTTTTTTCCCATGACATGTAGTTTAAGTCTCTATGCACTCATTGCATTGCAAATGTTACATCAAGGACTGGTGAACAAAGCACTCCTTTGATTTATGTCATACTATATGGCAAATTAATGTTCTTATAGGTTTGATCCCTTTCTGATTCAGGTGGAGGCTGTCCTAAGAAACATCTTGGAGTCTCTAGTGCCAATGTTGTCGGACTCCCAAACTCCAGGCTAACAATGATGGCTTGCATTCTGATGTAGAGAGCATCTCTATACATTTCTTGGATCGTTTGGATGGCAAAAATCCACTTGGTCAATGCGCCAACATTGATTTCCCATAACTTTTGGTACGGGTGGTGTCACGGGAGCTGTAATCCAATTCCGAAATAGCAGCCAGTGCCCCACAGCTACATCAATCATCTAAAAATCATTGGAATGTATTTTGAAGGCCAAATTTGCACGTTTGAGGGGTGTTTCGCGCATTCCGAGTTTAGTGCACATGATTTGATTTTCTTTCCTAGTTTTTTATTTTCATATTTTAGCGTGTCTTTCTATATTTCGTCTTTCTTTCCTTATTTGCAAAATCCTCCCTGTATAGAGAACAAGTTGGGTCTCTTTGAAGACATCTTGAAATCAATAAGAATTATTCTTTTTTTTCTCTCTCTTTTTCTTGTGAATTCAAGAGTTTCCTTACATTATGGATGCGAGGTTCATTAGCACTAGAATGAAATCTAGCCCGCGTACTTTCTTACTGAATCACATTTAGATAAAATGGGTCGGGTTCCTCTGAATCACCTCTAACTGATTCAGGGGGTGGAGCACCTCTTGGATGATTGTCATGTGGAGTCTATCTAATCCAATGACCATAAATTCAAATCTGCAAAATAAAATAGTGACTGAATGCTACATAATATTTAATTGAAAAGAGAAAAATTAAAAACTCGATCAGAACTTTTTGTCGGACCTGCTACTGTAACCTACGGACAGCCGAACTCTTCATCCATCTTTTCTACAGAAGGTACAGTTATCGACATCAGAACTATCGAATGCAATTCTCGACCCGTGAATGGCCACAATGAAAACGGCAGATTTTGATTTGCACTGAATAAGAATGATGAAAGCAGGGTAAATCTTCAATAACAAAGGTTTTACAGGTCACAATGATGAATAGATTGATGAAATAACCTTGAGTATATTTTCTGCCTTTTCTTTCTTTTTGAGCAATTGCAAGGCTTCTCTTTTTTAATTTTCATCTGCTCCTCCTCTTCCTGACGAAGCCTTGCAGCTTCCTCATCTTTTTTCTCTTTCTATATTTCCATTTTCCTTAGAAATTCTTCCTTATGCTTTTTTGCCATGTGCCAGGTTCATAAATTTTAAATAAGTCTTTTATCAACACAAAAAGAAAGAGCTTAAAATAAGAAACAGCAAAACGTTCTCAATATTTTTTAAAAGTTAAACAGAAGCAGAGGATAAAGGGCTGGCAATGAAATGAATCTCTTCATATGATCCATGCAGTTCTCTTCTGCAATAGCGGCTGGCGGTGGCAATAGCGAGTCTGGTGAAAAGCTTTTTTAGATCCAGGGTTTTTTTTTTTTTTTTTTTTTTTTTTTTTTTTTTTTTTCAATTAGATATTATGTAACAGTCACTCAGTCTCTTATTTTGGAGATTTGAATTTATGATCATTGGATTAGATAGGCTTCACATGGCAATCATCCAAGGGGTGCTCCACCCCCTGAATTAGTTAGGGATGATTCAGAGGAGCCCGATCCAATAAAAGTAGAGGCAAGGCAATGGGATAATCAGGCTTCTGCTACCTTACTAGGAAGTGAAAATATAAAATTATCAAGTGATGTTGGCCAATTGCATTGCAAGCAAATGAAATGAATTTGACCTCATATCATGTCCTTAAACTCATATTATTTGGAAGGTCATGTTTGAGTGCATGGATAATCGATTTTTTCTAAATTAAATCTTTCATTCTTTGGAAAACAACTTTTGTAGGGATTTTTACATAGGCTTTGATTGGTTGTAAGGAGAATTGAAGGAAATGAAAAGAAAAGAAAGTGAAAATTTTTAATTTTAACAAATAAATTTTTGTAATCATTACATCAGATGTCATCACATAACTATATAACTAAACTTTAAATCATTCCATATTTTGTTATTAATGTACACTTCAAAAATTTGCATCCAAATCCCTTGCATTTGAAAATAAAATAAAATTTACATCTAAATAGTAGTATCATTACTAAATTTGATAAGAAATTTAGATGATTTGTACAATCATATAAGGCTATGGTTATATAAATGTTATATAAAATTCTTTTTTAAATTTGAAAACTTTCACTTTCTTTTCTTTTAATTTTCCATACAATCAAATTAACCCTCCAGGTTTAAAATACCAAAGATTTTTATTTTGTGGAAAACCATTCTTACTGAGAACAACTGAAAAACTAAGTAGAGATGAAGTTAGAAAACAGGTCATGACTTCATGACTTCACTGCAGGTCTTGTCCAGACATCTCTGATTACACAATAATCAGAGGAATGCATTTTGACTCATAAAAAATTAACTTGAAACTCTTTTAGAAGCCAAACTCTTTCATGTAACTTCATTTAGGCATCCCCTCAATTTCTTTTTCCCATGCAATTGTTGTAAGGATCTTGTTTAAATATTCAAATCTTAGGAGAGGGTTTAAATAATAGTTAGGCACTAGGGGTTTTATCTAAAGGGGAGGTGCGGGGTTAAAAACTCCTCTTCATTTGCTCCCGTTAATGACCACAAAGACAGTTGCGTTCTTCTATGCAAGAAGAAGACTTAGAAAGAACAAAGAAGTTTGGATCCGAAAAAGTATGCTTTAGGCAGTTCCTTCACTGAGCACAACAGAATGAAGAGGAATTTGTATCATTTCAAATCCCTATTCTTATTGAAGAGAAGGAACGAGAAAAACCGAAATCTTGAGATCGCTTCACACCTCGCGGTGCATACACCTCTTGCCTATCAAAGTTCTGTTCAAAAACCTCGTACGAGAACTTATATAGAGAAGGATTTCCCGTGGCATAGTAGTTCTTCCATACCAACTTAGTTGCCTGGTGCTGCTTGACCAACAAAACTTTGGAGAAGAAACAAGCTTCAACGCTCCCCAAGACAACAAAGCCATCATTGTGGGGAGGTCTGCTCCTTGGTGAACCGGATCAACTACTTAGGCAAGGTCTACTTCTATTGCAACGGTGCTCGTAGATCAGTTCGACCACATGCTAGTTGTAAATCAGGTGGTCATAGAGCCGCTAGTGAGACTTTTATACTTATACTGGGATCACTACTTTATTTCTACACTAATTACTATGTAACTAGTATCACTATAGTTATATACTGGTATCACTAGTATAACTAATATCATATAACAGACAAATATCTATAACATTTATTTTGTTTATAGTTTTATTTCATTTGATTTACCAGGTAGGCTCAGACAAGGACACCGTAGAAGCAGATCTCAAAAAAAAATGCAACTTCTGACGAGAGTGGCTCGCAGGCAAGCTCTCGCCTGTGGTATTCACACCACTCCTCGTAAGAACAGAGGCGAATGAGCTCATGATGGTAAAGTGTGAATCCAACAAACTGGGTTCTAATAATAATAATTCATAAAAGAGATTATTATATTCTCACAACACAATTTAATTAGATGTGAAATAGAGAAATCCTTTCTCGTGCGAGTGGAGCGCGCCGGGGAAAACCATTTCAATAGAAGAACGTGTAAAAGATGCCGCTGATATCTTGGCGTCGGGGATCAATCAAAATAAATGATTAGGCTTCATTCCCTTACTAATAAAATAAGGGCTGGGGTGGTGGCTCTCTGATTCTATCACTTGCGAAGGGACTTTTTGACTTGCGGGCATGTTCCTTCACATTTCTTCTCTAATAATTTTTGCTACTTTGTTTAGTTTAGTGATTGATATCAAAGAGAGTCTAAGTCTAGTCATTCAACTATTCCTTGCTCTAACAAGTAGGCAAGTTGAAACTTTGGGTTTCCTTGTCGACGCGAAGGGACGAGTAGCCCACAAAGTTTGACGCGGCTCGAATAATTTTTTTTTCCATCGTAACGCCCTTGATGATCGGTTTTGAAAGACTTTTCATGTCATTCCCATTTAGGTCCAATTCGGATCCCTCCGTTGTTTCCTTTTCCTCCCGAACCTTTTCCTTACAGAAACTCCATGAACTGCTGTATTAAATAATCTTAAAATCTTTCAGCCTCCTCCAACACATTGGAGACCCCCGAATATATGATAATTAGGCCCTGCTCCATTTCTTTGTTAAAAATGGAAACCAAGAGATTTGCTGCTTGCGCGTCCTGAACCCAGTCAGCGACACATCTCCGTCAGAAGCGGCTGAATAGTTGCAAGCCATTAGTTTCTTGGAGAATGACGATACTACTGGTAGGTTGCTAATACTTTGGAGAAAATGCAAAGGCAATAGAAGGAGGCGGCATTTTAATGTGGCTCAAGCGGCATTTTAATGCGGCGCAGGTAGCATTTTACTGCGGCTCCCTATGAAGGCTTGTTGGATTATTGCCGATGTAATCATAAAAGGCCAATTTTTTGAGAATTTTAGACCAAGCATCTCTATTGGCCGGATATCAATACCTTCTGGGATACTGATCATGGAAGCTAGTGCGGCACTGGTAGCTTGCTTCAAAGCCTTGCCAACTATATGAGTTGTGGCAATGCATCCCCTTCTGACTCACTCTCGTCTGTTTCATCGTTTTCTTCTTCCTCTGAGGACTCGTCCAATAATATATCCTTTTTCCCCCCTTTTTTAGGAAGGATCTTCCCTTGCATATGAGAAGTTTTAACCAAAAGAACTTCTTGCGCAATTCATGCCTTTCTGTTTTTATAACAATTAATTTTTTCTTAATTTCCATTTTAAATTGTTCTCTAGATTTTTTTTATCAATATGAGGTGATTAGGATTCAGGGGCGGAAGTCTAAGCTTCTCCCCCAAGCGGGACGCACCACACTCATTAAAGTCATGACTCCCGTATGTATTTCCTATATATTGATTCAATACACATGCATGTTCATTAGGTTAATACCAACAGGAAGGGATGTTACTGAGATTGGCCTGCCCCGGCGGACTCCTCCATCCGCTAAATCCCCTGGCCTACCTTAATCCCGAGGGAGTGAAACTATCCCAAAAAATAGAACTAGGTGGCCAAAATTTTAGCCAAAATCCCAAAAAGCAGCTTAAAAAAGGGTTTTCTAGGGTTAAAGAATGAGCAAAAATGGGCTCAAAAGAAGCCCAATTTTGAAAGAATGTGTTGGAGACTCAAATGATGGATATGCAAGCATGATAATTTATATGGTATTCTATATCTCTATGAATCTGGAAACTTTTGCTCGCATTATATCATTTAGTTTACGTATCAGAATTGATAACATTTAGTTTATGAGGGCAAATGGAAGACATACGCTCATTTTGAGCATTTTTTTCAGTTTTTTATCTTTTGCTTGACTAGTAACATCAGGGAAAAAAAGCCTTAGTAAAAGGAGGCATATCGCTGACATGTTTGAAAGGGATATCGCTAAAAGGGGGCCAACTAGCAATCCTATTATAGGCAGTGGTGTATGTATTTCCAATGTATGGTTTGAGAGCCCGGTTCGCCTTTGGTACTTCAGTATATCTTCAAAATGAAAGTCTCCTTGCCATTGATAGATAGAAATCGAGGGGACTCGTCAGGGCCCAACAGGGAAAGGGAGTAAAGAGAGCAAAGGTAAGGTAAGGAGTTTCAGCCACAAGAACAAGGATAAAACCAGTTGACCGACTCTTGGCGGAGCCTTCAACAATTTGATTGCCTTGAATCCATTGATCTCTCTTTTGTGGCCGAATTCCACAATGCAAATGCCATGCTATATCATGAGGATGTGGGTCCAAGCCTAAATATATTAAAATAAATAGATTCAAAAACTTGAGAAGACTTGGGACCAGCTGGTCTGTATTTTGGTTTGTCTCATTAATGGAATTATAAAGCCTCCACAATTTTCAAGAGAGATTAGTGAAAAAAAGGTTAAGTGCACACTCACTATATTTGCACTAACATCCAAAAGAAAGAACGAATTCATCCCAAAGCTGGGACCCAAGCACGAGGGAGTGAAGATTCATATCCCACGGTGTGCTTGGATGCCTCCGCCTGTGGATTTTATGATCAAATTGATGAATTCATTTCAGGACATAAGACTTTCTTGTTAGAACGGGTTATTCAAAAGGATCTCCCGTTCTTCCATCAAATATTTTATTTTTTCTTGGATACTCGGGTTCAAATACCCATGGATTTGCTATTTGCTTACTGGTTTCATATAATTCAAAAAACACTAATTTTCTCAAAGCCTCTTCTCTCATCAGTAAATCCAGAAGTAAAGTAAATTGATTAAAAAAATTATGATAAATCATTTATTCGTTTGGTAACATTTGCTAGTTTGTTTTTACTTTGTTTTTACTACCTTAGGTTGTTCTTCTTTATTCACAAAATATATTATTTTTTCATTGATGTTTTGTTTATATTAAAAAAAGAGTATAATTTGGGAATAATGAGGCTCACATGCCACCAACAACTTAATTAGAAACAGGATTTCATCCTTCAACACATTAAACAAATCAAGAAACATCGGGGATCGAGTGGTAAGGCCATGATGTACAGGGTAACGGATCACTCATTCTGTTTGGGAGCTTCGAGGGAAGGACACTGAAGGAATAGGGACCCAAGACTTTTGATCGTCTGTAACACGTCGCAATCTCAGCTGATCAACATTGAAGACAAGGTGGCAAGCAGTTCTAGTTTGAATGCATTCTCCTCGACCTTCTCTTGCAGAGTGAATGGTCCCGCAATGTCGTCTACTAATTTAAATTTCATTTTAGTAATCTTTTTTGAGTCTAAGGGTCTTCTCTTTGAGGGCCATTCCAAGACGTAAAAACTAGTTTCTCACAATGTCCCAAAAGCAATTGAAATTTATTTATTATTAAGTAAATTCAAACTAGTTGTTGTAAGTTTTGTAACCTTACCCATGTAATTTAATTGAGTCCATTAATTAATATTTAGACAACTACACTAAGCATTTGGTTGGTGACCTGTTAGTTGAGTGCATACACTCTGGAGGTCATGGGTTTGATCTTGCCTCATTCGTGTTAGGAATGGATGTGCTAACAAGAGAGAAAAATAAAGAATAAGATTTACCGTGATTCAGCACCCCAACATGAGTCGCCTATCTCCACGCAGAGAAAAAGAGAATTCTTTTATTCCTAAGAAAATTCTATAGCCATCTCCACCTTACAAAGTTTTTCCTCTATCAGCCTTACTTAGGGTTTTCCCCATAAAGACAATATATGGGGACCTTAGAAACCCTAATCCCCCACACAATCATAGATTCACCCCCATAAATCCTAATATAAATATAACTCTGATAACTGTGTGGACCCCACATAATACAAGACGAAACCCAATAAAACTCCACTTGGCTTGAATTCTATAAGCCACCTTGAAGAACCCGTTGATGTCAATTCTGTAAATTCGTCCATCATTTCTACCAAACTACTACACCCAAACCAGTATAGTCCACACCCTGTCCGAGTGTCCCACACAGCTTATTGCCATTCAAAGTGATGTGATTTCATCACTCCCACAGTCGTAGTACTTACCAGAAAGATCACCGTCACCCACAGTCGCCCGCAACTCCAATTGAACCGATGATCCGAGTTCTCACCTCTGCACCTTCAGCGCAGACCTAGAGATCCGACTCGTCATCGCAACTTGTCAATCCTCCTTTACCCCATGATGCAACATCAACTAGTCATTATGTGCACTGTGTCGGGATTCAAACTCACCATCAGATCTAGGAAAAAACCTTTCCGATCTGACTCGATCCACGAACAGCTGCTATCGCCCCATCAATCCAATCAAGATCTCCCAGCCGTCGTTGACCATTCGCTCTACTGACACACAGACCTGAGACACTATCGATCAACTGAGCCAAAGATACTATCGATCCATTCTGGATCCATGTAGCTAGCTGCCTCACTGATCGGTGGTACTCACAAAACCTGCAACAAACCTACAATAAACCTTCATCAAAAGGGAAACAACTTTCCTCGCCGGCCATTGACACCAACTCCCGTAAGTCCCTTCTGCAAGCTCCAGCACGCCGAACCCTTGTCACAGTAGCATAAGATCTATCAGATCACTCTCCAGGATTGGCACCAACACTTTCCAAATCAAGTTCCACTGTAGGATTCGTTCTGAAACCTTCCAAAACAGGCTCGCCAAAATGAGCATTCACCTCCGTGCACCTTCCTTGAGCCTCATGCCCTCTTCCTTACGGATCCACATCGTCTCCTCCCTGAGATTCGGGAGGAGGGGCGGCGACCCCAGTGGATGGTCGCCACGTAAAGGTAAGATGAATCTGATCCCTCCGTTCGAGCCTACAAGGAAATGTCGGCTCGAACGGATGAATCAGATTCATCCGATCTCTACGTGATGATCATCTACTGGGATCGCCGCCCCTCCTCCCTGAAGTATAGAGAGGAGACGATTTGAATCCCTTCCTTACACCAGCACATCATCTACCACAACCCAACTTTGTAAAACACACGGCAAAACCCTCAAAGACACACCCTTCCCTTCCCTTCTATCACCGTATGAGAAGGTCTGTGAGGACATTCGTGGCCCTTTGTCCGACGCACAACACCCATTTTACAAACATTTTCATTTTTGTTATTCTTTTTTAATGATGACTTGAGTAATCATGACTTTTGATTTTTAATAAAATCAATTCTCTAAGTTCCCCTTTTTTTCGCGTCGAAATCGTCTCCTGCGGTCCTGCAGCCTGCCAAGGGTCGGATTTCAGTCGGCCCACCCCCCAATGTATTGGCAGGCAGCCAGACTGATCCCAAACCCTTGGATCAGCGGCAGGAACCACCTGCCGCAGGAGACGATTTGGTTCGCTTTTTTCCTCCTACGTCCAGACTTTTGCACAGTCTCCATTCTTCTAGATGTGTAATGATTTGTTGAATTTCGTTCTAATATCAAATGTTAGGAATGAATATTCATATAAGAGAGAAAACAAAGAACAAGATTTACTATGATTCAGTACCTTAATATGGGATGCCTACCTTCATTCAGAGAGAAAAAGAATAAAAAAATTCTACAGCCATATACACCTGACAAAGAATTCTCCTCTATCAGTTTTACCTAGAGTTTTTCCCACAGAAATAGTATAGAAGGATCTTAAAAATCCTAATCCCCTACACAACTACAGAATTACTCTCGTACATATAATAGATTCAAGCCCTAATACAAGTACAACTCTGGTAACTGTGTAGACTCCACAAAATATAAGACACAACCCAACAATTCAATCGAATCCCATCATCTATCTTGTGTTTTTGAACCTTCACTATATAGAACTCACCCTAATACCTTTCCCAACAACTTTACATAAAGCTACTATTTTGTCACTTAGTTTACTATTAGATAATAAAAATAAATAAATAAAAATAAATTTCATATACACCTCAATAAGGATTGCTAACATCGTCTACCACCTACAAGTTTGAAAAAACATCAACCGCACCTATTTAATTAATAAAAATCACTTAAAATGTTAATAGACATTTTTACCCTTCATATTATAAATTGAAAATTTTTAAAAATAGATAAAAATACTAGTTTGACCTTCATTAATGTCAGATCTGAATCGATTTCACTTCCTTGTTACCAAATGATAGAAATGATTTATGGGTTCGCTGGAATCGGTATTACTGGAAGCTCTCGCAGTTTTCCTATGCTTGTAACTGATTCCCCATCAATTTCTTGTTCAATTTGGTAACAAGAAGGGGAAACAGATTCATATCTGACCTTAATAATTTTTTAACCAATGGTTTACAACAAATGCTACATAATCGTTCACTTAGATTATGTTTCCACTGCTCTGCAAAAATCAAGAAATGCTTGTAGAGACATTCTGGGACTCTCTTTCTCTCTCACAAATTGAGAAAAATCAAGAAATGCTTGTAGAGACATTCTGGGACTCTCTTTCTCTCTCACAAATTGAGAAATTTGGGTTCAAGTCCATTGACAAATAAAACTATAGATTTGGGTTGGGTTTTGTTGGACTTTATGTTGTTATTGTTGGCAACTTGACTGATGTGGCAGTGTTTGTGAGTATTCAGTCAGAAGAATGAGGAGAGAGAGTGTCAGTATAATGGCAAAGATGGAGCAACCTTGCATGTGTGTTTTATAGTGTTTTACATGTGTTTCAGATGGCTTACAGCGAGTTAAATGACATTCTACATCAAGTTTGATGAGAGAGAGAGTGTCTGTGGGCCCCACTGGTAGTGTGGTCGTGTTTCCATTGGTCTGGCAGTGTTTCTGAAGTGTTGCGGCATCTTGAAGAATGAAATAAAGAAAGAAAATGTAGAGAGAGAAAGAGGAGAGAGAATGAAGAGAGAGAGAAAGTAGAGAGAGGATGAGGAGAGAGAAAATCAATGGGTGGGACCTACTGTGCCAAGGTAGCATGTCATCACGACAGCCAGCCTGGCCGAGGGCCGTGGCACCACAAGCAAGCAGCAAGGCCCGCAGGCCATGCCACAAGCAAGCAGCAGCAAGGCCCGCAGGCCATGCCACATGCAAGCAGCGAAGGCCGCCAGTAGCAGCAGCAGGCCTGTGCGGACAGCCGCTGCCCGCAAGCCATGCCGCAAGGCAGCAAAGCCTCGCAGCATAGCCGCACGCCATGCAGCAAGCCAGCACTCGCAAGCCCCCTAGGCCCGCAGGCCTCACCGCCGCAAGCAAGCAGTAGGTCCGCGCGGGCATGTCCTGGCTCTCGCGCGCGCATGCAAGGTGTTCGACGTATTATCTAAGAGAGAGGATGAAAATCAGATTCCAGAGGCCATTTATCATGTTCTCAGGGGTATTTTAGGAAGAAAAAATGAAAAAGATGCGAGATCAACTGTTTAAGTGAAGCCACGCATGCCAGATTCCAAATCAATGGTTATGGCGAAGGCGGGCTACTGTGTGGCGCTGACGGTGCGCCTAGATTCTCCCGTGCATAATTATATTGGTCAGAAGCATGATAATATATTGCTCCGCATCACATGCAATCAGTGCACTGATTCAATGTAGCGCGCGTACTGAGAGGCGTTGTAATTGATTCGAATCCTACGCTCCATGTTGAGTCCGATCGCGCCTGACGCAGATTATTCAGATCCGACGGATGAAGACAAATCCCGCCTTTTTGATTGAGATCCGACGGCCGAATTTAGAGATTCGTCGATCGGCCAATCAGATCTTGACATCTCAGCAGCGCGGCTCGGCTATGGTGCGGCGCAGGTGCAGGTTTATATAAGGAAAGATTCTCTTTCCTTATCCGTGATCAGCCGATCTTCAAATTGTCATATCTTCTTCATCCGAGCTCCAAATCAGTCCGTTCAAATTGCAGTTTCCATATTTTTTGATGCTTTATACATTGGGCACCGTTGGGAGTCGTAAAAACGCAGAGAAAAATTGATAATAGGGTTTTGAAGCTTAACAAAGGGTTTTTCTAGGGTTTCGTGCCTGTGGGAGTGATCAATCACCAACTACCTCTTCTCTGTGCATCAATGGAGTGCTAAATCCCTATGAGAGGTCAGTAGAGCTTTTATTTTCACATTCATGATGATTATGGGTTGTGTGGAAGAGATTGGAAGTCTGTCGATGAGGTGTGCTCTATGAATCTATCTCTATCATCATTGAAGGCTGTTAGAGAGTACCTGAGAGCGGTGAAGCTTGGAGAGATTGTTGGTCATTCGAAAGCATTGTTTGTGAGATTATCAATTCCTTATCTATTTATGTTTTCAATTTATTGTATGCTAACGTAGGTGCAAATTGTTGAATACCTAGCTAGTGGGGAAAAATTGTAAGACAAATTTATAAGCCTAAAAAAATTGTTATTTGCTTCCCGTGAGTGCGGGTTAAGCGTGGTGTGCGGCGCGGCCGAGCACCGGTACTTGATACCGAATTCCGGCACATGTGTGCCCTCCTAGTTTTGTCTGGGTAAATTGGGTGTATGTACTCCCCCGTGTAGCCAAAAAGAAGGTATTGGTATATACGGGGCCGTTGGGCGTTATTCCGTGTAGCCATCACACAACCGTGTTGGTGAACCACGAATATTTCGTGTTCATTGTATTTACTTTCATTATATTTTGGAGTGCGTGGAATGACTTGCGGGATGGGTGTGCAAATCTGGTAGACCGGCCACCGAGTGGTAGCGAGGTAGATTTGCATCGCTGTGTGTATGTAAAGAATATATCTCCACGCCCCGGACGGCAGAAATAATCAGAGAAAAGTTTCAGACACTGATTCACCCCCTCTCAATGTCATATCAAGTTCATCAGGTTTCTCTTGTTGACAGCCTTTCTTAGTAAAGCCAGTGCCTCTCGCTCGCTGTTCAAAGAGAAAGCTCCGCTGTCCGTTGTATCCTTACTTAAGTTTTTGCTGATTTAGAAGTCTGCAACGTTAAAACCCAGAGGCAACAATTCTAGGTTTTTTGGGTATGGTCGATTAGAAATCTGGCTCCTCTGGTTGAGAAACAAAAGAAAAAAAAAAAAAAAAATCCTCTTCTCACCTTCTTTCTCTTTTCCTGAAATCCTCTCCTAAAGTCTTTCTTCTTTCTCTCCGACCTCCTTGAACCAGATTTAAACGAAAGCATCTCCAAAAAAATTGAAAAGTCTTCTAAATTTTCGTCCCATCCCCTTTTATACCTCCTCAAATTTCAAATGAACCAAAGAGACAGCAAGGAAAATCCCCTTTCCTTTCTTCGTTAGGATGAAATTGTTATTAACCCTCTCCTAAAATCTGTCTTCTTTCTCTCCGACCTCTTTGAATCAGATTTAAACGAAAGCATTTATCTTTAGGAATGTTCTTCCATTCTCAAAACCATGCTTGGGAGTTTTCAAGAAAAAGAGCTCATCTCTGATGAAGCTAGGGACGACGATAGATTTTTTTTTACAATGGGCTCTTTATTTTTAGGAGAAAGAGCGCCTCTCAAAACCATGCTTGGGATCTTTTATCTTCAGGAATGTTCTTCCATTCAAAGTAATTTGAGTTTTACTTTGAATTAAAACCCAGGATTAAAAGCTTCGAGATTAAAACCCAGGAAAAAGAGTTTGAAGAGAAGAAGACAGTCGAAGTAATTAAAAAAAAAAAAAAACAAAATAAATCTGTATGTTTCGAAGACTTGAGAAAGGCTTTGATGAAGAAATACCATGCTTGACAGATCGAAGGAGCCACAATCTTCGTTGAGAAGTTTTAATCCTGTTTAATACGTCTTCAATGGCATCAAATTTCTTGCCTTGGACGAGCTTTTCATTTTTTAGGGTTTTAGTGCTTTTTCTTTGAGGAAAAAATTTCTCCTTGTTTGGCGAAGTGTGGAAAAATTAGAATAAAGGGTAAAATTATATTTTAACTAGGTTCAAAGGGTAGTATTGTCCATCAAATGTTTCATTTCAGCTGACATCAGCATCTAACGGGAATCTATGAACGGAGTGGACTTCTTTGATTAATCGGACGAAGATTTTCGAAAATAGGTGATTTTTTCCAAACTTGTGGGTGGTAAATGATATTAGCAATTCTTATTGGAATGTATATGAAATTTTTCCTAAAAAAATATATATATATTTAAGTGCACGAGGTTCCCATTAGTGCAGGATCTGGGAAGAATAATGCTCATAAATGATACTAAAAACTTGCTACTTAGCAAATTATATGTAATCCAATTTTTATTGACAAATAGACCAAAGGTTCCTCACATTCGTTAAGTTTGAAACCATATATATACGAGTACCATAAACATCCATAGACTAGAACTTTCTTTGGTATAGTTTATATCTATGTTTAGGAATTATTTATAATAAATAGTTTATGAAAATAAATTATGAATTACGAATAATAATCGTTTAATACCATTAGACATAAAGAATTAATAATAGATTATCTCAATATTGATAAACACCTTCTAACCTATTTGTAGATTTTAGATTATTTTAATTTATTTTAAATCTAAACAAGTACCATAAATCATATCAAACAACTACATATGTCATAATGTATTATATAATTAATTTTATAATACATACCAAAGATAGCAGGATGCATGCTAACATATGGATGGTATTTATCGAAGGTTGACATGTATGACTCATCCAAACCATATATCCCTTTTATATCCTATGATTGGAATAGTCACACAACATCTATTCATTTTCAAAATGGAAATTGATTAGTTAGGAAAGGCATCCCTAATCTTTCCATATAATGGAGTGTTTCTTTTATGAAAAGTTGAAATATTTCTACTAGATGAGTCATGAGACTATTTTACACCTTGATAGATTTATTTATTTTAGGTGAAACCAAATCTATTTATTAATACATGTTGAACTAATGGTTTGAGTAATACAAAAACCAGATAATTATAAACGTAATAGATAGGATCCATGAGGCAAGTCAGTCAGTGATACTGTTTAATTCCATTAGATTAAAAGAAAGAATTTACATTTAACAGATATACTAAGACAATGACAACTAGATAACATCATGTACGGCTTGATTATCACCCTCAACCTTAATAAATTCTATTAATGGTGAATTTAAGGACAACATAACCGGAAAAATGATTCTGTCCACTCATTTTAAAGGAAACTAACTTAATTTATGTAGTTGGTAGGAATGAATCAATTTTTTTTTCTTCCAATTTGCGTGAGGATAAATAAAGCTTGAGATCTTAAAATAATTTGAAAAACAAAAAAAAATTCAGAAGTCTGCATAAAAATTTCTGAATACAATCATAGTTTTTGAAATAAATTATTTTAAAGATCATAATAAATTATAAAGGAGAATTTTCTGGTCCAATGGTCTGCATAGGGTTCAAACTTAATAAATGCAAATGGATTGGAATTTTGTAGACAGATTAACTTCAAAAAACCCCAATCAGATATCAAATTTCAATTTATGTAGAATTAGTCATGTGATGAAATAGGTCACCGTAAAATCTAAGAAATTAATATGGGTTCAAAGAATGCGAGTTGAAATACATAGAAATACATGAGAGGGTATGTATTACATAGACTTATCATTTGATCCTTCAGCATGATGGAATTAGGTAGCTCAATCAAGGACCCTCGTACCTTTTCTTCGGGAAGAAACCATGAACTATTATATTGAATATTTGTATAGAATAATAGAACCACAAAATGAGAGTTCGAAGTTTCAGTTGTTTCATTTCTAAGGCATGGATAAGAGGATCACTTAGTCCTATCATCTTCTCTCTCTCCAATGATTCAACAGCTGGATATTATTTGGTGCGTATATTCATACATTGGTATGGGCACGAGTGATCTCCAACCGTTGAATCAAGACTGGAGAGATAGGATGACGAGAGACGATTTTTTCCCTGTATAAGGTGTCCACATGTGATAAACAAAAAAAAAAAAAAAAAAATCCCTTGTATTATTGTATTGTTTGATGAATAGAAGCATTAATTAGAACTTTTCAAAATTGAAATTTCTTTCATTATTTAATCATTTTCATATACTATTTCATCAAATAAAAACTCATTGTCACAAATACTAAGGATTAAAGAAAAGAAATGGATCGAGTGTTAAAATAGAGAATGATCTCATCGTAGCTCAATAATTAATTAAGTTGATGCTTCAATTTTATTTTAATAATTTATTTAAGTGAATGTCTTCTTCTCGGCCCATTAATATATATAATCCATCAAATTAAAAAAAATTATTCACATGCATGAAACTTGAAGACTTAATTTACACACCCATTTCAGTTTTTCCCCAAAAAAAAAAAAAAAAATCCTCTTTTGTTGTTCAATTATTTCAGTCGTGGTTCAGTAGCTGTTCTTCACCCAGTGCACATATCAATACTAAGGATTCCAACGACAGGAGGCGATACAAAGCCGTTCTTCACATCATTTGGTCCTCAACATGCAGATCCAACTCACCTCATGTTGAGCAGCCAATCTAGTGAGGGATCTAGCGGCTACTAACTCATTGCGCATTCCAATGCATTAATATGAATGTGAAGTGAACTCCAGTCGTTGGATCATGACTGGAGGGACTGTTCAACTTTAGACGAGCTCCATCCACAACAAGCTCATTCAAATTCCAAACCAAACCAACTCAAAACAAATCAAATCAAACCAACCAACCCAAATCAATCAACCAATCAAACCAAACCAAACCAAACCAAACCAAATCGAACCAAACCAAACCAACCAACCAGCCAGTCTTCTATGACATCATCAATGCCAATTTCTGTGAAGTTAAAGTTTGACAATTCAAGTCAACTCGGCAAGAGCTCCCGCTCAACTGACCCTTCCTTTGCTGCTCCAACTCCACCTTCTCTGCTTTTCAAAAACCCTAAAAACTAAGAAGAAAAGAAGGCAACCCAGAGATTTTTCTGGTGAAAAAGCTCTTTTTCCCGGAAGATTGATAATTTGGTGAGAATTCCCAAAGTTCTTCTCTGCTTGGTTACAAACGGTTCAACGGCTATCTGTTCTACCACGGAACCCCTGCTCTAGTCAATGACTGTTGCATTGTATCTGTGAGTTTGTTTAACTTTTCTTCAATTGATGTGTGTAGATTTTTTTATTTCTTTTTGAATTGAAGTGTTTGCTGAAGGTAGTATCTGTAAATAAATGTATTTATCCATTTAATTTGGTTCTGAACTTCCTGTTCGTGGGTCTGTATTAGCAAGTATATTTGGCTAAGGACAAAATTTTAATTCTGTGAATAGTTTTCTCTTTTGGATTCTTTATCATTTGGGTTTTGGATTTGCCGATCTGCAGGTGTGTTATCAACTATCGGATGGTATTATTCTTTGCTTCTTTGGGTCATTTTGGAGTTGATTAAAATAATTATGGATAGTTCAGAGGTTTTGGATGGGTCAGAGGTTTTGAATGCAGGAGTTACTTTACCTACTGATGAGTTAACGCAGCCAAGAATTAGCTTTAAGGAGAGTGAGAATCCTGGAAGGGATCTCTTGAATGATTTAGATTCATATATGGAAGACATTAATGACCGCCTCACCATCTCAAGGATGGTGAGTGATTCCGTCATCCAGGGAATGGTGAATGCTGTCACTGAAGAGTCTGCTGAGAAAATTGCTTTGAAAGAATTGGAGGTGCAGACATTGAACAAACAATTAAAGTTTTTTGAGGCTGATGTAGATAGAATTAAGGAATTAAGGTCGCCAACTGTTGAAATTGATAATGACAGAACAAATTTTAGGCTGCAGTCAAGCTTTCTTGGCCCTGATGCACAGCAGGGTAAAAATGAAGATTGTTTTGGTGACTTAAGAAGGGCTGCAGAAGAGCAGTTTCAGAGGTTCCAAGAAGACATCAACGACCTCAAGGGGTCTAAAATGGCTGAGAGGATGAAATCTGCTGTTAGTTCACAGAGTTTAGGTAATCATCTTCAAGGAAAGGTAATTGATAAATGGATGGAGGTCGATAAAACCCTAAATATGTTGAGAAACATTGTAAATACTGTCTTTCACCAGGTTGACAATATGGTTTACTTGTCTAAGACATCACATAGTCAATGGCAGCAGGATCAGGAGTTTCAGGAAGAAATTGAAGCCATGGTGATTCAAAATTCTTTCAAGAGCTTACAAGAGGAATTGAACATCCAAATTTGTAGCAGTGAAACTATTAATCAATTGATGAATAAGATTTCAAGTCTACGGCAAGAGCTGGATTTCATTTCCAGGTCTTTATCCAGTTTTGAGTTGGGTTATTTACCATATCATGGATCTCATGAGACCAGTGAGGAATGGAATGCTAAAAGGAAAAATGATATCAATCGAAAGGTTAGCAATCACATGTCATTTCCCACGTTCCTTGAGGAAAGTGACAAACTTGAACTGAAGAGCTCTGCACTAGAAAGAATGGACTCTGCGCAGCTGAAGCGCATGCCAATTGATGAATTAATAAACCTTTTCAAAGCAGAAATCATCGACATGAAGAGAAACCATGAATCTATGTTGCAAGAGAAGACAGAGAAATATTTCAAACTTAAGAGGGAATTCTTAAAAGAAAGAGGTTCACTATTTTTCAGAAAGGATAAGGAGGTAGACTCACTGAAAAAGAAGATCCCAGAGGTGATTGAAAAGTTGGATGGCATCCTGAAGGATAAAAAGGAATTACCCATGAGTTATGAAGATTCCATTAATACTTGCATCTTGAAGGATAGACTTGATGCTCTGCTTTCTGAGAACCATCAGCTCAAAAATTTACTTGCAAATAAGAGAGATGAGGTATCACAGGTATCTGATGCTACAGATAAAAGTTACCACCTTTCTTTTACAGGTGCAGACTTGTTTGAAGAAGCAAAGAAGCTCAAGTGTGTCTTAGGAGATCTGAAATTGGATGTTTCAGTTTGGGAAGAGATTAACAAATGTATACTTCCAGATGTAATTAGAAAACTCAAATGGGATGCTGAAGATTCAGACATGATGTTTAGAGTCATACAAGATATTTGTGGGGCTATTTTCAGAGAAGCTGTTAAGGATGCAGAGTCAACAATGGAATGGGGCATCACAAATTCAGATATGGAATATATTATAATGCAAGACATTTGTGGAGTAATTCACAGAGAAGCTATTGAGGATGCCCAAGTTGCAATCAATCTTATTAAGACTGGATATGAAAAGGAATACGAAAAGAGAGTTTGCCTTGAAGCAATGTTGTTAGAAACCAAGAAAGCCTTAAGGTTAGAAACTGCGGAGAAAGAACAATTGAAGCAAGAGAAACTCTCATTATCAAAATTAATGGCAGAGAAGGAAAAATTTGTGATGGAAACAGAATTTACATTGATGAAGGAGAAGGAATGCTATGAGTTGGTTTACCAAGAGCTCAATCAGCTAAAAGACCATTTGAATCAGCAGGAGATGCTAATTTCATATGGTAGGGAATTGGATTCAACAAAGAGTAAATTTGATGAAGCTTTAAAACTTATAGGTCAATATGAGGGAGAAATTAGCAAATTAAATCAGAAGCTTAATCTTGCAACAAAGGAGTTGAGTGTTGCTGACGAAGAAAGAAGAGCTCTTCATGCTGCTATTCAAGAGAAGCAAGGCACTATATCATTAGTCAAATCAAAAGAAAGGGAACACAGGAAGGAAATGGAATCCATTATGTTATCTATTGAAGGATTATCAAAAGCACTTGTGGATTTTGAGTGTCGACTAACAAAGAATGTTGAACAGACTACTTTGAGGTACTTACTCATTAACTAATACCTTATATTTTTATTTAATAAATTGAACAGACCTATCTCTAAGTCATTATTGGCAGACAAAGTTCAATCCATTATCTGATATAAATGATGAGAAGGGAGATGCTTGGTTTGAATGCCTGAACTCTGTCAACCATAGTTATCAAGGCATCACCTAAGCTGGGCGTCACAGTGCCTTGATCGCCTTGGGCATCTAGGTGACCCTCCAACTATGCCATTGACTCAATTGCTCACTAGCTGGGACTCATCTAATGGTCTTGACTGTCTAGATGTACAGCATTATTGTCGGTCAGATGAGGAAGTAAGGCTTTTGATCACCCTAACCTAGTAATTTATGATGAGAAATGTAAAGGAACCCTTCTCATGTGTGTAACAAAATAAAAAAATAAGAGAAGACGGAGAGAATCAATGTGTATAGGAAAGAGAGAGAAGATGCATAGTTGGTTTATGGTATATCTGCTCATGTTCATTGAAGAGAGCTTAGCCTACTAATACACTCTCTCTCTTTCCTTGACGCATCGCATCTCTCAATCTTTTCTTATTTTTCTATATTGTTACTGTGAATTTCCAAGTCTGATAACCTACAAGCTTGAGCTTAATCAACTTCTAATATGATTTAACTATGCATGTCCTATTTTAACGGGAATTCCCATTCATCCTATTATGTTGAAACAAATAAACCAACACACATTGTGCAAATAAGCCTTTTGCTCTGTGCCAAATGTGTCCACTGAACGTAAAAGTGCTGTTAAAGATTGTACGGTTTTAATTCTGCTGTCTAGGTGTCACCTAGGTCTGTCTAGATGTCACCTAGCTTAGTGCTGACCAGCTGTCCAAGCTGGCTGTCTTCTTAGTCTTTGGGATTTAGTTAAATTCTTGACTTATTCCTCCTTATCTTTAATTCATTATATGTAATTAGGAGACTAATATTATTGACTAACTAGGATTTACTGTTTATCTTGGATTCCTTGTCATGTTAACATGTGGAATTTCTACTTCTAATGTAACTAGGACTCTTATCTTGTGGAGTTCTAAACCTATTACTGTAGCTTTCCCCGTCCCCCCTTCGTCGGGTGGTGCTTGTGTGGGGGGTGTGCACTTTACCCTTTTTATTTTATCTATAAACAGTGACTGCTAAAAGGAGATGAACACACATCGATTCTCTCTCCCTCTTCTTCCTTCTCTCCGTTTCTTATTTTCTATTTTGTTACAAGTGCAACCATATATTATATTTATAATATTTGGACTGTTTATTGAACTGGACTGTTTGGTTTTCAGGGTGGAGAAATTGACTTCACAGCACTACCCACTAGTCCATAAGGCTACAGTACATAAAAGAATGATAATGGTGTTCAAACATAGACTTGAAAGAAAATATTCTGACCTCCAAAAGGCTGAAGTGGAGGTATTCAGAATTTCAAACTACCATCTCTCCTCTTGCTAAGCACTAATTAATATTAGAATTGGTTGTAACATTATTGTGGAGTTTGAATAGACCTCAATATTACTTTAATCACTTTGAATTTGTTGGTACTTTGAATTCAATCTGATCTATGAATGAAACATTTGGAACTATTACCATTTCTATCATGAAAAAGGAGGCACATATTGTTTGCCCTTTTAGAGAAGAGCGAGTTCAGTTGAAGTCTTAACCACCACTCCACGACTGACTAGACTTGGACTCTCTTTAACATTAATCACTAAACTAAACAAAGTAGCAAATCAGAAGAGAAGAAATGTGTAGGAGTACCAATAAAAAGATTGATTGTCGTCATAAAAAAAAAAATAGTAGGTAGAATCAATAAAGAGGAAAAAAGGGGAAAAACTAAAAGAAGCATAATTACAAATGCATATGTGAACTTCTATAAAACGTCACCTTTTGTGACCCATGTTAACTAAATAATCTGCCATATCATTAGCTTTATGTTTTTTCAAAAGAATATCACCAACAACTGAATCAAAGCTGTACAGTTTACACTATTTCTTCTACATTTTTTCTGAATTATTCTGCTCAAGTTAAGCTATTGCATGTGCTTGGGATGTTCATCAACTATCTTGTTGGGTCTCCTAGTCATAACCACGAGGAAAACACTACTCAATATATTTAGGATGTGTTTAAGCTTAATTGTCCCTTGGATTGCTTTCTACGTCTCCGCTATATATTTTGATACTTAATATGAATTTCTGCATACCTGTGGCTTTCCAATGTGTTCTGTTTCCATTTGGTATAGTACAAAGAATGAAAAAGGGTACTCCGTTTGTTAAAATATGGGAAACAATGAAAAATCAGACCATCAGCTGCCTCTTAATACCTTAGCCAGGTGTGGTAGTCGTAATGTGATGTGGCAATAAGCTAGTTGACAGTTCAGCAACTTGTTGACATCAAGATGGGAAGCCACAATTTCCAGATGCACCACAAAACAAAACATGGATTTAAAGGAAATTTTTGGAGATGGTGTTACTTATAGGAGTGTACTAATAGGAGAACTCTGCCAAGTGTGCTTTTTTCAAATCTGGACTTGTCACTTACAGTTGTTGAGGGCTCTTCTTTTTCAAATTGAGGTCAGTGACTGATTAGACAGTGAGGAAATGGTTAATCTTAGTTTACATGCCATATAAACCGGGGTGTGAAGCAATCAAGGTAGAAGGACTTGCTTGCTTTCTTCGTTTAGTTTTCCTGATCTACGACCCTCCTCAATCTCTCTCAAACTAAAATTTGATCAGTTGTAAACCTCTCCATTCAAGAGGGAGGAAGAATGCAAGCAATGGATATAAATGTCTATGGTACCAAAGATGAAATATAGAGTCCCTTTATCAACCACCATCTGCTTTTATAGAATGAAAAATGTTCTGGAATGATATTGAGTCATTAATCTCTCGCAAAATTTTTCCTTGGATGGGTCCACACAGGGTTGAGTATTAATGGCACTGGGCTTTTCTTCAATGGTGTTCTGTCGATCAGGAACTTCCTGTGATCTCTGGGTGCTATGGAACCATTTCAGCCTCTTAAACAGTCTGAAAATAGGTTCAAGCTTACTAATTAAGTATCTTCAATTCCCAATAGCCTCTTTTCCATTTTTGTTCCCCCAGTTGGGTGGCAATGGGTGGGTAAGTTAGTGGGTGAAGACAGGTGTTTGGACCTAGCTGTGTGTCTTGTACACTCAAATATTACCATCTTAGCAAAATTTAAAAGTGTCATTTATAATTTTTTGGTGTTGATGGGTTGCTGCCAGGCAAGAATGTAAAAGCATGCATAAAGGTATCAACCCGAAACTTAGCACCCAACAAATAGAGGCCTATACTCATAATTGGTGTTTAGCTATGGATTGAATTGTTAACTCAGAAATACTCATTAAACCCTACTCATTGAGTTTGAGGTTTTTCTGTAATTGCCTTTGACAAACAGTACATAATCCTTTCAATCACAATTTCAGTGCTTGAATTTACAGAACGAAAATTCGTTTCTGTTTTGTGCCTTTAAGTAGAGTACTTTATGTATCTATAAAAGAATGCCTCTTTGTAGGCTACGTCTTAGACTTTCTTCTCCTTCATCTTCAGGTTGATCTATTAGGTGATGATGTGGATGCTCTTCTTAGCCTTCTTGAAAAGATATACATAGCTCTTGATCATTATTCACCAATATTGCAATATTATCCTGGGGTAATATTTCTCTCTTGTAATATTGGTTTCACCATTTCTTTCTTCAACATGTGTTTTTTCCTTATTGCTATTGATTTTTTTTTTTGTCTTAATTGGAATGTCTTATTTGTTACTGCGGTTGTTTGGTTCATGTCTGTCTGACCTCCTTTGCTGTATACATGGCACTCCAGAGAGTTGAAATCGTTAGTTCTGTCTCACCTAGGAATCTCCTTTTTTAAATAACATTCTTCAATTATTGTGGACTAACCATTTTGTATGTGCATCCTTTGGATGTACAGAAGGTTCCATCTGACAGTCCAAAGAATCTCCAGAGGTCAGATGGTAAGATGCTTTAGTTTTAACAATTTTGGTGTAAGAGATCTAGCAAACTCATGAATGCATTATATGCTTACCATCAATACTACCTGGTAAAATCAGGTGGGGGGGGGGTGGTGCGGTGGGGGGGTTGGTGTGGTTTAGAAGCACATGAAACTGGGAAAGTTTGTTTAGTCTAAAATATATCAAATTTGAGTGCTCTCAAGAAGAGTCATGTAGCAGCAATCTGTGTTTCAAATTTTCAACCCTCATCTGAATGGGCAATAGATCAGCATAACATGAAGGGTTCAGATTCAGATACGTCAGGTTATTAGGTACAAGATGCTCTACTACCTAAATTCTTGCAATTTTAGACCACTTGACAATCTTTTATGTGAAAGGAATCAAAGGATTATAAATTCCACTGTCAAGTACATTTGAGCATACAGTTTTTCACTTTCATTTATATCTTTGGAGGCATCTGATAAATTTGGTATGGTGAGAAAAAATCCACACGGCCAGCATACTGATGACATGCATGAGTGAAAAATTAGGATCTTACAGGCAGTAATGATAAAACTGTGATTTGCTGGGTGATAAAACCATGTAATAAATTCCATTCTTTTACGTAGTTTGAAGAAACTGGTATAAACTTATTTCCATAAATATTAGATGACCACGTTCACTTGTCTCAGAATTTTGACACTTAAGCTGGGCTTGGGCTTAGCTCATTGGTAACTTTCAGGGCTCAGGCTCAGTTGGCTCACGAAGTGTGATTGTAATATTGGGCCTATTTTAATCCTAAAGGTGGAAAACCATGGGGACTGTAATCCAAATTCCAGAGGCCTAGCTCATTAAAATTATAAAATATGAATTAATTAATGAAATTTACATTAAATTGTTTAGTAATTTGGACTATATGTTACATTTTTTTAAGAGCCCCTAATGTGGTGCAAGTCCCACTTTTGTAGGGCCGTAGGAGGGATGGATTAGAGATGATCCCAACCATCGGGGTTTCTGCACAAAGTGGCCACTCTTGAGACTCAAGCCCACATCCTCATACAGGCAGCCCAAGATTTTGACCATGTCAGTGAGCAAAGGTCTCCATATTTGACATCTTATTGTATAAAATTTGATTTTATGTCTAAAGAACAAAACTCCGTCCATGCCAAGTTCGATCATGCTTGCCTCAAGCTTGTTTAGCTAGAGGAGCTGGGTTGGCTTGTTGACCACCCTATATGCACTGCACAATAATTTATTTAATTTGTCTGTTTGGAATTGTAATTACCTTCCTATCCCTCATTCTACTGGTCCTTCTATGCTGCTTCCAATGAAATTGCCATGGAAAATTTGACCGTACTTTTCTGAAATGGAAAATTGCAAATGTTTGTCTTTGTATGTGTTTTTTATTACTGGTTTGAATTTTTGTTGGTTATCCAGGATTTTCTGATTGAAAAATAAAAAGAGGCTGCATATCTTTTAAAGTATCTTGTGCATGTATGAACTCCATTTATTAATAATTTGCATTCCAGTTCTTCATCCTAGTTTTATCAGCCTTCTTACTTGTTGCAGATTATGGAGATCCTGGAATTGGTTAGACGAGAATTGACTGGAGAAACTGTAAAACTATTTTAACCAGCTCTTCTATGAGGTAAGAGATCTTCAGTATTTCACTTCTGAATCAGTCTAGCATATGACTATAGATTGGTAGTGCGTTTCTGTGGAGCAACATTTCTCTGTTACGCTATTTTTTAAATTTCAAGATCCTATGTATGGACAGATGGAATGCTCATATTAGGAGTGCTGATCAAATAACATAGTTGTCCTTTTAGTATGGTATGACATTTCCTTTGAGCTTTGCGTTTTTTTTTTTTTTTTTTTTCATGCTTAGATTGCTTTATTAGAAAAAATAAAAGAGAATAAAAGGATACATCGGATCCTCTCAAGGGGAGGAGCCTCTTGAGAGGAGCTGCATAGGGAATTTCTCCAAAGGAGGTTGGAAGGGCCCTAATAACATTTAATGCAAGATCCAAAGCTCCCCAAGATGGGGAGGAACACAAGGATCACAGTCAACATAAAAGACCCAAAAAGACATCACACTAAGCTTAGGGACAAGGCAAATGCTCAAAGGAACTGAGAGGCTTGATTAGGGGCTACACAGAGATCCATGCACAGAGACAGAATCACTTTGCCTTGACTTTGCTAAGTAGTTTCCATTTGGCAGCTCTGTTGGAACTCATTTTGTGGGCAATTTTGTCCCCGGCAACACCTAATTTGGTAGTTTCAGCATAAAAGCATCTTTCTTGGTGGCTGTCCTTCGGAGGAAAGCAACCTTTGAACAAATTGGTTTAAAGCTGAAATATAGGGGGAAGAGTTAGATGTCTCGTGGGCCATATGCTTCAGATGGACCTCAAAATGTTTTACTTGGCCAAGCTAATAATGGTTGGTTTAGCCTAATCTTCCTTACACATGGCCTCGGTAAGTGGAGAATCAAGGCAAGCTCACCTTGATGGTACATGTGAAAGGCATCACCTTCTTTTAGTAATTCTAATTACTGTACCTATTGGGATATATTCATAGTTGTCAAGGCGCCAAGGTGAATCAAGGCGTTGGAGGCCTAGCGGATTCCCAAGGCGTTGGAGGCTTGACGGATTCCTAAGGCGCTCGATTTCCCAACTCACCATAAGAGTGTCTAGATGCTTAGGCGACTTCTTGACAACTATGGACATATTAATGTTTGTAAGGGGATAAGTTCCATACATGGTAGGTCATAAGGTTGCTAAAGTGCCGAAAACATGTCACATGGCCAGTTCAGCCTTTCACATGGCATAAGTAGGTGGCTGTCAGGACCAGCTTGCTTCAACAGGACATTATAAGAAGCAACCTCTCAATTTTAATACTCCTAGCTGAGTCATCAAACGGGATGTGGAAGATGCAGCTTGGATGGCCCATGATTCCACAAAAGGGCTCCATGTGTATTACAGTCCTCCCTCTTAATGCAATAGTTTTTAGGCTGAGTCTCCAATCACACACCAGAACCAATAGAAAGCCCAGCCTCATTTGCTGAACTTTTTAAGTAAACAAATTCAAATTCAACAGGAAACAGTGAGAGAAATGGTCCAATGGTACAAAATGTCATATTTGTAGGCATGCAGTTATTTCACAACTATTGTCTCACGTCACATGAAATAACCCCTGCTCAGGCATGTCGGTATATATGGTTTGGTGGGAGGGTAACAGATAAGTTGAAGACCATTTGGTCCTAATCCTTGTGTTTTCGTTGTGACAGAGAGCTGTTGTTATCACCTTTGTCAAAGTGATGAAGTGTTGAATGTTTACGAGATGGCCATGACCAGGATGATGATGAGGGTCCTCGCCCTCTTGCTCCAAGTTTTCGAAGTTTTTTCGCTAGTTGTGTTGTTTTCAACCCAGAAAAGGTGATGGAGAACAGAGCAAAAAAATTGGCAGTAAGAACTACTGATCCAGCTGAGATATGAACTGGATGAGCTTGTTCAGATGCACATAGTGGTGTATTTATGGTTTAAGGTTTTGTTATATATTCTTGTTGTTAAGCCTAGGAAATTGGTTTTGATGGATGCTTTGCTTCCAAAAAGATCTACACGCACCCCATACATGTAAATTACTTATCTTTTTGTTCCTTGTATATTGGTCAAAATGTATATTTGTTACTTGCAGTTTCAGTTATAAGAAAAGAATTACATTACTATGTAAGTCTCTGGGCTTCTTAGATTTTCCTAAACCCACTTATGACATCATATGTTGTTTACTGGGATCAAGTGAATCTGGCTCTTATGCTGCACGCACATAGGTGTTGCGTGCATCCAACGCTCCCAATGCATTGGAGTGCAGGGCGTGTCCAGTGCACTCCAATGCATTGGGGGGCCTTGGATGCCGTGCAGCAGAGGATCCTTACGCCTCAAGTTTAAACCCTAGCATCATCGGTACAGAGATAGAGAGATTGGTGATACCAAATTGCCCTCTGCTGATATCTTTATGGAACACATAATTGAGGTTAAATTAGAAATGGAATCTCCTAGAATCGTACCAATCTCTAGAAACGAAGATTCTAAGGTTGGTGATTTTGTTGGAAAACCTGGTTTTGGTGGTGGTGGTGGAGTAACCTGTTCTTCGCTTTTCTTGGGTGGTGGTTGATACTGACAAGCATTTTTGCTCTTTACACCAGTTAAGAGTATTGCTATTCCAGTTTAACATTCTTCTTTCTTCAAGGTCTACCTCAGCTTTACCTTCATCTTTGATCTCTTTGCATATTGAATTTGCAAGATTGTTTTACAGAGAAATGGAGGATTTAAGCTCAGGATTTCTGAAACGTTGGCAGAAACTTGGTTGGCATGGCCATTGGGTGAGGTGCAGAGCTCATGTTGCAGGCATTTATCTGAGATGAAGCCTAAGGAGAACGAGATGAAAATGAAAGAGAGGGAGAGAATCAGAAATTTGCTCCCAACACCTGGAGCTGTCTATAGGGTGGGGGTCTAGCAATTCAGAGGTGGGTCTCACAACTATGGGCCGCTCATAACTTGAGGGACAGTTGGACTTGAAAGGATCTTTTTCCAAAAGTATATGATGGATAGTAGGTGGGGAGAGGATCTACAGGAGAAGAACGGATCTACACTTGAACAAAATCAAATGTGTGAGAGAGAGAGAGATTAGCAGAGGCCTTTCTTGTTCTGGTTTGACGCAAATTTTGCTCTGTAACTACCAACACCAAGGGACGAGCTTCTCCAAATAGAGAACCAGATTCAAGAGGAAATATAAATCAAACGTTCTATAAGCCTCTGCCTCCAGAAAATTTAAAATTTTTTTGTTGCTTCTCTCTCTTTTAATCCGATCAGTTTTCTTTGTTTTGTTATGCAATATTATTTGATTCTTCTTTCATTCCTTGTAGACCAAAACTCGAATTTGCTCCATTCATGGGTTCCGTTTCTTAGCTCTGAAATTGGAGTTCTGCAGCTTGGAAGTTTTAGAAGCCATGGAGAAGGTGGTAGAGGTGGAATTGTTTCTACTTTCTGGTGGGTGAAGAAAGAGCCTGGGTTTCTCAGGCTGGTTGTTTGAAATGTCGAGAGAAGAATGTGGAGAGATCATTTTGTTAATGAAGCTGTACAGTTCTTCAACTATTTAATGACAGAGAGGCCTACGTTTCGTTTCAATTTTTTGTTCCATTATTGGTGCTGCTTAGCTGGGTTGTGGAGCAATGGATCTTGCCCTTCTCCAGTCGGGTTCCCCTTCTTGTCACTGTGTGAGCAACCACTCAGTATAGAAGACATCGATGTCTGCTTTTAGTAGAAGAGCTTAACAGAAAATGGAAACAAGTCATATATTTAGAGAGAGGGGGCCATTAAGTGAAAGTAAAATGATTAATGTACCCTTTCCCGGCCCCCACAACCCCATCTCTATCTCCCCCTACATATATATAAACGCCAACCCTCCCTACAACCTCAAGCTCCATCTCCCACCGTTCCCCCCTGCAACACGTAACCACGTTCTCCCAACCCTGTCTTGCACCTGCCCCTACCTGTTCTCTCCTCTCCTGCCTTCAACCTCCAACCGCCAACCCTCTGCCCTTGTGCGCACATCCAAAACCCCAACAGAAGCCGTGTCGTGCCATCGGACGTTGTCCTTGAAGACTCGAATCAAAACCCATTTGCGTTCATAGGTCTTCTTATTGAAGCACCATTGTGAAAATCAGGGCATGGAAGACAGCTGTAGTGATACTTCCGTGGGTCTCTTCGGTGAGCGTTTTGAATGGGGTGAAAGACTGTGTGTTCGCCATGTAGTTGGGGAAGTTTGAGTAACCCCTGAAAAGCTGTCTGCGCAAATGCCCTTGGCAGGTGTCACCGATGCATTCAATTCTCCTGCGTTTGCAAAACGAGGAGTGTTTTATGCCATGGAAAACCTACACTGTGGATTGATGTCGTGTGCTTGCTTCTTGATTTGTCAAATCGTTCCTGAAATTTCAGATTTTTTCTCCCAGTGAAAGAAATGTAATTTGACTGTGAACCTAATGAACTTTTTAAATTATAAAGTTTGAAACTTACAATGGATTTACACGAACGGAGTTCTTGTTGAAACCAAAGCTTGGTGCATGATCAATTTATCTATAGAGGAGGCACTGCAACAACTGCTCCTAAATCGGCACCCAAAATAGGGATTTCCAATACATCCCTTGGGGAGCTATTATCCTCATTAGACTCTGGTTTCTCCGGCCTGACCTGAGATTCTCTTTTTGGGTTTCTTCGGTTACCGCATAGAATGATGAAATAAATGCCGGATTGAAGATTTCAACCTCTGGAGATTACAAAGAAAAGAACTATATAAACTTTTGATAATCAAACAAACATACTTCCGTCGAAGTCATCTGCGATTCTATATCAAGTGATCTATATATGAGAAGTGAAAAGGAAGCTGAAGAGACGAGGGAGACTGTTATTGGTATTAGGAGGGAGAAGGAAGATTTTGCATAAGAGGAAGATAAAGGTTGAGAGGATTGATGCTCATCAGAATTACTCACTGCTGCACCAAATGCAAATGATGAAAGGTGTGGAGACTGGTGATAGATGTAACAGATCCTTCTTGTTCAAATCTCGATTGATTTTGTTAGAGGTCTCTCTTTCTTTTTTCTGATTATGAATTTAAATAATTTTTTTTAAATGTTTTTTTTTATTTTAAATAAAATTAAAAAAAAAAAAAAAAAAAAAAAAAAAAAAAAAAATATTTTTTTTTATTATTTTAAAAAAAAAAAATATAATCACTTGGTCACCGGTGACGATGGCGATAAAGGATGAGAATGAGACAATGGATTCTTTGGATGAAGCATACAGAGAGAGAGAGGAAGGAGAGAGAAATAGGGGAGATTTAGTGGCGATGAGATGGGTTGCAGCCTCTATGTGGGAGGGAAAGGGAGTAGCAACAAGGAAGAGGAGAGAGTTCGAGGGTTTTAAGGTGTTAATATGAAAGGGTAAAATACTAACTTCCCAATTTAAGTAAAGGAAATTTTGACATTAAAAAAATTTCCCACCTTGCATTTCGAACTAATGGGGATTTACATTGTTTCCTCCCGGGGTTTGGGAGGAGGGGGACGCCCCGTTAGATGATCGACAAGTGGGGTTCGGGTGAATCTGAACCTATATCTCTTGTCAGTTCGGTGTCGGCTTTGATGGAAGATTCAGATTCACCTGATCCCCACGTGTCAGTCATCCAATGGGGGTCTCCCCCTTCCTCCAAAACATCTAGGAGGAGAGGATGTGAATCCTACTAATGGAGTGGGGTTGAGCGTTATTACTTGTAAAGTTTAGGAAATGTCCACTTTATCGACTTAGGGATGCGTTTTGTCTTTCAGGCATTGCACAGCTGAGTTCTATGAAAATTTCTTTATTTTTTAACACTTTTGCCAATAACACCATGGAGGATTAACCATGTTATAACAAGAAATCCAATGGGTAAAATTGGAATTCTTGTAAGAAAACTACAATCCATATGTATGTCTATGCGGAATAAGATTCGGCATACCCGTAGTGTAGGGATCTATTCCAGCCGGTGTCCGTCCAACCGATGTGTCCTCTTCTGATTCACTCTGATACGTCCTTCTGCACAAACAAAAGAGAAGCGAGAGGGGAAGGATTTCTCTGCACTAACTGTATTCCCAGACAGAGAACGTGATGGAGTTTTCAATTTCTATCAGTGTGCACAGGACCCTACCCATTAGTATTTATAAACCAGCCGTCTCCTTCTATCAAGGATGGACGGTGATCTGGGTGCCACATGTCCAAGGATCCTAATGTTAATCATCCAACTTAGGTGGGGTCAGGTGGCATGTGGGCCACCCAACTTACATTCTCCTACTTGGCCCATATTGTCACATGGCAAGCCACTTTATGGTTATTAACATAATGTATGGCCATACAATAATTTTCGGATCCATCTTTATGGACTTGTTCTTTATGTTCATCATAAAACTCCCAACCCATGAATCATGGCGGTACATGTCCCAGTATTAAAGTACAATGGAAACACTTCCTTCCATGTATAACAATAGATTGTTTATTTTACGATGAACCTCAATTGTGACTACCCTACTTTATAGAATCAATTCAATAATCGATTCAAGGGTCAAACTTTATTGCCTAGAAAACTTTATAGGCACTTGTCATTCCAAAACTTTATGTATACAACCAATAAATGACAGGAAAAGAAATAACTTTATTTCGAGTCGTCAAAACTTTATATTGTAATATCATAAATAAAACATTCAAAAAACTTAATGATTTACATAATCCCTTATGATCCACGTGAACTACATACACCTTGGGCAGAAGCCCTTTAGTGAAAGGATCAACTATCATATCATTAGTATCAATATGTTCTATTTGAACGCAACGAACTTGAATGTCTTCTTTAACAACAAAATACTTTATCTCAATGTGTCGCCAGAACGACTCACCGAGCATGTGTTGTTGAGAGAGTCGCATCGGTGCAAGATGTGCCACAGTACATCCTTATAGGTCTTTCAATAAAACTTATGACCTCAAAACTGTGATAAACTGCCTCAACCATAATGCCTGAGAAATTGCTTTATAGCACGCCACCACTACCGTTTCAATAATAGAAGAAGTTGTCTTAGGTTGCTTTACGCTGCGCCAAGACACTACTCCTCTAACAAACAAAAATGAAGCCAGAAGTATACTTCCTTGTATCTCCACATTTAGCAAAATCTGAATCTGAGTAACTGATTAGCTTCAAAACATCAACATGTCTATATATGAGCATGTGATCCTTGATGCCCTGTAGGTACCTCAGTACTTTCTTTGCTATTGTCCAATGTGGCAAACCAGTGGTTCTTTCGAAACCTACCTAATACTGCACCGAATATGAGATGCCAGTACGGACCGAACATACCTCAAATTGCTTACTCCGATGTCACACCCCAAATCCGATCCAACCGTAACGGTGTGAGTGAACCGTCATTGAACCAACGGTTCACACCAGGATCTCGAATAGGCCGTGTCCACCCATACAAACCAATTACACATAACCACAATCAGAATATAAATACACAGCGGAAGACTTTAAATAGAATGAACTGAGTATCTATTGATAATGTAAATAAATATCCCATTATTCAAATCCAAACACATAAAATAATAATATCATTACATCCCTTTAATCCAATCAAAATAACTGAAATAAACAAATAAAACAAATCACAGGTACACGCAGAAAGGGCACTCGCATGAAGCATCATGCTCGTCCTCCCCTGCCTGTACGTCCAAAGCAGCTACACCTCCATAGCCGGAGCGTTCACATAATCGTCCACGTGTATCCCTGCATCAACATCTAAAACAATGTATATACAAAGGGTGAGCACACAACACATTTCAAGTAAGACAATCGACGTTTCACAAGATTATGCATGAGTAACAATCAATTTTATCGTTGTGGTCCGGTTTTTTAGTTTGCAATGTGCTATAGAAAGGTTTGGTGACCCCCGCACCTCTATACACGAGTGTGTGGCGTCGCACAATAATCACACTACCACCAACCCACATGCACCCATCATGGAATAGAGATAGAGCTAAGGTATACCCGCACCTCCCCGATACTCTACCCATACCAGTACCTAAGCCCCCTCCGGCTGGGGCTCGCAAACCGGGCTCGCAACTAACCAATCCTATATGTCAACAATGTATGCTCTATTCCAGACACGGCCTTTACGGCATAGAGATAGAGCTAGAGCGTGCGGGCCGGGTCGGAGACCACCAAACTTCACCTCCCCCGATACCCTATCCGCAACTAACCCACTAGGATAGAAACAATACGCAGTAGACCCTATCCCAACACAACTCCCTACGGCATAGAGATAGAGCTAAAGCATCGTGGACAAGGCAGCATCGACTCGGAATCCTCAGTACCACACAACGATGGCCGGGACAACATCAATATCGGAGACCAACGTACCATGATCTTCCCCTGATACCCCACCCGTACCAAGCATGTTAAGATAGAATACTACAAAAGGTGCCGGTGTGAAGAGCGATCCCGGGCCCATGCCCCACTCCACACACCAACGAAAATAATCACATGCCTAACAATCACATCCTATGAATGCATGAACAATAATAATAACCGAAAGTAAAGGATGGAATGTGAATATGCACAAACATCACATCATAGATATTCAATGATTAACAACGATTTCTCGTCCATTAATTATTAGGTTTAGGTCGGATTCCCTTACCCGGCTGCCGTTCAATAACTTGCTCCACGTCGCAAGATCCAAACGATAAGTCACAAAGTCCTACAATATTATTAGGGTTTCATTAGAACACACGCTTAGGGTTTCATGTTGGTCGGAAACCAACGGAGATCACAAATACCCTCACAGAGCCGACCGGGTGGCATGTACGGTCGCAGCTCGTGGGAAAGACTCGGGCGACCGGTATGGTCAGCCGGTCCCCACGAATAACCTCCCGAGAGGTAGCGGTCGCAACATACCGGTCGCACTATGTGCAACCGGGTATAGTCGACCGGTATGTCTCCGAAGACCATACATGGGTTCTTCGATTGCCGTCGATCATCCTCCATGGATTTTCGGGGTTTCTCCTATCCATTCTAAGTCTAGGCTTTGAGTTAGAGTTATCCCCAACTCATTCAAGTCTCGTTTCGATGAATATCATCTCGAAACTCGAATCTAGGGTTTGACGGCAACTTAGGGTTTATTGGCCAATTTAGGGTTTTAGATCAATACCTACTTTGCATGGTATTGATCCACCCACACCACTAACATAGGGTAAGAAGATGGATCCAAACACTTACCGTTGACAGGTGTAGCGAGAGCTTCGTCAAACGGTAATGGCGGCACCTCCTTCTTCTTCCTAGCTCCTTCTCTTCTCCAAGCTCTTTCTCTTCTCTAGGATTTGTGAGAGACAATGGAAAGGATTTGAGGGGTTTAAGGGTGTATTTATAGGCTAGAAATAGGGTTTAGTAACCCTACTAGGATTAGGAAACTTCTAGGATTCGAAATCAGGAAAGCGGGACCCGCAGAGACCAATTTCCAAATTCTCGCACATAGCTGTGCAGGCCATACCGGTCGACCGGTACCATCATCCGGTACCATCGACCGGTATACCTAAAATCAGGTATACTTGGTCGACTCGGTCCGATTTCGTACCTGTTCGTTATCCGCTTGCCCCGTCTGGCTCGGTGATGATCGGAAGACCTGTCACGATACAAAACCAAGGTTAGACCGGGTTTTCAGAGTGCGGGTCTTACAACTGATGCATAAGAGATATTTTGCATTGTCTGCTATTTTAGATTGGTCTTCGGACATTGCTCCAGACTAAGTCTGTCACCTTTAACAAGAAGTGCTACACTTGATGAATATTGCTTCATCTTGAACCGTTCCAAAACTTTGTCAATATAATCCTTCTAGGACAGTCCTAAGGTCTTAAGAAACCTTTCCATGTATATCTCTATGTCTAAGACATTGGAGGCTTTACCCATATCATTTTTGTCAAAGTTTTGGGTCAAGAAATATTTAGTCTCGTGTAGCATCCCTAGATCATTGCTAGCTATAAGAATGCCATCCACATTTAATACTAGTATAGTGAAACTAGTTCCCTTGATCTTTATGTAAATGTATTGATCAGCTCGATTCTCTACAAAATCATAGGATGTAATCGTGCTATCAAATTTCAAATACCACTATCGGGAAGCTTGTTTCAATCCATATATGGATCTCTTAAGCTTGCATACTAGATGATCACCTTTATCCGAAGTAAAACCTTCAAGTTGATCCATGTATACCTCCTTAATCAGATCACCATTCAAAAATGCCATCTTGACATCCATCTGGTGCAGCTCAAGATCATAGTGAGCCACCAGTGCCATAATGATCCCCAAAGAATCTTTTCTAGACACGGACGAAAAGGTTTCTTTATAATCAATGTTAGCCTTCTGATTATAACCTTCTGTCACAAGTCGAACCTTGTATCTTTCAATATTACTATGTGGGTCCCTTTTAGTTTTGAAAACCCATTTACACCCTACAGTAGAGGTGTCCTTAGGCAATTCTACAAGTTCCCATACTAAATTCTTTGACATAGATTCTATTTCATCCTTCATGGCATTATGTCATAAAATGGTATCTATACAACCCATAGCCTGTGAAAATAATATCGGATCATCACTTATTCCAATATTAGTTTTATAGTTTTGGATATACACTTCATAATCTGAAGGGATTACCGATTTTCTCTCTTTCGATGATCTCCTTAAAACTTGTGGTTCAGGATTGGTTTCTTGATTCTGGACCACAGGTTTAAACGACAACTGGTTCCTGATGTGGTGTATCCTGATGTGATAATTCATCATGAACAGGTAGTGTTGTTCATGAACCACAGGTACCACTGGTAAATGGATAAATCCCTGACCACCAGATGTAGAAGGAATTGTCGATACATCTTATTCTTTGGACTCAATGTTTCGACTCTGTATACTCCCACTGTTGTCGTCATCCTCTAGAAACTTGACAACTTTAGACTCTACAATGGTAAGACTATATGGGGGACAATAAAACTTACAACCCTTAGAAGTTTCAGAATAATTAATGAAATATCCACTGACTGTTCTAGGGTCCAACTTCTGAAGAAGTGGATTATAGACTCTTATTTTGGCTTGACAGCCCCATATGCAAGTATGCTTCAAACTAGGTTTCTATCCATTCCACAACTCAAAAGGAGTTTTAGGAACTGACTTGGATGGTATCCTATTCAAGATATATATCGCTGTTTTAAGAGCTTCACTCCACAACAGATATCTGTATGTATGATTTCTAGTAGTTCAGTTGACCTTCTGGCACCTTTCTTGGTTTTGTTAGTTTGCTTTCCTTTGATGCAGTCCACACATAATCCTAGATCAGTGAAGTCAAGAGTCTCAAGGATTCCATCATTCACTAATCTTTTAATTCTGTCACTAGATATGTGACCTAATTTAAGATGCCGCAACTGAGAGGATTTCTCATTCACATTCATTCTCTTTATGCCAATATTATTTATAGAGAGTAAACTACTTTCATATGTTGGATCTAGATTTAAGAGAAATAAATCATCAACTAAAAAGAACCTGAACCGATGAATACATCATTTTTTTTAAATCCTTATTTACGTACTAGAAAAATTAAACACATAATCCAAAGGTGTTAATCTGAAGAAAACAAATCAGATTCTTTGCAAAAGATGGAACATAAATGATTTCTCCTAAATCCAACACATATCCGGATTGCAATATCAATCTATAGACACCTATAGCTTCCACTTGAGATTTCATCCGATTTCCTGAATGGATGTCTCTCAGTTTCTTTCGGAAGTATTGTCTGCAGAAAGCCTTGTATTGTATTGGCCACATGGATTGATGATCTAGAATCAATCCACTAGTTATTTGAATGAGAATCAACTAAATTTGATTCATAACAAAACAAAATTCCTGAACTGAGATGTCCCTCATGTGCATGATGTAGTTACACACATCATCCTTACCATTGTAACTTAATGAGTCTGATTTTTCCATTAGAGTGCTTACTATCATCTTGTTTGAACTCACAAACTGAGCATCAATTGCCTTCATGTAGTCAATGACCTTCTTACATTCAGGAATTGATCATTTAATGCTCTTGTCAATATTGTTCATGACAAGCATTAGGCTCAACTGGTTAGACCGCTCCCACTTATCATATTTGGACTAGTGTACTGATATCCGTAAGAGCAGCGGGCTCTTCTATACGGAGCGCCATATCCAAATCCATGCATTCTAAGGTTAAATAAATCTCCTATTTTCAATCTGAATAATTTTCCCTAGTAAGCATTTGGGAGACTAATCTGGTAATAAACTGCATACAATAATAAGGAAGTTTAGATTTATTGGAGTACAACTTTATACTGATATCAACCCACGTCAATAATCAGTAACACACTAAAATTAATTATAATCTACCTGTGGGCTAAACTTATAATCAATTTTAGTATGTGAAACTTTACACTAAGTTGATTAACATCAAACTTAAGTGACAGACTGATGTATCCTACAAAATTACCTGTGGGCTAAGATTATAGTCTACATCTGTCTAGGTCTGTATTAATAAGACTAGAATGCTACACTACAATTCAGAAGGTTGTTCCACACCTGTAGGCAGAAGAAGGCTCCCACTGTCTTGCAGTTTCACATTCTACCTTATTCCATCTTCTCACATAAGAAAAGAATATTTACCTGTGGGGATAATATCCAGTCCCAATGCAAAAGATACAATTTTCTGATGCCTACCACTAGAAGGGTATTTCATTCTTTTATGACATCCTTAAATAAGCACTTATATGTGTTAAAAAATAAAACTAATTATTTCCTTGATTTTAGCACAAAACTTTATTATAAGGGCATATTTGTCATCTATGACATCCTGAAAAACACACTTATATGTGTTAAAAATAAACCTAATGGTTTTCTTGATTTTTTTTTAACACAACTTTATTATAAGGGCATTTTAGTCATTTATGATATCCTTTAAACAACCATTCATAAGTGTTAACATAAGCCTAATAAACTTAAAGAGTCCTTAATGGCTTATTCTTTACTTTATGTAACACTAACTCTTAATGACGTTTGTTATCACTAAAACAGTGACATAACGACTTTAATGTATTCCTATATATTTAGTGGCGTTTATTCTATAATGTCACTAAACAGTAAGATAAATCATTATGTTATGTACATCTATATACAGTGGCGTTCTGTATTTAAATGTCACTAAAACAGTGCTTAATAGATACAGTGACGTTCTGTCTGTAAATGTCACTAAAAGAAAACTATATAACAGAATCATTTGGTTCAAAGGCCTAGGTCAAAAGGGAAACAAAACCCAACCAAAATGGTTCATACTGGCTCAACCAATCCGATCCACCCATAATGGGCCCATATCCGGGTTAAAATGTGGATCCTCGGGTCAACCATCTGAGTCGGTCCGACCCGATCAAACTATCTAGATCGGGTCGGATCTGGGTCACCCATATATTTAATAACCCCTTTTTTTTTATTTTTTATTATTATTTAACCGACCAATGGGCCGATCATTAAGCCCATAACTCAATAATAAAGCTCAATGATGGCATTAAACAATTAGAAAACCATTACCGTATGACTTAAAAGGTCATTAAGCCCATAACTCAATAATAAAGCTCAATGATGGCATTAAACAATTAGAAAACTATTACCGTATGACTTAAAAGGTCATTAAGCCCATAACTCAATTTCTTTATAAAATAACCAAAGATTCCTTTGAATTTACAATTCATGCCATCCTTATGTTTTCATCTTCTTCTCTCTTATCAGACCACGAAACTTGGACGGCGCCGAGGACCTTCTTTGGAACATCCAACAGTCCCCAACCAAAAACCGGCAAGGACGCCGTTCACCGCTAGAACACCAAAAAACGGCCAAAGAGAGAGAGAGAGAGAGAGAGAGAGAGAGAGAGAGAGAGAGAGAGAGAGAAAAGGATTAAAATCCCACGGCATGCTTGCGGCAGCCTGCTAGCTGCGCATGGCCACGGCCGGCTTGCCCTTGCGGGCTGGCCTGCTGCACCTAGCGCGGCCGGCAGTCTGCTCCGGCTCCAGCAGTTTCTGCAATGGCTGGCTGCCGCAAGGCTGCATCATGAACTCGGCAATGGCAGTTGGCCAGCCAAAACAATAGAAAATAAAATTTTATTTTTTATTCATTAAAATCGATTCTTAAAATCAAATTGGTGGATGGGTGGCTGAAACCCCGCTCTGATACCATAATGTAAGAAAACTACAATCCATATGTATGTCTATGTGGAATAAGATTCGACATACCCGTAGTGTAGGGATCTGTTCCAGCTGGTGTCCGTCCGTCCAACCGATGTGTCCTCTTCTGATTCACTCTGATACATCCTTCTGCACAAACAAAAGAGAAGAGAGAGGGGAAGAATTTCTCTGCACTAACTGTATTCCCGCACGGAGAACGTGATGGAGTTCTCAATTTCTATCAGTGTGCACAGGACCCTATCCATTAGTATTTGTAGACCAATCGTCTCATTCCATCAAGGATGGACAGTGATGTGGGTGCCACATGTCCTAGGATCCTAATGCTAATCATCCAACTTAGGTGGGACCAGATGGCATGTGGGCCACCCAACTTACAATTCTATCATATTGTGGGTAACTTTAATTTGATTTAGGTACCCCAAACATAATATGTTAAGTACTTTTGGTGCAATTTCTGGAAATGTTAGGTACCTTATGTAAGTTATAAATATAAGAAATACCCAAAGCCTGTCTGCAAGCTTGAAATTTTATTGGATTGGACTTAGAATTGGCATGGTCAAACCCTCTAATGCTTTGGCCAACTCTCTTCCTGCCCTCCTTGTTGGATGTCCTACCCTTACTACATGTTCCAACGTTACTGAATTTTTTTGCTGTTAAGTTATGTTTGGAAATCAAAAAAAGAAAATAATTTTTTTTTGAATTGATGAAGAGACATAGACATATAAACTGATCACTCTTTCATTATTATTTTTGTCTTATACTATTTTTTTTAGTCCAAACATAACCTTGTCCACTCGTTGGATTACTCAGGCCACAGCCTCGTCTTAGACACCCATAATTTTTTTTCCAATTTTTTATCTACAAATGCAATTAGAAAAAAACTGGCACTTATTGTAAAAGAGACATGGAACATTTTATATTTTTCACTCAAAGATGATCAATTTTAAATCTTGATTTCATTACAGCCATAAGATAAGTGAATGCGGATACATCATCTAGTTTCTCATAAATGATGTTCTGTCCATAGTTAATAAGTTTGAGAATGGCAAAAATTCGGATACGGATACATATGGGAATTAAAAACAATTAGACTTCAATACGGGGACTGATCATCCAATTCAAAAAATGCATTTGGTATTAATGGATACTTATTTAATACGATAATCTTTTTACTAAAAATTCGTAAAACATCAACATCAACATCATTCCAACAAATATAATAATAACATATAAATATAACTTTCTATATAAAAAATTGCAATCCAAGAAATTCCTCACAAAATCATTATCTCATTAAACATAAAACACAAACATCAATACCATACGTCATCATCGATTGAATCAAACATAATTTAAATAAAAAAAGAATTCAGAACTGAAAGTAATAGAAATTGATAATTGCAGATTTGGACTAATTTAAGAGAAATGTGATACCTTTCTAACCTCTCACTCTATTCTGGTCAAGTTTGATGAATGATTAAATAAATACAAATGCAGCTTGTATTGAAAAGACTTGCATGGGGAAGAAACTCTAGAAAAAGAAAAGTCTTAAAAAAAAAAAAAAATGGGGTCGAGTTTACACTGTTCTTTCAATTACAGTTTGAATTCTTAAAAGAACCCAAAAAAAAAAATCCCAAAAAGAAACTTCCAGACTTTTTTTCTGGGGGATAATACGAGATTTTATCGGACAAGATATCATGAAAGGTACAATGATTCTCTAAGTACAAAGATTTTTTGGTCAAAAAACGAAAGCAGGCCATACTAGCATCCAAGAAATTGAAAACTATCGATACATGCGGCACCCTAATCACCTCCCAAAGAAGAAGAACATTTATTTATTTATTTATTTATTTTTCAATCATCACAGTTCACAATGGAAAGAAAGAACAAAGGGATAGCTTAACCCTTCAACCTGAAATACATGAAACTTAGGAGCTTCTTGTTATTTATTTCTACAAGTATCCTAACTATTTTATTTTGAATTTGGATTTAAAACCAATCAAAGAGCAGCCTTAAACTTATTATCAAACATTGAAGCAAAGGCATCCATTTTCTTCTTGTCCAGAGCCACATCAATCTCAATTCCACCATCCAATTTGCGACTTTTTTTCATAAAGATTCCTCCCGTTTTGTCAGTCGAAACAAACTCCACTTTCTTTGGATTCCCCCACCCGAAGTCCGACTCATAAACTCCAAACCGTGGTGATCCGGAAGTTTGGATAATCTGCTTCGATTCCATATGCAATATGTCTGAAACGCCATCTTCAAGGCCTCTCAAAACTCCCTTCTCCAGTCCACGAATCGCCTCGCCTATCAACTCTGTTGCCACGACAACTCCATCTTCTTTCAACAATTTACTTTTCTCTCCGGGCACCAAAATAGGTTTGACACAATTTCCAAAATACGTCGATGGGATTAAAGGATCCATCTCTTTCCGACCCCTGCAATCTACACCTATCATGAAGCTAGTCATGTTATTGTTAGACTCCTCAAGTTCAGTTGTCGCCGACGCTTCTGCTTTAAGCAAGCCAACCCAAGAGAAAGCACAAATTGCCACGAATGTTGATATATGATGACTTGGTTGATCTTTGTTTCTAAGCACCAAGATCCAATCCTTGAGTCTTCTAATATCGGTTGGATTCAGGTCAAATGTAGCTCGAAACATGGGACAATCAGCTTGCATTTTAATGTCCATTGCTCTCAAGCTTCTATTCCCAGATACCAACTTATCTGACCCCATGAATCCTTCTAACTCCTTCAAGTATATCTTTTCAATGCCATTGGGATCTTTGATCAGGGTCCTATCCAAGAATGGGACTGACAGAGTAGATAGATATTGATTTGTGTCTCCTAACTTGGAAATCATAGCCCATGTCCCGAAGAAGTGATCCATTGATCTTCCATCGGTGAAGGAATGTCTGTTTGTGACTCCAATGGAGATACCAGAATTTGGGAAAACTGTGATTTGTATTGCCACCACTGGAACGACGGGTCCAGATGATTGTAAGTGAGGGACAAAGGCGTATGCTTCATTCGCGTCTCTTACATGGTCTCCGGAGAGAGAGCTGAAGTCAGCATCAGATTCTGCAACAGTTAACATAATGAAGTCGCCATTGACGTAACGGACTACGGGTCTGTAGGAATCATGAGGCCATGAAAGATTCCCTGCAATAGGGTAGAAGTGGATAAGGGTGGAAGAGAGAGAGAGTTTGATGTGGGGAAGGAGAACTTGAGTGAAGTTAGTTGTTGGATAGGGGTAGTGATAAAAGTAAAGGATTTGTTGGGAAGGCAATGGTAACCAAAGTTGGTCGAAGAAGGTGAGAGGGATATCGGCGGCCACCGGCACAGCAGATCCCGGTGGTGGACCGATTTTGCACTGGTGGAGCACGTTAACTGGTTTGTGTACCATCATGATCGATGGTGGAAAATGAAAAGAAATCAAAGCAACAATATCAAATGTTGTGTGGAAAGGGTTTGAAATAATGTGATATATAAATAGAACAAGAACCCATTGGAACTTACCCATGCACCTACCAAGAATACAATCAGCAACTCAAGTATAAAAACCAGAAGTAGTGAAGCATTTTGTCATCAGCACGAAAATGGAAATCTACCACTAGAGTCTTCTGGTATTAAGTTGGAAATCGAATCATGGCTAGTTGGCTACCCATCCAATAATCAACGTTAAACTAACATTCAAAAGTTGGATGTTGCACTGTTGCATGAGTCGTACTTCTGCTAGAGATCAGTGTGTGTAGAAGATAATCAATTCAACTAATAAAGGTTACCTCTCTTTCAAAAACTCTTAAAGAAGAGGATTTGAATCCACCTTTACTACCCCCAAGTTAGGTGGACAATCAAGGCAAGCCTACCTTGATGGTACATGTGAAAGACATCTCTTCCTTCAAGGTACATGTGAAAGACATCTCTTCCTCTTAATAATTCTAGTTACTGTACTTAACTATTGGGTCATTCTGTTGCTAAAGTGCCAAAAACATGTCACGTGGCCAGTTCAGCCTTGCAAATGGCATAAGTAGGTGGCTGTTGAAGAATAGAATGAAATAGGGAAAGAAGAAGTTTTGAGCAACAACTGTTTCCTTTCTTAAACTGAAAAATGACACACTGAGTGATAAACCTTGAATGACACTGAGAGAGGGGGGGGGGGTGAATCAGTGTGAATAATTTTTCTCTTGGTTTTTCTTTGCTGTCCAGTGATGTTTATAAAATAATCTGTCCCAAACACAATCGTATGCAAATCTACCTTACAACCACTCAGTGGCCAGGTCTATCAGATTTGCACACCCATCCTGCAATTCATTCCACGCACTTCACAAAGCACATAATCAAGCAAACCACAACACACAAAGATTACGTGGTTCACCACCACAGTGAGTGATGGTTAATCCACGGAGTAATGCCCAATGGGCTTCGTATTTACTCAATACTCAACTTTTAGCCCTTTACAGGACAAGGATGCTCACCCTAAATTTTCCCAGCATAAAACTGAGAGGGCGTAACAACGCCAGAATTCAGGCATAAAGTCAGTGTCCAGCACCCACTGAACACACCACAACAGATACAATTTTTTGGGGCTTATAATGATGCCCTACAATTAAATCTCAACCTAGCAAGGCATTCAATATTTTCTTCTCTTTTTCTTTGCCTAATGCTAGCATACATTAGATTCCCATACAACATAGGCATTCAACATCATCAACCTACTTTAACATACAATGAATTGATTCAATAAATAGTAATGGAGATAAGAAAATCTCACAACCAATTTTTCTGATAATTGAAGATGTTCTTCTTCTTCTGGTAGTCAATAAATCCCTTGCCATATGCAATCAAGCTCTTCCAGCCTTCAAGAATACTTCAGTGTATCGGCATCAGCATGAAAAGAGATGGAGAAAGACTATCTTCAATTTTCAGAGCAAGAAAAATCCATCTTCATGTAGTTTTCCCCTTTTTCTTGAAAAAACCTCATTCAGATCTGTTTTTCGTGGCCAAAAGTCTCTCTAACCATTCTCAATAGAAAGAACATGAAAAACCTAGCTCGGTGCAATTTGGATCGTCGGATTTGGCCACCGGATGGCCAAGTTATGGCATAAATAAGTTGGGCCATTGAAAAAATTCCAAATGGAATCTTTCGGCATCATTTGGTGCGCCTGTGAAGCACCGTAGCCGCGCCGCATCGATGCGTTGTCGAGATCGCATTGGCCCTCAGAGAATCTTTAATATCGATCGTTCGATATTCTTAAAATGGCGGGATCGACCAGAGGCCGTCAGATCCGAACAAATCACGCCTCCGAGAATCGGAGTAGCGCGCGACCAGACGATTAGAATCTGGAGCGCCGCCATATGATGGACGCGCCACACGGGATCAGATAATCTTCTTCATGCGTCACGGAGTATTATATTAACTTGCGGACGACCAATAAAATCTTGCGCGGGAGAATCTAGGCGCACCTTCAGCGCCACACCTGATCCCGCCTTTACCAGAACCGCCGATTTAGAATCTCGAAGGCGTGGCTCCATCTTGACAGTTGATATGGTATTTTCACTTTTATGAACTTCCAAAAATGCCCCTGAGAATCCGAAAAATGGCCTCTGTAACCATAGACGTTTTGTTAAACTTCTGTAGGGTCCGTAGACACTCTCTCTCATCAAACTGGACCTAGTTAGCCCAATTTGCCAACAATTACAATATATAGGCCAACAATCTCTCCCTTTGGAATTGTTGGCAACTACTCAATCCACAAATATTTCTCCCCCTTTGACAACAAGAACAAAGGGATTCCCCCACATAGGAGTGCCCACCGCATCTTCCCAATCCTATGGGTGCTCCAAAGCATAAACATATCACCATAGTAGCACAAAAAAAAAAAATTTACCAACAGACTCCCCCTGAGTCCTACATAGGGAGAAAAAAAAATAGAACAAGCAAACCCTGCTCCCCCTCACTCCAAGCTGCTCAATGCTTAGGGAAGATAATCACTCCCAATTTCTGTCTCAAGTAGTCAAACTGATCTCTGGGAAGTGGCTTTGTGAAGATATCTGCAATCTGTTCTGCTGTAGGAATGAACTCTAACTGAACTTCTCCTTCCAAGACCTTTTCTCTCAAGAAGTGATACCGAATGGCTATGTGCTTCGTCCTGGAGTGCATCACTGGATTTTTTGAGATATTAATAGCACTTGTGTTGTCACAGAACATTGAAATAGGCTTGTCTGACTCAATGCCTAAATCCTTCAACATTTGTTTCATCCACAAAACCTGTGTACAACAAGAGATGGCTGCAATATATTCTGCTTCTGCTGTAGACAATGAGACTGACTCTTGCTTTTTACTATGCCAAGCCACCAAATTTCTATCCTAAGATAGAAGACACCTCCACTAGTGCTCTTCCTATCATCAACACAACCTGCCCAATCTGCATATGAGTAGGATGACAAAACTAGATCCTTGCTTTTTGCATACCAAAGACCATACTCCATTGTCCCCTTCAGGTATCTGAAGATTCTCTTCACAGCTACCACATGTGTTTCCTTCGGGTCAGCTTGAAATCTAGCTACCATGCACACAGACTGAAGAATATCTGGTCTAGTAGCAGTCAAGTAGAGAAGACTTCCTATCATTGACCTGTACATAGTATTATCAACTGAGGGAGAGTCATCCTCTTTACTTAGCTTACAACTTGTCATCATTGAAGTGCTTATTGGTGTACAGTCTTCCATTGTGAATTTCTTCAACATTTCCTTCACATATTTGGCCTGTGATAAAAAGAATCCATTCTTTAACTGGTTGATCTGAAGACCTAAAAAATAAGATAACTCTCCAATCATAGACATCTCAAACTCATCTTGGATTCTCTGAGCAAAGTCTTGACATAATTCATCCTTTTGGCCTGCAAAGATGATATCATCTACATATACAACCACAACTGTCTGATTGCCATCCATAGATTTAACATACATATTACTATCAACCAAACCTTTCTTGAAACCCAACTTACAGAGATAAGTATCCAGTCTTGAATACCATGCTCTAGGTGCTTGCTTCAACCCATACAATGCTTTCTTCAGTTTACACACAAGTGTAGGGTCCTCACTCAGTTGAAATCATTCTGGTTGCTCTATATACACCTCTTCTTCCAAGTCTCCATTCAGAAAAGCTGACTTGACATCCATCTAATAAATTACCTTGAAGTTCTTATGCACTGCAAAAGCAAGAAACATCCTGATAGCTTCCAACCTAGCCACAGGAGCAAATGTTTCTTCAAAGTCAATGCCCTCAACCTGAGCATATCCTTTACAAACTAACCTGGCCTTGTTTCTTACAATTTTGCCATCTTCATTGAGCTTGTTCCTGTAGACCCATTTAGTGCCAATGACATTCTTGTCTGTAGGTCTTGGCACCAATTCCCAAGTTTTATTTTTTTCTATTTGATCCAACTCTTCATTCATTGCCTTGAGCCAACTAGCATCTTCACATGCCTCTGCAACTGATTTTGGTTCAATCTGAGATAGTAATGAAAACATTTGTTTTGGTTGTCTCACCTTTCTTGTTTGCATACCAGCAGATGGATCACCAAGAATTAATTGCTCAGGATGATTATTTTTTACCCTTCTTGAGCAACTTTTATTCTGCCTATCTGCCTCTGAATCAGACTGCTCTTCTCTTTCTTCTGTCTTAACTACAACTCTCTGTCTTGGCTCATTTGTAACATCCTGCTCCTTTTTCTGTTTCAATGTCATTACGCTCCCCGTCCCAGGTCTTCAAAAATAGGAACCTCATTATTTGATTCTGTAGAAGAATTCTTGTGCTCATCAACTCTCACATCTGCACTTTCAACAATCTTGCCAAGTTTTTTATTGTAACATTTATATGCTTTGCTTGAGGTAGAGTAGCCAAGAAAAATTCCTTCATCCGCTTCGATCATCAAACTTCCCTAGACCATGACTAGTGTTCTTGACATAACACTTACTACCAAACACCTTGAAGTGCTTTCTTTGTGGCCTTCTTACCAAACCATAGTTCATAGGGTGTCTTGTCTTCATGTGGCCTCAACATACATCTATTCCGAACATATATTCTTTGTATGCACCGTTTCTCTCCAAAATTTATTCCCCATGTCATTTTCGGTTAACATAGTTCGGCCATTTCCCGAACAGTTCTATTTTTTTTTTCGCAACACCATTTTGTTGTTGGAGTAGTCATCTATAAAAAGAATGAAGTACCTTTCTCCTGCAATGCTTTGTGTTCTCACTGACCCACATAAATCTGTATGAATTATCTCCAATGGTTGAGTAGTGTGGTATTCCTTAGGCTTGAATGATGTTCTTGTCTGCTTCCCCTTCTGACAAGATGCACAAATATCATTGGAAGACTTTTTCAATGAAGGAATATCTCTCACAGCATTTTTATTAGATATCTTGGACAGATTTTCAAAACCAATATGTCCCAATCTTCTATGCCATAGCCATGTTTCCTCTTCTTGACTCATCATACAATTCTCTTCAAACTCTTCAGACAGAATATAGAGATTTCTAGAAGTTCATTTTCCTGATGCCATCAACTTTCCACTGTCAGACTTTTAGATCTCACATCCTTGATCATTAAAAATCACTTTGTGACCCCTATCACAAATCTGACTGACACTCAATAAGTTATGTTTCAAGCCTGAAACATAGAGAACATCATGAGATTTTATATTTCCATTTATGAGACTGATGCTTCCCTTTCCAACTATCTTGGCACCATCATTGTTGCCAAATTTAACTGAACCTCCTTCATAACTTTGAAGCTTCTGAAGTCTTTTACTGTCTCCAGTCATGTGACTAGAACAGCCACTGTCAAGAATCTATGGTGTAGAACTGTCTTGTGCTTTAAAAGCTGTTTGCACAACCAAAGAGCTGTCTCTTTCTGTTCTGTCCCTCTGAACCCAAACTCTTTTCTGTGATGATGTCTTCTCAACATGTATCTGTCTTGGAGCCTCTCTTCTTGTCCTGCTATGCTGACTCTGTAAATGTGACATAGAGGGAAAAATAGTTCTACAGTTCCTTGCTATATGCCCAAAGTTATTACAATTGTAACACTCTACAAAGTTCTCTTCAAGGGGAGCAAATTGATTTCTACTTTCAAATTTTACATCTCTCATGTTAAATTTGCAAGTAGCAATTTTATGTCCAAAATTGTTGCATCTGTAGCAGTAACCCTAAAAATAAGGTCTTGACCTTGCAGTTTCCATGTATCTCATCTGTCTCTGTGGTGCACTGGGATAGTTTTTTCTGTAGAAATTATCATACTCCATTCTCTTTCCTTGCCATGTATTTTGTCTTGGCCTTGCATAGTTAGTCTTAGGAAGAGAAATTTTGTTTCCACTTTGGCAATGTACTATAGGGTCCTTACCCTTTTCAATTTCCTTTACAAAAGATATGGGCTCTTTTCCCTTTGAACTTACAATTTTTTATGTCTGTCCTTTATCAAAACCAAGGCCAAACTTGATGTGGGAAGGTCTTTGAGCATTGATGATCCTGTCAAGCTTATTACTACTAGGATGTACTGAAGCAGACTTATTTAACTCTTCATGTTGAGATAATTTTTATTGTCTCTCAACCTCTTCTTTTTCATACTCAGCCACTTTTGTCTTTAGAAGAGTAAAATCATTTTCAAATTCTTCAAATCGTTCAACCATAGGAAGTTGTTCTTCAAGTTGGACTTTCAAACTCGCATTATCATTCAACACAATGGTGTAATCTACAGATGCCTGTTTAAGCTGAGTATTGAGATTTTCTATAATTCTCTTGGACTCTTCATATTGAGATTTCAGATCTTGAATTATTTGTTTTTGCTTTTTGACTTCTTGAGAGGCAAGCTTGTTATGTTTTCTTTCCTTCTTAAGCTCCTTCATGGCTGCAACAAGTTCTTCCTCAAAATTTATCTCACCCTCTTCATCACTGCTTGAAAAATTATCTTCCTTGTCTCTCTCTTCATCACCACTTGAGATAGAATTCACAAATTTTCCTTTATCCGTGATCTTCTCTTGAGCTTCAATGTAAACCATAAACAAAGCCTCACTAGGCTCATCTTCAGAGATTTCATCAGAGTCATCATCTGAAGTTTCAGTGCTTCTCTTAGAGATAAAACTCCTTTTGCTGGACTTGTTTTTCTTGAAGTTATAATTTTTCTTTCCTTTAAACTTGCTTTTTCTGTCTTCTTCATCATTACTGTCAAACTTATTCTTCATGGGGCATTTTGCAGCAAAATGTCCAACCTTGCCACAGTTGAAACATTTGAAAGGAAGCTTATTCTTGTATTTACCTATATCCTTCTTTAATTTTCTAGTGAAATGAGTTGTGGCTTCATCTTCACTTTCTTCCTCATTTTGCTTTTCAGAAATTTTCAGCTTCATCATAGCCTTGAAAGCAACCTGCTTATCACCAGTGGTTCCTGGATCAATCCTCATCTCAAAAGCTGTCAAAGCTCCATGAATTTCATCAATTGTAACCTGTTCCAAGTCCTTGGTTTCTTCAAGTGCAGATACCTTTGACTCAAATTTTGGGGTGAGAGACCTCAAAATCTTCTGACAAACAATATGACCTTTCAAATTTTTACCAAGTCCTCTAATAGAGTTGACCACATCATTAACCCTGTTCATGTATTGATCAATGGTCTCATCTTCATTCATCTTCGATTCTAAACCCGACCTCCGAATGTACGTAACTTGACAGTCTTGATTTTCTTATCTCCTTCATATATGTTGATCGGTCCGTCCCATACTTCCTTTTGCTGTCTTGCAGTCCATGATTTTAGCCGATTCACTATTTGTCGGTCCCCCCTTGAATGGCATTGAGAGCTTTTCTATTATTCTCAAAATTCTTTTTATCTACAACTGTGGGAGCATTTGTATCATGTGGACTGTAGCCATTCTCTACAGAAGCCCAAACATCATAACCAAGAGATCCTACATAGACCTCCATTCTTCTTTTCCAAAAGACAAAATCCGTCCCATCAAACAAGGGAGGCTTGTTTGAACCTTCTCCTGGTGCCATATCTTTTATTCGATCTTCTCGATTCTTGATTAAGTCGTCACCGAGCCCGGTGCTCGATACCAATTGATAAACCTTGAATGACACCGAGAGGGGGGTGAATCAGTGTGAATAATTTTTCCCTTGGTTTTTTTTTGCTGCCCAGTGATGTTTATAAAATAACCTGTCCCAAACACAATCGTATGCAAATCTACCTCACAACCACTCAGTGGCCAGGTTTACCAGATTTGCACACCCATCCTGCAATTCATTCCACGCACTTCACAAAGCACATAATCAAGCAAACCACAACACACAAAGATTACGTGGTTCACCACCACAGTGAGTGATGGCTAATCCACGGAGTAATGCCCAATGGGCTTTGTATTTACTCAATACTCAACTTTTAGCCCTTTACAGGACAAGGATGCTCACCCTAAATTTTCCCAAAGATAAACCGAGAGGGCGTAACAATCGCAGAATTCAGGCATAAAGCCAGTGTCCAACACCCACTGAACACACCACAACAGATACAATTTTTTGGGGCTTATAATGATGCCCTACAATTAAATCCCAACCTAGCAAGGCATTCAATATTTTCTTCTCTTTTTCTTTGCCTAATGCTAGCATACATTAGATTCCCATACAACATAGGCATTCAACATCATCAACCTACTTTAACATACAATGAATTGATTCAATAAATAGTAATGGAGATAAGAAAATCTCACAACCAATTTTTCTGATAATTGACGATGTTCTTCTTCTTCTAGTAGTCAATAAATCCCTTGCCATATGCAATCAAGCTCTTCCAGCCTTCAAGAATACTTCAGTGTATCGGCATCAGCATGAAAAGAGATGGAGAAAGACTATCTTCAATTTCCAGAGCAAGAAAAATCCATCTTCATGTAGTTTTCCCCTTTTTCTTGAAAAAACCTCCTTCAGATCTGTTTTTCGTGGCCAAAAGTCTCTCTAACCATTCTCAATAGAAAGAGCATGAAAAACCTAGCTCGGTGCAATTTGGATCGTCGGATTTGGCCACCGGATGGCCAAGTTATGGCATAAACAAGTTGGGCCATTGAAAAAAATTCCAAATGGAATCTTTCGGCATCATTTGGTGCGCCTGCGAAGCACCGTAGCCGCGCCGCATCGTTGCGTTGTCGAGATCGCATTGGCCCTCAGAGAATCTTTAATATCGATCGTTCGATATTCTTAAAATGGCGGGATCGACCAGAGGCCGTCAGATCCGAACAAATCACGCCTCCGAGAATTGGAGTAGCGCGCGACCAGACGATTAGAATCTGGAGCGCTGCCATATGATGGACGCGCCACATGGGATCAGATAATCTTCTTCATGCGTCACGGAGTATTATATTAACTTGCGGACGACCAATAAAATCTTACACGGGAGAATCTAGGCGCACCTTCAGCGCCACACCTGATCCCGCCTTTACCAGAACCGCCGATTTAAAATCTCGAAGGCGTGGCTCCATCTTGACAGTTGATATGGTATTTTCACTTTTATGAACTTCCAAAAATGCCCCTGAGAATCCGAAAAATGGCCTCTGTAACCATAGACGTTTTGTTAAACTTCTGCCAGAGACGATTTTCCAGAGAGCTTTTCTCTGTCCTGGAAAATCGTCGAACATATGGTGGGCGTGCGGGAGAGAGGAACCAACGTGCGCGGCATGCGGGAAAGCCAGCGCGCGGCTGCGAGGCCTGCTGCCTTGCGGGCTTGCGATAGGACATGCCTGCGGGCTGGCTGGCTTGCGGGGCTGGACTGCCTTGCGGGCTGGCTGGCTTGCTGGCAAGGCAAGCCTGGCCTGCCTTGCGGGCTGGCTGGCTTGCTGGTAAGGCAAGCCTGGCCTGCTTGCTGGGCTGGGCTGCCTTGCGGCTGGCCTGCTGGCTGGCTGCTCGGCCAGGTTGGCTGTCTAGGTGGCATGCCTCCGTGGTGGGTCCCACCTTCTCTCTCCTGGGTCCCACTTTCTCTCTCCTTTTTCTCTCTCCTCTAATTCTCTCACCTCTTCCATGCTTCACAGTACCTGAAACAAAGCTGCATCAAACTGTCACCTGTTTCACTGCCATATCGCCTGTAGGGTCCGCAGACACTCTCTCTCATCAAACTGGACCCAGTTAGCCCAATTTGCCAACAATTACAATATATAGGCCAACACTGAGGACGTTGTGGACTGTGACTTACAAGAGACTCTTGCAAGAACCTACAACCTTCCATGTGTCCACATATCTAGAACCTTCTGACTATATCTGTATACAACTGGAATACAGTTACAGTAAACTAAAATAAACTTACAATAACAGTAACACAATAACACTAAGAGATTGTATGCATGGGCCATTATAAACATGGGCCTGACCCACTGCTGTCACTTCTTGTCTGATGATCCATTATCCTCATTCCTCAATATCCCCCCTCAATTGGTGCGGTGGAGTGATCCACAAATCCAATTTGATACAAATGGCCATAAATTCTCTTCGAGCCAGAGGTTTAGTGAAAATCTCGCGTAGCTATATTTGAGATGAAACATATCTCGTACCAAGAATACCAAGAGCAATTTTCTCCTTGATGAAATGATAGTCCAGCTCTATATGCTTAGTTCGGGTAGCAAGACAGGGTTCACTGTCATATGTAGAACACTAACATTATCTCAAGTAGGATGAGGTTGCACAATTTCAATATCTCGAAGGAAATAACTGAGGTAATTCGGCAGCTGTGGTGGCCATTGTTCGATATTCCGCTTTCAGTACTATCAAGGCCAGCTTGCTTCGACAGGAGATTGTAAGAAGCAATCTCTCTTATTTGTAACAAAATAGAAACGAAAGAAAGAGAAGATGGAGAATAATGGAGAAGAGAGAAAGAGAATCAATGTGTGTGTATTCTCCTCTCCTATGGTGCCTTTATTTATAATCAAAGAGGAAAAACAATAGTTTAGGAAACTTACCTAATTACAATCATAAACCAATTAAGAAACTAAACCTAGACAAATTAGGAAATAAACCCTAACCAATAAGGAAACAAATAAACACTGGTGGAAACAAATCCACTACAATAAATGGAAATAACTAATATAGAAGCAAGAACATATGTAGCACCGATATTTGGGACCCACAGTATATCGTTAACTCTAACACTCCCCCTCAAGCTGGAGCACGGGGGAATGTAAGAGCTTCAGCTTGGAACAATATAGTAGTAGCAACAGTAGTTGTAGCAATAGCAGTGGCAGCAGCAGCAGTAACAGTAGTAGTAGCAGCACAGTATAGGTTACTGTGAACCAAGTAGTAAAGATCGCATCAGATATAGGTGGTAGAAGGTGCATCAGGTAGTAGAGGCGGCAATAGAAAAAGAAAATCTTAATCTTGAGCAGCAGTGTAGTAGTCACAACAAATAAGCAGTAGGTTGCATCACGTGCAACATTAGACATCATACAGTAGTAGGCTCTGACACGAGCAAGGTAGCAGTAGACTCCAACATGAGCAAAATAGTAGTAGGCTCCAACATGAGCAAGGTAGTAGTAGGCTCCAACATGAGCAAAGATAGAAAAAAAAAATCTCTTCCATCAATAGACACGAACCAACAAATAATAATAATCTTGAATTGATGACTTGAGTAGATAAGTAATCTTCAACTGATAACTTGATTAGATAAGAATCTTCATTCTCTCCCTCACGTGGAGCATTCCAAATGGACATGATAGTAGTAACAGGTAGACACCATACTGTAGTAGCAACAAGTAACATCTCGAAGGATGAACAACACAAGAAATCCCATAAACACGAGCAACAATGTAGTAATACTCCAAATATGTCACCCAAGCAAAGTAATACCAATTGATGTGGGATCTAGGTTTGAGAACCCTAATTGGATCCAATAATAGGCCCACCAAAATATATAAGCTCAAAATATGAGTGCAATGGCAAAACAATAATTAAATCAAAGTTTATATTGGTGAGTGGCACTTTTGTAATTTCAGACAAAATTCAAGAGAATGTGATACCCAAACAGATCCTTAAGACATGATAGGAATTACTTTAGAGACGAGGGCAGTGTGGGTATTCAAAAACAAGAAGGGTAACTTTAGATATCAATGGGAAGGAAAGGGGTAAAATAAGAAAGCAAGAAAATTAAAAACAATAAAACAAATCGTGCAATGTTGGTTGTCTTCAACCTCACGACTGAAAAAGAGGCGGAAAACCAGGTTTAAAGGAACTGATCAACTTAGCCTCTTTAGCTCCAATCGAACTGAAATTCTTAGCAAAGATTCGTAACTCATACCCCTTTGAAACCCAACAATTCAAACCAGAAACAAAGAAGATTCATTGAACAAGAACCTTGAAATTAGAACCTGGCGGTAGACTAGGTTGCAGACAAAAGTTCCAGATCTGGTTTTGTTAGCTGGAACAATTAATAATGATGAAAACTGGAGGACCAAGTCGCTTTAGGAAGGCAAACTAAATCCCCAAGTCTCAACTCGAACTTATCTATAACGAGAGAGTTCTAGCAATTCTACTCCCAACCCATATGTAACGTGAACAGCAGTAAAGGAGAAGAAACGAGCGACAACAGGAATACAAGTTAGCAGTAGGTAGATCCTTTGCGGCAGTAGTAGAACAACGACAATAACTACTAGTTCAGCAGCAACAATGTTATAAACAGTGTTAGATCAGCAAGAGCAGATTATGGCAGTAGTAGTTTACTAATAGTAAATAATAGCAGATCAGAATAGCAGTAGTACATCTGATTATGGTAGACGAGACTAGTGTCGATAGCAGTAGTAGAACGTCAGTAGTAGAACGTCAACAGTAGCTTGTGGCGGCAAGGGATCAAGGAATCTTTACTCGAGATACTCTTTGGAGATTCAAACATACGAAGTAGAACCAGAAATCGAGATTCAAGCACAACCAAAACTTCTTCAGATGCAGTAGTGGTTGCACACTAGAACGAGAGTCTTTAGTCTACTCTCAAAACGGTACCTGCTCTGATACCATGTAACAAAATAGAAAAGAAAGAAAGAGAAGATGGAGAAGAATGGAGAAGAGAGAAAAAGAATCAATGTGTGTGTATTCTCCTCTCCTATGGTTCCTTTATTTATAATCAAAGAGGAAAAACAATAGTTTAGGAAACTTACCTAATTACAATCATAAACCAATTAGGAAACTAAACCTAGACTACTTAAGAAATAAACCCTAACTAATAAGGAAACAAATAAACACTGGTGGAAACAAATCCACTACAATAAATGGAAATAACTAATATAGAAGCAAGACCATATGTAGCACCGATAGTTGGGACCCACAGTATATCGTTAACTCTAACATTATTTAATAATCCTAGTTGAGTAATCAAACGGGATGTACGTTGAAGATGCAGCTTGGATGGGCCAAGATTCCACAAAGGGCTCCATGGGTATTACTGTTGGACTTTATGTTGTCATTGTTGATAACTTGACTGATATGACAGTGTTTGTGAGCATACAGTCAAAGAAATCAGGAGAGAGAGTGTCAGTGTAGGAGAGAGAGTGTCAGTGCAGTGACAAAGCTGGAGCAACCTCATAGTTGGATTTTACAGTGTTCTACATCTCTTATAGTGTGTCTCAAATGGCTTGCTGTGAGTTAAATGGTATTCTACATCAAGTTTGATGAGAGAAAATGTCTGTGGACCCCACTGGTGATGTGGCATAGCTTTTCTGATGATGTGTCCGAGTTTCTGATGATGAGGCAGTGTTGCGGTATCTTGAAGCATTAAATGAAGATCTTCTAAAGCATGAAAAATGAAGAGAGAATGAAGAGAGAGACTGTAGAGAGAGAAACTGGAGAGAGAAAGAGGAGAGAAAAAAATGTGAGTGGGAGCGACAGGTGTGGTGGCAAGGTGACATGCCAACATGGCAGCCCACGGCACTTGACATGTATGCACACAAAGTTTGAAGTCCAAATTCCTAAGTTTATTGATTTTTTGGTTGTTAAGCTATGTTTGGAAGTCAATAAAAGAAAAGAAAAGAAAATTTTTGAATTGATGAAGAGAAATAGATACATAAACTGATCTTCGATATTATTTTTGTCTTATACTTTTTTTTTTTTTATCGAAACATATATAGCCTTATCCACTCATTAGATTGCTAGAAGCATCGTATTAGACACCAATATTTTTTCCAATTTTGTAATAGACACCCATTATCTTTTTCTTTTTTCTTTTTAATCTACAAATGCAATTTAAAAATTCTAGCACTATTGCGTAAGAGACATGAAATCGTTTTCACTCCCAAATGAGCTATCTTATATCTTGACAGGACTACAAGCATAAGACAAGTGGATGCTGATACAACATCTAGTTTCTTATAAATGATATTGTGAACATAATTAGTAAGTTTTGGAATGGAAAAAAATTTGGATACCGATACGTGTAGGCATTAAACGCAATTAGACTTTAATACAGGGGATGAAAATCCAATTCAAAAAATATATATATATATAATATGTATGAAACGCAATTAGACTTTAATACAGGGGATGCAAATCCAATTCAATATATATATATATATATATATATATATATATATATATATATATATATATATATATATATATATATATATATATATATATATGAGGTACCTCACATTTCAAAAATAATACCAGAAGTGATTTACGTTTCATACATATTATATTTGGGGTACCTCCTGTTTCATACATGTTATACTTGGGGTACCTTATATTTTTATACATTCAAATTTATCCTTATTTAGCATAACTTTCTTGGTCCCCTTTGACTTTTGCTCTCATCATCCCATCGCTGCAATGACTCACCACTAGGATTCTCCATGTGCTCATCTCCTTCTCAATTGCTGACCCCCTCTCCTGTGACCCTTCCTCACCGATGGTTGCTCATCACCGAGTCACAGATCTCGACTATGGTACACACCTCCGGTGAAAACTCTGCACCCCAATTTACTGCTTTTCTGACAGGTGTACCAATGATCAGAAACCAAATAATGGTTGATCAACAAGAAACGATTAATCCCTAAAAGTTTGAGGTAGATCTCACAGTTAACTTGGAGGATGCTAACATTAGGTAGGGATAATGTTGGAAATATGAAAAGAGGTACATCTGGTATGATTTTTGAAACGTGAGGTACCTCTAGTATGATTTCTCAAAAAGTGAGGTACCTCTGATGTAATTTACCTTAATTATAAACTTGCAATCTATGAAATTTCTCACAAAATTATTATTTCGTTAAACATAAAACACATATTGAAACATTTATAGTGTAAGTCATCATCCCTCAAACATAATTAGATAAAGACAGAATTCGAAACTGAAAGTAATAGAATCGATAATTGCAGTGTTGGATTAATTTAGGAGAAATGTGATACCCTTCTAATCTCTCACTACATTCTGGTCAAGTTTGATGAATCAGATCTATGAGAAAATGTAAAAGCTTCAGAAACCACCACTAGCTAAACTCGTGCAATTGAACTAGTTTTGACAATAAACAAAAAATGACAAGAAATAATTTGGATGGAGTAATTCCGGGGTGATGGTTGATGGCCACAATTCTAGGAAGAAGAGGGACTTCTTTAGGATAGGGCTGGAGTGGGATTTCAAGGATTTAGAAAAAAAAGTGAAAGTTTAGGGGGGGATTCAAATCGTCTCATTCCTGAGATTTGGGAGGCGTGGCGGCGACCCCACTGGATGGTCGCCATGTGGGGGTCGGATGAATCCGATCCCTCCGTTTGAGCCGACACTCTCTTGTCGGCTCGGCTTGTCGGCTCGAACGGAGGGATCGGATTCATCCGACTCCCACGTGGCGACCATCCAGTGGGGTCGTCGCCACGCCTCCTGAATTTCAGGGATGAGACTATTTGGATCGGTAGGAGGGGGGAGAGAGGGAGAAAGATACCCGCCGAAGTCAGAACAGCGTGGTTGAAGTGGTGATTTGGAAAAAGATTGGAAGAACAAAATAAGGTTTTGATGAGAAAAAAAAAAAAGAAAAGAAAAAGACAAATTTTCTCCATTTTGTTTATTTTTATTATTTTTTCAAACATAATTTTTACTTTTTTATTGTAATATAAGTAATTAAAATGTGTTCAATAATTTTCAATGTAAAACATACGAATATTTTCGAATGCAATTATATATTGTGAAAGAGACATGAAACAACGTTACCATTGACAAAAAAAAAATGATATGACTGGGATAGAGGCTTATAGCATAGAGTTCGGATCCACATCCTCTACTCCCAGAGATTCGGGAGGAAGGGCAGCGGCCTGGTTGGATGGACCGGGACTCGGGTGAATCCGAGCCGACACCCCCTTGTCAGCTCAGATTCACTCAAGTCCTAAGTATCAGCCATCCAACCAGACTGCCACCCCTCCTCCCAAAGCTCTAAAAGGAGAGGATTTAAATCCGTAGAATTCCCATAGAGTTCCTCATGATCAAGTGGTCATTTCCATCATTGTTTTCTTGCTGGTGAAAATGATAGACCACTGTGCAAGGCAAAACAGTTTTAAATGGTCCACATTTGAGAGGTTTTTTTTTTTTTTTTTTTTTTTTTTTTTTTTTTTTTGTAATTGGTCCCATTTGAAGTTGGAGATAACCAAATGTGATCCTTTGGTTCTGGATTTGAATTCTCGGCCAATGCAAACTTAAAGAATGAAATAGTTCTTTCTCACCCCAAGCATTAAAATGATTGAATAAACACAAATGCAGCTTGTATTATACATGAAAAGAATTGCATGGAGAAGAAACTTAAGAAATAAAAAAAAGTCTTGAAGCAATAATAAAAAGTAGGAAAAAAAATGGTCTGTAGCATTTTGCATAGCAGAGCATCCAGATCAGTTAGAGTGCATCGACCATATGTTCCAATGTACTCTCAATAGTCAAGATCAAATTTACTACACCAAAATATTACAGGCCAGACAATCTTGACCCTAAAAAATAAAAACAAATTTACACTGTTGTACAATTTAGATTCCTAAAAGAACCTATCAACAAGAAACCTGCAAACAGATTTTTTTTTTTTTTTTTTGATAATACAAAATTTTATTGGACATGATATCTTGAAAGGTACAAAGATTCTTTGGCCCCCAAAAAAAAAAAAAAAATCGAAACCAGACCATATTGCATCCAAGAAACTGAAAACTACCAACACAAACGACACTTTAATTAATCACCTCCCAAATAAGAACCATTTATATAAACATACACCCAATACCCGCCTATTTTTTCAGGCAAATGGCTCTGATACCAAAAGTGACTCAGGATCTAAACACAAGACCAGAGTAATAATTTTATGCGGAAATTGAATTTGAAATAAAACCGACCATTAAGGCGGTATATGCAAGATGCAAAAATAATTTATATAACATAAACTGAAAGTAAAATGAAATACAAGTTACAATCAGAAATGAAATATAAAATGCAAGTTGAAATGAAAACAGAGTACTGAAAGAACTTAAAAGAACTTACAGGACACTGCTACAATTTGATAGCAAGGTTACAAGCTTCGAAGAAGGATGAACCTAAAGCTATGGAGGTTTAAGTACAGAAGGGATGCTAAGAAACTAAAGGAACACTCGTTGGTGAAGTCTCCCGCCTTCGAGGGTGAATGCTCTCTCTAACTTCTATCTTCTGACTCTAGTTTGCCTCCCCGAATGAAGAAGAGTTCTTCTCCATTTATAGAAGAAGTCTTGGAGTGGCTTGGAGCCTTGGATCCCATCTTGATGTGAGTGTGGGGCCTCTTTGAAAGTTGATTGCAATTTGTCTTCCATTTGTCTTCCATTATCTTTTGCTTTGTTGAAAATGGAATCTCTTTTGGAAAAGAAATGCTTTGCTTTTAAAAAGTAAAAGAGTAATAATTCTTCTTTTGACTTTCTTTGAGAATTATTCTCCATCACTTTGCTTTTGCTTTTGTCTTTGTCGGCCGTGAATCACGGGAGTTGATCACGGGATTTGATTCTTCTAGATCCGCACCGAGGCATTCCACATGTCCGGAGACACTGTTTTCCCCTTTAGTTTGGATCAGAGTTTATACCGTATTGGTGTGGGCCCGATAGTGGCTTGACTATCTAGACTGAGATAGTTACAGAATACGTTTGGATACGGTTACGTATTATACCCGACTATCTATACTGAGATAGTAACAGAATACGAATGGATACGGTTCCATATTATACCGAATGCAATTTGATACGGGCTGCATTAGACCTGAATACCTTTTGATACAGGTGGTATTATACCTGAATACAATTTGATACAGACTGTATTAGACCTGAGCCATTCTTTTGTTGACGTCATGGCTGACGTGATCCCAACATCATGGTCTGGAATCTGACCGTCTATCCTTCCATCATATTGTCGATGTTGGCATCGCCAATAGTATCGAAGGAATAGGGTGATCTCGTGGGGGACCCACAATTTGGAGAATCTTGGGAGTCGAGCTCATTGTCACTGTCCCAATAATTCCATTTGAATGCTTCATTGTTTTGGTCCAGCAACTTGGTGACTGCCAGACTGGCATTGATTTGATTGCTGGTGATGGCATAAGCCAGTTGAGAATCTTTTGGCATCTTGGATGGTCCTGTGATGATTGTCCTTCGACCTTCAGCAAGGATTTGTGTACTGCTGCAGGAGCAACAAGATAACTTGTTTTGGAAGTTGTAGATGCTTGTTGTGCGAATCTCTTTGAGATCCATTTTGGCTTCTGGAGATGTGATGGCGGGTCATACATCATCGGACCTTGGAATGATGCGGATGTAATTTGTGGTTGGGATGAATTCTTGGTACTGCCCGTCTTTAATCCATTCTGGAGGAATGGTGATGAATTTGAGACGTACTGGCTGATCAAGAAAATCGAACCCTTTGATGGCGTTGATCAGGATTTCTGATAGACCACATAAGTCTTGGGGACTATGTGTCCATAAGATTTTTGATGAAATCCATTTCATACAACCATAATTTGAAGTGTTGGGGATGATTTGCTTTGATGTTGCATTGGTAGAACCCTGGTACACTGGAAGGTGCAGGGGTAAAAGTTGAAGTCCAATGGACATTTGGGTTTGCAAGTTTTTGATGGAAAGCTAACCAGGATTCCTCAGTCAGGGTATGATGGGGAAGATGGCTAGATTCATAGTCAAAGTTTGCTTTTGGTTGGGCCATATGTTGGGCCAATTGATGCATAACGGCTATAAAATCGGCTTTGTTGGAACTTTGAAATTGATGCAACATTTGGTTCAATATTTGATGTTGGTTTGGGTCCAGTTGGTGGTTGGTCCGAAAAACTGGAAGTTTGGTTTGTGATCTTTTTGGCAAAGACTCCAGCCATAACGGATTTGATATGCCTTTACCACGAGCCGTTTGCTGTGGGCTAGCCAAAACTTTAACCGGGTTTTGGTCCGTTTGGTCACCATAATTGATTGGTGAAATTTGATGATTTGTTGATTTGTCCATTCCTGCAGGGAAAACAACTCTCTGTCCACAGATGTTAGTTGTAATGCCAGAATTATCAACAAAATTTGGTTTGATTGAATTTAAAAATGGTTGGCCGAGGATTATCTCGGTGTTGAGATTTTGAACCAGAAAGAAAGTCTTGGTAATTTGAATATTATTTATGCAAATTTTGACATTTGTTAATTTTGAATGCACATGCAAATTTGATCCATTAGCTCCGGAGGGTCTATGAGAAGTTGGTTCGAAATACTGGTTAGGAACCAGATGTTCTTGAATGCAATTTGATTGAGCACCAGCATCAACGAGTGCAATTGATTGTAAACTAAATGTATTTGAAATAATCAAATTTGTAGGTATATACCATGGAATGTTTTGGATGGTATCCACAAAATGATTAAAATTTTGAAATTTGATGTTATCAATTTCTTGATAAAGAGTTTTGACATCCTTTTGAGCCATTAATTCAAAATGTTGGATTTGAGAGTTTGGCAACTGATTTTCTTTTGAAAATCTTTGGTGAATTTGACTGAAATCGTAATTTGGGGTTGGAATAAATTTCCTTTGAGAATTTTGATTTCGATGTAGAGAAGCGGAAAGCATCTCTAAATATTTTTGTTTTGACTCTTCTGAACCCACATGATCAGAGAGATAATTTGGGGTTGCTTGTCGAAACATGTCGACAGTAGATCCTGCAGAAGTGGATTCTTTAGAATCATTGTTTTGACAAATCAATCCATTGTCATTTTGATGACTTAATGTGATCATTTTGATCATATTTATTTGAGAAAAGTTTTGGATTAAATTTTCTTTGTAGCGTTTTCGGCACCACCGTTTGAAAATGTTATATTGAATTAATTTGTGGGAGGCGCAATATCCTTTTAAGAGATTGCGTTTGAAACCAGAGTTTGGCCATTTGTGAGGAATCATTTGTCCTGGTTTATCCTTAAAAAGTTTGAAGTTGATTGTGAACTTTTTATGGGTTTGATTAATTGGAAGAATCTTAGAATCAATGATCTGATTCGTAGAATCTTTGAGATGAATTTTGATAAAAGATTTTTGATCTTTTTTAGGAATTTGAGATATCTCTGGAATATCTAGTTTTTGTTTTTTGGTTTTTTGAATTGAGTCAGACTCAAAATTTGTGATTGGATTAGAACATCTGTCATGAGGAGATGCAGATATAATAATCTTTTTTGGACTGCCAGTTTTGTGTTGGAAAATCGGGTCTTTTTGTTTGAAGGTGGGTTTTGATTTAGACCTATAGTCTATCAATTTTGATTTTGATGTAAACTCATAGTTTACAGAATTTTGATGAGTTGTTGGGATAGAAAATCCTTCCACTGGAAGAGTGGGATTTGGATAATCAATATTGAATTTTGAATGGGCATTCTGTTTTTCTAATATAGACAAAACAGGGACCCTGTGGGGGAATCTAGAAGTAGATGCTTGGTGGGTGGCCAGATCTACTACTTTTGGATTTTGATTTGGAATAGAAGAATTTTCTTCAACTATTCGAGTTTTGGAGGAAATTTGAAATTCAGAAAACCCTTGCTCATAGGGTAATCGAACAATGTGTTTTTGAAGTGACCGGAATGCATCTGGAAATTCAGAACATGATTTATGTTCGAATTGTTGTCGCAACTCCTTGATTTGATTTTGAACTGATGATTGTTTTAAACGTTCCTCAATATGATTGCTTGAGAGTTCTTCTTTGAAAAACTCCATATGAGTTTCTTTGTTTTTGATAGATCTTATTGGGTGATCTAAAGATTTGGATGTTTGGTTTATTGTCTGAATAAACTTAAACATAATTTGTTGGCCAAAGGCCTTTGTTTTGATTCTTTTATCTGTGACAGAAAAAGGTTTGATTTGATCTAGGAAAGGTTGACCTAGAATTATGTTTGTGTTTAAGTCTTTAACTAGGCAAAATTACTGTTGAAGACAAAAACCTTTGTTGCAAATGTGGACATTTGATAATTTGTAATCAACCTGGAGGAATGTACCATTTGCTCCAGTGAGGTTTTGAAACGTCTTTTCAAAGAATTGAGTAGGAACCAATCCTTCTTTGAGACAATTTAATTGGGCACCTGAATCAATCAATGCATGAGTTTTGATTTTGAAAACACCAGAGATGACTAACCGGATGGTGGTATACCATTGCTGCCAAATGGGTTTATGAATTGTTTGGACTTGTAAGGCATCCTTTTGATCAGATCCAGATGTTGAATCTTTCAATTTGGAAATCTCACTTTTGATTTGTTTAATTTCTTTTTGGAGATTTTGCATAGTGACTTCAGAAGATAAATTCTGAGATTTGATTGGTTGGCCTATAGGGTTGTTATTTGATTGGCTTGATGTAATCATGCCAATGGTTTGATGCAAATTTAGGCTATCATTTTGAAGTTCCCAATTTTGGTTGATCCGTCGAACAGGATTCAATATTGAATTTTGTTTTTGGATTCTTGCTTTGTGTAAAACAGTTCTATATCTTTGATATTTTCACTGTTTACAAATTTTGGGATTTGTTTTCAATTTTGAAGAGATTTTGTTTTGACCAAGTCGTTTGACTTGTTGGTTTTGAGGATGGTCAGGTGGTGACCGTTGATGGAGCATAAATCGGGCCATAGGACCTTGTTTCCTAGGGTCTGTTTGGTGATTTTGTTCCATAGTTTGATTAACATTTTTTAGTTCCTTAATTTCTAAGGATTTTATAGAAATGTTAATTTGCTTGGGAAACTTTCCCTTTTGATTTTTAGAAATTGAAATTGTCTTAGATTCTAACAAGTTATTGTTAGGATCTTTAACATTGATTTTGAGAAGATAATCTTTTGAATTATCTTTTTGAGTTTGACATTCTTGAGAAGGAATGGTTGGTTCCTTATCAGGAATTTGTTTTGAATTTTGAGTAGAGTTAGGCTGTGTGCCGGACTCATTTGGTTTTGATTCACCAGTTCCTTCTGCAGGAATCATGACTTGTTTTGAAGTAGATGGAAGGTTGGACTTACCGTCTACTAGTTTGGTTTTGGATGAGGATCCTTCAACTATCCGGGATAAATCCGGTGGGATAGCTGGTTTAGGATCATCTATTAATTTCCCTCTATTATCTGGAGGATCTCCTAGTTTCAGGGATCGACCTTGATTTATAAGAATGGATATTAATAAATCTTTTGATTCTTGGCTAAGATTTGCAATCTTTTGTTCTCGAGTTTGGGTTTTGAGTTTCCTCTTTCTCCGTTCCATTGCATCATCTAATCCATTAAAGAAATTGATGAGTTCTGGATGGATTCGAATATGAGGAAAAGGATATTTGATGTTATGAATTTGAGTATAAACATCTAGATAAACATAAAAGGACATGGTCCATTCTATGGTTTCCATATGGTCATACCAATTTTGTTTTATGCGTTGTTGTTCTTCATGAGAGAAATAGTTAAAAAACCAATCTCTTTTGAGTCTATGCCTAGGAAGATCGAAATCTATCCTAAGTGTTGGTTTGTCAATTTGGAATTTTTCAAAAATTGGTTTTGGTTTTGGTATAAAAGGAATATAGCAATTTTGATAAATATTTGAAATACCAAGTTGAAAACCGCATTCTGTCCATGATGTACTAGAATCTGCTTCATGAATGATATTAGAAAATATTTTTCTAAATAACAAACAGAAATTGGGAATAGTGTAAGATAGTTTGGTTGAGTTATACTCTTACCCACTAAATGGAAATAGTGTAAAATATTTTGAAATAATTAAGCTACCGTCTGCAATATACTAGGAATAGTGTAAAGTATTTTGAAAGAGTTATGCTCTTACCCTCCGTACCGGACAACGGCAAGGGATTGGTTAGACCTTGTTCAGGCCCAGACCCTGTCGTGTTCGTCGGGACTTACAGTCTCATCTGCCCTTCACGATCTAGTCTTATTGCCATATACCTCCGTCTAGTCCCTCTCTCCGAGGTGGAATTTAAGCAAACAACCGGCAAAATACTAACATACACCTAATATTGATGCTAGATCTAAGCTTAACAAAGACAAAATATAAAACATACGTCCACTATGCAGGGATTAAGTAAACAACAAACAAAATATAAACATACACCCATATATATATATATATATATATATATATCATCACAATTAACAATGGAAAGAAAGAACGAGTTTAATCCTTCAACCAGAAATACATGAAATGTAAGAGTTTACAATCCCTACACTGAAGATTAATGCAGAAGATAAATACCTCCAGTGTGACTTGTTCCAACCATTGTCCGTTCAACCGATGTCCTCTTGATCTACTCTGATATGCCCTGCTCCACAAAGAAAAGAAAAGAGAGAGGGGAAGGAGGTAGGGTTTCTATGTACTCCTTAATCTCAGACAAAAGAGAATATAATGGAAATTCTCTGATTGCTTAAGTGTACACAGGACCTCACCCTTGGATTATTTATAGATCAATCGTCTCCTCCCATTAAGGATCGACGATGATCTGGGTGCCACATGTCACAGGATCCTAATGTTAATCAATCAACTTAGGTGGGACCAGGTGGCATGTGGGCCACCCAACTTACATTCTCCCACTTGGCCCATATTGCCACAAGGCAAGCCACTTTATGATTATTAACATGATGTATGGCCATACAGTAATTTTTAGATCCTTCTTTATGGACTTGTTCTTTATGTTCATAATAAAACTCCCAACCCATGAATCATGGTGGTGCATGTCCCAGTATTGAAGTACAATGGAAACACTCCCTTCCATGTATTACAATAGATTGTTTATTTTACGATGAACCTCAATTGTGACTACCCTACTTTATAGAATCAATTCAATAATCGATTCAAGGGTCAAACTTTATTGCCTAGAAAACTTTATAGGCATCTGTCATTACAAAACTTTATGTATACAACAAAATAAATGACAGAAAATAACTTTATTTCGAGTCGTCAAAACTTTATATTGCAATATCATAAATAAAACATTCAAAAAAACTTAATGATTTATATAGTCCCTTATGATCCACGTGAACTACATACACCTTGGGCGGAAGCCCTTTAGTGAAAGGATCAACTATCATATCATTAGTATCAATATATTCTATTTGAACGCAACGAACTCGAATGTCTTCTTTAACAACAAAATACTTTATCTCAATGTGTCGACAGCGACTCATTGAGCATGTGTTGTTAGAGAGACGTACTGCTGCAGTATTATCACAGTAGATCCTTATAGGTCTTTCACTAAAACTTATGACCTCAAAACTATGATAAACTACCTCAATCATAATGCCTGAGAAATTACTTTATAGCACGCCACCACTTCCGCTTCAATAATAGAAGAAGCTGTCTTAGGTTGCTTTACGCTGCGCCAAGACACTATTCCTCTAACAAACAAAAATGAAGCCAGAAGTGTACTTCCTTGTATCTCCACATTTAACAAAATCTGAATCTGAGTAACTGATTAGGTTCAAAACATCAACATGTCTATATATGAGCATGTGATCCTTGATGCCCTGTAGGTACCTCAGTACTTTCTTTGCTATTGTCCAATGTGGCAAATCAGGGTTCTTTCGAAACCTACCTAATACTCCCACTGAATATGAGATGCCAGGTACAGACCTGAACATACATCAAATTGCTTACTACTGATGCATAAGGGATATTTTGCATTGTCTGCTATTTCAGATTGATCTTCGGACATTGCTCTAGACTTAGTCTGTCGCCTTTAACAAGAGGTGCTACACTTGATGAATATTGCTTCATCTTGAACCGTTCCAAAACTTTGTCAACAGAACCCTTCTAGGACAGTCCTAAGGTCTTAAGAAACCTGTCCATGTGAATCTCTATGTCTAAGACATTGGAGGCTTCACCCATATCATTTATGTCAAAGTTTTGGGTCAAGAAATATTTAGTCTCGTGTAGCATCCCCAGATCATTGCTAGCTATAAGAGTGTCATCCACATATAACACCAGTATGGTGAAACTAGTTCCCTTGATCTTTATGTAAATGCATTGATCAGCTCGATTCTCCAGTATTTCAATTTTTTGTTCCATTATTGGTGCTGCTTAGCTGGGTTGTGGAGCAATGGATCTTGCCCTTCTCCAATCGGGTTCCCCTTTTTGTCACTGTGTGAGCATCCACTCAGTATAGAAGTCATCGATGTCGGCTTTTAGTAGAAGAGCTTAACAGAAAATGGAAACAAGTCATATATTTAGAGAAAGAGGGGGTCATTAAGTGAAAGTAAAATGATTAATGTACCCTTTCCCGGCCCCCACAACCCCATCTCTATCTCCCCCTACATATATATGAACGCCAACCCTCCCTACAACCCCAAGCTCCATCTCCCACCGTTCCCTGCAACACGTAACCACGTTCTCCCAACCCTGTCTTGCACCTGCCCCTACCTGTTCTCTCCTCTCCTGCCTTCAACCTCCAACCGCCAACCCTCTGCCCTTGTGCGCACATCCAAAACCCCAATAGAAGCCGTGTCGTGCCATCGGACGTCGTCCTTGAAGACTCGAATCAAAACCCATTTGCGTTCATAGGTCTTCTTATTGAAGCACCATTGTGAAAATCAGGGCATGGAAGACAGCTGTAGTGATACTTCCGTGGGTCTCTTCGGTGAGCGTTTTGAATGGGGTGAAAGACTGTGTGTTCGCCATGTAGTTGGGGAAGTTTGAGTAACCCCTGAAAAGCTGTCTGCGCAAATGCCCTTGGCAGGTGTCACCGATGCATTCAATTCTCCTGCGTTTGCAAAACGAGGAGTGTTTTATGCCATGGAAAACCTACACTGTGGATTGATGTCGTGTGCTTGCTTCTTGATTTGTCAAATCGTTCCTGAAATTTCAGATTTTTTCTCCCAGTGAAAGAAATGTAATTTGACTGTGAACCTAATGAACTTTTTAAATTATAAAGTTTGAAACTTACAATGGATTTACACGAACGGAGTTCTTGTTGAAACCAAAGCTTGGTGCATGATCAATTTATCTATAGAGGAGGCACTGCAACAACTGCTCCTAAATCGGCACCCAAAATAGGGATTTCCAATACATCCCTTGGGGAGCTATTATCCTCATTAGACTCTGGTTTCTCCGGCCTGACCTGAGATTCTCTTTTTGGGTTTCTTCGGTTACCGCATAGAATGATGAAATAAATGCCGGATTGAAGATTTCAACCTCTGGAGATTACAAAGAAAAGAACTATATAAACTTTTGATAATCAAACAAACATACTTCCGTCGAAGTCATCTGCGATTCTATATCAAGTGATCTATATATGAGAAGTGAAAAGGAAGCTGAAGAGACGAGGGAGACTGTTATTGGTATTAGGAGGGAGAAGGAAGATTTTGCATAAGAGGAAGATAAAGGTTGAGAGGATTGATGCTCATCAGAATTACTCACTGCTGCACCAAATGCAAATGATGAAAGGTGTGGAGACTGGTGATAGATGTAACAGATCCTTCTTGTTCAAATCTCGATTGATTTTGTTAGAGGTCTCTCTTTCTTTTTTCTGATTATGAAATATAATCACTTGGTCACCGGTGACGATGGCGATAAAGGATGAGAATGAGACAATGGATTCTTTGGATGAAGCATACAGAGAGAGAGAGAGAGGAAGGAGAGAGAAATAGGGGAGATTTAGTGGCGATTAGATGGGTTGCAGCCTCTATGTGGGAGGGAAAGAGAGTGGGTGAGATTTCAAGGGAATTGAAGGGGTTGTGAGTAGCAACAAGGAAGAGGAGAGAGTTCGAGGGTTTTAAGGTGTTAATATAAAAGGGTAAAATAGTAACTTCCCAATTTAAGTAAAGGAAATTTTAACATTAAAAAAATTTCCCACCTTGCATTTCGTACTAATGGGGATTTACATTGTTTCCTCCCGGGGTTTGGGAGGAGGGGGACGCCCCGTTAGATGATCGACAAGTGGGGTTCGGGTGAATCTGAACCGATATCCCTTGTCAGCTCGGTGTCGGCTTTGATGGAAGATTCAGATTCACCTGATCCCCACGTGTCAGTCATCCAATGGGGGTCTCTCCCTTCCTCCAAAACCTCTAGGAGGAAAGGATGTGAATCCTACTAATGGAGTGGGGTTGAACGTTATAACTTATAAAGTTTAGGAGATGTCCACTTTATTGACTTAGGGGAGCGTTTTGTCTTTCTGGCATTGCATAGCTTAGTTCTATGAAAATTTCTTTATTTTTTAACACTTTTGCCAATAACACCATGGAGGACTAACCATGTTATAACAAGAAATCCAATGGGTAAAATTGGAATTCTTGTAAGAAAACTACAATCCATATGTATGTCTATGCGGAATAAGATTCGACATACCCGTAGTGTAGGGATCTATTCCAGCCGGTGTCCGTCCAACCGATGTGTCCTCTTCTGATTCACTCTGATACGTCCTTCTGCACAAACAAAAGAGAAGAGAGAGGGGAAGGATTTCTCTGCACTAACTGTATTCCCAGACAGAGAACGTGATGGAGTTTTCAATTTCTATCAGTGTGCACAGGACCTTACACATTAGTATTTATAGACCAGCCGTCTCCTTCTATCAAGGATGGACGGTGATCTGGGTGCTACATGTCCTAGGATCCTAATGCTAATCATCCAACTTAGGTGGGCCAGGTGGCATGTGGGCCACCCAACTTACATTCTCCTACTTGGCCCATATTGTCACATGGCAAGCCACTTTATGGTTATTAACATAATGTATGACCATACAATAATTTTCGGATCCTTCTTTATGGACTTGTTCTTTATGTTCATCATAAAACTCCTAACCCATGAATCATGGCGGTACATGTCCCAGTATTAAAGTACAATGGAAACACTTCCTTCCATGTATAACAATAGATTGTTTATTTTACGATGAACCTCAATTGTGACTACCCTACTTTATAGAATCAATTCAATAATCGATTCAAGGGTCAAACTTTATTGCCTAGAAAAATTTATAGGCACATGTCATTCCAAAACTTTATGTATACAACCAAATAAATGACAGGAAAAGAAATAATTTTATTTCGAGTCGTCAAAACTTTATATTGCAATATCATAAATAAAACATTCAAAAAACTTAATGATTTACATAATCCCTTGTCATCCACGTGAACTACATACACCTTGGGCAGAAGCCCTTTAGTGAAAGGATCAACTATCATATCATTAGTATCAATATGTTCTATTTGAACGCAACGAACTTGAATGTCTTCTTTAACAACAAAATACTTTATCTCAATGTGTCGGCAGCGACTCACTGAGCATGTGTTGTTAGAGAGTCGTACTGCTGCAGTATTGTCACAGTACATCCTTATAGGTCTTTCAATAAAACTTATGACCTCAAAACTGTGATAAACTGCCTCAACCATAATGCCTGAGAAATTGCTTTATAGCACGCCACCACTTCCGCTTCAATAATAGAAGAAGTTGTCTTAGGTTGCTTTACGCTGCGCCAAGACACTACTCCTCCAACAAACAAAAATGAAGCCAGAAGTATACTTCCTTGTATCTCCACATTTAGCAAAATCTGAATCTGAGTAACTGATTAGCTTCAAAACATCAACATGTCTATATATGAGCATGTGATCCTTGATGCCCTGTAGGTACCTCTGTACTTTCTTTGCTATTGTCCAATGTGGCAAACCAGGGTTCTTTCGAAACCTACCTAATACTCACACTGAATATGAGATGCCAGGTACAGACCTGAACATACCTCAAATTACTTACTACTGATGCATAAGGGATATTTTGCATTGTCTGCTATTTTAGATTGGTCTTCGGACATTGCTCCAGACTAAGTCTGTCACATTTAACAAGAGGTGCTACACTTGATGAATATTGCTTCATCTTGAACCGTTCCAAAACTTTGTCAATATAATTCTTCTAGGACAGTCCTAAGGTCTTAAGAAACCTTTCCATGTGTATCTCTATGTCTAAGACATTGGAGGCTTTACCCATATCATTTTTGTCAAAGTTTTGGGTCAAGAAATATTTAGTCTCGTGTAGCATCCCTAGATCATTGCTAGCTATAAGAATGCCATCCACATTTAATACTAGTATAGTGAAACTAGTTCCCTTGATCTTTATGTAAATGTATTGATCAGCTCGATTCTCCACAAAACTAGGATGTAATCGTGCTATCAAATTTCAAATACCACTATCGGGAAGCTTGTTTCAATCCATATATGGATCTCTTAAGCTTGCATACTAGATGATCACCTTTATCCGAAGTAAAAACCTTCAAGTTGATCCATGTATGCCTCCTTAATCAGATCACCATTCAAAAATGCCATCTTGACATCCATCTGGTGCAGCTCAAGATCATAGTGAGCCACCAGTGCCATAATGATCCCCAAAGAATCTTTTCTAGACACGGACGGAAAGGTTTCTTTATAATCAATGTTAGCCTTCTGATTATAACCTTTTGTCACAAGTCGAACCTTGTATCTTTCAATATTGCTATGTGGGTCCCTTTTAGTTTTGAAAATCCATTTACACCCTACAGTAGAGGTGTCCTTAGGCAATTCTACAAGTTCTCATACTAAATTCTTTGACATAGATTCTATTTCATCCTTCATGGCATTATGCCATAAAATGGTATCTATACAATCCATAGCCTGTGAAAATAATATCGGATCATCACTTATTCCAATATTAGTTTTATAGTTTTGGATATACACTTCATAATCTGAAGGGATTGCCGATTTTCTCTCTTTCGATGATCTCCTTAAAACTTGTGGTTCAGGATTGGTTTCTTGATTCTAGACCACCGGTTCAAACAACAACTGGTTCCTGATGTGGTGTATCCTGATGTGATAATTCATCATGAACAGGTAGTGTTGTTCATGAACCATAGGTACCACTGATAAATGGATAAATCCCTGACCACTAGATGTAGAAGGAATTGTCGATACATCTTGTTCTTTGGACTCAATGTTTCGACTCTGTATACTCCCACTGTTGTTGTCATCCTCTAGAAATTTGGCAACTTTAGACTCTACAATGGTAAGACTATATGAGGGACAATAAAACTTACAACTCTTAGAAGTTTCAGAATAATTAATGAAATATCCACTGACTGTTCTAGGGTCCAACTTCTGAAGAAGTGGATTATAGACTCTTATTTTGGCTTGACAGCCCCATATGCGAGTATGCTTCAAACTAGGTTTCTATCCATTCCACAACTCAAAAGGAGTTTTAGGAACCGACTTGGATGGTATCCTATTCAAGATATATATCGCTGTTTTAAGAGCTTCACTCCACAACAGATATCTGTATGTATGATTTCTAGTAGTTCAGTTGACCTTCTGGCACCTTTCTTGGTTTTGTTAGTTTGCTTTCCCTTGATGCAGTCCACACATAATCCTAGATCAGTGAAGTCAAGAGTCTCAAGGATTCCATCATTCACTAATCTTTTAATTCTGTCACTAGATATGTGACCTAATTTAAGATGCCGCAACTGAGAGGATTTCTCATTCACATTCATTCTCTTTATGCCAATATTATTTACAGAGAGTAAACTACTTTCATATGTTGGATCTAGATTTAAGAGAAATAAATCATCAACTAAAGAACCTGAACCGATGAATACATCATTTTTTTTAAATCCTTATTTCTGTACTAGAAAAATTAAACACATAATCCAAAGGTGTTAATCTAGAAAATAGAAATCAGATTCTTTGCAAAAGATGGAACATAAATGGTTTCTCCTAAATCCAACACATATCCGGATTGCAATATCAATCTATAGACACCTATAGCTTCCACTTGAGATTTCATCCGATTTCCTGAATGGATGTCTCTCAGTTTCTTTCGGAAGTATTGTCTGCAGGAAGCCTTGTATTGTATTGGCCACATGGATTGATGATCTAGAATCAATCCACTAGTTATTTGAATGAGAATCAACTAAATTTGATTCATAACAAAACAAAATTCCTGAACTGAGATGTCCCTCATGTGCATGATGTAGTTACACACATCATCCTTACCATTGTAACTTAATGAGTCTGATTTTTCCATTAGAGTGCTTACTAACATCTTGTTTGAACTCACAAACTGAGCATCAATTGCCTTCATGTAGTCAATGACCTTCTTACATTCAGGAATTGATCATTTAATGCTCTTGTCAATATTGTTCATGACAAGCATTAGGCTCAAGTGGTTAGACCGCTCCCACTTATCATAATGAGCAATTTGGACTAGCGTACTGGAATCCGTAAGAGTAGCGGGCTCTCCTATACGGAGTGCCATATCCAAATCCATGCATTCTAAGGTTAAATAAATCTCCTATTTCCAATCTGAATAATTTTTCCTAGTAAGCATTTGGGAGACTAATCTGGTAATAAACTGCATACAACAATAAGGAAGTTTAGATTTATTGGAGTACAACTTTATACTGGTATCAACCCACGTCAATAATCAGTAACACACTAAAATTAATTATAATCTACCTGTGGGCTAAACTTATAATCAATTTTAGTATGTGAAACTTTACACTAAGTTGATTAACATCAAACTTAAGTGACAGACTGATGTATCCTACAAAATTACCTGTGGACTAAGATTATAGTCTACATCTGTCTAGGTCTGTATTAATAAGACTAGAATGCTACACTACAATTCAGAAGGTTGTTCCACACCTGTAGGCAGAAGAAGGCTGTCACACCCCAAATTCTGATCCAACCAGAATGGTGTGAGTGAACCGTCATTGAACCAACGGTTCACACCAGGATCTCGAATAGGCCGTGTCCACCCATACAAACCAATTACACATAACCACAATCAGAATATAAATATACAGCGGAAGACTTTAAATAGAATGAACTGAGTATCTATTGATAATTTAAATAAATATCCCATTATTCAAATTCAATCACATAAAATAAATATCTATTACATCTCTTAATAACAAACAAAAATAACTGAAACAAATAAATAAACAAATCACAGGTACACGCAGAAGGGGCACTCGCATGAAGCGTCATGCTCGTCCTGTCCTGCCTGTACATCCAACACCGCAACACCACCATACGCCGGAGCGTTTACGTAATCGTCCACAGTATATCCTGCATCCACATCTAAAAACAATGTATATACAAAGGGTGAGCACACAACACGTCTCGCAAGACAATCGAACAGTTTCACAAGATTATGCATGAGTAACAATCATTTTATCTTGTGGTCCGATTTTAAGTTTGCAATGTGCTATAGAAAGGTTTGGTGGCCCCCCGCACCTCTATACACGAGTGTGTGGCGTCGCACGAGAATCACACTACCACCAACCCACATGCACCCATCATGGAATAGAGATAGAGCTAAGGTATACCCGCACCTCCCCGATACTCTACCCATACCAAGTACCTAAGCCCCTCGGCCGGGGCTCGCAAACCGGGCTCGCAACTAACCAATCCTATATGTCAACAATGTATGCTCTATCCCAGACAGCCGTCTACGGCATAGAGATAGAGCTAGGCGTGCAGGGCCGGGTCGGAGACCTCCAAAACCTCACCTCCCCCCGATACCCTATCCGCAACTAACCCACTAGGATAGAAACAATACGCTGGGTAGACCCTACCCCAACACAACTCCCTACGGCATAGAGATAGAGCTAAAGCATCGTGGACAAGGCGGCGTCGACTCGGAATCCTCGGTACCACCCAACGATGGTCGGGACAACATTAATATCGGAGACCAACGTACCACGATCTTCCCCGATACCCCACCCGTACCAAGCATGTTAAGATAGAATACTACAACAGGTGCCGGTGTGAAGAGCAATCCCGGGCCCATGCCCCACTCCACACACCAACGAAAACAATCACATGCCTAACAATCACATCCTATGAATGCATGAACAATAATAATAGCGGAAAGTAAAGGATGGCATGTGAATATGCACAAACATCACATCATAGATATTCAATGATTAACAACGATTTACTGTCCATTAATTATTAGGTTTAGGTCAGATTCCCTTACCTGACGCTCGTTCGATTACTTGCTCCACGTCACAAGATCCAAACGACAAGTCACAGCGTCCTACATAATATTAGGGTTTCATTAGAATATATTATTTAGGGTTTCATGTTGGTCGGAAACCAACATGGATCACAAACTGCCCTCACAGAGCTGACCCGGTGGCATGTACCGGTCGCGGCTCGTGGGAAAGACTGGCGACCGGTATGGTCAGCCGGTCCCCACAAACAACCTCCCGAGAGGTAGCGGTCGCAACATACCGGTCGCACTATGTGCAACCGGTATAGTCGACCGGTATGTCTCCGGAAGACCATACATGGGTTCTTCGATTGTCGTCGATCATCCTCCACGGATCTTCGGGGTTTCTCCTATCCATCCTAAGTCTAGGCTTTGAGTTAGAGCTATCCCTAACTCATTCAAGTCTTGTTTCGATAAATATCATCTCGAAACTCGAATCTAGGGTTTGACGGCAACTTAGGGTTTATTGGCCAATTTAGGGTTTTAGATCAATACCTACTTTGCATGGTATTGATCCACCCACACAATTATCATAGGGTAAGAAGATGGATCCAAACACTTACCGTTGACAGGTGTAGCGAGAGCTTCGTCAAACGGTAATGGCGGCACCTCCTTCTTCTTCCTAGCTCCTTCTCCTCTCCAAGCTCTTTCTCTTCTCTAGGGTTTGTGAGAGACAATGGAAAGGATTTGAGGGGTTTAAAGGTGTATTTATAGGCTAGAAATAGGGTTTAGTAACCCTACTAGGATTAGGAAACTTCTAGGATTCGAAATCGGGAAGCGGGACCGCAGAGACCAATTTCAAATTCCCGCACATAGTTGTGCGGGCCATACCGGTCGACCGGTACCATCATCCGGTACCATCGACCGGTATACCTAAAATCAGGTATAATTGGTCGACTTCGGTCCGATTTCGTACCTGTTTGTTAACCGCTTGCCCCGTCTGGCTCGGTGATGATCGGAAGACCTGTCACGACACAAAACCAAGGTTTAGACCGGGTTTTCAGAGTGCGGGTCTTACAAAGGCTCCCACTGTCTTGCAGTTTCACATTCTACCTTATTCCATCTTCTCACATAAGAAAAGAATATTTCCCTGTGGGGATAATATCCAGTCCCAATGCAAAAGATACAATTTTATGATGCTTACCACTAGAAGGGTATTTCATTCTTTTATGACATCCTTAAATAAGCACTTATACGTGTTAAAAAATAAAACTAATTATTTCCTTGATTTTATCACAAAACTTTATTATAAGGGCATATTTGTCATCTATGACATCCTGAAAAACACACTTATATGTGTTAAAAATAAACCTAATGGTTTTCTTGATTTTTTTTTAACACAACTTTATTATAAGGGCATTTTAGTCATTTATGACATCCTTTAAACAACCATTCATAAGTGTTAACATAAGCCTAATAAACTTAAAGAGTCCTTAATGGCTTATTCTGTACTTTATGTAACACTAACTCTTAATGGCGTTTGTTATCACTAAAACAGTGACATAACAACTTTACTGTATTCCTATATATTTAGTGGCGTTTATTCTATAATGTCACTAAACAGTAAGATAAATCATTATGTTATGTACATCTATATACAGTGGCGTTCTGTATTTAAATGTCACTAAAACAGTGCTTAATACATTCTGTTATGTTTATAGATACAGTGACGTTCTGTCTGTAAATGTCACTAAAAGAAAACTATATAACAGAATCATTTGGTTCAAAGGCCTGGGTCAAAAGGGAAACAAAACCCAACCAAAATGGTTCATACTGGCTCAACCAATCCGATCCAACCATAATGGGCCCATATCCGGGTTAAAATGTGGATCCTCGGGTCGACCATCTGAGTCGGTCCGACCCGATCAAACTATCTAGATCGGGTCGGATCTGGGTCACCCATATATTTAATAACCCCTTTTTTTATTTTTTATTATTATTTAACCGACCAATGGGCCGATCATTAAGCCCATAACTCAATAATAAAGCTCAATGATGGCATTAAACAATTAGAAAACCATTACCGTATGACTTAAAAGGTCATTAAGCCCATAACTCAATAATAAAGCTCAATGATGGCATTAAACAATTAGAAAACCATTACCGTATGACTTAAAAGGTCATTAAGCCCATAACTCAATTTCTTTATAAAATAACCAAAGATTCCTTTGAATTTACAATTCATGCCATCCTTATGTTTTCATCTTCTTCTCTCTTATCAGACCACCGAAACTTGGAGCGGCGCTGAGGACCTTGCTGGAACATCCAACAGTCCCCAACCAAAAACCGGCAAGGACGCCGTTCACCGCTAGAACACCAAAAAATGATCGGAGAGAGAGAGAGAGAGAGAGAGAGAGAGAGAGAGAGAGAAAAGGATTAAAATCCCACGGCATGCTTGCGGCAGCCTGCTAGCTGCGCATGGCCGCGACCGGCTTGCCCTTGCGGGCTGGCCTGCTGCACCTAGCGCGGCCGGCAGTCTGCTCCAGCTCCCAGCAGTTTCTGCAATGGCTGGCTGCCGCAAGGCTGCATCATGAACTCGACAATGGCAGTTGGCCAGCCAAAACAATAGAAAATAAAATTTTATTTTTTATTCATTAAAACCGATTCTTAAAATCAGATTGGTGGATGGGTGGCTGAAACCCCGCTCTGATACCATAATGTAAGAAAACTACAATCCATATGTATGTCTATGCGGAATAAGATTCGACATACCCGTAGTGTAGGGATCTGTTCCAGCTGGTGTCCGTCCAACCGATGTGTCCTTTTCTAATTCACTCTGATACGTCCTTCTGCACAAACAAAAGAGAAGAGAGAGGGGAAGGATTTCTCTGCACTAACTGTATTCCCAGACAGAGAACGTGATGGAGTTCTCAATTTCTATCAGTGTGCACAGGACCCTACCCATTAGTATTTGTAGACCAATCGTCTCATTCCATCAAGGATGGACAGTGATGTGAGTGCCACATGTCCTAGGATCCTAATGCTAATCATCCAACTTAGGTGGGGCCAGGTGGCATGTGGGCCACCCAACTTACAATTCTATCATATTGTGGTAGCTTTAATCTGATTTAGATACCCCAAGCATAATATGTTAGGTACTCTTGGTGTAATTTCTGAAAATATTAGGTACCTTATGTAAGCTATAAATATAAGAAACCCACTGATGAGCTCTTCTGAAGGAAAACCCAAAGCCTGTCTGCAAGCTTGAAATTTTATTGGTTGGACTTAGACTTGGCATGGTCAAACCCTCTAATGCTTTGGCCAACTCTCTTCCTGCCCTTCTTGTTGGATGTCCTACCCTTACTACATGTTCCAACGTTACTGAATCTTTTTGCTGTTAAGTTATGTTTGGAAATCAAGAAAAGAAAATAATTTTTTTTTTGAATTGATGAAGAGACATAGATATATAAACTGATCACTCTTTCATTATTATTTTTGTCTTATACTATTTTTTTTAATCCAAACATAACCTTGTCCACTCCTTGGATTACTCAGGCCACAGCCTCGTCTTAGACACCCATAATTTTTTTTCCAATTTCTTATCTACAAATGCAATTAGAAAAAAACTGGCACTTATTGTAAAAGAGACATGGAACATTTTATATTTTTCACTCAAAGATGATCAATTTTAAATCTTGATTTCATTACAGCCATAAGATAAGTGAATGCGGATACATCATCTAGTTTCTCATAAATGATGTTCTGTCCATAGTTAATAAATTTGAGAATGGCAAAAATTCGGATACGGATACATATGGGAATTAAAAACAATTAGACTTCAATACGGGGACTGATCATCCAATTCAAAAAATGCATTTGGTATTAATGGATACTTATTTAATACGATAATCTTTTTACTAAAAATTCGTAGAGATATATATTCACTATACAGTAAACATCAACATCAACATCATTCCAACAAATATAATAATAACATATAAATATAGCTTTCTATATAAAAAATTGCAATCCAAGAAATTCCTCACAAAATCATTATCTCATTAAACATAAAACACAAACATCAATACCATACGTCATCATCGATTGAATCAAACATAATTTAAATAAAAAAAGAATTCAGAACTGAAAGTAATAGAAATTGATAAATGCAGATTTGGACTAATTTAAGAGAAATGTGATACCTTTCTAACCTCTCACTCTATTCTGGTCAAGTTTGATGAATGATTAAATAAATACAAATGCAGCTTGTATTGAATATGAAAAGACTTGCATGGGGAAGAAACTCTAGAAAAAGAAAAGTCTTGAAAAAAAAAAAAAATGGGGACGAGTTTACACTGTTCTTTCAATTACAGTTTGAATTCTTAAAAGAACCCAAAAAAAAATTCCTAAAAGAAACTTCCAGACTTTTTTTCTGGGGGATAATACGAGATTTTATCAGACAAGATATCATGAAAGGTACAATGATTCTCTAAGTACAAAGATTTTTTGGTCAAAAAACGAAAACAGGCCATACTGGCATCCAAGAAACTGAAAACTATCGATACATGCGGCACCCTAATCACCTCCCAAAGAAGAAGAACATTTATTTATTTATTTAATTTTTTTTTTTTCAATCATCACAGTTCACAATGGAAAGAAAGAACAAAGGGATAACTTAACCCTTCAACCTGAAATACATGAAACTTAGGAGCTTCTTGTTATTTATTTCTACAAGTATCCTAACGATTTTATTTTGAATTTGGATTTAAGACCAATCAAAGAGCAGCCTTAAACTTATTATCAAACATTGAAGCAAAGGCATCCATTTTCTTCTTGTCCAGAGCCACATCAATCTCAATTCCACCATCCAATTTGCGACTTTTTTTCATAAAGATTCCTCCTGTTTTGTCAGTCGAAACAAACTCCACTTTCTTTGGATTCCCCCACCCGAAGTCCGATTCATAAACTCCAAACCGTGGTGATCCGGAAGTTTGGATAATCTGCTTCGATTCCATATGCAATATGTCTGAAACGCCATCTTCAAGGCCTCTCAAAACTCCCTTCTCCAGTCCACGAATCGCCTCGCCTATCAACTCTGTTGCCACGACAACTCCATCTTCTTTCAACAATTTACTTTTCTCTCCGGGCACCAAAATAGGTTTGACACAATTTCCAAAATACGTCGATGGGATTAAAGGATCCATCTCTTTCCGACCCCTGCAATCTACACCTATCATGAAGCTAGTCATGTTATTGTTAGACTCCTCAAGTTCAGTTGTCGCCGACGCTTCTGCTTTAAGCAAGCCAACCCAAGAGAAAGCACAAATTGCCACGAATGTTGATATATGATGACTTGGTTGATCTTTGTTTCTAAGCACCAAGATCCAATCCTTGAGTCTTCTAATATCGGTTGGATTCAGGTCAAATGTAGCTCGAAACATGGGACAATCAGCTTGCATTTTAATGTCCATCGCTCTCAAGCTTCTATTCCCAGATACCAACTTATCTGACCCCATGAATCCTTCTAACTCCTTCAAGTATATCTTTTCAATGCCATTGGGATCTTTGATCAGGGTCCTATCCAAGAATGGGACTGACAGAGTAGATAGATATTGATTTGTGTCTCCTAACTTGGAAATCATAGCCCATGTCCTGAAGAAGAGATCCATTGATCTTCCATCGGTGAAGGAATGTCTGTTTGTGACTCCAATGGAGATACCAGAATTTGGGAAAACCGTGATTTGTATTGCCACCACTGGGACGACGGGTCCAGATGATTGTAAGTGAGGGACAAAGGCGTATGCTTCATTCGTGTCTCTTGCATGGTCTCCGGAGAGAGAGCTGAAGTCAGCATCAGATTCTGCAACAGTTAACATAATGAAGTCGCCATTGACGTAACGGACTACGGGTCTGTAGGAATCATGAGGCCATGAAAGATTCCCTGCAATAGGGTAGAAGTGGATAAGGGTGGAAGAGAGAGAGAGTTTGATGTGGGGAAGGAGAACTTGAGTGAAGTTAGTTTTTGGATAGGGGTAGTGATAAAAGTAAAGGATTTGTTGGGGAGGCAATGGTAACCAAAGTTGGTCGAAGAAGGTGAGAGGGATATCGGCGGTCACCGGCACAGCAGATCCCGGTGGTGGACCGATTTTGCACTGGTGGAGCACGTTAACTGGTTTGTGTACCATCATGATCGATGGTGGAAAATGAAAAGAAATCAAAGCAACAATATCAAATGTAGTGTGGAAAGGGTTTGAAATAATGTGATATATAAATAGAACAAGAACCCAATGGAACTTACCCATGCACCTACCAAGAATACAATCAGCAACTCAAGTAAAAACCAGAAATAGTGAAGCATTTTGTCATCAGCACGAAAATGGAAATCTACCACTAGAGTCTTCTGGTATTAAGTTGGAAATCGAATCATGGCTAGTTGGCTACCCATCCAATAATCAACATTAAACTAACATTCAAAAGTTGGATGTTGCACTGTTGCATGAGTCGTACTTCTGCTAGAGATCAGTGTGTGTAGAAGATAATCAATTATACTAATAAAGGTTACCTCTCTTTCAAAAACTGATTTGAATCCACCTTCACTACCCCCAAGTTAGGTGGACAATCACGGCAAGCCTACCTTGATGGTACATGTGAAAGCATCTCTTCCTCTTAATAATTCTAGTTACTGTACTTAGCTATTGGGTCATTCTGTTGCTAAAGTGCCAAAAACATGTCACGTGGCCAGTTCAGCCTTGCACATTGCATAAGTAGGCGGCTGTTGAAGAGTAGAATGAAATAGGGAAAGAAGAAGTTTTGAGCAACAACTGTTTCCTTTCTTAAACTGAAAAATGACACAATGAGGACGTTGTGGACTGTGACTTACAAGAGACTCTTGCAAGAATGATACGAACCGTATCATAAATGACTACTTCGAGGGTAGTCGACTTCCTAGAAAGAGAGATGAAGAAGGGAAGAAGAACAGAGGAAGAGGAGATTTGGATTGTAATTGCTTGATTTCTATTCCACTCTCTTGCTGTTTATGTTGGCCATGTGTTGTCATTGTTGACAACTTGGCTGATGTGAGCAGTGTTGATGAGTTTACAGTGAGAGCAATGAGGAGAGAGAATGTCTGTGGAGGAGAGATAGTGTTTGTGCAAGTGGCAGAGCCGAGGAAGCCTTTGGCATGTTCTACAGTATTCTACAGCTTCTAGAGAGTGATTGAGAAGGTATGCATTGAGTTGACTGGGCAACAACAGTTTCGAGGTGACAGAATGTGTGTGGGCTCCACTGGTGATGTGGATAGTACCCACATAGACAACATACTGATAGAAAGAGGAGAGAGAAAATGGAGAGAAAGTATGGGTCCCAGAGTGGATCCCATTCTTGGTTTAGCAAGAAGAGAGAGAGTGTGGACCCCACATGCAAGCTGACAGTGATACAGGCGATGTGACAGTGTTACAGGTGATGTGACAGTGTTAATCACTGTGTTGGACACCTTCTGAAGCATGAAGAATGGAGAGAATCAGAAGAGAGAGAAGGAAGAGAGAGAATCAGAAGAGAGAGAAAGAGGAGAGAGAAAGAGGAGAGAGAAAATTGTGGGTGGGACCCCTTGTATCCTAGGTGGCATGCCACCATGGCCCCCGCGAGGGCCAAGGCAGCCAGCCCGGCCGAGGGCCAAGGCAGCCCGGCAAGCGAGCCAGCCGCATGGCACCACAGCAAGGCAGGCCCGCATGGCACCACAGCATGGCACAGCTCGCATGGCACAACCCGCAAGCCATGCCGCAAGGCAGCTGGCACGCAAGCCATGCCGCAAGGCAGCAGGCACGCAAGCCATGCCGCAAGGCAGCAGGCTCGCAAGCTATGCCGCAAGGCAACAGGCCTGCGCGCACGCTTCCTCCCTCCCGCATGCCACGCACACCAAGTGTTCGACGGATTTCTAGGAGAGAGAAAAGCTCTCTGGAAATCCACCCTGCAGCAGTTTTAATAAACTTTGAATGAATACAGACGCCATTTAATATGTTCTCAGGGGTATTTTAGGAAGAAAAAATGAAAAAAGATGCGAGATCGACGGATTAAATGAAGCCACGCAGGTCAGATTCCAAATGGACGGCTCTAGAAGTTGCGCTCTATGGTGTGACGCAGACGGTGCGCCCAGATTCTCCCGCGCATGATTTTATTGGCTAGCCGCAGGTTAATATGGTGTATCGCGTCACATGAAAGGTTTGCTATGATTCAGTGGTGCGCACTTACGATGCGCAACCGTGCGAGATCTTGTCGAATGGGTGCGCGTAACTACGATGTTCGGAGACGCGATTTGTGTGGATCTGACGGCCATCTATTGATCCCGCCTTTTTGAGTGAGATCCGACAGCCAAAATTAGAGATTCGTCGATCGGCCAATCAGATCTCGACAGCGCAAGACACGGCGCCGCTACGGTGCTTCGCATGTGCATCAAATGAGACTCGAAGATTCCTTTTTAAATTTTCTTATTGGCCGAAACTGTAACGACCATATCTCGGCCATCCGGAGTCCAAATCGGACGATCCAAAGTGCTCCGAGCTCGTGTTCGAATTTCCTATCTAATGAGAACCATAAACCAGAGAAAAAATGATGAGGAACAGTGTGGAGGCTCGGGTTTTTGGGGGAAAACCTTCTCTTGAAGGTATGTGAGTGTTTAATGTTTTTTTTTTTTTGATTACTAACCTTCCATGGATTCAACTGGACTCTATTAAGCTGTATTGAAGATCTTGTATGAGGGTTTGGGAGAAATAATTGTTGTTTGAGGCTTCAATGAGAGCTACAATGGCATTTGCTATGAATGAAAGCTTGGAGTGAAAGTATGCAATCAAACAGGAGCTGTGAGAGTTTGAATGTGCCTATGAAAAGCCAGAAGGCCATGTTGAGTTTGTGAAAATCCAAAGGGAGAAAAAGAAGGAAAAGCATGCACTCAAAGTGTTTGTTAAAATGCCAAGGAAGAAAATGGAGACTGCAATGAGCCGTTGGAAGTACTGAATGGTGTATTGATGTTTTGAAGAAAAGGGGGAAGTGAAATGGAAAGGGAAGCTAGAGTTTGGTGTTAGAATTGTTCATCAAAGATTCCAGTGGACCTGAGATGTATGCCGGGCTTTACGAGAGACATCCCGAGTCCTCCCCAGTACCGGAAAATGCCAGACAAGGGTTGTAAGCTTCTTAACCTTGTATGAATTAATTGTTTATTTCTTGTACTCAATGTATGCTAGCTGTAGGTGATAAATCATGAATGCCTAGCTAGTGGGGATTAAATTTTAGGGCATTGATATAAGCCCAAAAACTATTATTGTTTGCTTCCCGTGGGTGCGGGTTAAGTGTTGTGTGTGCAGCGAAGTCTTGAGCACACTTGGTACTTGGTACTGAATTATTGGCACATCTGTGCCCTCCTAGTTTTATCTTTGGGTAAACCGGGTATATGTACTCCCCGCTTTGTGTAGACAGCTAAAAGTAGAGTATTGAGTATATACGGAGCCCGTAGAGCATTACTCCATGGACTAGCCATCACACACTGTGGTGGTGAACCACGTATATCTTGTGTTGTGGATTGTGCATATGCTATATATTGTGAAGTGCATGGAATGGTCTGCAGGATGGGTGTGCACAACATGATAGACCTGGTCACTCCGTGGTAGAGAGGTGGTTGTGCATACGACTATGTGTATGATAGTGCTTGGTGAATGTGTGGTTGTGGTTAGTGAGTAAAGCATCAGCTCAAGGCAGCATCTGTCTTCAAGGAATTATTTGGGAAGAATTTTGAAGACACTGATTCACCCCCATTCTCTGTGTCAACCTGTGATCAACAATTGGTATCAGAGCACCAGGCTCAGTGACAGCTTAATCAGCAGCTGAGTGATCAGAGGACAGTCATGGCACTAGGTGATGATTTTTGCAAACCCTGACTTTTTGATGGAAATGAATTTGTGTTCTGGAAGTGGAGGATGGAAAGTTTTTTTGGGTCTCTTGGTTTTGATGTGTGGCAAGCAGTTAGTACTGGGAAGGTGGATACCCAGTATGACTCTACAACTAAAATGGCAATCACAGATGGATTAGCAAGATAGTGTGAGAGTCGAGTCAGTGGATGCGAGACAGCGATGACACTATGGGACAGATTACAGACTCTATATGGAGATGAGTCTGCCTTTAAGGCTCATGCATAACCAGACATTGATTCCACTTCAGAGGTAGATAGTGGGAGTTCAGATGAGTGCTCTACTGTCGGATTAGAGGATCATGTTCCAGAAGTTGACTTGACTGGAGAGCTAAGAGCAGCTCAGGATGGGTTGAGACTTGAGAGAGAGAGACTTACAGTGGCATCATGTGACCTTCATAGTGCAAATGAAACTATTTCAACTTTGAAGACACAAGTGAAGGACTCCAGCTTTGTCATTACAGCCTTAGAGGCTCAGGTCATTAGCAGAGATGAGATGTGTAGAGCTTTTGAGAGAGAGATCACTACACTTAGAGCACAATTAACAGAGGAACAGATGAGTCAGGTTTGCACCCCACCTGTGGTTGAGGAGATCACCATATGTACAGTTCAGAGTGGAGATTATCAGAGGCCATCCACCATTTGTTCTGCTACTACCTTTGAGCAGGGTGAGTCATTTAGGAGGACTATAGAGGCAAATATGAGTATACCACAAAGATAGAATCCAAGCAGAGCAGAGGTAAATACCTAAAGTAGAAGACAGAAGAAGAAAGTGCAGAGGCACAATGATGCAAGACATCCAGCACACCAGACACAGTGTAGAGGTGTTCCCCAACAGAGAGCTCAGACATGGAACATAAACAGTATGCAGAGTGATAGGGTTGATGACATTTACCAACATAGACCAATTGAGCAGAGCAGATTTAGTAATTTCAGTCACCAGAGGCACATGCAGCAGGTTCTCCAGCAGAGACAGGGAGTACACACCATGAGGCATGGACCCACACCCAGTTGGCACAGACATTCCCTTATGAGACAGTCACATTTTCATGGATATTGTCACAGGTGCAATGGGTATGGGCATAAGAGTATAAACTGCACATCCAGATTTTGTGTTAGTGGTTATGCAAAGAAAACATCTATGTTACCCCAAATGAGGCCAGTTGAGTGTCTCAGATGCCATACACTTGGGCATTGGGCCAAGCGATGTAAGGCAGTGCTCACCCCCCAGCTTGCTCAAGCAGAGAGAGACTACCAATTCTCTAAAATCAGAAAAAGGAGATGTTCAAGAAGCCAGTTCAGAAGGCAGGTTAGGAAGCAGTCTCAATTCAATGGTCAGTCTCATGTGGCCTTGTATACTGTGTGGAGAAAGAAGACAACAGAGAAGTCTTCAGTTAGTGTGGATGGACAGAGGCAAAGGACAGTGGTTGAGCTCATTGATAGGCATTCCCAGAAGAGAGCATTTATAGAGAAGCCCAAACAGAGGACCAAGGTAATTGGTCATGTAGTATGGAGACAAAAGCACATTGAGGAGTGTGCAGTCATACCCACCACCCCTACATCACCCAAGTTGGGTGTGAGAGGGAGCACACCTCCTTGGCACTAGGTGCACTGAGGTGCACATGGAGAGGGGGAGCTTACTATATGTTTATTTTTGCCCCTCAGATGAACTTTGTTGATGGCAAAATAGTCCTTCATATTAGTGCTTGGAATCATCAGGTAATACTATATTTTCCCTTGTGTTGATGTATTTTGGTTGAGCAGTCCACAAATGAGTAGTATTATGTCAGTTTGAGGACAGAGTAGTCTGTGATGACACCAGAGTTGTACAGTTGTGTGAGTATGACAGCTAAAGATATCTCTCTGCCTCAGCATGTTATCAGAGATAGTTGGTATAGTCATGCATGATAGTTTCAAAGTGTGGTTCTCTTTGCACTGATGATATGGGGAGTTGTATTGTTCTTATTTGACTGCAAAAGAGTAGCACCTGATAGCTAATGTGTAATCACAGTTGAATGTTGTTGATATTTGTTTGGGACATATCCCTTGAGATATTCATTGTGTAGCATTAGCAATGATGGATGGATGAGGATTAGTGGAGCAATTGAGTTTTCAACTCATAGGACTGAGAAGATGCATATTGGCATTTCTATGTAGTTTGAATACTCACACTTATAGGATTGGGAAGATGCGTATGGGCATTCCTATAGGTGCTTGTATCCCACATTGGGAGAGATTGCTCAAGAGATGAAGCAGTGTGACAAGGAGCATGAAGTGACCTTCTATAGTACAGAATGTGAGATCAGAAAAATTGGAAATGGCAAGTTGGTAGCTTCGATGCAGAGATCCTTAGAAAATGTATAGACTTTGACAGAGTGTTGAAGTTCCTTCATGGTGTTTCTCATCAAGCATAGAGATGCTTGTGGTGAGGGGAAGTCCATTATATGTCAAGCCTTAGGTGGACTGCAAATGAGAGGATATTGTTGAGCTAAAGGGAGAGTAAGTTTGATGCGTCATACAGTGATGAACCTGGTTGGATACACTGCTACAAGCTATTTTTGTTTGCATTAGAATATCTTGGTTAAGTATGCATTATTTTCTATGATAGTACACCTTATGTCTGAATGCATGGGAAAGAAAGAAAAGTAACTAGTGATGTATGATAAGAACTTATGCAACAGGTATTGCAATGGTTATCTGTTATTCTCTTATGTGATTGATTTGTTAAATCATTTGTTTGAAGAGTGATAGCATGGACTTAGATGGAATTCATGTTACCTTCTTGCTACTATTGTCAAAGAGATGAGATTCATACAAGTGACAGCTTGTGTTCATCAATTGTTATTATTGATTATAGTATTTGTGTTATTGATGCTGGAAAGAAGCTTTGTGATAGGGGGAGATCACAAAAATTTATAGATATGTGCACTCTATGGCTATGGTACACAGAATGGAAAATGAGTTGAGATGCATGGACTCAGGGGGAGTCATTGGTTGTCTTTCTGCTGAGACGAGATGTTGTGATGTGGTGTAGCGATGGTGTTTGTAGAGAGCCCATAGGAATAGAAAGATGCGGTGGGCACTCCAATGTGGTTAGACCCCTTTGTACTTGTTGTCAAAGGGGGAGAGAGCTTCATTGTGAAAAGTGAGTTGCCAACAATTCCAAAGGGGGAGATTGTTGGCCATGTGTTGTCAATGTTGGCAACTTGGCTGATGTGAGCAGTGTTGATGAGCTTACAGTGAGAGCAATGAGGAGAGAGAATGTCTGTGGAGGAGAGATAGTATTTGTGCAAGTGGTAGAGCCGAGGAAGCCTTTGGCATGTTCTACAGTATTCTACAGCTTCTAGAGAGTGATTGAGAAGGTATGCATTGAGTTGACTGGGCAACAGCAGTTTCGAGGTGACAGAATGTGTGTGGGCCCCACTGGTGATGTGGATAGTACCCACATAGAAAACATATTGATAGAAAAAGGAGAGAGAAAATGGAGAGAAAGTATGGGTCCTAGAGTGGGTCCCATTCTTGGTTTAGCAAGAAGAGAGAGTGTGTGGACCCCACATGCAAGCTGACAGTGATACAGGCGATGTGACAGTGTTATAGGTGATGTGACAGTGTTAATCACTGTGTTGGACACCTTCTGAAGCATGAAGAATGGAGAGAATCAGAAGAGAGAGAATCAGAAGAGAGAGAAAGAGGAGAGAGAAAGAGGAGAGAGAAAATTATGGATGGGACCCACTGTACCTAGGTGGCATGCCACCATGGCAGCCAGCCTGGCCGAGGGCCAAGGCAGCCAGCCAGTAGGCCAGCCGCATGGCACCACAGCAAGGCAGGCCCGCATGGCACCACAGCATGGCACAGCTCGCATGGCACAGCTCGCATGGCACAACCCGCAAGCCATGCCGCAAGGCAGCTGGCACACAAGCCATGCCGCAAGGCAGCAGGCTCGCAAGCTATGCCGCAAGGCAACAGGCCTGCGCGCACGCTTCCTCCCTCCCGCATGCCACGCACACCAAGTGTTCGACGGATTTCTAGGAGAGAGAAAAGCTCTCTGGAAATCCACCCTGCAGCAGTTTTAATAAACTTGAAGAATGAATACAGACGCCATTTAATATGTTCTCAGGGGTATTTTAGGAAGAAAAAATGAAAAAAGATGCGAGATCGACGGATTAAATGAAGCCACACAGGTCAGATTCCAAATGGATGGCTCTAGAAGTTGCGCTCTATGGTGTTACGCAGACGGTGCGCCCAGATTCTCCCGTGCATGATTTTATTGGCTAGCCGCAGGTTAATATGGTGTATCGCGTCACATGAAAGGTTTGCTATGATTCAGTGGTGCGCACTTACGATGCGCAACCGTGCAGATGCTGATCGAATGGGCGCGCGTAACTACGATGTTCGGAGACACGATTTATGCGGATCCGACGGCCATCTATTGATCCTGCCTTTTTGAGTGAGATCCGATGGCCGAAATTAGAGATTCGTCGTTCGGCCAATCAGATCTCGACAGCGCAAGACATGGCGCCGCTACGGTGCTTCGCATGTGCATCAAATGAGACTCGAAGATTCCTTTTTAAATTTTCTTATTGGTCGAAACTGTAACGACCATATCTCGGCCATCCGGAGTCCAAATCGGACGATCCAAAGTGCTCCGAGCTCGTGTTCAAATTTCCTATCTAATGAGAACCATAAACCAGAGAAAAAATGATGAGGAACAGTGTGGAGGCTCGGGTTTTTGAGGGAAAACCTTCTCTTGAAGGTATGTGAGTGTTTAATGTTTTTTTTTTTTGATTACTAACCTTCCATGGATTCAACTGGACTCTATTAAGCTGTATTGAAGATCTTGTATGAGGGTTTGGGAGAAATAATTGTTGTTTGAAGCTTCAATGAGAGCTACAATGGCATTTGCTATGAATGAAAGCTTGGAGTGAAAGTATGCAATCAAACAGGAGATGTGAGAGCTTGAATGTGCCTATGAAAAGCCAGAAGGCCATGTTGAGTTTGTGAAAACCCAAAGGGAGAAAAAGAAGGAAAAGCATGCACTCAAAGTGTTTGTTAAAATGCCAAGGAAGAAAATGGAGACTGCAGTGAGCCGTTGGAAGTACTGAATGGTGTATTGATGTTTTGAAGAAAAGGGGGAAGTGAAATGGAAAGGGAAGCTAGAGTTTGGTGTTAGAATTGTTCATCAAAGATTCCAGTGGACCTGAGGTGTATGCCAGGCTTTACAGAGACATCCCAGAGTCCTCCCAGAGTACCAGAAAATGCCAGACAAGGGTTGTAAGCTTCTTAACCTTGTATGAATTAATTTTTTTATTTCTTGTACTCAATGTATGCTAGTTGTAGGTGATAAATCATGAATGCCTAGCTAGTGGGGATTAAATTTTAGGGCATTGATATAAGCCCAAAAACTATTATTGTTTGCTTCCCGTAGGTGCGGGTTAAGTGTTGTGTGTGCAGCCGAGTCTTGAGCACCGGTACTTGGTACCTGAATTATTGGCACATCCGTGCCCTCCTAGTTTTATCTTCGGGTAAACTGGGTATATGTACTCCCCTTTGTGTAGACAGCTAAAAGTAGAGTATTGAGTATATACGGAGCCCGTAGGGAATTACTCCGTGGACTAGCCATCACACACTGTGGTGGTGAACCACGTATATCTTGTGTTGTGGATTGTGCATATGCTATATATTGTGAAGTGCATGGAATGGTCTGCAGGATGGGTGTGCACAACATGGTAGACCTGGCCACTCTGTGGTAGAGAGGTGGTTGTGCATACGACTATGTGTATGATAGTGCTTCAGTGAATGTGTGGTTGTGGTTAGTGAGTAAAGCATCAGCTCAAGGCAGCATCTGTCTTCAAGGAATTATTTGGGAAGAATTTTGAAGACACTGATTCACCCCCCCTCTCAGTGTCAACCTGTGATCAACAGTTTATATAACCGATTACAACTTCTCTAGAAACTACGATTCCCTCTAACAGAATCAGTTATAGATCTATGGTTATAACCATTCCAATCATCCCTAATCCTATGGCTGTTACATCTCTTCAATGCCAAGTATGGTGTGATCGTAACATTGCCATCCCCATATACAAGAACCTTGTCCTCAAGGTTCTGATGTGGTTGTTGTCGATGAAAGAGTGCTTGTTGATGCAATGAGCAAGGACGTGGAAGACCCAATTGACAGATGCATACAACAACGGCGTATCCCTGGAAAATACTCCCACTCACCCCAAATTTCAACTACTAGAATCGCCACTGTTGAGTGAGGAGCGCTTGCGTTCTCTTGCTCGGTCTTCAAACTAGCTGTTCTCTCGACTACATCCATTCCATCTACGATTTTCCCAACAATCAGTGAAGAGGCATCAAGAGATTCTAGAGAATTTCTAGTGATAATCACAAACTCATTCCCATTAGGATCTACTCCAAGTTCTGGACAAGGTGACATGTACACAACAATTTGATTTCCACATGCGCCCTGAAAGTGGTTCTCAAGGAGCAAGCTGGCCCCACCTTGATTAGATAGGACTATGGAGGTTCTTCCCAAGCAAAAGAAAATCATGGACCCACCTTTCTTCATCTCACGTGAACTTGATTTCAGGAAATTTGAACTGTGGTTAAATATCTTTCCCTTGTTATAAACCTTTGGTCTTTTATTCATCCCCATCTCCGGTACCCGAGAAAGCAGTATGTGTTCATGTGCATACTCATCACACCGTGGCAACGTGTTTGCACCAGCAGGCTGCACATTAGCCTCTCTGCTTGCCAAAGCCACTTGTCGACTGAGATACCTGATTATATTTTGAATCGCCGATTGAGGAAGGGTACCGAGGCATTTTTGTAACTGCAAGACATAGAACATTGAGTAGATTCGTGCCGCTAGAAGAGGCGCCAACTTATAGGCGACCTTGCCGATGCTGGATAACATGTAGAAAGGACCACAGAAGCTTTGTCGCAGTTTTGCAATCCCCAATCCCCATGGGTCCTTACATTGTGCACAATGAATCAATTCATACACATTATCTGGAAAAATCAACCTCTGCATCGCACTGACAAAAAGTATAACAGGGATCTGAGCTTCATGCTCGTCTCTTGGGGCAAACGACATGGTGAGAACATCTTTACCCAATAAGTAGCCACCAAGGCTTGCAACAGCACACTCAATGTCTAGGATCACTCTAGATTGTTTTCCCCATCCAATAGTACTTGGTAGAGTCTTCCCTATAAACTTAGAATGGTTTTTCACTCCCCTAAATTGGGTACCACCTCCAAGGAAAATAAAATAATTGGGAAATTTTCTCACCTGGTCTTGCTTCTTGTATTCGAAAAGTTTAGGAGGAGGAACGTTATCACACCAAATCATGTCCCTACTCATCAGCCACGTAACTGGGATCTTATAACCTTGAGGAAGGGGAAGCAAACACCTGGGAGTAGGATCTGAGCACTGGCATTCCTTGTTCCCCATGAGTCGTTTTGATTTCAATGCCTTTTTCAGCTTCTTGTTATCAAGATAGGGGTAACCAACAGTCACCGACCCTTTAATCTCCCAGAACTCCAAAGTAATTAAATCAAATCTGAGAAACGGTGTACACAACCTTTTCTCTCTCCAGTCCCTCAAACCAAAGCTGATTATAGTGTTCAACATAATCGTCAATTGCAGTGGACAGCAGAAGAAGGTCACTCCAAGCACAGATTTCTCTTGCGGAAAGAGGGCCACGATGGGGTCCAGAAGGTCACATGGTCGATTTCTCTTGCTGGTACGGTGCCGAACAGAATTCGAAAGGAATCTTTCGATATTCATCGTCTTCTTCTTCGCCGCTTCCAATTTCTCCATCCTCAGCGCTTCAAGGTCAACCTGCAAACCCAGTCTGATCCTAACTAGAACACCAATGTCCTTCAGCAGATTGTATAAGGTATCCGCCTCGATCTCTTCGGGTCGTTGGAAGAGAGACCAGTATTTATTTGGGAATTTCTCTCGTGAGATTGAGCCAATGGAGAAATCAATCGCTCGCCTGCCCTTCTGCTCTATCGAACCGAAGATGCAAACGAACCTCCTCTGTTGCAGTACCCTTTCTGGAGGGGGCCATGGTGGTATGGTATTTGCACAGATGAAAGTCGCCTTAAGGTATATAGCAACTGGATGAGGACAAGGTATACAAACTGAATCACATTGCATTTTAATCGGCGCTTCAAACTCACTTCTCACATCATTCTGGTTGTCAGTTGCGATTCGAGCCGTGTTCCTCGAAGCAAAGGGGAAAAACAATCTATCTGCCAAGACAACCGAAGAAAGAATAGCAGAAACGTTGTCGACAAAACAGGGACCACTCGGATTCAGATGTGATTGGGAAGGCTTATCGGGCAGAGGTGGTGTTTGGGTCTGGATTAGGGAGTGGAGTTGGGATCTTGAGGTAACAAAAGATTGTGGATCGTGGATGCAGGCTGGATTAGTCGCGAAAAATTGCAATGGAGTGGAGATGGAGGAAGAACCAGGACTAATCGGTGGTCTGTTAGAGACTGACAGATTCGGAGATGCCGAATCTGAAGGAGTATAAGATGGAGATTGCGGCAATGACGGAGATGGAAGAGGGTTCTCTAGGGGTTGCGGTGGCTTCACAGGAAGCTTTGGAGGGTTGGTGGTTGGACTAGGTGTCTTGACGGAGGACATGCTAATGGCGTTGATGTGGGTATTAGCATTGGTGAAAAACGACTAAGGAGAGTAGAGTGAACAGAAGTGAAGAATGAAGGTTGGTTGATGGTAACAGACTCGGCAGTGGACACGGAGGAGGCTGCGGGCAATCGCTGTTGCAAGAGTCTGTCAACCTTCTTCTCCATGGAGGTCATTAGCCAAGAGAGCTCAGACAAGATAAGCTTGGTATTCTGGAATGATTTCGTTCTCTCATCCTGTGCTGCAAGAACCTCTCTTAGTGTTTTAACATTCTCATCCAATTGGTGGAGGGGAGTTCCTTCTGCCATCGGAGAAGTGCTCTCAACGAAAGCACCAATGATACGAACCGTATCAGAAATGACTACTTCGAGGGTAGTCGACCTCCTAGAAAGAGAGATGAAGAAGGGAAGAAGAACAGAGGAAGAGGAGATTTGGATTGTAATTGCTTGATTTCTATTCCACTCTCTTGCTGTTTATATAACCGATTACAACTTCTCTAGAAACTACGATTCCCTCTAACATAATCAGTTATAGATCTATGGTTATAACCATTCCAATCACCTCTAATCCTATGGCTGTTACATCTCTTCAATGCCAAGAATGGTGTGATCGTAACAAAGAACCTACAACCTTCCATGTGTCCACATATCTAGAACCTTCTGACTATATCTGTATACAACTGGAATACAGTTACAGTAAACTAAAATAAACTTACAATAACAGTAACACAATAACACTAAGAGATTGTATGCATGGGCCATTATAAACATGGGCCTGACCCACTGCTGTCACTTCTTGTCTGATGATCCATTATCCTCATTCCTCAATATCCCCCCTCAATTGGTGCGGTGGAGTTATCCACAAATCCAATTTGATACAAATGGCCATAAATTCTCTTCGAGCCAGAGGTTTAGTCCAGCTCTATATGCTTAGTTCGGGTAGCAAGACAGGGTTCACTGTCATATGTAGAACACTAACAGTATCACAAGTAGGATGAGGCTGCACAATTCCAATATCTCGAAGGAAATAACCGAGGTAATTCGGCAGCTGTGGTGGCCATTGTTCGATATTCCGCTTTCAGTACTATCGAGGCCAGCTTGCTTTGACAGGAGACAGTAAGAAGCAATCTCTCTTATTTAATAATCCTAGTTGAGTAATCAAACGGGATGTACGTTGAAGATGCAGCTTGGATGGGCCAAGATTCCACAAAGGGCTCCATGGGTATTACTGTTGGACTTTATGTTGTCATTGTTGACAACTTGACTGATGTGATAGTATTTGTGAGTATACAGTCAAAGAAATTAGGAGAGAGAGTGTCAGTGCAGGAAAGAGAGTGTCAGTACAGTGACAAAGCTGGAGCAACCTCGTAGTTGGATTTTACAGTGTTCTACATCTCTTATAGTGTGTCTCAAATGGCTTGCAGTGAGTTAAATAATATTCTACATCAAGTTTGATGAGAGAGAATGTCTGTGGACCCCACTGGTGATGTGGCACAGCTTCTCTGATGATGTGTCCGAGTTTCTGATGATGAGGCAGTGTTGCAGCATCTTGAAGCATTAAATGAAGATCTTCTAAAGTATGAAAAATAAAGAGAGAATGAAGAGAGAGACTGTAGAGAGAGAAACTGGAGAGAGAAAGAGGAGAGAAAAAATGTGAGTGGGACCCACAGGTGTGGTGGCAAGGTGACATGCCAACATGGCAGCCCACGGCACTTGGCATCTATCCACGCAAAGTTTGAAGTCCAAATTCCTAAGTTTATTGATTTTTTGGTTGTTAAGCTATGTTTGGAAGTCAATAAAAGAAAAGAAAAGAAAAATTTTGAATTGACGAAGAGAAATAAATACATAAATTGATCTTTGATATTATTTTTGTCTAATACTTTTTTTTTATTTTTATCGAAACATATATAGCCTTATCCACTCATTAGATTGCTAGAAGCATCGTATTAGACACCAATATTTTTTCCAATTTTGTAACAGACACCCATTATTTTTTCCCTTTTTTTTTAAATCTACAAATGCAATTTAAAAATTCTAGCACTATTGCGTAAGAGACATGAAATCGTTTTCACTCCCAAATGAGCTATCTTATATCTTGACAGGACTACAAGCATAAGACAAGTGGATGCTGATACAACATCTAGTTTCTTATAAATGATGTTGTGACCATAATTAGTAAGTTTTGGAATGGAAAAAATTTGGATATCGATACGTGTAGGCATTAAACGCAATTAGACTTTAATATAGGGATGAAAATCCAGTTAAAAAAAATGCATATATATATATATATATATATATATATATATATATATATATATATATATATATATATATATATATATATATATATATATGAGGTACCTCATATTTCAAAAATAATACCAGAGGTGATTTACGTTTCATACATATTATATTTGGGGTACCTCCCGTTTCATACATGTTATACTTGGGGTATCTTCTATTTTTATACATTCAAATTTACCTTTATTTAGCATAAGTTTCTTAGTCCCCTTTGACTCTTGCTCTCATCATCTCATCGCTGTAATGACTCACCACTAGGATTCTCCATGTGCTCATCTCCTTCTCAATTGCTGACCCCCTCTCCTGTGACCCTTCCTCACCGATGGTTGCTCATCACCGAGTCACAGATCTCGACTATGGTACACACCTCTGGTGAAAACTTTGCACCCCAATTTACTGCTTTTCTGGCAGGTGTACCAACGATCAGAAACCAAATAATGGTAGATCAACAAGAAATGATTAATCCTAAAAGTTTGAGGTAGATCTCACGGTTAACTTGGAGGATGCTAACATTAGGTATGGATAATGTTTGAAATATAAAAAGAGGTACATCTGGTATGATTTTTGAAACGTGAGGTACCTCTAGTATGATTTCTCAAAAAATGAGGTACCTCTGGTGTAATTTACCTTAATTATAAACTTGCAATCTATGAAATTTCTCACAAAATTATTATTTCGTTAAACATAAAACACATATTGAAACATTTATAGTTTAAGTCATCATCCCTCAAACATAATTAGATAAAGACAGAATTCGAAACTGAAAGTAATAGAATCGATAATTGCAGTGTTGGATTAATTTAGGAGAAATGTGATACCCTTCTAATCTCTCACTACATTCTGGTCAAGTTTGATGAATCAGATCTATGAGAAAATGTAAAAGCTTCAGAAACCACCACTATCTAAACTCGTGCAATTGAACTAGTTTTGATAATAAACAAAAAATGACAAGAAATAATTTGGATGGAGTAATTCCGGTGTGGTGGTTGATGGCCACAATTCTAGGAAGAAGAGGGACTTCTTTAGGATAGGGCTGGAGTGGGATTTCAAGGATTTAGAAAAAAAGTGAAAGTTTAGGGGGGGGGGGAGAAGAGAAAGAGAGAGAGGGAGAAAGATACCCGCTGAAGTCAGAACAGCGTGGTTGAAGTGGTGATTTGGAAAAAGATTGGAAGAACAAAATAAGGTTTTGAAGAGAAAAAAAAAGAAAAGAAAAAGACAAATTTTCTCCATTTTGTTTATTTTTATTATTTTTTCAATTTTTACTTTTTTATTGTAATATAAGTAATTGAAATGTGTTCAATAATTTTCAATGTAAAACATACGAATATTTTCGAATGCAATTATATATTGTGAAAGAGAAAACAACGTTACCATTGACAAAAAAAAATGATTTGACTGGGATAGAGGCTTATAGCAGAGTTCGGATCCACATTCTTTACTCCCAGAGATTCAGGAGGAGGGGCAGCGGCCTGGTTGGATGGACCAAGGCTCAGGTGAATTCCAGCCGACACCCCCTTGTCGGTTCAGATTCACTCGAGTCCTAAGTATCAGCCATCCAACCAGGCTGCCACCCTTCCTCTCAAATCTCTAAGAGGAGAGGATTTAAATCCGTAGAATTCCCATAGAGTTCCTCATGATCAAGTAGTCATTTACATCATTGTTTTCTTGCTAGTGAAAATGATAGACCACTGTCACTGTGCAAGGCAAAACAGTTTTAAATGGTCCACATTTGAGAGTTTTTTTTTTTTTTTTTTTTTTGTAATTGGTCCCATTTGAAGTTGGAGATAACCAAATGTGATCCTTTGGTTCTGGATTTGAATTCTCGGCCAATGCAAACTTAAAGAATGAAATAGTTCTTTCTCACCCCAAGCATTAAAATGATTGAATAAACACAAATGCAGCTTGTATTATACATGAAAAGAATTGCATGGAGAAGAAACTTAAGAAATAAAAAAAAAAGTCTTGAAGCAATAATAAAAAATAGGAAAAAAAATGGTCTGTAGCACTTTGCATAGCAGAGCATCCAGATCAGTTAGAATGCATCGACCACATGTTCCAATGTACTTTCAATAGTCAAGATCAAATTTACTAAACCAAAATATTACAGGCCAGACGATCTTGATCCTAAAAAATAAAAACAAATTTACACTGTTGTACAATTTAGATTCCTAAAAGAACCTATCAACAAGAAACCTGCAAACAGATTTTTTTTTTTTTTTTTTTTGGTAATACGAAATTTTATTGGACATGATATCTTGAAAGGTACAAAGATTCTTTGACCCCTAAAAAAAAATAAAAAATTGAAACCACACCATATTGCATCCAAGAACTGACCACCCAGAAACTGAATAACTACCAAATAGAACCTTTTATATACGTAAATATATATATATATCACCTCCCAAATAATATATATATATATATATATATATATATATATATATATATCAATCATCACAATTAACAATGGAAAGAAAGAACGAGTTTAATCCTTCAACCAGAAATACATGAAACCCAAGAGCTTCTCATCATTTATTTCTCCTAAATCTTAATTATATTTAACCCATATATTTATTTTGAAATATGGATTTGAGATCAATCAAAGAGCAGCCTTAAGCTTATTAATAAACACCGAAGGAAAAGCATACATTTCCTTCTTGTTGAGAGCCACATCAATCTCAACCCCACCATCTAATTTGCGGCTTTCTTTCAAAAAGATTGCTCCTGTTATGTTGGTCGATACATACTCCACTTTCTTTGGTCTCCCCCACCCAAAGTCCATTCCATAATGTCCAAACTGTGGTGATCCTGCAATTGCGATATTCTGCCCGGCCAATTTCATACTCAACAACTCTGAAACAGCATTTTCTAGCTAGACCTCTCAAAACTCCCTTCTCCAATCCACGAATGGCCTCTCCTCAACTCTGCTGCCACGACAACTCCATCTTCTCTCAACAATTTACTTTTCTCCCCGGTCACCAAAATAGGTCTGACACAATTTCGAGAATATGTCGGCCGGATTAAAGGATCCATCTCCCTCCGAGCCCTGCAATCTATACTTGTCCCGAAGCTAGTCATGTTGCTATAAGACTCTGACTCAAGCTTAGTTGCCGTTGATGCTTCTGCTTTAACCAAGTAAACCCAAGAGAAAGCAGAAATAGCCACAAATGTCGATATATGATGACTTGGTTGATCTTTGTTTCTAAGCACCAAGATCCAATCCTTGAGTCTTCTAATATCGGTTGGATTCAGTTCAAACGTAGCTCGAAACATGCGATGATCAGGTTGCATTTTCATGTCCATTACTCTGAAGCTTCTATTCCCAGATACCAACTTACCTGACCCCATGAATGCTTCTAACTCCTTCAAGTATATCTTTTCAAAACCATTGGGATCTTTGATCAGGTTCCTGTCCAAGAATGGGATAGATAGAGTAGATAGCTATTGATCTGCATCTCCTAACTTGGAAATCATAACCCATCTCTTTATGAAGTGATCCATTGATCTGCCATCGATGAAGGAATGGTTGTTTGTGACTCCAATGGAGATACCAGAATTTGGGAAAACTGTGACTTGTATTGCCATCACTGGAACCACGAGTCCAGATGTTGGTAAGTGAGGGACGAAGGTGTGTGCTTCATTCCCATCTCTTGCATGGTCTCCGGAGAGAGAGCTGAAGTCGGCATCAGATTCCGCAACAGTTAACCAAATGAAGTCGTCATTGACATAACGGATTATGGGTCTGTAGGAATCTTGAGGCCATGAAAGATTCCCTGCAATAGCGTAGAAGTGGACAAGGGCGGAAGAGAGAGAGAGAGAGAGAGAGAGAGAGTTTTATGTGGGGAAGGAGAACTTGAGTGAAATTAGTTGTTGGATAGGGGTAGTGATAGAAGCATTTGTTGGGGAGGGAATGGTAAACCAAAGTTGGTCGAAGAAGGTGGAGGGATATCAGTGGCCACCGGTGCAGCAGATCCCGACAGTGGACTGATTTTACACTGGTGGAGCACGTTAACTGGTTTACATGACGCCATGATCGATGGTGGAAAATGGAAAGAAATCAAAACAAGAATATCAAGTGGTATGGGAAGGGATTGATTGAAAGTAATGTAATAGAAAATTCCTATAAATACAATTATACAACACAATTCCCCATGACCCATGAGATATGGATGGTGATAGAATCTTACAAAAATACAAGTATATTCAGGTAAACTATTCTCACTTATAAGGTTGGTTTGCTTGGCCAATAAAAAATAGAAAAAAAAAGTTGGAGAAATCATGGCTTATCAATCCACCAAATAATCAACTTAAAACTAACATTCAAAGACAATCAATCCCTATTTTCCTTCTTTCCCCATCTACCAAGATAAAATACAATAGATTGAAAATTAAAATGTTGTTGGACCCCGTGGGGAACAATTGCGATCCCTACACTATGGAAAGAGGAAAGTGTGGTCGTATGGAAAGAGGAAAGTGTGTGCGACCGGAAGCTGCTTCACCAATGTCTCAACTAGCTTATGGTTTTTAATTGGTTGTTTTGGTTGGATTTTGATTTTGGTCTTATACATCTTAATCTAATTATTTTTTAATAAAAAAAACCCGGTTCCAGTATTGATTTAGTTCGGTTTTGAGTTTTTACCAGATTGATTTATTGAGCTGTTATCAATCCGCTATTTATTTGGTCTCAATTCATCTTTGATTTGTTATATGGACAGCATGGTGTTAGGTGGGAGTCCAATTCCTCTTTCTACATGTGTACCTTTTCAATAACCTAACATCGTCCATGGGTATGTATGGTAGGACCATTCTTGAAGTGTTGATCCCACTGGACATGGACAATGATGGGGTTGTGACCGTACCAGAAAGGTGTCCAAGTTCTGAGACGATCCAGACTCGCTAGATGGTTCACAAGCATGATTGGTTGGGTCGTATGGTTTTCCGCCATTGGTATGACGTTCGAGATCAAATGGTTCACAAGCATGATTGGTTGGGTCTTATGAATTATTTTTAATGATATTATTGCGGTCAATCAATCTGTTTTTATTCAAGATAGACAGATAGACAAATTTGTGATAATATCCTCATGGTACATGAAGCATTCCATTTCCTGAAGAAAAAGGAAAAAGGAAAATCCTGTTTACTTGCCTTAAAGCTGGACATAATGAAGGTTTATGACCGTATGGAGTGGTTTTTCGTTGAATCGATCCTCGATAAATAGGGATTTGCACCCATATGGGTTAATTGGATTATGATTTGTGTTAGATCGGTTTCTTATACTCTTATCGTTAATGGCGTTGAGAGAGGATCTTTTTCCCCTTCTCACGGAATTCGATAGGGGGATCTGTTATCTCTGGCCTTGTTTATTTTGTGCGCACATGCTTTGTCTTCTCATCATATGCATGAGTTCAAAGGTCTTTGCATTAGGAATAGAACTGAATCTCTTACTCACCTTCTGTTTGCTGATGAATGCTTATTTTTTCTCATGCAAAGCTAAATGAGGTGTTAAGAGGGTGTTTGGTAACACTCCAGAAGTTGGATTCTGATTTCTAGAGTATAAATGGAGTAGAAGTCTGTTTAGTAACTTTGTTCGGACTTCTGGAGAATCCATGAGTGAACCGGCTCCAAATGAGCTCTAGAATCCAATTTTTTGGAGCATCAAATAGATGCTTTTCGACTTTAGAGCACAATTTTAGAATAAAAATCACCCCACACCATTACTACCACCAACTACCACCACCAACACCACAACCCACCACCCACCACCCACCACCGCCACCACCCTCCACCACCCACTGCTGCCACCACCACCACCACCACCACACCGCTACTAGCCACCGCCACCACTACCCACCACCACCACCACCACCATCCTCAATCACCACCCACCGCTACCTACCATCGCCACCACCACCAACCATCGGCCACCAACCACAGCCACCACCACCCACGGCCACCTACCATCACCACCACCACCAGCCACCAACCACCTTCCACCACCTTCCACCACCACCAACTATCACCCACCACCACCACCCACCACCCCCTCGTCACCACCACCACCAACCACCCACCACCGCCACCACCATCCACTACCACCCACCACCACCCCACCACCACCATCCTCAATCATCACCCACCGCCACCTACTATCACCACCACCACCGACCACCAACCACCACCACCACCACCACCCACCACCACCACCAACCACCACCCACCACCACCGCCACCACCGCCACCACCACCCCGGTTGCCACCACCACCAACCACCCACCACCGCCACCACCATCCACTACCACCCACCACCACCTACCATCGCCACCACCACTAGCCACCAACCACCGCCACCACTACCCACCACCACCACCACCACCAACTATCACCCACCACCACCGCCACCACCATCCACTACCACCCACCACCACCGCCACTACCCTCCACCACCACCACCCACCCACCGCCACCCTTCATCACCACCTCCCACCCACCACCACCGTCACCAACCATCACCACTCACCACTAGTGCCACCATCCGCCACCCCCCACCACTATTCTAGAGTCCATGATTAAATTGGGTTAACAAACATGTTTCTACTCCCTCATACTCTTGAATCCTTTTGAAGTTGAAGTAGAAATTTGAACCAGAAGTAAGAATCTCACAGTTGAAGTTTTATCAAACAACCCCTAAATGTTCAAAGTTGTTTAGCATTGTATTGCCAAGCTTCTTGTCAGAAAATTAATATGAAGAAATCCTCTCTAACATTTACTCCCAATACTCCTTTAAAATTTCCATCGATAGTTCTCTAGGGTGTTGAAAATTCCTTATGATAGGGGTCCATCAAAATATCTTGGATTGCTTACTGACTTTGGTACTTCTTAAAAGCTCTTGTTTGCTGATTATGTGGAAAGAACTGTTTATAAGTTTCAGAGTTGGAATGATTCTCTTCTTTCAAATGCCAGAAAAGAAATCCTTACTAAGGCAGTAGCTTTACCTATGTCAAACTTTGTTGAATCTCATTTTCCTCTTCCCAAATCTCTTTTGAGGGTTAAAAAAACTGCTGCCTCCTTTTATTGGAGTAATGGGAAATCTTCTAGTCCTATTCAGTGGGTTATTTGGAATAGAATGTGACTCTCAAAACAGGAAGGAGACTTGGCAATGCGAGATCCTCATCTTCAAAACCAAGCTCTTCTTGCAAAGCTTGCATGGAGGATTAATTATTTGTAATCTTGATGCTCATTGGGTTAAGTTACTCAAAGCTACTTATTTTCCTCATTCGGGTTTTCTGCATGCAAAAATTGGGCATGATCCATCTTTTTGTATTCTATTAATTTCTAGTCCCTCTAGTCGGGTAGGCACCGGCAAATCTTTCGGCCAGATCTCCCTAAAAACCGTATGTACAGATCTCCCTGCATGCAGCTTACGCCATTCGAGGTGACCCGGTCCTGCATTCATTCGCAAATTCTGTAGTGAAATTGAGACTGCTCAACCTCGGAAGCTAATTGACGTGTAGCGTGGGCAGCGCTGTCTGTCATGCCGTTGAATATATTGTTGCTATCTTGCAGCAATCTTCTTTTCCAACAGTGGCGTATGGGGAAGGAGCTGCTATTAGAGCTGCACTTTATGAGGTTGTTCAATTGGGTTATCATAACATTCAGATTGAGTCAGACTGCTAGTCTCTTATTAATTTATTTTCTGGGCACTCATCTGAAGGGGACTTATATGCTATATCAGTTGTTCATGACATTTTGTCTCTTGTCAAACTTGAGTTATCTATTTCTTTCTCCTATGTTCCAAAGGGGGCAAATGTTGTAGCCCATACCCTTGTTAGAAAAGTTCTAACCAATGGAGGGGTAGTTAATTGGTCTCTATCCACTCCATGATTGTATGAACCTAGCTTTATTCTTTGTTGTTCTACTCAATAGATGTTGTTTTTACCCCAAAAAAAAAAAAAAAAAATGAGTCTTATGACAGTTAGCTAATGTTCTCCCTTGGAATATAGTAGAGAGACCAGTCCCCATACTAGGAGAGTAGTGGGTGTAAAATGTCATTGAGTAATAACATACACAAGGACTAGGGGAAGTGATTTGTTAGTGGCTTATTGGTAGGAAATGATTTGTTAATTATTAGATTTCACCAAAATTTGATCAGAACATTCAAGGGGTGTGGAATACCCATGAGGATTGACGAAAGACTGGCCAGTGTTGAGATTGCAAGTATCTATGTCCTAGTCCACTATGTGAATGAACTCCACTAGGAGGATATATAGAGTGCTAGGTAGAATTCCTTAGGGCCCTACTGTGGCATTTGATTCACCCCATTTGGAATTTCTTCCCATGTTATCATCTTTTTTTTCCTGTTTTAATGAGAGATATAAATAGATAATTGAAATTTTGGATTTATTTTGCATTCGCATCTGTTTAGGAAATATCTAAATCTGATTGTTTGGATTCAAATTCAGATTCGAATGTGGGTTTGGATATCACCTAAGCGAAGTGAAATATATTTCTCTCCTTTTAGGAAGCTGCGAACAATAAAATAAAATTGTTACACGTATTTCTTTTATTTTGATTTCTATTGTTATAAATTGTAAGACGACAAATTATGAGAAGTAGAGAATAAAATTGTAATTTATATTTTTGGATGGTTATCATACATTTCAAAAACAGTATGGTATATATGATTGGAATAGGATTTTAACCACATATCCAACTAAAAATCAAATTTAAATTTGAATTTTTTTTTAATACATCGGGCGGATTTCGGATCGAATTTCGGATACCATAATAGGTTACATCCATAATCTTTCCTCCCTTCGAAAATACTCTTCCGTGTCGAAAATGGTTAGGCTTCTTAATTAGCCGTAGAAAATCATAATTGGAAATAGTAAATTGCTTTTATAAACTTCGCTCGAAGAGATTCATTACTGTCCATAGGAGCCAAGCCACTTTCCCAAGAAGGGTTCCACGCCTCCCCCCCTTTGGGGGGGGGGGGGGTAGCCAACTGTCGGGGGGGGGCCGGGGGGGGGCGGGGGGGCGGGGGCGGGCCCCACCCCCGACGGACGGGGGGGGGGGGGGGGGGGGGGGGGGGGGGGGGGGGGGGCCTCGAACCCCACGGGGGGCGCGGGGGGGGGGGGGGGGGGGGGGCCGCCCGGGGGGGGGGGGGGGGGGGGGGGGGGGGCGGCCCCCCCAAGAAGGGCATGGGATCTCTCTGCCAACTAACCTTGAAGTGATACTCTTTGTATCAAATCAGTTATAGACGCCATTTGACAAATTTGCAAGGGTATTTTGGGTAATTTAAAAAGAGGATATTCAATATTTGCGGCCAAGAGAGAGCCATGCAACTCATATTCGGATCTGGCGTCCCAAAAAAACGCAGGCTACAGTATCACGCCTGACGCGTTTTGATTCTCCCGCGAGGCACGCTATGGACCTATCGCAGGTTTATTCAGTACATTGCGTTGCATGAAAGTTCGCCCACGATTCAGTCCTAAGTGCATATGTTACAGCGGCAGCGAAAATCCAGATCGAGTGGCCATCGTTCCTCTTGATCGAACCTGACAAGATCTGACAGATCGAACGGCCATATACAAAGCCCACCTTTTGGCACTCGATCCGACGGCCCCTACTTGAGATTCCTTGTGCAGCCAATAGGAACTTGACAACGCAGATAGTAGGGCGGAGATTCGGTGCTTCGCGGGTGTATGGTAAGACTTCAAAAGATGCTTTTTCAATTAATCTCATTAGTCAAAATTGTAACGGCCATATCTCCGCCATCTGGAGTCTAAATTGGATTGTCCAAGTTGCACCATGCTTCATTTCGAATTGTCTTCAATCTGAGAATGGAAAAAAGAGTTTTGGTTGAGAAAAAATCATGAAGAAGAGGGAAGAAGTGGAAAGAAGGGTTTTTTTTTATGGTTTTGCTCATTTTGTGAGTAATCAATCACCAACCAACTTCATTTTTGCTTGTCAATGGTGCATTAAGGAGTGATGAGAGATTGGTGAAGCTTTCATTGAACATTTATGGTGATTGTGAGCTTGTGTGAAGCCTCATTGAAGTGTTGGTGTGTGTTTATGATTTGAATCCTTCCACCAACCATCAAGGAGAGGAGTTGAGGTCCATTGATGTGTTTTTGAGAGCTTGAATAAGTGTTGACCATGATGGGAAGTTGTGTGAACTTGATGAAGCTTTATAGGAAAATATGATACAGGTTTAATGTGCAGATAAGAGGGAGAAGACAAAAGGGGTTCTTTGTCAGTATCAACTTGAAGATTCAAGTTTAGTCAACTGTAAAGAAAGTTGAAGATTTCAGTTGCTACTAGAGCATTACCAGACTTCTTAGACTTCAGAGTCTTTCCAGAGTATCAAAAAATAACACACAAGGGTTGTAAGATTTCTAATTAATCTTATATGAGTTGCATTGTTTAATTCCTATATTCAATATATGCTAGTTTAGGTGGTAAATGAATATACCTAACTAGACTGTGCTAGAACTGTAAGGGTATTACTATAAGCCCAAAAATAGCATTGTTTGCTTCCTGTGGGTGTAAATTAAGCGTAGTGTGTGCAGCAAGTACTGGACACTGGTACATTGATACTTGAATTATTGACACATTTGTGCCCTCTTGATTTTATGCTAGGTAAACTGGGTGCATGTACTCCCTGCTGTGTAGACAGCTAAAAGAAGTATATTGAGTATATATGGAGTTCGTAGGGCATTATACGGATCCCGTAAGACATTACTCCGTGGACTAACCACCACACACTGTGTTGGTAAACCACGTATATCACTGTGTTGTGGATGATGTGTGTACATGTGTTTATATGTATATTGTGAAGTGCATGGAATGACCTGCAAGATGGGTGTGCACAACATGTTAAACCTGACCACTTTGTGGTAGTGAGGTAGTTGTGCATACTACTGAATATGTGGTGGTGTTTTAGTAATTGTGTAACTGTTGTCAATGAATGAAGCATCAACTCAAGGCAACATCCGTCTTTAAAAAATTATTTGGTAAGAGTTTTAAAAACTTATTTGGTAAGAGTTTTGAAGATACTGATTCACCCCTCTCAATATCAATTTGTAATCAACAAATTCTAGAAAGAGAAGGGACTTCTTTAGGATTGGGAAGGGTTCGGGAGTGGGATTTGAGAGATTTAAGGAAAAAAGTGAAAGGTTAGGAGAGAGAGAGAGAATTCTTTTCACCTCAACCATAAAAATGAGAGATAATTCTTTTTCACCTCGTGCATAAAAATGATTAAATAAATAAAAATGCAGCTTGTATTATTTATGAAAAGAGTTGCATGGGGAAGAAACTCAAGAAATAAAAAAAAGTCCTGAACAAAGACAAAAAAAGGGGGACAAAGTTACACTGTCCTCTACACTGTCCTCTCCAGTACAGCTTGGATTTTTAAAAGACCAGACCAACACGAAACCCGCATACCCATTTTTTCGATAACACCAAATTTTATTGGACAAGATATCATGAAAGGTTAAAAAAAGATTCTTTGGCCAAAGGAACGAAACCAGGCTGGCATCCATGAAACTGAAAACTACCGACACATACGACACCCTAATCACCCCCCAAAGAAAACACTCTTCTTCTTCTTCTTTTTCAACCAGAAATACATGAAATTCAGGAGCTTCTCTTCATTTATTTCTACAATTATCCTAACCATTCTATTTTGAAATATAAATTTGAGATCAGTCAAAGAGCAGCCTTAAATAAATTATTAACAAACAATGAAACAAAGGCATCCATTTCTTTTCTGTTGAGAACCACATCAATCTCAACCTATTGAAACACAAGTATTGCTGAGAAATGGTCTCTCTGTACTGGATATTGAATTGGTAATCTCGATGAATTTACAATGGTGTAGCTGTCTATATATAACTGTGAGTGTCCTGTACACACAACTCTCCTAGTGGTTGTATCAGTATGTGACTCTCCTAGATAGAGTTTTACATAGGATAGAATTCTAGAGATGAGAATGAGATACAGCTCAAGTGATTTGTAGATAATGATGTTACAGAAACTGATTTATTTGGAAGATGATAGCCCCTTGGTCAAAGCATCAGCTAATTGATCCTCTGTGGAGATAAACCGAATTATCAATTTTTTACTAGCAACCATGTCACAAACAAAATGAAAATCGATTCCGAGTGAAATATAAAATCTAAAGTACTCGAAGAACGAGAAACGGAGTTAGTTCTAGAGAAGAGATGAACAGATGGTTAGCAATTGCAGTTTCAAGCAAAGCAATCTGAAGAAATTCTACTAATCTTAAAAATAAAAAAAAAATAAAAAAAAATAAAAAAAAATAAAAAAAAAAGCCTGATGAAATACTAAAATGGCTGAAAGCCTTGGATTTTACAGGATCCTATCGACTTATCTGTAAGACGAACAAATGATAACGGAAAGGGAGCGAGTTTTCTCTACATGCAGCCCGTTTATTAGTGACAAGGGGGATCAGATTCTCGTCTAAGGGTAATGTAGGGATTCCATTTTACCACCTTGGATTGGAACCAGATCCCATGTTTTGTGAGATTCCAACATAACGGTTCTTGTTCTTTTTTGAATAATTATTCAAATTTTTAAACTTAAACACAATATTCTTGTAATTCATTGCAAGCACTGAAGCACATGACTACTAATGTTAAATTATTCCATGTTTATTTATTAATTTTCGTTTTACTATACATTTAAATGCCTTGTATTTGAAAATTAAAATGAAAATTATATTTAGAAAGTATCAAACAAAAAAAAAATTATATATATATATATATACTTGAGATTTTCATTTCTTTTCTTTTTAATTTACCTTGCAATTAAATAGAGCCAACATGATAATTAGGCTGCATTTAGTTACACTTTTTTTTTTTTGTTTTTTGGTAAAGCATTTACTTGCACGAGGGAGTGCTTTGGGGTTCTATGGGCCGAATTTTTAGTGAAATTCTGTTTTGTAAAATCGGATTCGGATTGATCTTTAGTAGAGTGAAATTATGTTTTGTAAAACCAGAGGTGTTATGATCATTTAATTAAAGAAATTATCAATAATTGTTCGACGAATAATATGTAATCTAATGGAAATAGTTCGCAAATGATTAATAAATAATTCACTGATGCACTTCAAGAACTAATAGAAATTATTCGTCACCAGTGTTGTAGAAGGATTCCTTTCAGGCTCCAAGATCGAGCCACGTAGTTGAAACACAAACACAACAGGAATGTTGGGGGGGGGGGGGGGGGGGATATACCCCGGGGCCATTCCGATACCAAAGTTAGGGAATTCCGAGGACAAGCAGAATAGAGCTCTTAATGAAACACTAGAACTCCTTAGAAACGGGTGATCCTTGACATACGGGAGCTTCAGTAACCTCCTCTTCTTTTCCCGTGAGATAGAACTTAGGATAAGAATGGAGAAGAAATTCTCGAATGGTGGTGTTGGGATATTACCTAAATGGGAGGTTCTCCCTTTGTGCTAGGAAATTCTAGATTCGGATCCCCTGCAGTCGATATTCTTTCACTACTTGTAGGTCAAATTAGGGGCTTTCCCAACAAGCTCCTCCCCACCTACCACCATCACGATCACCTGCCGCCTAAAGAACAATAGGTTGGAGGGATTACGACCCCTTAGGACAGCACTAGGATGTCTTGTCTACCGCTTACGATCCCTTTCGACCTTCTTCGACCCCCTTTTAGTCCACATCCTTCATATCTTCTGACAACTGTTTCTGCCCTTACACTTTTACCAAGTGTCAATCTTGCTTTTTGTTGATTTGGTCTACGATATGGTGACCTGGCCAGTCAAATCCGCATACTTGGCATTTATGGTTGTTGTCGATATTTATGAGCATTAATGGTAGATCATTAAATGCCCAGCTACGTCCATTAGTCTATCCAATCATAGTTTGATCACCTATGGGGTCGAACAAGAGTTCATCTCCCAAACATCTCTTATCCTCATGCTTTGTACCTTGGATACGTGACACGTGCCCCATTTTCCAAGGATTATCTCAGATTCTCCATCTACGGCCAGATTTAAATCCATGACTATTTTCTCCCCACAGAACCCCTTTGCCTCCTTCGTGTCGTTTCGACTGAGGGAGACACATTTATGGAAAATACTTCATTCCTCAGCACGCGGATGTGTCTTCGCAGATTCCCTGTCGTTATAGTAGTTATGAGCCACCTTCTCTTCCACTTTTCCAAGACTTGAATGCTCCTTTCCCCTGTCGTTATAGTAGTTATGAGCCACCATCTCTTCCACTTTTCCAAGACTTGAATGCTCCCTTCCCTTGTGCAACTCTTGTAACGTTTCGTAACGGTCTAAGTTAGTCCTGGCTGAATGCGCCTGGTAATGCCTCTGATTTGATCGAGCCGTCACTTCGGACTATCGACGTTAATCCCGCCATTTCTCATCCATCGGGACAGTCCACGCGTTGTTTCCCCGTCCAAACGTCATATCTGTTGTTTGAATGATGGTCACACTGCTCGAAACCATCATGACTGTCAAGCGGGACCCACCTATCAGCAATCTTATAAAAATCCCGCCTCCTTCACTCATCTTCCTCCTCTGTTTCCGAGAACCTCCCACCTTAAGGTTCTTCCAGTCTTTATTCGAAATAGAAATAATCACTTGGACCGACTCTCAGACCCACAAGACCGGACCAAGTGGCACCTATTATTTCTTCCGTTGGAATTTAGATGAGCTTCCCCCAATGATCGAGTCCACTCCTTCCTCAGTTCCCCATTGGAAGGAGAAATTCTTCGAGGCCATAGTGAGGCGAGGGCATAGCCTAATGGGTATGCATGCCTTCCCCATCAATAATCGATGGTAGTTCATTGACCCCTCAGTGGTAGGGGTCGCCCCGATCTTAACACCGCTTGAGATGAAGACCCTTCAAAGGGTAAAAGAAAGAGGGAGAGAAGTCCAGTGCAAGGACTTGAGCAACAATCAATTTTTGTTCCTGTACGGGCTGAGTAAGTTCCCTTTCGACCCCTAACCAATATACTAACTGATCGTTCAATATCCTTAATTTTATATTTTTATTCGACTCTTGACACTGGATTATTTGTTCTTTGTGCAGTGGAGGGTCTGGATGACAGCATGTGGGAGGATCTGATGGGGGCGGACTTGTTTCGCCACTAGAAGAGGGAGAGAGAGGAGATAATTGCCACGGTGGCCTAGAAGCTGAAAGCTCTTGAGAGAGCCGCTGATTCTGCTCCTGCCCTTCCCGTAGAAGTTCCTCCACCACCTTCCGAGGATGCATTCCCACCTTTTGACCCTGCAACCTTGGTCGAACCGTCCGTTGAACCTTAGTTGGTGGGCGAACTATCTTCTTCTCAAGCTTTCAACCCCCCGGCCTCCACAGAAGAGCCTGTTGTCCCTCCAATCATCGACATGACGGAGGATGGCACGTTGTGCTCTTTTTTAATTTCTATCTTCTTATTCTACTGTTTCGACCTCCACACTATGGTTCAGAGGGTTTTGCCTTTTCGATTTTCACAGAGGACGAAGACCAGGCGACGGTTTCAGAGACATTGCGTCTGTCAAAAAGGAAGAAGATCACCTCTGAAACCCCCAAGATTATCTTCCTTGAGGACACTCCTTATTCTGTAGAGGATTCCTGCCAGCCCTCAGCCACTACAGTCCCTGCCACAGTCAGATGTGGCCGTTCGTTTTGCCCCTGCCCATCTCTCTAACAGTGCCTCTCTTGTCTCTGCTACTACCATCATCCTAGAGGTTCCTCTCGCCCCTCCCAGTGCTACAGATGCGAGCTCCGCGGCCAATTCGCTTCCTGACACAACACCTACTAAAGCAAGCACACCAACGACAACAACACCACAACATCTCAGTACAACCACCTTTAGTACAGCAACCATAGGGTTACCATCCATCCCTACAAATTCAACCATAGTGACTTCGTTTCGGCCCCTTTCAGGAGACATGCCTCCCCTAGCTCCATCCACCTTTCCCTAAATAGCCACGCTGTCTATACCAGCACAGTTTTCTCCCACGGGCCTGCCTGTAGATGTCTCTGCCAAAGGTAAGGGTCCGGCCCTAACGTCTCCAGTGTTTACTCGTGCCCCTGCTTCGACCCTAAGCGTGAGCTCCGCAGTAGCCTTGAGCCAAAGTTCAACTCCCTTTCTCGCCAGTTCAAGCTCTACAATACTATTTACTCCCCCTTGGTAGGTCCTTGCCACAGACAATGACTTATTGAACCCATCTGTGGCCTAGGAAATAGTTCACCACGCCTGTCTATCTACAGATGCAGACTTCCTCAGGCATGCCAAGCTTGAGAACATCGATCATGGCCAATGCACGACCTTGTACCAGGTGAGTTATTCTTCCGTTCTCGCTACGTTTTCTTTTTTCTTGCTTCTTTTTTTTCTTCGAATTATACATATCTGATATCAGCTCCTGGCTTATTTCGCAGTTGATGTGAGGAACGAATTACTACAGTAAGATGTTAATAGGGTCTGCCCGCAAGCTTAAGGAAGTATAGGCCTTGGCTCAACAAAGTAACGAGCTTCTTTCAACTGCCCTAGTAGAGCGCAACCAGGCCCTTCGCGACTGAGATGCTGCCATTTTGGCTATAATCGAAGCAGAGGAACACTGGATCGAGGAGAGAGACAACCTGTCCTCCAAAATGGAATTGGTTGAGCAAGAGAGGGATGACGTCGAAGCCTATGCTAAGGAGGCAAAGGATCGAGCCAATGGGGTCAATATAAAATGACGATCCGCCGAAGCATCTTTGGACCTGAACCGAAGGTGGTTCACCGACGAAAAGACCAAGTACAAAAGGCTCGATGAGCATTTCACCACTCTTGCCAAAGCCTTCGAGGCCGCCTAAAAAGAACTGGTAGAAGTGTGGCTATCCAACACGGTCATGGCGGACCAGCTTGAAGCAACCACTGCTCTCAATAATCAACTGGAGCAAAAGGTCAAGGATCTCCAAGGGGCCTGTGACGAACTGATAGGGGAGAAGGCTAACTTGTCGACGGAGAACAATAGGTTGTAGACTAAGTTCACTCACTCATTGACCAGAGAGAAAGCCCTCAAAGAGGAGATGGCCACCATGAAGGATCATGGTGTCGACCTGCAATCTTCCCTGACTCATCTGGCTGAAGAATTGGCCCAGGCTTAGGCAACCACTGTCACACCCCAATTCCGCTCCTTTCAGAACGGTGTGATGAACCATTAATAAACCAACGGTTCAACCAGAATCTCTAATAGGCTATGTCCTTTTAAATTAAATCATACACATCCACAACCATAATCAGAATAAATACACAATAGCGGAAGTCTTAATATTAAATGAACTAAGAATCTAACTGTGATAATCATAAATAAAATATCAAATTATGTTGTATCAACTGAGACATAAATAAATAAATATCAAATTACATTTCCTTAATAGTTCAAATAAAAATCTAATAAAAAACGCATGAGTTGCACTCGCATGAGGAGTCATGCGAGTGCACTATATCTTCAGCCTCCATGGCAGCCACGTGCCCGTACACAGAAGCATTCATATAATCTTCCACAGTGGTACCTGCATCATCAACTAAAAATATTCAAATTTGAAAAGGGTGAGCACACATCACGGCTCAGTGAGCAAACAAAACAATGCAACAAACATATTCATGCATTCAATTCATATCTGTGGTCTGGTATATAAGTTTGCAATGTGCTATAAAAAGGTTTGGTGGCTGCCTCACCTCTATACACTAGTGTGTGAAGCCGCCCAAAGATAACATTTATTGTCTTCCCACATGCACCCACCATGGAATAGAGATAGAGCTCAAGTACTTAGGACCACACCGCATCACACTTCCCCTGATACTCTACCCATACCAACACGTAAGCCCCTGCTGGCGAGGGCTTGCAAACTGGGCTCGCAACTAACCAATCCTATTGTCAAACAGTGTACCCAAGGCCTCACCCCAGCATCCCTCAATACATCCATAGAGATAGAGCTAAGCCCCCCCGGCAGATTCGAAGACTACACGGTCTGAGACCACCTCCCCTGATACTCTACGACGTAATAGTTCTGCTAAGGTAATGGCGATACGACGATGTCAGTGGACAAGACTTGAGTAGAGATAGAGCTAGAGTCTGGTGACCAGGACACACCACAATATCACGTCCTCCCCCTGATGCTCCACTCGCATCAAACACACTAACCACACACATACATTCATATGCCTATTCCTAGCATCATCATCATCATCATGTTATAAATAAATAGAATTAAATATACATGAATATTAATAGCAGGAATATTGAATGACATGTTGAATGCACATTATAGACGCATAGAATTAGTAATGGCATTGGACTCAAGAAATAAAAATAGTTTATTATTAGCCAATTAGTTTAGGTCTTATTCCCTCACCTTTGCTTGAGTGTAAATCCTCTTTCAAGCTCTAAGAATCACCTTTATATCAATAGGAAAACCTAACAAGTCGATAGATTTTAATTAGAATTTATTCCGATAATTTTAGGCTTGCTATTAAGCTAGGGTCGCAGGACGAGTCGCAGGTAGGGTAGCAGTTTTCTGCGACCCCAAGGTAGAGGGTCGATGCTAGGGTCGGATGTTCCATCGACCATAGGTGCGACCGCAGCTTCCCTGGACTTCCCGAAAGCTAGGGGTCGAACCTGTGGTCTGGTAGGGTCGATTCCCAATCGACCCTACGTGCGACCACATGTGGTTTTAGTCGACCTTTTCATTCTACAGTATAATCTTTCAAGTTTGGGTCCTATGGCTTACTTCCACAGTCCATTCTATGTGTTCTATGGCTTAAACTCCAGGTTACTTCCTTACTTTGTCTACCATGATTCCCTCCATGGATTTCATTGAAATCTTCCCATGGATGGATGATTTGGATTTCTCCTAGATCATACCCTCTTCATGAACTATTCTAAGGTCTTAAACAATTCATGGAAAGCATATCCATACCTTAGGTTTGTTGAGATTCAGAGGTTTCTCTGAATTCTTCTCTTTAGTCTTTTCCTGCAACTTTCCTTCTCTTCTCCTTCTCTTCTCTTTCAATTAGGGTTTCAAAAGGAGTGAAAGAGGCTAAGGGACGTCCTATTTATAGAGGAAAACCTCCCAAAATAAGTCTCATTGAGATTAGGAAAGAATCCCCTTGAAATTTAGAAAGTTTCCTATTTACGGTTTCTGTCGATGATCCTAGGGTCGATGAGGGGGTCGGAGATCCCGTCGACCCTAGGGTCTCAGTTGTCCGACCCTAGGTCTAAAATTTAGGGGTCTGACTTCCTAATGAGGTGGGATCGACCCTGCCTGTTTAGGTATGCGACCCTACCCCCTATTCTACTATTTTTGGGTCAGTTTAATATCTGGTCTTGCTATTTCCTTCACGCACTTGGTCCATTTGACTCGACCATGATAGGTAGACCTGGTACAAGGTGGTAAGACCGGTTAGTTTGATACGGGTCTTAGAACTCCCCCCTGCTTATAAAAATTCCGTCCTCAAAATTTGTACATACCTTCCGAGTCGAATAGATGAGGGTATTGCTTTCGCATAGCATTCTCTTCTTCCCATGTGATTTCTTCTATATCTCTGCTTCTCCAGGTGGCCTTAACATAATAGATGTAACGGTTGCGTAGTCGTTGAACCTTTCGGCTGGTGATTTCAGTTGGTACTACTTTAAATGTCAAATCATCAGTCAAATCAGATAGATCTACTGTCAAAACGTGCGTTGGATCTCTAACATACTTCTTCCATAAGGAGATATGAAATACATCATGCACACTTGACATAGATGGTGGTAGTGCTAACTGGTAAGCCACTTTTCTACGTTTAGCTAGAATCTCATATGGTTCGACATATCTCGGACTTAATTTCCCTTTCTGTCCGAACTGTTTCAAATCGCGCATAGGTGACACTTTGAGGAATACCTTATCACCTACAGTAAATTCAAGGTCTCGGGTCTAGTATCTACATATTACTTCTAACGATTCTGAGCTGTTCTTACTCTTTCCTTGATAATATCGACTACTCGACATGTCTCTTCAACAAATTCTGGTCCAACAATACTACGTTCTCCAACTTCATTCCAAAACAAAGGAGTTCGACACTTCCTGCCATACAGTGCTTCATAGGGTGACATCTGTATAGTAGCCTGATAGCTATTGTTATAAGAGAACTCAATCAGTGGTAACTTCTCATCCCATGATCCTTTAAAATCAATTACACAGGCTCGGAGCATGTCTTCTAGAATCTGAATGGTACGCTCCGATTGTCCGTCTGTCTGAGGATGGAATGCAGTACTGAACTTCAATGTTGTACCCATAGCCTTTTGCAATCCTTCCCAAAACTTTGAAGTAAATCGTGGATCTCTGTCGGACACAATACTTTCAGGTACACCATGTAATCTGACAATATTATCCAATACAACTTAGCTAACCTCTCCAGTGTATACTGAGGTCGTATAGCTATAAATCGCGCCGTTTTAGTCAGTCGGTCTATAATCACCCAAATTACGTCAACTACTCGGGGAGTCAACGGTAACCCTATGATGAAGTCCATAGTGATGCAGTCCCATTTCCATGCTGGTTCCAGTAACGACTGTAACAATCCTGTAGGTCTTTGTCGTTCAGTCTTCACCTTTTGGCAGTTTAAGCATTGAGACACGAACTTAGTTACATCTACTTTCATTCCTCTCCACCAATATAATTTCTTTAGATCATGATACATTTTCGTACTTCCAGGATGTATCGAATAGGCGGTGGTATGGGCTTCCTTCATTAGTCGGTGTCTAATGTCTAAACTTTCTATTTCAGGTACATATATTATTCCTTTGTACTTTAGTACCTTTTCATTGTCTAAGGTGAACTCAAGAATAGTCCTACCTTTTCCAATGTCCTCTTGTACCGTTCTTAGATAAGGGTCTGATTAATAGCTGTTTTCACCTCATCAAGTATATCAGGTACAATCTTCAATGTGGCGAACATATTTGAAAATCGATGGATAAACCCTTGGTTGGTTGATTCACTCGGTGCATCTATCACAAACTACTCATTACCGCAATTGAATACTTTTCTGGTAGTACACAGTGCGGCAGTTGTGCTTACCTCTCCTTGAGATTTTATCATTGTCTTTTTACTCAGTGCGTCAGCAACCACATTAGTTTTTCCCCGGATGATACTGGATATCACAATGATAGTCTTTCAATAGTTCCAGTCATCTTCTTTGTCTCATATTCAACTCTTTCTGATTAAAGAGATAAATAAGACTCTTATGATCTGATTTAATCTGAAATTTCTCTCTGTACAAGTAATGTCTCCATATCTTGACAGCATGTAGTATTGCCGCTAATTCCAAATCATGAGTGGGATAGTTCTTCTCATGTGTCTTCAATTATCTTGAGGCATAAGCAATTACTTGTTCTCCTTGCATAAGTACACATCCTAATCCCAATCCTGACGCATCAGTGTACAAAATAAATGGCTGTCCTGGAATCGAAATGGTCAAGATAGGAGCAGATATCAATCTAGCCTTCAATGTTTGAAAACTCTTCTCGTATTTGTCAGTCCAAACAAACTTTTTGCCCTTCTTAGTCAAACTGGTGAGAGGTATGACAATTCGAGAATAGTCTTCCACAAATCGTCGATAATAACCAGCTAGACCTCGGTGCTTCCCACTTGCACAATAGCTTCGATCTTGCTAGGATCCACTTTAATTCCTTCAGCGGATACAACATGGCCTAGAAAAGTGACTTCCTTTAGCCAAAACTCACACTTTGTAAATTTGGCGTAGAGCTTCTCCTTCCGTAATCGCTGCAGAGCGGCATTTAGATTCTTAATATGAGTTTTCTTGTCCTTAGAGTAGGCCAATATATCATCGATGAATACAATAACCGACGTATCCAACATATCGTGGAATACCCGATTCATAAGTTCCATAAAGGTTGTTGGTGCATTTGTCAATCCAAAAGACATGACCATAAATTCATAATGTCCATATCTGGTCCTGAATGCTGTCTTGGGAATATCACGTCTTTGATCTTCAACTAATGGTAGCCTGACCAGAGATCGATCTTGGAGAACACTTTGGCACCTTGCAACTGATCGAACAGGTCATCGATCCGAGGCAATGGGTACCTATTTTTGATTGTCAGCTTATTCAGTTCCCGATAGTCTATATACAATCGAACACTACCGTCCTTCTTCTTTACGAATAATACTGGCACTCCCCATGGTGATATGCTAGGTCGGATGTAACCCTTGTCCAGCAGTTCTTGTAGTTGTACTTTTAATTCCTTCAGTTCAGTAGGAGCCATTCGATAAGGTGCTTTAGATATTGGTGCGGCTCTGGGTATCAGATCTATAACAAACTTTGTAGCTCGGTCGGGTGGTAGTCCTGATAGTTCTTCAGGAAATACATCTGGAAAGTCATGCACAACATCAATATCCTCCATTCGTGGTGCTTCCTTAGTAAGATCGACCACAGATACTAGATACCCAACTGCTCCTTTCTCAAGACACTTCTTAGCCTTTAATGCAGAGAGTATGAGCTTTCGTTTACAGGGAAGTTTGGTTCCTGAAAAACTGAACTCTGCTCCTTCCTTGTCTTTAAATGTCAGCTTCTTTTCGGCACATAATAGGTTTGCAGAATGCCGAGCTAACCAGTCCATTCCCAAGATGACGTCAAAGTCTACCATCTCAAGTTGAATCAAGGTTGCATCCAAAGTCTTTTCGTCAATAAGAACTGGACATGGTCCATAACCTTTTTCTAATTCCACTTCTAATCCCATCGACGATCGTACAAGCAGTTTGTAGTCTAAGGATTTGAGGGGTAGATTTAACTTCTTTCCAAATGACACAGATATAAAAGAATGAGTAGCTCCTAAATCAAAGAGTACTCTGGTGGGAATGCCATTAATAAGTACGATACCTGTGATTTGTTTTGATTTAGTCTACATGCTCACACAATGTAACACAAAATGACAAGATTCAGGTCTTACCTGTGACCACATCAGGCAATGCGGCAGCATCCTCAGATGTAACAGCGTAAACTCTTCCTTGTTGTAGTTGCTTCTTGGGCTTAGGACACTCCCTTGCAATATGTCCCAATTGATTGCAGTTAAATTATTTTATTCCTTCACCATTTTGCTTTGGTTACGGTGGGGCTGCTGAAGTAGTCTTGGCTGCAGCATTGAAGCCTTGAGTATGGAAGGATTTGAATGTCTTGGTGTTTCCTCCGTTATAAGAATTCCCATTAGGCCTTTTGATTCCTCTATTTTGAGCAAAGTAGCTCTCTTTCTGGCTCGACTCTATCACTTGAGCAATTTGTACAGCTTCGTTGTAGATTTTCTTCTCAAGTCCTAAAACATGTTCACGTATGCTTCCCCTAAGTCCCATGACGAACCTTCGGGTCTTTGTATCTTCCGCTTGCATACTGACTGGTGCAAAGAAGAACAACTCCTCATAACGCTGTTGATATGCATCGACAGTCATCTGTCCCTGATACAAACTTAGGAACTCTTTCTCCATAGAATCTCTGAAATTCCTAAGAAAATATTTCTCAAATAATGCCTCCTTATATATATCCCAAGTCAATTGAGTGTGCTTTGTCAACAGGTATGTCCGTGTGGACTTCCACCAGTGGTGTGCTTCACCTTTCAGCATGAACGTTGCACACAATACTTTCTCCTCTTCATTCACTATCTTCATCGTGAAATTTCTCTCCATCTCATCGATCCAATGTGCTGGCCACAACGGATCAGCTTGCTTACCACTATACTCCTTGGGCTTCATCTTCTGAAAACGCTCCACCAGTCTGGAGTGGTCTAGTTGATGAGGAATATAAGCCCCATACATAGGTGGTTGGTATTGATATCTACCTGGAGCTACTTCAGGGTTTTGCACTTGAGCCGGCATGATGGGAGTTTGAGGTGCGTGGGGTACTGTGTTACATCCCCCTGGTACTGTGCTTGCCTGTCCTGCTGGCATCGGTGTCGTCTGTGCAGCTGGAAAAGCCATACCTATGGCAGCTTTCATAGTAGCTTGTACCTGTTGTATTTGCTGCAGCTGTTGTACCAAATTCATTACGGCTGTAGCCAAGTCTGTAGGTGGAGCTGATAGATTTGTAGGATGTGTCTGCCCATTAACTACGGACGGTGCCGTGTTCGGATTCTCCTGTGTTTCAGGGTGTATATGGCTATCTTCCTCCACAGGTACTGGTTGTGGAATAGAGTTACGACTTTGTCTGGTCACTCTGCGTCCAGCCATTATCTGTTCTGGTAGTGGTAATGCCTGAAAATCATAGAATACGTGAGGCAATCATCATATACTTCATTCTCATATTTAAATCCACTAGTCAATGATATTTTCAAAATTTTCAGATCATTCTGTCAAAAATACTGTATTTTTCATCGTAGGGTCGATGGTAGGGTCGATGGATGTCTGACCCTAGGGTATGCGACCCTGAGAATCATTGTTACTTACTGAGAGGCTAGGGTCGATGGTAGGGTCGATGGATGTCCAACCCTGGGATCGACCCCTAGTTCTCTGTCAGATCACCGAGAAGCTAGGGTCGATGAGGGGGTCGGAGGTAGGGTCGGATGTTTTGGTCGAATTATCCGACCCTAGGACTGAAAACCAGATTTTTAATCCCGATTTTGAATCCATTTCTCATTCTTTCTCCTCCTTTCCGACTCGGCTCGTTCCTCTGGGTTGCTATAGTAACAACTCCGACCCATTGGTGATTTTTGCTTCTCTTTTCAACATCTACTCCTCTTCTATAGGTATGTTCTCTACGGTTTCATGTTTTTAGGGTTTCTTAACTAGGTTTTTGCTCGTTTATATCGTTTTCTTCGAATTAAACTTTTTCCAACCGTAAAAATTTGATTTTTATTAGGGGTGTAAGCACCTCATTTTTGCCATCCCCAGCCAAATAGAACTTTATTGGTGTATAGACAGTAAGAGAGCGGAGGGGGATGAAATTTTGGAAAGTATAGGGGAGGCGAGTGAAACTCTCTCAAACCAATAGTCGATCAATTCCTCTGTGCTCTCTATGGTGTTCTGGGCTGAGCCAGAGTGTCCCCAATGTACAAGAGTCTTGGTGGGCATATTCAGAAGGGTTGCGGGTCAATTCAAGGTTTGGATGTTGAATGGTGATTTCAAAGCTGATGTTGGTGGGCCCTACAACAAGGTCATGAAAATACCTTCGAAATGATACTCGAATCACTCAATTTTGATATCAAACGAAGAAGACATCACGATTTTAGTCAGAGTGAAATTGGCTTATTAAATCCAAGGGCTTTTCTATAAATTATCATAAATTAAGGATTTATTGGGCAAATTATCATGATTAAAATCGATCGGACTTTATTCGACCATATCTTGATCGTCCGACATCCAAATCCGACGATTCAAGCGCCACTGTGCTCCATTGTCTGTCCTCTTCAAAATGGTCGTAAAGAATTTTGGGTAGAAGTCGCCAACGGGTCCCATGCAAAGTTTCCGGTAGGATTATCGTCAAAACTCCAATTCTTCATATCTTGATCATCCGAAGTCCGAATCAGACGATTCAAGTGCCACTGTGCTCCATTGTCTGTCCTCTTCAAAGTGGACGTAAAGAATTTTGGACAGAAGCCGCCAGTGGGTCCCATGGAAAGTTACTGGCCAAATTATCGTCCAAGCTCCAATTCTTCATATTTTGTGTATCTGACGTCCGAATCAGGCGATTCGAGTACCAGTGTGCTCCATTATCTGTCATCTTCAAAGTGGACGTGAAGAATCTTGGGCGGAAGCCGCCAACGGGTCCCATGCAAAGTTGTCGATTGGATTATCGTCAAAACTTCAATTCTTTATATCTTAATCATCCGAAGTCCGAATCAGACGATTCAAGTGCCACTATGCTCCATTGTCCGTCCACTTCAAAGTGGACGTACAGAATTTCGGGCAGAAGCCGCCTGCGGGTCCCATGCAAAATTGCTAGCCGAATTATCATCAAAGCTTCAATTCTTCATATTTTGTTTATTTGACGTCCGAATCAGGCGATTCGAGCACCAGTGTGCTCCTTTGTCCGTCCTCTTCAAAGTGGACGTACAAAATCGGAGACAGAAGCCGTCGAAAATTTTCATGTGGAAGTGCAAGCTGAGAAGATCCATAATAAAGAGAGAAATCAATCCAGTCCATTCTTACTCAGCCCAACCCAGCTCAAGCCCAATTTAGTCCAATCCCGTCAAACTCAATCAGTCCAGCCTGACCCAACCCAAATCGGCCCAGATCGAGTCAGGTCGGCCCATGTGTATGCACCTTATGTATTTATTACATATATACATTTATATATTATATAATATATGTTTTATATATATTTTTTATATATTATATTATTATACTATGTTATATTATATTATACTATGTTATATTTTATATATATATATATATATATATATATATATATATATATATATATATATATGTATATATATATATATATATATATATATATATGTATGTATTAGTCGGTTAAGAAAGAAAAAGAAGAATCCGATAAAGAGGAAGAGAGAGAGGGAGGAAGAGAGAGAGAGGAAGAGAGAGGAAGAGAGAGAGAGAGAGAGGGGAAGAGAGAGAATGGGAAGAGAGAGAGGGAGAAAGAGAGAGAGAACGGAAGGAAAAAGAGGGAGGGAAAGATGGGGGTGCTGCCCCCTCCACCTTCCCCATACCCATTTCCCCCAAAAAAAACCGCCAGCCTCCTCTCCTTCACATCACCCCTCACCGCCACCTCCTCCTTGAGCCCCTTGCCACCTCCTCCTCTCCTTGAGCCCCACTCCAAGCCGCCACAGCCCCTTGCCTCTCATCCAACTACCATGCCACCCGCCATGAGCTAGCCCATGCCCCAGCCACCTCCTCTTTCTCCATGCCCCTACTCACCCCCATGACTGCCACCTATTTGTCTTGAACCCAACCCCAGCAATAAAATCAGGATAAGGGAGAGAGAGAGAAAGAGAGAGAGAGAGAGAGAGGAAGAAAGAGTGGGAGAAGAGAGAAGTGGAGCGGCAAGACCAGCCGTGCACCTCACTCCTCTCCTTGAGCCCCTTGCCACCTCCTCCTCTCCTTGAGCCCAAAAAAACCTCCCACTTCTCCTTCATCAACCCACACCCCACCAACGTCTATAAAAGGAGGCAGAAAAAAGAGAGGAGGGGAGGTTTTTTGGCCGAGAGAAGCCAAGAAAAAAAAAAAAAAAGTTAGAAAGGAAAAGAGAACAGAAGAGAGAGTGGGTTTTGAGAAGGAGAGAAAGTGGGTTGGAGAAGACGAGATAATGAGTTTGAGCTGAAATTTGGTTGAGAGGGAGCTTAGAAATAGAAGAGTCTAGGAGGGAGCAAAGAAAGCCGCTTGCAAATTCCGGGTAAGCTCTCACCTCCCCCTCTGTTTTTCTCTTTATTTTTCTTTCTTACTCTCTGTCACCATGCATACCCATAACCACCCACTCCCCAATCCATTCCGACCATGTATTTTGATTTTAGTGTCATGGATCTGATTTATGTGATGAAATTGATCCGATGTGCATGAAAGTTTTATGTGATAAGAATTGTTATTGGTCCGACCATGTGATGGAAATGGATATTGGTCCGACCATGCGATGAGAATTTTAATGTGATTTGATTCGACCATATGATTGAAATTTTAATGTGGGTGATCTAACCATACGATTTGAATTTTATGAGAATTGATCATGTCCATATGATAAGAATTTTAATGAGTTGATCATAGCCTTGATATGAAATTTTGATGTGATTAAAATACATCCATTGATCATAAAGTTTTAATGCGAATCTTAATATGGATTTCTTGATAAGTGACTTTTTTTAATCTGAATGGTTAGATTATCATGATGAGCGATCTGAACCATTTGATCGTCTTTGGAGTGATTTTAATCAACCTGAGTGGTTGAATTATCATGATGAGTGATCTGACCTGCTAGATCATCTTTAGGAATGATTTAAATGAATATGAATGGTTGGATTATGATCTTGAATGATTTGAACCGTTGGATTTTCATTGTGAGTAATTTTGAGTGATTTGAACCACTGGATCCTGATCATGAGTTGTTTTTGATGAATCTGAGGGGTTGGCTTATCATGATGAGCAATCTGGACCGTTAGATTATCGTTGGGAATGATTTAAATGAATCAGAATGGTTGGATTATGATCTTAAGCGATTTGAAACGTTGGATTGTCATCGTAAGTGATTTTGATGAATCTAAACCGTTAAATCTTGATCATGAGTGTTTTTGATGAATCTGAACGATTATATTATGATCTTGAGTGATTTGAACCATTGGATTGTCATCATGGGTATTTTAAGTGATGTAAATTGTTGAATCGGGATCACAATTGATTTAGACGAATCTGAGCCATTGATTTCTTAGTCTGATCATGATAGGAGATCTAAGCCATAGATCATAGTTATTTTGATGAGATATGAGTCATTGATCATGATTATAGCTATTTGATGAGATCTTAGCTGTTGATCTTGGCTGTTTTGATGAAATCTAAGTGTTGATCATGAGCATCATTTTTTGAAGAGATATAACCGCTAGATTGATGATCTGATATTGTCTACCTTGTTATATCCATGCATCTATCATGTTGACTTGATTACGCTGTCATATTATGCACTACCATATTTGGAATGCTTACAATGCTAGCTTTGTGCACATTGCCATGCTGATCTGCTTGCTAATGCCATGATTGAATGATGTTTATGTCGGCAAGAACTTACTTTTCGCTACACCCTAGTCGAACTTCCGTGCATGTACACTGATAGAAGACATTCCTAGGTGTGAGGACGTGCATGTAGGCACCCACATTCATGGGAAGGGTAATAATGGAAAATGATAAAAGTCTTAATCAAGAATCATGAAGCTTAGCCCAACAATTCCAAAATCAGGGTTGTAAGTGACAAGGGTAGTTTAGGACGATCCTTACCCCTCAGTTCATTTCCTCTAGGATGCAGAATCTAGATAGGTGCAATGTGAATCCAACCATAGATCATCTAGGATCATCTTTCGGTCCGGCAGGACCACCCATATTCTGACCCAAGTGGGTCGCCCAATAAACCCTATCTTTCTGAACTACGTGGATCCTGATTCTCAGGTCAATGCCCTGAGATACGTAGGTAGTCTGGGAAACTCCCAGATACGGTTCCACACCTCAATCAATGTGCCCCCATAACTTACTCCCTGAGAGTACAAATTTAACTCCCTGAGACCCATACCTTACTCCCTGAGAGTACAAATCCAACTCCTTGAGAGCCAAAGCTTACTCCCTGAGAGTACAAATCCTTACTCCCTGAGAGTACAAACCTTACTCCCTGAGAGTACAAACCCTACTCCCTGAGAGTACAAATATCACTCCCTGAGAGTACAAACCTTACTCCCTAAGAGTACAAACCTTACTCCCTGAGAGTACAACCTTACTCCCTGAGAGTACAACCCTACTCCCTGAGAGTACAAACATCACTCCCTGAGAGTACAAACCATACTCCCTGAGAGTACAAATCCAACTCCCTGAGAGTACAACCCTACTCCCTGAGAGTATAACCCTACTCCCTGAGAGTACAAACATCACTCCCTGAGAGTACAACCTTACTCCCTGAGAGTACAACCTATGAAACGAACTACGTTGTACCTGATTTCGAGGACCTCTGGAATACGTAGGCAACTTGGAGGACTCTCCATGTACGGTACCCCATCTTAGTATCCTTAGGTCCCCCATATCCATATCCATATCCATATCCTCGTTCACTTCGATCCATATTTAGGCTATCTCTAGATTCAATCCCAATCATCATCTGTAAGACCCGCATGCCACGGACCCGGTCTAACCTTACATTTCGTGTCGTGATCCGTCTACATATGATGGTCGAGCCAAGTGGACCAAGTGTGTGAAGAAACCCAAGACCCAATATGAAAATTTACCCAAAAACAGTCAAAATGAGGGTAGGGTCGAATGTTTTAACAGGCAGGTCCGACCCTCCCATCGACCCTCACCATCGACCCTCAACCATGGGTCGCAGGGTCTATGAGTTGTCCGACCCTCCCATCGACCCTCACCATCGACCCTCGGTACTCGAGAAAAACAGCACGAACCGAAAATTAGGAAACCTTCCTAATTTCGATTGGAACCTTTCCTAAACTCAATGAGACTTATTTTAGGAGATTTTGCCCTATAAATAGGACGTCCCTAAGCCTCTTTCACTCCTTTTACAACCATAATTGGATTGAGAGAAAGAGAAGAGAAGGAAGAGAAGAAGAGAAGGAAAACTTGACGAAAAGACTAAGGAAGAAGAGGAAATTCAGAGGAACTCTGAATCTCAGCAAACCTAAGGTATGGATACATTCCCCATGATTTATTTAAGACTTTAGAATGGTTTATGAAGAGGGTATGACTTAGAAGAAACCCAAATCATCCATCCATGGTTTCGTTTCAATGGAAACCATGGAGGAGATCATTAAAACCATGTAGGTGAATAAAGTATAGTTCTAAACCATAGAACATGTATAGAATGGATTGTGGAAGTAAGCCATAGGACCCAACCATGAAAGAGAGAACGAAATCTGAATTTTTGACTCAAACCATGGAGGGTCGCACCTAGGGTCGATGGCAGATCCGACCCTAGCATCGACCCTCAGTGTTCGGGAAGTTCAGATTAGGGGGAGGGTCGCACCCAGGGTCGATCATGACTCCGACCCTACCTCCGACCCTCAGTTAACAGCATGGTTTTTAAATTCAAAATTAATTCTAATTAAATTCAATCGACTTTGTTAGGTCTTCTAGCAATATAATAATGTTATAAAGGTCATTCTAAAGCTTGGAAGAGGATCTATTAACAAGCTAAGGTGAGGGAACAAAACCTAAACTAATTGGTTAATAACAAACTATTTTTATTTCTTGAGTCCAATACCATGATTGTGATATGCGTGTATGCTTGTAATGTGCATTCAACATGTCATCCAATATTTCTATTATTACTGTTCATGCATATTTAAATTTATTGATTATAACATGATGATGTTAATGATGGTAGGAATAGGCATGTGAATGTTTGTGTTTGGCTAGTGTACATGGTGCGGGTAGGGATGGTATCAACCGGTACTTCGATGCCATTCTCATCGGGGTATATTGTGCCATGGTCTATTCAAGTCATGTCCACTAAGCAAGTGTTAGTGTGCTTGATGCGAGTGGAGCATCAGGGGGAGAACGTGACATTGTGGTTCAGCCTGGTCACCAGACTCTAGCTCTATCTCTACTCAAGTCTTGTCCACTAACATCGTCGTATCGCCATTACCTTAGCGGAGCTAATATGTCGTAGGGTATCAGGGGGGACGTGGCATTGTGGTTCAGCCTGGTCACCAGACCCTAGCTCTATCTCTATGGATGTATTGAGGGATGCTGGGGTGAGGCATTGGATACATTGTTTGACATTAGGGTTGGTTAGTTGCGAGCCCAGTTTGCAAGCCCTCGCCAACAGGGGCTTACGTGTTGGTATGGGCAACCGGTACAGCCATGCCATTTTCATGGGGTGTATATTGTCCATGGTGGGTGCATGTGGGGCGACAGTGCCGTTTTCATTGGTTGTTTCCACACACTCGTGTATAGAGGTGCGGCGGCCACCTATCCTTTCTATAGCACATTGCAAACTTTAAACCAGACCAAAGATATGAATTGATTGCATGCATATGCATTGTTGCATTGTTTTGTTTGCTCACTGAGCCGTGATGTGTGCTCATCCTTTCGAATTCGAATACTTTTAGTTGATGATGCAGGTACCACCGTTGAAGATTACATGAACGCTCCTGTGTACGGGCATGTGGCGACAATGGAAGCTGAAGACATAGTGGATACGCATGACTCCTCTTGCGAGTGCAACTCATGCGTATTCAATTAGATTTTGTTTTATTTATTTGGATTTAGTAAAGACATGTATTCGATATTTTATTTATGTCTCGGTTGAAACAACATAATTGGATATTTTATTTATGAGTATCACAGTTAGAATTTTTCAGTTCATTATCTGTAAGACTTCCGCTATTTATTTTATTACCTCTGATTAATGTGGAATGTGTTTTGGTTTATCATATGTGGGATAGCCTATTTTGAGATCCTGGTTGTACCGTTGGTTTATTGACGGTTCATCACACCATTTTGAATAGTGCGGAATTGGGGTGTGACATCATCAAGCATAAACTTCAACTTGAATAAATTGAATCCAAGAAAGCTTAATCATAATCCACTTCCATAAGCTTTAATCACTTTCCGCTTCGAACTACGTTTTTGGACTTGATTTCCAGGATTGGAATACGTAGGCAATTTGAGACGTTTTGGACATCTTAGATTCAGTCTATCACCGAACCATCTTTGGTTCAGTTCATTGTATATATTTCGTTTGTTTTCTTACTTTGAGAACATGTTTGGCTGAACTTAAACTAGAAGAACTTAGCAACTTGGCATAGGATCCCCCATGAGCCTTAGTCATCATCCATTGACCATGAACAGTCAGAACCACAGAGTCTAAGGAAAGTAGAATCACATAGGAGGCCGATTTTTGGATCGGGCAGTTTTGGGTGCCTAACACCTTCCCAAACTGTACTTTGAACGCTTACCCATTCTCTGTTGGACCAAAGCCGATATGTTGGGTCATGAGTCAATAGAAGTCTTATCTCAGGATGAGGCTACATTTTAGGTCCTAGACCTTAATCTAGGTGGCGACTCCAAATCATTTACCGTCCATTCAGCGTGGGTGGACATTTGTCCTCACAAGGGGCTTTTGTTGTTGGTGACTCAATGGACGAAAACCCTCAAAAATATTTGAGTTTCATCGGTTGGTTATCGAGAAACTTGAAATTTCCCATTGTTGCCCTAATTTGTCGAGATTTTTGATTTTCTTGAAATTTCTTCAAATTCAATCTCCTTAGATAAAATTTCCAACTGTATGAGTCTTACAGGATTGTTTAGAATCTATATAAGTCCTCCTGCCCACGTGTATGGGTGAAAAGTGAGGCTTTTGACCAATTTATGTCGTTATATTATCGAAATTTTTGGGTTTTTCATCTTTACTAAGCCAATATCTGTTTTTCTTTGTTTTTGCAGATAGTATGGCTCGTACCAAAGTACCTAAGGTTCATGACCCAGTCCGCTTCCGTTCTAACGAGGCTGAGGCGCAGTATGCCCACTACGCTCATAAAAAGGTAGAGGGAGGTCGTCGGGTAGACTTGGCTAGCCTGGCCTTGTTTGATGTAGAGAGAGCTTTTGGTGACATGGGCTGGCTTCCTGTGATCACCTACGATGCCTGTACTCGTCCAGATTTGGTGAGATAGTTTTATTGTAATCTCCAAGTGGTGGGAGATCACAATGATACTGAGAGGGGTAGAGAGCTCAGGATCACTAGCTACGTCAAGGGAGTAGAGGTTTTCTTTGACTATCGACAGTTAGCAGACCTTTTGGGCATTTCATACGACGGCCCCTTGGTGTACTGTGCTCTTGGAGAGCTCCAGTTCTTTTCCTTGGCGATAAGGGCTGAGATAGACCGTCAGCTCATCAGAGAGGATCACTGGGAGATGAAAGCGATCTACCTACGTCTAGAGCCTCGGGTGTACTGTAAGATCATTCAGCACAACCTGATACCTCAGAGTGGGCACTACGAGAGGATCTCTCAGTTGACCCTTACTGTACTGTATCTGCACTAGGAAGCCTGTCTGCCTCCCTTATATTATTATGCGGACGATGATCAGTGCCACACTGCCCAGTCATGTTGGAAACCTGCCTTATGGACACATGGTCACTACACTGCTTACCCGCCTTGGTGTTGATTTGGTGGATGAGAGGATTCAGGAGAAATTTTTCTCATCACCTCTAGATTGGGAGGCCATCTGTAAGATGGGCATGCAGGATGCTCAGGTCAGCGATGATGAGAGGAACGCTCTGGTGCGTCCCCGTACTCGGGTGGAGATTGTTGACGCTGAGGCAGTAGCAGCAGCCGCTAGAGCAAGGGTTCATGGGGGTGATGCTGGGGATGATAATCGTTTGTACATGGATGTGGACTCCATACCTCCTCCATCACCAATACATACTACGGGAGCTGGTCCTTCACATGCAGCTGGTAGTTCACATGCAGCTGGTCCTTCGCACCCACCTTTTGATGACATGATGGGGATACTGCGTGAAATTAGAGAGGCTCAGCGCATGTCTGATCTGAGGGTGGGAGAGCTTCTAGATGCTCAGCGCGTGACTGATCAGTGGGTGGCTGATCTCACAGCTAGTCTTCAGACGACCCAGACTAGGTAACTTAGTTGACTAGTGTCTATGCTGAGGACTATGACAAAGACCGCGAGGTACCGCCTTCCCCATCACCTCCAGCTTCCTGATGTATTTTCTTTTATTTTTCTTTTGTAATACAGAGTAACTGTCCGGATTGTGGACTGTACTCTGTTTTAGATATGTGTATATACGTTTGTTCTTCCTTCGAGTGTATATGAATTTATTTTCTATTTAATAGATGCATTATTCTCTTTTAATTTTTGTCTCAAACAACACAGATGCTTATAATGTGTTATTAATACAGCTTTTAAATTTTACCCTATCTCAGTTCACAACATGTGTGGTAGTATACTGGTTTAAAAGACAGGGCTTGAGAGTTCGGATACCAAGTTGTCACACCCCAATTCTGTACCTTTCAGAACGGTGTAATGAACCGCTAATAAATCAACGGTTCAACCAGGATCTCTAATAGGCTGTGTCCTTTTAAATTAAACCATACACATCCACAACCATAATCAGAATAAATACACAATAACGGAAGTCTTAATATTAAATGAACTGAGAATCTAACTGTGATAATCATAAATAAAATATCAAATTATGTTGTATCAACTAAGACACAAATAAATAAATATCAAATTATATTTTCTTAATAGTTCAAATAAAAATCTAATAAAAAACGCATGAGTTGCACTCGCATGATGAGTCATGCGTCTCCACTATATCTTTAGCCTCCATGGTAGCCACGTGCCCGTACACAGAAGCATTCATATAGTCTTCCACAGTGGTACCTGCATCATCAACTAAAAATATTCAAATTCGAAAAGGGTGAGCACACATCACGGCTCAGTAAGCAAACAAAACAATGCAACAAACATATGCATGCATTCAATTCATATCTGTGGTCTGGTATATAAGTTTGCAATGTGTTATAGAAAGGTTCGATGGCCGCCTCACCTCTATACATGAGTGTGTGAAGCCACCCAAAGATAACGTTTATTGTCGTCCCACATGCACCCACCATGGAATAGAGATAGAGCTAAAGTGCTTAGGTCCACACCGCATCACACTTCCCCTGATACTCTATCCATACCAACACGTAAGCCCCTGCTGACGAGGGCTTGCAAACTGGGCTCGCAACTAACCAATCCTAATGTCAAATAGTACACCCAAAGCCTCACCCCAGCATCCCTCAATACGTCCATAGAGATAGAGCTAAGGCCCCCCAACAGAGTCGAAGACTACACGGTCCGAGACCACCTCCCCTGATACCCTACGACGTAATAGTTCTGCTAAGGTAATGGCGATACAATAATGTCAGTGGACAAGACTTGAGTAGAGATAGAGCTAGAGTCTGGTGACCAGGACACACCACAATATCACGTCCTGCCCTTGATGCTCCACTCGCATTAAGCACACTAACCACACACATACATTCACATGCCTATTCCTAGCATCATCATCATCATCATCATCATGCTATAAATAAATAGAATTAAATATGCATGAACATTAATAGCAGGAATATTGGATGACATGTTGAATGCACATTACAAGCATACACGCATAGAATCAGTCATGGCATTGGACTCAAGAAATAAATATAGTTTATTATTAGCCAATTAGTTTAGGTCTTGTTCCCTCACCTTTGCTTGAGTGTAAATCCTCTTTCAAGCTCTAAGAATCACCTTTATATCAATAGAAAAACCTAACAAGTCGATAGATTTTAATTTGAATTCATTCCGATAATTTTAGGCCTGCTGTTAAGCTAGGGTCGCAGGACGGGTCGCAGGTAGGGTAGCAGTTTTCTGTGACCCCAGGGTATAGGGTCGATGCTAGGGTTGGATGTTCCATCGAACCTAGGTGCGACCACAGCTTCCCTGGACTTCCCAAAAGCTAGGGCTCGAACCTGTGGTCTGGTAGGGTCGATTCCCAATCGACCCTACGTGCGACCACACGTGGTTTGAGTCGACCTTTTCATTCTACAGTCTAATCTTTCAAGTTTGGGTCCTATGGCTTACTTTCAGAGTCCATTCTATGCTTGTTTTATAGCTTAAACTCCAGGTTATTTCCTTACTTTGTCTACCATATTCCCTCCATGGATTTCATTGAAATCTTCCCATGGATGGATGATTATTTCTTCTAGATCATACCCTCTTCATGAACTATTCTAAGGTCTTAAACAATTCATGGAAAGCATATCCATACCTTAGGTTTGCTGAGATTCAGAGGTTTCTCTGAATTCTTTTCTTTAGTCTTTTCCTCCAACTTTCCTTTTCTTCTCCTTCTCTTCTCTTTCAATTAGGGTTTCAAAAGGAGTGAAAGAGACCAAGGGATGTCCTATTTATAGAGAAAAAACTCCCAAAATAAGTCACATTGAGATTAGAAAGAATCCCCTTGAAATTTGGAAAGTTTCCTATTTACGGTTTCTGTCGATGATCCTAGGGTCGATGAGGGGGTCGGAGATCCCGTCGACCCTAGGGTCTCAGTTGTCCAATCCTAGGTCTAAAATTCAGGGGTCTGACTTCCTAATGAGGTGGGATCGACCCTGCCTGTTTAGGTATGCGACCCTACCCCCTATTCTACTATTTTTGGGTCAGTTTAATACTTGGTTTTGCTATTTTCTTCGCGCACTTGGTCCATTTGGCTCGACCATGATAGGTAGACCTGGTACAAGGTGGTAAGATCGGTTAGCTTGATACGGGTCTTACAACCACTGCTCGCCTAACCCAAGATCTGTCGCAGGCCCATACAGCTTTAGCACAAGATAAGGAGAAGACCCTGACAATCTTGATGGAGTTTGATGATATGGAGGGTCTTCTCAAGTAAGAAAGAGCTCGAGCAATCAGGGAAGCCCTCCTCGTGGTTCACTCGTAGTTGTTTTCTCATCTCCCCTCCTTTAATTTTTTTTCTGCATCCCCCTTATGAACAAGATGATTCGGGTTAAGATCAGTCAGCCTTCGGATCTCCCTCCTCCAACAGCTTCTTGTACTGAATTGGTGGCGGTACCTTTTCCTGAAAAGGTCGCTCCTTTATTTGTTCTTCCACCGCAAGAACTCCAGAACGGCTTCTGAGCATCCCTCCTCCATCCCTTCAGAAGAGACCCTCAACACGATGTCCAGAAACACCTCCAATAGATGCACCCCCAATAGAATGACTCTCCCAAGGGTCAAAACTGACCACTACAGACTGATCACAGAACTTGTGTAAGGCCCGTGTCAAACTAATCCGGTCTTACCACCTTGAACCAGGTTTACCCATCATGGTCGAGTCAAATGGACCAAGGGCATGAAGGAGATCGAGATCCCAGGTATAAAATCGACCCAAAAACACTTAATTTTAGGGGAGGGTCGCACACCCAGCTAAGCAGGGTCGGATCTCCCAAAACAGAAAGTCAGACCCTCAGTTTTGAAGGGAGGGTCGGATAGCTTAAGACCCTAGGGTCGACGGGATCATCGACCCTCCCATCGACCCTCGGTTTCTGACGAAACTGAAATTAGGAAAATTTCCTAATTTTCGGTTGGGATTCTTTCCAAATCTCAATGGGATTATTATAGGACATTCCTAGTCTATTTAAAGGACGTCCCTAAGCCACTTTCACTCCTTTCACAACCCTAATTGAATTGAGAGAAAGAGAGAAGAAGGAAAAGAGGAAGAAAGGAGGCTAGGAAGAAGGCTTAGCAGAAAGGAGAAGAATTTGTAGAGAAAAGTAATCTTCTCAGGTATGGATACTAATTCCATGAGTTTCTACAGACTTTAGGTTAGATATGGTTGATGTAGGATTTTGGAGAAATCCAAACCATCTATCAATGGTTAGGTTTTCATGGAAAACCATAGGAGGATGCACGAAAACTATTTAGATGGATTATACATGGTTCTAGACCATGGAATGACGGTTGAATGAATGTAGGAAGCAAGCCATAGGACCCCAAACACGAAGAATGGATTAAAAGTGGAAATTGGACCAGAGTGCACCAAGGGTCGCACCGAGGGTCGATAGACCATCCGACCCTAGGTGTTTCTGACCATCGACCCTCAGCATTCGGGAAGTTCAGAATGGAGGGAGGGTCGATAGACCCATAGACCCTAGCATCGACCCTAGCATCGACCCTCAGTTGACAGAATGGTTTTAAATTTCGAATTAATTCTAATTAAATTCTATCAACTTTGTTAGGTCTGCTAGCAATCTAATAACATTGTAACGGTGATTTTAAAGCTTGGAAATATCTATTAGCAAGCTAAGGTGAGGAACCTTAACCCCAAACTAAATTGGTTAATAATAAACTGTTTTCTATTTCTTGAGTCCAATGCCATGTTTGATTCTATGCGAATATGTTTGTAATGTGCATACAACATGCCATCCAATATTTCTATTACTTGTTCATGCATATTTACTTTATGGTTTATAACATGATGATGATGATGATGATAGGAATAGGCATGTGCTTGTATGTGTGTGATTGATGTATTTGATGCGAGCGAGTATCAGGGGAGGTGTGATGAGAACGTCAATAAACGTTAACCTTTGGCGGGTCTCAGCACTTTAGCTCTATCTCTAACTCAAGTCTTGTGCATTGACATCATCGTATCGTCATTACCTTAGCAGAACTATTATGTCATAGAGTATCAGGGGAGGTGGTCTCGGTCCTTGTAGTCTTTGACTCTACCGGGGGGCTTTAGCTCTATCTCTATGGATGTTCTGAGGGATGCTGGGGTGAGGTCTTGGATACACTGTTTGGCATTAGGATTGGTTAGCAGCGAGCCCAGTTTGCAAGCCCTCGCTAACAGGGGCTTACGTGTTGGTATAGCATTATATAGCAATAAACGTTAACCTTTGTTGTATAATGTTATGGTAGGGTGGATGGGGACGACGATAAACGTTAACCTTCGGGCGGGCTTCCACACCCTGTGTATAGAGGCGGTGTCAATAAACGTTAACCTTTGACCACCCAACCTTTCTATTGCACATTGCAAACTATAAACCAAGACCAAAGATATGAATTGACTTTTTGCATGCATATGTATTGTTGCATTGTTTTGGCTACTCACTGAGCCGTGTTGTGTGCTCACCCCTCGACGTCGAATATTTTTAGTTGATGATGCAGGTTATACAGTTGAAGATTTTATGAACGCGTCAGCGTATGGGAATGTAGCAGCTATGGAAGTTGGAGCTGAAGATGATACACACGACTCCTCTTGCGAGTGCAACTCGTGTGTATTTGACTAGATATTTTTATAGGTTTCTTTATTGGATTTATAATACATGTATTTGGTACTTAATTATTTATGTCTCAGTTTAAATACAAAATAATTTGCTATTATTTAATACCATTTTAGTTCTCAGTTCATATATTTATAAGACTTCCGCTATTGTGTATCTACTCTGATTATGATGGTGAGTATATGAAGGTTCAGGTAACGCGGGGATAGCCTATTTGAGATCCTGGTTGAACCGTTGGTTATTTAGCGGTTCATCACACCATTCTTGAAATGTACGGAATTGGGGTGTGACAACTTGGTATCAGAGCATCTCAGGCCTTGCCCGCTGAACTATCATACATTCACAGCAATAGTGAACTGAGATAGGATAAAATAAAAACAGTAATATTAACACATAATAAGCACAAGTGATGATTGAAACCAAATTAAAAAGAGGATAATGGCCATGTAAATAGATATGTTTATATAGGATGCGGTGCATTATTGATTTACTCTTATGATTATAAAGGATGCACATACCAGATTTTAAATTCGCGTGTCTTGACAGGATACCTTCTTGATTTAACCTATCAATTGGAGTTATAGATATTGTTTCTTTAGTCTTAGTCCTGATTATACCAATCTGAACCACTCTCATGATCAACATCATGAACAGAGATATGAACTGAATGAACAGTTAAATGTTTAACCATGTTGAGCGTACATCTTTTCGATTTACACCTGATTTATTGATGTACGAAATTTTTCCTCCAGATTTATACCTGATATACTGATGTATGAAATCTCTCAAGATTTATTCCTATAGTGCCTTGACCAATGGCATTATATATACTCAATAGAACCTGTAACCATGAGGTCAAGAACTGTAGAACCTCTATTTTCATATATTTGGACCACCGTGTAATTTAATGATCTTTTGATGCCGGTTGGATTACCACAGATTTACTCCTGACCCTTGAAACCTAGATTCGCTAGATAAAGCAAGTGGTTGTCATTATGATAATTGAAAGAAGAAAAAGAATTATTTTGGATGCACATTCTGATTCATAAACTCCCTGACCTTTGATGATAAAAATGTTTAGTGATAATGGAATTATTGAAAGAAAGATGATTGGATTCAGATTAAATGCTATAGCCAATGGAACTCAGATGAAGTGATGGAGAATTTGTTTTGAGATTGCTAAATGGATGGATATGAATCATGTCTGTAAAAGAGTGCATGAGAAAACGTGGGAACTATTAAGAGTAGCCAGTAAAGAAATAGATAGCACTCAAGTAGAGTTAATGATGGTTATATCGGTATGAATTTTGACAAGGTAGAAGATTCCTAAAGGCAAATTTAAGAGTGGATACAAGGATAAAGTCATGGCATAAGTAGTACTCAATTTAATACAATGATAATTGAGTTATGCCCAATGTTGAGGAATATGATTAAGTAAAGACCAAATAGTTTGGCTGAATTAATGAATTTATAAGCATATACCCAAATGCTTATAGATAGACTTGGGATATGAAGTAACAATCACATGATTTTTCGAGGTATATGGAAGAGAGATCAGGATAGAACAGAAGTGATAAAGGAAATATAAGCTAATGAACTTTTTAAGATATGAGATTGTTAGCAATAGTCTTTGAAAATCATAAGAGATGAAGGAACTAGACAAGCTCTTAAGACCTTATACCAGATTTTGCTAGTTCAAGCCCTTTGGACTAGATGTTGTATGGGATGAGTGTTACAAACAATGTCCAAATCTTATGGATGAACAGAATTTAGATGCAACCTTGATACAACTTGAGATGGCAGACTTTGACGTCATCTTGGGAATGGACTGGTTAGCTCGGCATTCTGTAAATCGATTATGCGCCGAAAAGAAGCTAACATTTAAAGATAAAGAAGGAGCAGAATTCAGTTTCTCGGGAACCAAACTTCCCAGGAGACGAAAGCTCATACTCTCAGCATTAAAGGCTAAGAAGTGCCTTGAAAAAGGAGCCGTCGGATATCTAGTATCAGTGGTCGACCTAACCAAGGACGCGCCACGAATGGAAGATATTGACGTCGTACGGGATTACCCAGATGTATTTCTGGAGGAACTACCCGGATTATCACCCGACCGAGCCACAGAGTTTGTAATAGACCTGCTACCCAGAGCCGCACCCGTATCAAAAGCACCTTATAGAATGGCTCCTACTGAACTGAAGGAATTAAAAGTGCAATTACAAGAACTGCTGGATAAGGGTTATATTAGACCCAGTATATCTCCATGGGGAGCACTGGTGTTGTTCGTAAAGAAGAAGGATGGTAGCGTTCGATTATGCATCAACTATCGAGAGTTGAATAAACTGACCATCAAGAATCGATATCCACTACCCAGGATCGATGACTTGTTCGATCAGTTACAAGGAGCAAAGGTATTCTCAAAGATCGATCTTCGATCAGGCTATCACCAACTGAAGATTAAAGAAGGTGATATTCCGAAGACAACTTTCAGGACAAGATACGGACATTATGAGTTCCTAGTGATGTCCTTCGGATTAACTAATGCACCGGCAACATTCATGGAACTTATGAACCGGGTTTTCCACTATATGTTGGATACGTCGGTCATAGTATTTATTGATGACATATTGGTATATTCCAAAGACAAGGAAACCCATGTCAAGAACCTAAACGCAGCCCTACAGCGTTTAAGGAAAGAGAAGTTATACGCCAAATTTTTGAAGTGTGAGTTTTGGCTAAGTGAAGTCGCCTTTCTAGGCCATGTAGTATCCGCAGAAGGAATCAAAGTGGACCCCAGTAAGATCGAGGCTATTGTGAAGTGGGAAGCACCAAAGTGCGTCTCAGAAATTAAAAGTTTTCTGGGTCTAGCTGGCTATTATTGTAGATTCGTGGAAGACTATTCTCGGATTACCGTACCTCTCACCAGTTTGACCAAGAAAGGAGAAAAGTTTGTATGGACGGATAAGTGTGAAAAGAGTTTCCAAACACTGAAAACCAGATTGATATCCGCTCCAATTTTGACCATTCTCGTTCCAGGATAGACATTTATCTTATACACTGATGCATCGGGATTGGGATTAGGATGTGTGCTTATGCAAGGAGAGCAAGTGGTTGCGTATGCATCGAGACAGCTGAAGGTACATGAGAAGAATTACCCCACTCATGATTTGGAGTTAGCGGCAGTAGTACATGCTGTCAAGATATGGAGACACTACCTATACGGAGAGAAGTTTCAGATTAAGTCGAACCATAAAAGTCTTACTTATCTATTTAATTAGAAGGAGTTGAATATGAGACAAATAAGATGGCTGGAACTATTGAAAGACTATGATTGTGATATCCAGTATCATCCGGGAAAAGCGAACGTAGTAGCAGATGCATTGAGCAGAAAAGCAATGATAAAATCTCAAGGAGAAACTAGCACGACTACAGCAATGTATACCAACGGAATGGTGTTCAATCACGGCAACGAACAATATGTGATAGATACAACGGATGGATCAGCCAACCAAGGGTTTATTCATCGGTTTTTGAATATGTTCGCGGCATTGAAGATTATACCGGATATAGTGGACGAAGTGAAGACAGTTATCAAAGTAAATCCTTATCTAAGAACAGTACAAGAAGATATTGAGAAAGGTAGGACCAACCCTGAGTTCACCTTAGATACCGAGAAGGTACTGAAATATAAAGGGAGAATATGTGTACCTGAAACAGAAAGTATGGACATTAGACACCGACTGATGAAGGAAGCCCATACCACCATCTACTCGATACATCCTGGAAGCACAAAAATGTATCATGATCTAAAGAAACTGTATTGGTGGAGGGGAATGAAGGCAGATGTAGCTAAGTTCGTGTCTCAATGCCTAAATTGTCAGAAAGTAAAGGCTGAACGACAAAGACCCACATGACTGATCCATGATTTACTTCCAAATTTTGGGAAGGACTGCAAAAGACTATGGGTACAACATTGAAGTTCAAGATCGCATTCCACCCGCAGGCAGACGGACAGTCGGAGCGTACAATCCAGATTTTAGAAGATATGCTACGAGCATGTGTGATTGATTTCAAAGGATCATGGGACGAAAAGTTACCATTGATCGAGTTCGCTTACAATAACGGCTATCGGGGCTACTATACGGATGTCACCTTATGAAGCAATCGTATGGCAGGAAGTGTCGAACTCCCTTGTTTTGGAATGAAGTTGGAGAACGTAGTATTGTTGGACCGGAATTTGTCGAAGAGACTTGTCGAGTGGTCGACATCATCAAGGAAAGAGTAAGAGTAGCTCAGAACCGTCAGAAGCAATATGCAGATACTCGACGAAGAGATCTAGAGTTCACCGTAGGTGATAAAGTATTTCTGAAAGTATCGCCTATGCGAGGATTGAAGAGGTTCGGACAGAAAGGAAAACTAAGTCCAAGATACGTCGGGCCATATGAGATTCTGGCTAAGCGTGGAAAAGTAGCTTATCAGTTAGCACTACCACCATCTATGTCAAGTGTGCATGACGTATTTCACATATCCTTATTGAAGAAGTATGTCAAAGACCCAACACATGTGTTGACAGTGGATTTGCCGGAATTGACTGATGATTTGACATTTGAAGTAACACCAACGAAAATCACTAGTCGAAAGGTTCAACGTCTACGTAACAGAGATATCTACTATGTTAAGGTCACATGGAAAAGTAGAGACATGGAAGAAGTTACATGGGAAGAGGAGAATGCTATGAGAAAGCAATACCCTGACTTGTTTGATTCAGAAGGTACGTACAATTTCGAGGACGAAATTTTTATAAGTTGGGGGGAGTTGTAAGACCCGTGTCAAACTAACCCGGTCTTACCACCTTGAACCAGGTTTACCCATCATGGTCCAGTCAAATGGACCAAGGGCATGAAGGAGATCGAGATCCCAGGTATAAAATCGACCCAAAAACACTTAATTTTAGGGGGAGGGTCGCACACCCAGCTAAGCAGGGTCGGACCTCCCAAAACAGAAAGTCAGACCCTCAGTTTTGAAGGGAGGGTCGGACAGCTTAAGACCCTAGGGTCGACGGGATCATCGACCCTCCCATCGACCCTCGGTTTCTGACGAAACTGAAATTAGGAAAATTTCCTAATTTTTGGTTAGGATTCTTTTCAAATCTCAATGGGATTATTATAGGACATTCCTAGTCTATTTAAAGGACGTCCCTAAGCCACTTTCACTCCTTTCACAACCCTAATTGAATTGAGAGAAAGAGAGAAGAAGGAAAATAGGAAGAAAGGAGGCTAGGAAGAAGGCTTAGCAAAAAGGAGAAGAATTTGCAGAGAAAAATAATCTTCTCAGGTATGGATACTAATTCCATGAGTTTCTACAGACCTTAGGTTAGATATGGTAGAGTGTAGGATTTCAGAGAAACCCAAACCATCTATCCATGGTTAGGTTTTCATGGAAAACCATAGGAGGATGCACGAAAACTATTTAGACGGATTATACATGGTTCTAGACCATGGAATGACTGTTGAATGAATGTAGGAAGCAAGCCATAGGACCCCAAACACGAAGAATGGATTTAAAGTGGAAATTGGACCAGAGTGCACCCAGGGTCGCACCGAGGGTCGATAGACCATCCGACCCTAGGTGTTTCTGACCATCGACCCTCAGCATTCGGGAAGTTCAGAATGGAGGGAGGGTCGATAGACCCATCGACCCTAGCGTCGACCCTCAGTTGACAGAATGGTTTTAAATTCCGAATTAATTCTAATTAAATTCTATCGACTTTGTTAGGTCTGCTAGCAATCTAATAACATTGTAACGGTGATTTTAAAGCTTGGAAATATCTATTAGCAAGCTAAGGTGAGGAACCTTAACCCCAAACTAAATTGGTTAATAATAAACTGTTTTCTATTTCTTGAGTCCTATGTCATGTTTGATTCTATGCGAATATGTTTGTAATGTGCATACAGCATGCCATCCAATATTTCTATTACTTGTTCATGCATATTTACTTTATGGTTTATAACATGATGATGATGATGATGATAGGAATAGGCATGTGCTTGTATGTGTGTGGTTGATGTATTTGATGCGAGCGAGTATCAGGGGAGGTGTGATGAGAACGTCAATAAACGTTAACCTTTGGCAGGTCTCAGCACTTTAGCTCTATCTCTAACTCAAGTCTTGTGCATTGACATCGTCGTATCGCCATTACCTTAGCAGAACTATTTTGTCGTAGAGTATCAGGGGAGGTGGTCTCGGTCCTTGTAGTCTCTGACTCTACCGGGGAGCCTTAGCTCTATCTGGCCTTAGCTCTATCTCTATGGATGTTCTGAGGGATGCTGGGGTGAGGCCTTGGATACACTATTTGGCATTAGGATTGGTTAGCAGCGAGCCCAGTTTGCAAGCCCTCGCTAACAGGGGCTTACGTGTTGGTATAGCATTATATAGCAATAAACGTTAACCTTTGTTGTATAATGTTATGGTAGGGTGGATGGGGACGACGATAAACGTTAACCTTCGGGCGGGCTTCCACACCCTGTGTATAGAGGCGGTGTCAATAAACGTTAACCTTTGACCACCCAACCTTTCTATTGCACATTGCAAACTATAAACCAAGACCAAAGATATGAATTGACTTTTTGCATGCATATGTATTGTTGCATTGTTTTGGCTACTCACTGAGCCGTGTTGTGTGCTCACCCCTCGACGTCGAATATTTTTAGTTGATGATGCAGGTTATACAGTTGAAGATTTTATGAACGCGTCAGCGTATGGGAATGTAGCAGCTATGGAAGTTGGAGCTGAAGATGATACACACGACTCCTCTTGCGAGTGCAACTCGTGTGTATTTGACTAGATATTTTTATAGGTTTCTTTATTGGATTTATAATACATGTATTTGGTACTTAATTATTTATGTCTCAGTTTAAATACAAAATAATTTGCTATTATTTAATACCATTTTAGTTCTCAGTTCATATATTTATAAGACTTCCGCTATTGTGTATCTACTCTGATTATGATGGTGAGTATATGAAGGTTCAGGTAACGCGGGGATAGCCTATTTGAGATCCTGGTTGAACCGTTGGTTATTTAACGGTTCATCACACCATTCTGAAATGTGCGGAATTGGGGTGTGACAACTTGTCTTTTTTCTTTTTTTTTCTAAGCCCCTTAGGCACTTTCATGTTTTATAATAATAATAAATATTTTGTATCTACTATTGTGCATTTTTGTTTCTTTTTTTCTTTACATTTTGCTTACTCTACTTTTTTGCTTACTCTAATACCCCCCTTGTCTAATATTGCTGGGCTCTGCCAACAACTATGAGATAGAATCGGAGGGATCGAGTTATTTGAACTGAAGTCAAAGACTACTCCTTGAGTCGATGGGCTTAGTCTCTGACTGAGGCAATCGACTTATTGATATCCCAGACCCATACACCCTTTTTTTTTAACCCGTAGGCCTTTGCTTTTCGAGACCCTTAGGCCTTTGCTTTTCGAGACCCTTAGGCCTTTGCTTTTCCAGACCCTTAGGCCTTTGCTTTTCGAGACCCTAAGGCCTTTGCTTTTCCAGAACCTAAGGCCTTTGTTTTTCGAGACCCTTAGGCCTTTGCTTTTCGAAACCCTAAGGCCTTTGCTTTTTGAGACCCTAAGGCCTTTGCTTTTCGAGATTGTTTGCTCATTCGAATAGTGATAACGAAGTGTAAAAGAATCTCTTATTAATTAAAAGAGAAGCCTTACACATAGTATCTTCGGAGGTTCTTGGAATGCCACGTGCATGGTATGACCGACGCCCCCATCATCTCCAAGTGATACGACTCCGGTCTAGTAGCTTTTGCGACTCGGTATGACCCCTCCCAATTTGGGGTCAATTTGCCTTGTTGAGTGGGTGCAGTTACAGTTGTGGAACGTAGAACCAAGTCTCCTACTTGAAATAGATTCTCCTTAACCCTGGAATTGTAATACTTTGCAGTTTTTTACTGGTATGCTGCTATGTGTAGTCAACCAGTCTCATGAACATCTTCTAGAAGGTCCAAGTCCATAAGTAAAATGTCTTGGTTGGTATCCTCATTAAAATTCAACACCCGATAGCTTTTTTCCACCACTTCGACCGGGATGACTGCTTCGGACCTAAAAGCAAGCTTGAAGGGAGTGGATCTTGTGGCAGTTCTTTCTGTAGTTCGATATGACCATACCATACTGGGCAACTCCTGTGCCTATAACTTCCTCTTCTCTTCCACTCGTCGTGCTAAGCCATGTAACAAGGTGCAATTGGTGATTCTTGTCTACCCATTAGCCTCGGGTGTGCCACTGACGCAAATCTATGGCCAATGCGATGGTCGCGACAGAATTTACAGAAGACTCAACTTGAGAATTATGGACCATTGTCTGTAATTAGTACTTAAGGGATCCCATACCTGTATAGCACATCAAGTCTGAAGAACTCCACCGCTTTGGGTGCAGTAACCCTCGTTTTTGCCTTTACTTCGATCCATTTGGTGAAGTAATCAATTGCCACTAGAATGTATTGAAGTTATCATTTTGCTACGGAAATGGACCCAGAATATCCATCCCCCATACTGCGAAGGGGATGGACGACGAGATGGGTTGCAGTTGGGCACACGGGCAATGGGATATGGTAGCATGCTTTTGACATGGCTCACAGGTTTTGGCGTATCTTTCACAGTCCTTCATCATATGGGAGTGGTAACCCATTCAAATAATCTTGAAACACATGGTGCATCCGCATTGGTGGGATCCATAGATTCCCTCTTGTACCTTTGCCATGATATATTATGCCTTCGAAGGGGGGACGCAACGAAGTAAGGGAAAAGTGTGAGATTTCTTGTAGAGTACCTCATCATGAATGACATACAACTCCGCCTAGGCATGAATGCGTCGGGCTTCCTTCTTGTCTTTTAGCAGCACATTTTCCCTTAAATAGGTGAGTAAAGGATCCATCCAACAGGGTTCGATGTCTACGATCATAACTTCAGATGTTGGGTCGGTGCTTTGTTGAGACAAATGTTTCATGTACACTGGTACATCGAAACTGCTTAGATCGCTCAACCCCAGGTGGGAGAGTGCATCTGCTTCCTTGTTCTGATCATGGGGTATGCTGACCATCTCAAAACTTTTCAAGGGTTCAATCAACTACTTCACAAGCGCCAAGTATTTGGCGAGATTTTCCTATCGGGCTTTGTAGAACCCCGTAACTTGTCGTACGACCACTGGAGAATCTCCATGAACCAACAAGTGTTTTACATTTAGTTTTCTGGCTAGCTTAAGCCCAGCAACTAGGGCCTTGTACTCTACAACATTGTTGGTGGTGGAGAAGCCAAATTGTACTGATGCTAGTACCTTGAACCCCTCGGGACTAATGAGGACAATCCCTACCCCCGCATATTTTTTGTTGGAAGCTCCATCTATGTACATGACTATAAGCACCCCCTTTTTACCATCCCTAGCTGAACAAAGCCTTACTAGAGTGTAAACAGCAAAGTGGGAGAGGTGAGAGAAAGTTTGGAAAAGTACAAGGGAGGCGAGTGAAACTCTCTAAAAAATGACAGTTGATTAGCCCCGGCATACTCTCTATAGTGTTTCGAGAATAACTAAAATGATCCCCAATGTTCAAAAGCCAAAATAAACATATATGGCTAGTTGGAGAATCCTAATGCAAGGTTTGAATTTTTGGCTGTGACTATGAAGAGGTTTTCGGGGGTCTCACAGTAAGGACATGGGCTGCAACCTGCATGGATGCGTAGGTCTTGAAAATACCTTCGAAATGAGATCTGAATCGCTCAGTTTTGATGTCAAACGAAGACGATATGACGATTTTAGTCCGAAAATAAGAATAAGGGTATTTTCTGAAGATTAATAATATCCAAGGGCTTGCATGCAAATTATCGAAAGTTTAATTATTTAAACTTCATCTTCTCATATCTTGCTCGTCCTATGTCCAAATAAAGTGATTCCAGTGCCATTATGCCTCATTTTTGGTACTCTATAAAGTGGATGTGGAAAATCTGGAGCAGAGGTCTCCGAGGATCCCATACGGAGTCGCAAGTCGATATGTCCACTTAAACTTCAATTTCTCATAATTTTATTATCTGACGTCCAAATCAGGTGATTCAAGTCTCAATATGTTCCTTTTTGGTGCTCTACAAAGTGGATGTGAAGAATTTGGGGCAGAGGTTTCCGAGGCATCCCATGCAGAGTTGCTAGTCGAATTATCATGAATTGGCTTATTTAAATTCAGAAATTCATAAGTTGGCCATTTTACATTCAAATGAGGTGATTCAAGCTCCAGTATTTTTCATTTTTAGTGTTCTACAAAGTGAAGGTAGAAAATTTTGGGTAAAGACTGTCGAAAGATTTCATACGGAATGACAGTTGAAATGGCCCATGAAATGATAAAGAGAGAAAAACCAATTTTGGCCCAACCCAGCTCAACCCATATTTGTTTAACCTAGTCAACTTCAGCTAGCTCAGTCCAGTCAGCTTAGACCAATTCTGATTGAACCGGTTCAACCCATATGCTTAGTGCCATGTATATATTAACATGTGTGTCATCATATATTTACATATTGACATATATATATATATATATATATATATATATATATATATATATATATATATATATATATATATATATATATATATATATATATATACATGAAATGGAAGCATAAAAGGGAGCTGAGAATATGGAAAGGCTGAAGAAAAAAGATCCGGACCAAGATGAAGTGAGAATTCGTGAGATTTCTTTGGAAAGGAATGAAGAAAGGAAGCTCTAAGAGAGAAATCGGGAAAGTGGGAGTGGAGAAAAAAAAATATTAAAAAAAGGGATACCGAATAGAGAGAGAGAGTCGATGGGGAGAATTGGAAAAAATAGAAAAGGGAAGAATCCGAGAAGAGAGAGAGAAAAATCGGGAAGGAGAGAAGAAAATAAGGAAAGAAAAATAAGAAAGAATAAGGAAAGAGAATCCGAAAGAAATTAAGAGAGGGAGAAGACTCTAAACAGAAAAAATCAGAGAGAGAGAGAGAGAGTTTCTAAAAGAGAGAAGAAGTTTAGAATGGAAAGAAAGCCAGAGAGAGGGAATCTGTGGGCTGGGTTTGGTCGGTTTAAAGGGATTAGGAAAGAAAAGATTGAGAGAGAGTAAGAGATCCAGAGGTTATGAGAGAGAGAATTTGAAAGAGGGGGGCTGGCCGATAGAAAAAGAAATTAGGAAAAAATGAGAGGGGGAAAAGGAGAGTCGAACAGGGAGAGATTCAGATAGAGAGAGGGTAGGGATAGAAATCGAGGAGAGAAAAATTGAGAGTTGATAGAGAGGAAGAGATTTTAAAAAAGAGCCGAGAGAGAGATAATTAAAAATAAGAGAGAAGACTAGAGCACGAAACAAAGAGAGTTGGAGTTGGAGATCGAGCAGAGCAAGGGAGAGAGCAAAAGATGAGGAAGAGGAAGAAAAAAAAAGAAGAGAAGCGTAGCGAGAGTCTAAGAGAGAGAGAGAGAGGAGAGTTGGACGGAGGATAGACTAAAAGGAAGAAAAGATTGAAGGAGAGAACGAGGGAGAAGAAAAAAAAATTCAGAGGAAGAAGAGAGGAGAGTGAGCGAACCAAGCAGAAGAGCAGAAAGGGAGATCGAGAGAGAGCTGGAGAAGAAAGATTGTTGGGAGAGAGAACCGGGCAGGAGGTAAGCCATATGCTGGGTTTTTTTTCTGTTTTTTTTTGTTTTATTGCTTTGTTATCTCATCAAGTCCACACCTGTTCTACTCATAAGCAGCCAACACCACTCCAAACCTCCATGTGGGTCATCCTTATACAGCTACTCACCACCTAAAATCAGACTACCCATGGGCCACAAAACTTGCACTCAAACCTTTCCTGAAAATTCCTCCATCGACACCTGCATACTCCATGCCCATGCATCCCACCAACCTAATCATCCCCAAACTCTACACTTGTAACATACCCTCCAATCCAACTGTCTATCCAACTTTAGCTACCCGTAGGCCACGCCTCCACTTGCAACCATAAACACCTCACAGCCCACCTATCATCCCAATATCTCTCCATCGACCAGCACCATCGATTGTCACTATACTACAATCTCCACCACCATAAGCAAACCCAGCTGTGTTTTCTCCTTTACCTGTAAGCCACATCAAGACCATTCATCTAGCATATCATCATGACTTTAATTCTAATTACACATGGTTGTATTTGATGCTAATATTTTTCATATGATATGACATGTTTTAATTGAATCCAAACCTTAGAAAAAATCTGATCACACATTGGTTCTTTTAATTTAAATTTTAATGTGATTAATTTGCCCATTGGATGCTTGGAATTTTCATGAAATTGATTCTGTCAAATGTTTGAAATTTTTATCATATTGATCCGATTGTGAAATTTGATTGAAATTGGTCTGATTGTTAATTGGATGAAATTGATCCGATTGTGGAATTTGAATGAAATTAATCCCATCGTGTGAAAATTGATGAAATTGATCCGATTGTGGAGTTTTGATAAAATTAGACCATTGATCTCTAAATTTGATGAGAATGGAATATAGCCATTGATCTTGAATTTAATGTGAATAAATCATGGCCATTGATTTAGGATTTTTAATGTGAATGAAATATTGACAATTGATGACTGAATTCAATGTGATTAAAAATATGGCCATGTGATGTTGAATTTTCACATGATGAAATTTTGGCCATTAATCTTGGAATTTGGTCTAATTAAAATCGAACCATTGATCTAGAGTTTCTGATATGATTAATTGTAAGTCATTGGAAGATTGATTTTTATTTAGATCATGAAAGAATATTAATTGTGAGTCATTGGATGTTTAATTTTGATTTAGATCTTATAATGACATGAATCTAGCCATTGATAATGAGTGATATGAAATATAGACCATTAGATCTTGATCATGAGCATCTTATTTGAATCTGAACCATTGGATTGATCATGAGTGTTATAAATGAATCTGGACCATTAGATTGTCTTGATAGTTGAATTTGAATGGATAGATTATCATTTGGAGTAATATGAGCCGTTGGATCTTTACTGTGAGTGATTTTGAGTGATCTGAATGATTAGATTACCATCTTGAGTGATTTGAACCTTTGGATTACCTTTTTGAGTGATTTAATTGAATTTGAACTATTGGATTGACCTTATGAATGTTTTGAGTGTATCTGAATTATTAATCAAATATGATCTTGATTACATTGATGATGATGGATTACATCAAATCTGAGTAGTCGATCAAATATGATCTTGGTCACATTGTTGATGATCGATACTTAATCAATGCTTTCACATGCTTATTGTCATATTGATTCATATGCTTCTTGCTATATTTGAAATGTCATGCTTTATTACTATACTTGAGATGATAATGTTGTTACTTGCCATATTTGAATGATATTTATTATTAGCAACAATTTAATTTCTGCAATACCCTAGTCGAACTATCATATCTGTACACCTAGAAGACATATTAGGTGTGGGGACGTGCATGTAGGCACCCACATTCACGAGAAGGGCAAGAATGACAATGATAAATTTTAATTAAGAGATATGAAGTCTAGCCAAACAAATGCCAAATTAAGGTTTTAGGTTAAGAATAGCTTTAGGACGATCCCTACCCTCAGCTCATTTTTCCCTAGGGTAAAGAGAACCAGAAAGGCGTGATGTGAATAGAATCATGGAGCATTTAGGTTCCACACCTTGATATTGAAAGAAGAACATGAATGAATTGAATCCGCATTCCAAACTATGCGGATCTTGATTCTTAGGGCAGCACCCTAAGATACGTAGGCAGTTTGGTGAGATTTTCAAACACAGTTCCATACCATGATTTTGAAAGAATATACACATGAATGAATTGAATGCACATTCCAAACTACACGGATCCTGATTCTTAGGGCAGCACCCTAATATACATAGACAGTTTGGTGAGACACCCAAACGCGGTTCCACATTTCATTCTGTATAGAATAATAAATTCTAGGCTTCCTAGACCAAGGTAGAGTACACCTGAGTGGTTTTAGGATAATAAATTCTAGGCTTCCTTAGACCAAGGTAGAGTTCACCTGAGTGGTTTTAGGTTAGCATATTTTAGTATCCCTAAACCAATGTAGAGTACACTTGAGTGATTTTAGGATAATAAATTCTTACATTCCTTAGACCAAGGTAGAGTACACCTGAGTGGTTTTAGGTTGGCAAATTTTAGTATCCCTAGACCAAGGTAGAGTACACCTGAGTGATTTTAGGATAATGAATTCTAGCCTTCCTTAGACCAAGGTAGAGTACACCTGAGTGATTTTAGGTTAGAAAATTTTAGTACTCTTAGACCAAGGTAGAGTACACATGAGTGGTTTTAAGATAATAAACTCTATAGGCTTTCTTAGACCAAGGTAAAGTACACATGAGTGATTTTAGGTCAGTAAATTTTAGTATTCCTAGACCAAGGTAGAGTACACTTAAGTGGTTTTAGGATAATAAATTATAGCCTTCCTTAGACCAAGGTAGAGTATACTTGAGTGGTTTTAGGTTAGCAAATCTTAGTCTTCCTAAATCGAGGTAGAGTATACTTGAGCGATTTTAGACTAACCATCTAGGCTTCCTAAACCGAGGTAGAGTACACCTGAGCGGTTTTAGCCACCCTTTTAGTCTTCTTAAATCAAGGTAGAGTACACCTGAGTGGTCTTAGAATACTATCCATTTTAACCTTCCTAGATCAAGGTAGAGTACACCTGAGTGATCTTAGGCTACCCAATACCCATTTTCTTTCCTAAACCAAGGTAGAGTACACCTGAGTGGTTCTAGAAAATCCATATCCACAGCCCATTACAACGAATTACATTGCACCTGATTTTCAGGACCTCTGAAATACGTAGGCAACTTGGAGGACCTCTCCAAGTACAGTACCACATCTTAGAATCCTTAGGTCCTCCATATCCATATTCATATCCATATCCATATCATTATCCATATTCACTTCGACCCACATAGGCTATCTCTAGATTCAATCTCAATCATCAATAAGCATAAACTTCAACTTTTGAATCTAAGAAAGCTTAAACATAAACCACATCCATAAACCTTAATCACGTTTTGTTTGAGATGTCTTGGACATCTCAGATTCAGTCTATCACCGAATCATTTTTGATTTGGTTCACTGTATATTATTTTTGTTTGTTTATTTATTTTAAGAACATGTTTGGCTAAACCTAGGTTAAAAAAACTTGGTAACTTGGCATAGGATCCCCCATGAGCCCTAGTTATCATCCATTGACCTTGAACAATCAGAACCATAGAGTCTAAGGAAAGTAGAATCACATATGAGGCCGATTTTCTGATTGGGTAGCTTTGGGTGCCTAACACCTTCCCAAACTGTACCTTGAATGCTCACCCGTTCTCTGATAGACCAAAGTCGATATATATTGGGTCAAATGAATCAATAGAAGTTTTTTCTTATGATGAGACTACATTTTTATAGGTCTTAGACCTTAATCTAGGTGGCGACTCCAAAATCATTTTTACCATCCATCGGAGATGGGTGGAAGAGGCCATTTTGTCTTCACAATGACCCAAGAAGGTTCTTCAGGGCCGAGAATGATCTTGACGTTTGCTTCTTCAAGTGCGGGTTCAGCATTCAACCCCTCTTCTGCTCCACCTGGGAGGGTTCTTTCTATCAAGAAATCTGCCAGGGCTTATGCTTTGATGGTGGTCCGGAGTTGAAACTTGATGTCAAATTCTCCTAACTCGACAGCCCAATTGACCATTCGTCCTGACGCATCTGCTCTGGAGAGGAACTTACTTAAAGGTTGGTCCGTTAGTATGGTGATGGAGTGCCACTGGAAGTACGACCGTAATTTACGGGCAGAGACGACTAGAGCGAGGGCTAATTTCTCAATCGATTGATACCTAGTTTCTACCTCTATTAACACCTTGCTAATGTAGTAGATAGGATGCTGCACCTTGTCGATCTCCTTGATTAATACCCCACTGACCGCACACGAGGACCCCACCAGATAAAGTAGTAAATTGTCTCTCGTTTCTGACTTTATAACAATGGAGGGGAAGATAGGTACCTCTTAAGGCTTCGAAAGGCTTCCTCAAATTCGACCGTCCATTCGAAGGCTTTCAAGAGTCTTGAAGAATGGGAGACATCGATCAGCAGACCTGGACATGAATGTTCCTAGGGCGACAATCCGTCTTGTAAGTATTTGTACTTGCTTTGGTGTAGTTGGACTTCATACTTTGAATCGCCTCTATCTTTGCTGGGTTGGCCTCGATCCCTCTCTGCGATACCATAAACCCCAGGAACTTGTCGGACTATACACCAAAGGCACATTTCTAGGAGTTGAGAAGCATAGAGTTCCTTCGTACTACTTCGAAGACTTCCTTGAGGTCTTTCAGATGATCAGGTGGCTTAGCTGTCTTGACCAGGAAGTCATCTACATACACCTCTATGGTCCGACCAATTTGTTTTTCAAATACTTTGTTGACGAGCCTCTGATACGTTGTCCCCCCATTTTTGAGCCCAAAAGGCATTACAGTGTAGCAGTAGGTGCCCTTACTGGTGATGAAAGCAGTGTTCTCCTCATCTTCTTGGCCATCTTGACTTGATTATACCCAGAATATCCATCCAGAAAGGACAGCAACTCCGGCTTGGCAATAGCGTCTATGAGCTGATCTATTGGAGGCAAGGGGTAGGAATCTTTGGGGCATGATTTATTTAGATCTGTAAAATCAGTACAAACATGCCAGCAGTCATCAGAGTTAGGCACTAGTACAACATTGGCCAACTAGTCTGGATAGTACACTTCTCAGATAAATCTAACTTTTAACAACTTATCGACCTCATGATCGATGATTACTTGCTTCTCCGCTGAAACAGCCCTTTTCTTCTATTGGATAGGGCGTTGATGAGGATCTATCTTCAAGTGGTGCTCCATGGTCGATTGGGGGATCCCTGGAATATCCTCTGGAGTCCAGGCAAAGCGAATACATCAGCGTTCGCCTTTAGAAGCTCAATAAGTTCTTTTCTCTGTCCTTCTGGGAGGGCTGAGACGATAAGGAAGGTCTTATCGAGATGGTCATCATTGAATGGCATAGGGATGAGATCTTCAATTGGAGTAGTCCGTTCCATTAGGAACTCATTGCGATATTCGTCTAGCTGGATCACCTACACGGGCTTATCTTCATCTAGTGTGGCCAGGGTGGCTACGTGACACCTCTTAGATACTGACTGGTCAGCCTTGCAATATCCAACCCCCCACTAAGTTGGGAACTTCATGAGCAGGTAGTAGCTAGATTACCTGTACGGATTGATCTTCATCGAGTACGGCCAGGGTGGCTGCGTGACACCTCTTAGATACTGACTGGTCAGCCTTGCAATATCTGACCCCCCCCCCCCCACTAAGTTGGGAACTTCATGAGCAGGTAGTAGGTTGAGAAGCAGGCTCGTAGCTTATTAAGACCAAATCTGTCGAGGATACCATTGTGGCTCGAACGAGTGTCTACCACCATATATTTCAGGTTAACACTTACTCGAGCTGGGTATGTCTCCAAGCGAGTATTGTTTTGGATAGCTCCCTTCACCCGCACACCTTATCCATTAAATCCCAGAAGAGAATATCTAACGGGTCTTAATTGCTCATCTTTGTATCCTAGCCTCCAGTATATGTCGTAGTAGAGGATCTCATAGGCACTTCCAGGATCTACCAGTATTCGACTTACTTCCCACTCTTCTCCAATGGCCATCTTGACAATGAGGGGATCTTCATGAGGGATAATCACATCAATAAGGTCATCATCGCCAAAATAAATGTACCCTTCATACCTAACTTTCTTGGAAGACTATCCCCCTGGGTCTTCTCTTCCTTCTCTGACTTTTTTTCCTTTAGTTAACCCCTCCTCCACAGGCTCAACCACAATCAAAAGTACTTCTTGTAGCATGTGCTCTGGCCATACTGTCACCGTCATACAATTTGGGAGACTTAAGGTCACATATTCACCATCACTTAGCCTTAGATCTTGCTCTGGTCCTGCCCTACCCAATAGCCTCCGATGGGGACTCGCTTCTAGAACTGTTCGGACACCTCTAGCGGTTGGCTCTCTCATCTTCTCATGACGCCCCCACAGCTATAGATCAACTTGGCCCATAAACCCCCGCGGGGGGGGACATTGGTGGTGGCAAGGGTTAACGTTCGACCCCTTCGGCCCTTCCAGGTGCTATCATTGGGGGAGGCGGTGGAAGTACCACTGCTGGTGCTGAAGGTGGGGGTGGCACTGGTCTGGGTCCTACGAACTCAGTCCATCGTCCATGCTGGATCAAATCTTTGACCAAGCCTTTCAGATGTCTGCATGAGTTGGTGTCGTGGCCGTGATCCTAGTGATGCGCACAGTATAGCCGACAGTTACGCTCCTTGGGCTTGGATATCATCTTGGGGGGAGGGACTAGTAAAGTGTCGCCTCTCTTGATATTTAGAATCTCAACCATATTACGATTGAGAGGGTTATACTCTGGTGCCGGGCGGCCCGGGTACAACTCCTTGGCCACTTTTGTTTTCTTACTTGTTTCTCCTTCTTTAGGAGTTTTCTCCAAAACATCACTCTTCTTTCTTTCTCCAGCTGCTGGAGGTGGATTTACTCATCCAGGTAATTCTACCACAGCTTCTACTCCCGATGCATATTGGTCGCATCGATTGAAAATTTCAATATGTGTTCTGAGACGCTTCTTGTTAAGAGAAAATACCAACTGGGGGTCCAGATAGGCTTTCTACAAGGTCGACACGACCACTTCGAACTGCAAATCCTTGATCTCTCCTGCTACTCCAAGGAAACGGGTGATGAACGGTAGAAGAGGCCTTCTAGCCTTGTTTGATCGCCATCAGATGATATAAGTTCTTCTTTTGGGTTCGGCTCCCCTGGAAATGGGAGAGGAACAAGCTGCTAAGCTCCTTGAAGGTCCCCACAGATTTGGGGGGACCTTTGTTGAACCATGTCCTTCCAGCCTCCTTCAAGGTAGACGGGAAAGCTCTGCAACATAAAGCATCATGGTGGCCATAAATGACCATACCAACCTTGAAATTATCCAGGTGCGTCTCGGGGTCTATCTTACCATCATACTACCCTATTTTGGGGAGGACAAAATTGATAGGAAGAGGATGGTTCATGACATCATCTGTCAAAGCTGTCTCCTTGGCATAGTCCTGGAGGGAATTAGCATCGACCCCCCACTCAACATGTTGTACCCTGTCCATCAGATCTTTCACTAGACGCTTGAGCTTGATTGTATTTTCATCACTAGCTTGTGTGCTTCCTGCTGAGGGAGTGGTTACCACTGGTATGACTGGTGGAATTGCATTAACTGACGGGATAGCTATTGCTCTCTCCTCCCGCGCCGCATCGACCCTAGCTTGGGCTTCTTCTTGGACTCGCTTGGCTTCTTCGACCCTTAGTTGGTTGTCTTCTTGGGCTTGTCTGGCAGCATCAAATCTCGCCTGGGCATCTTCCCTGGCATATTTGGCTTCATCGACCCTCCTTTGAGCCTCTCGAGTCACGTCCTACTCTGTGTACATTCTGCCTTGGGCTCTTCTACCTCCATGTCTCGACCCCATTCTGTTTGAGATTGATGACCTCCTTGAGACCGCCAAGGACTTATGATTGCTCTCGACTATTTTGGCAGGGTTGTACTCTGGAACATACTGAAAGTGAGGCTCCCCATAACGATTGCTTCAACCCCTGCTGTGGTATGAATCTACTGAGGGGCTGGCCCGCATTGAACTGGGGGCACAACAGGTGGAGCAAAGCATCTAGAATGCCGGGATCTCTATGGGACTTTTGGGAAATCAACAGGAGGTATAGAAGCAGGCGGCACATCTGCGGGCCGCTGCTGCAACAAATCTGTCAAGGCGGCCAACTATTGGGTCAGTCGATCAAACTGGATTCTGGTGACATATTAAGAGGGGTCTGGGTAGGGACCATGGGCTCTTTCTGCAGGTGGATCCTCTAGGGGAATGTCCTGTGGGTTTGGTCCTATGGGAACATCCCCCCGCTCTTAGCATATATTTTCCTCTGTGCGACGGGCTTGGGTTTCCCAAAGGTTATAAGAACTTTTCACTCTTCCAACAGGTGTCATGGGTAAAGGATGGGTGATGAATATAGATCAACTTAGAAGGATGAAAGATGGAGGGAGAAAAAAGGGGGTGGAGGTCAAAGGTTTTTTGGGTTCTTCTTAGTAGTCTCAAGTAAAAAGAAGGGAAATTTGGAAGGCAAAATATGTCAAGGCCCTACGGTGGGCGCTAATCTATTCTCGAAGGATTCCGTTCAGCCTCCCAGATCGAGCCACGTAGCTGAAACACAAACACAACAGGAAAGTGGGCGGGATATACCCTGGGGCCACTCTGATGCCAAAGTTAGGGTATTATGAGGGCAAGCAGAGTGGAGCTCTTAGTGAAACACTTAAACTCCTTAGAAGCGGGTGATCCCTGAGATACGAGAGCTTCAGTAACCTCATCTTCTTTTCTGGTGAGATAGAACTTAGAATAGGAATGGAGAAGTTTGTGCTAGGAAATCCTGGATTCAGATCTCCTGCAGTCGATATTCTTTCACTACTTATAGGTCCAATTAGGGGCTTTCCCAACAAGCTCCTCCCCACCTACCACCATCACAATCACCTGCCGCCTAGAGAACAATAGGTTGGAGGGATTACGACCCCTTAGGACAACACTAGGATGTCTTGTCAGCCGCTTATGACCCCTCTCGACCTTCTTCGACCCCCTTTTAGTCCACATCCTCCATATCTTCTAACAATTGTTTCTGCCCTTACACTTTTACCGAGTGTCAATCTTGCTTTTTGCTGATTTGGTCTACGATATGGTGATCTGACCAGTCAAATCTGCCTACTTGGCATTTATGGTTGTTGTTGGTATTTATGAGCATTAATGTCAAATCATTAAATACCCAGCTACCTCCATCAGTCTATCCAATCATAGTCTGATCACCTAGGCGGGGTCAAACAAGAGTTCATCTCCCGAACATCTCTTATTCTCACGCTTTGTAACTTGGATACATGACACGTGCTCTATTTTCCAAAGACTATCTCAGATTCTCCATCCACGGCCAGATTTAAATCCATGACTATTTTCTCCCAACAACCAGCGACCAAATGGGTATAATTCGTCAATAATTCACGGATTAATGGCAATAATACGGTAATTGTTCATGAACTATTTGATATTATTTGGGAATAGTTCGAGAATGATTAGTAATAAATAGTTCGGCAACGCAGTTCACGAACTAATGGGAATTATTCATCAAAAGTACGTGAATTAATGGGAATAGTTCAGTATCACAAACTATAATGGGAATAAGTTGGTAACAGTTCGTGAACTGGTGGATATTATTCGGCAACAGTTCACGAACTAATGGGAATTATTTGGCAAAAGTGCGCAAACCAATGGGAATAATTTGGCAAAAGTTCGCAAACCATAGTGAATAATTTTCTAACTAATGAAAATAATTCGGCAATAGTTCCTTAATCAATGGGAATAATTCGGTAATAGCTCGGCGAATCAATGGAAATAGTTTGGTAATAGCTCGGCAAATTGATGGGAATGGTTCGGTAATAGTCGCCAAATGGTAACAATTGTTATATGCCGAACTAAATAATTAATATGTTCTACCCCCATTTGGGCTTGGTTCATCACAAACAGTTGATATGACTAAAAAGCATAACAATATAAACAACATCAATGGCACAACTTAAATAAAACATGATATGTCTACGACTCTAGAATAGCACTTGGGTTTGGACTTAGGTGGGTAATTGATTATTTGGCATCGTAAACAGCAAGATCCACTGGATCGGGCTCCTCTGCAGTGAAGGAGCTCACTACAGAGGAAGTAGTGAAGCTGAGCCGTCCACGTGGCAGTTATGCATCCTAAGGCTATGGTCACTTGATGTTTCTTGAGGCCTTGGGTAACTGCAAAGTATTGAATCTTATGCAAGAAGACAAGGAATGGGTTTTAGCAGAAACGTCTCTCTTCATTTTTCTACCTTCTCTACCCGACTCAGCCGATCTTTGTTGAGTATTTTAGCAGAACTTAAATAAATTGGTAATTAGGTCTAAACTATGATTAAAAAATTAGTCTCTCATCCTTTTGTGAGAAAGTGATGAATGAGTATGTGATAAAAACGCATACAATCAGAGAATTAGATATAAAATTAAGTAAATGATTCCCTAATCATCTTCTTCATGTCTAATGCCTTTCCCAAACCCATCACGTAACCGACTGTTCCCTTTCTCAAGAAGGGAACCTCTCTCTTGCATACAAAACAATTTTCATTTTATTGTCTTAAAGCTGCTTTGGTCGCCATGGATGCCGCAAGCCAAGGGAAAAAAGGGAACAATTAGAATCCCAGATAAATACTAAAACTAGTTAATGGAAGCATGGAACATGAATCAAAATCTAACATTTCTAACTTTCTTTAGCTTGCTGCCTTTTGGGCCTTGATTATTTCCCTTCTCCTCGTGTTCTCCTCATAGGGTCACACTTCCTCTTCATCTTCTCTACATTCTTTAATTTTCTTATTCTTCTACAACCTGAACACTGCAAGGTTTTTTTTTTTGTTGGTGAAAACACTGTGCAATTAAAACCCCTATTTTACACGTCTTTGCATAAGATTCAATACTTTGCAGTCATCTAAAGACTCATAAAACATCAATCGACCATAGCCGTAGGATACATACCCGCCAGGTGGACGGCTCGTAGCTTCACTACTTCCTCTGTAGTGACCTCCTTCACTACAGAGGAGCTCAATCCAGATCCAGTTTACCAAAGAAAAAAAAAAGAAGCAAGACCCACATGCCCTTTTGCAGAGTTTCAGCCTCTTCGATAGAGGGAAGCTTGCTGAACATGCCGAACCATAGTTTGCATTTTGCTATAATAGACGATACATGCTTCTTATGAAACATTCATTATTATCACACCAGAAATTGAACAAAACCCACTTTGTATTATAAATAATAGTAGTAGCAGGAAGATGAAAAATTAAAATAATATTAATTAATAGTTTTTTTTTTTTTTTGCTAGAAGCCATGAAAAATATTATATTAAAAATAGAGAAAGAAATACAAAAGACCCTAATAGAATGTAAAACCTCTACCTTCGGTATTTCCATCAACAGAGGCCATCATGGGTCAAACTATGAAAATCTAAAATGAGGTCTGTGGGAAGCATCCACATTACCTCACAAGCTATAACTAAAGACGTATGAATTTGAATCTTGCTCACTTAATATATATATATATATATATATGCAGTGTACAATTGTATTGGTTACAAAGAGATTACAAACAGTTATAGAAAGATTACAGAGATTACAAACAATTATAGAAAGATTACAGAGAGATATAGAGGCAGCTAAGATGTTCCTGGATATCTCTAGAGATTTGAAAAGATTCCAAGATCATTTGAGATTTACACTATCATTAAGATCATTTGAGATTTATACTATAAATCTCTTGAGATTTGGATAGATCCAAAGATACTTGAGGATTTACTAACTGTAGAGATATATATTACAAAGTAAGTTTGAGACTAATACAGAGTTAGAGGAAGAAAGAATATTTATTAATATTTATTTAAGTTAGAACACTTACAGAATTTTTGAAGTAATATGAACAGGATAGATAGGGCTGAGTCGTGCCACCGGTCACTATCCTTAAGATTAATTCACCCCTTATGTGCAAAGAGTTCCCGTGAGATTAATCCCCAAGATAAAACAGCCCCGAAGTCGAAGCTTCTTCCACTTAGGTTGCACTCCAACAAGTGGTCTTCGTCAGAATCTCGACGGCTACAATGAACACTCAAACAGAAACCGAAACCGATTGATTTTGATAACTTAGAAAAAGCAGAATAAGGCTGGAGGAGGGAGAGAGAGAGAAAGATAGATGTGTACGGATATACTATATTATAACCTTCTGCTAATGGACTCTTCTTGTATTAATAGAGAAGAGATCCTAAATCAAAGGGTACGATGGAAAGTTGTACCCATCCAACGGGTTGTGATGAAAGGGTGCGTCAGTAGAATAGATGGTCCAGATTTAATCTCTCCAACGATCATAAAGATCAATGGTTGAGATTAAACTAATTTGAATTCATACCTATTCAAACGTATCTATTCAAATACGTCATGTCTCTATGTATTCAAATACGTAGAGACATATCCTTTCAAAAAAATAATCCAACGGATAAACCCGCACCCTCACCCGCACCCGCACCCACGCCCACGCCCGGCACGGCACAGCTCGGCTCGGCGCGCGCGCGCGTGTGTGAAAAGAACCCCAGACCCCCCGGACCCTTCCCTCTAGAGGCATCCTTTCATTTAAGGGCTCAAGATGTTATAGGTCATACAATACATATATACCTCCTCAATCATTCTTCTCTAAGCAATATGGGACTAAAACAAGTCCTATAAGCTATGCCAACAAAAAAATACAAGTGGGAAAATTTCCCTCCAAAACCAAAATTAGAAAATAGAGTTAAAATTTTGAAACTTTTGATGTTTTTTGTTTTTTAAAACTCTAAAAACCCAACAATTCCCCCACAAGATTCGAAATTTTAAAAACAGGATAGAGTGTTAATTGTATTAGGATATATAAGAGACGTCGTCGCAGATGTCTTTTGGACTTGAATCTACACTAGGTTTGATACATCACGCTACAGAGTACGGGTGAAGCCACGCTTCTTGAACCTTTCCTCAGCGGTGTAGCCGACTGACATACCAACCATCCCTTATAATCCGACCCTCGAATAATTCCTTTCGTAAAAGGTGGACATTTTTCTCCGGCCTTGTCCCTATCTCAGATTCATGAATGTTTAGAGAGTTCACCCTTAAAAACTCTAATCAGAGGCAGCCCCACCTCTTACATCCATTTAGGTCAGCCCATAGTGTACACCACAGTTAACACACCCCCACATTCCAGTAGGACACTTGGCTTGACTAAGAGTCCTTATGACTCATCCTCTTTTCATTGTGGTGAATATCATCTTCCCATCTAACCAGAATGAGCAAGTTTTGATAATACTAATCAAGTCATCCAGTGACTTCGTTTTTACCCATTGAACCTAATTCCAGGGACTTCCTCTCACATAGGTTGGGTATCCATCACATGACTTATGTCACGGGTTTTAGGCTCATTCCTTTAGATGCATCATGTATTATCTTGGTGGTCTGAGGCTTTGTAAATATGTCTGCCAGATTCAATTCTGACTTTACAAAGTTGATAGCTATCGTTCCTTCACTAACATATTGTCTAACTAAATTGTGTCTTAGTCGAATATGTCTCCTTTTTCCATTATATACATTACTTTTTGCCTTAGCAATAGCAGCTTGACTATCACAATGTAGTGATATGGGTGGTACTGGCTTAGGCCATAATGGAATTTCGGTCACCAAGTTTTTAAGCCATTCGGCTTCTGATCCAGCTTTCTCTAAAGCTATAAATTCTGCTTCCATGGTAGAACTTGTACCACATGTTTGTTTAACCGACTTCCAAGAAATTGCTCCACCTCCCAAAGTGAAAACATATCCACTTGTAGCCAATGATTCTTCTGTATCAGAAATCCAATTGGCATCACAATATCCTTCTAATACTGTCGGTTTTCCACTATAGTGTATCCCATAGTTTATGGTTCCTTTTAAGTATCTTAGTAGCCTTACTAAAGCTTCCCAATGCTCTTTTCCAGGGTTATGAGTATGTTGACTCAGTTTTCCAACTGCTAAAGCAATATCTGGTCTTGTAGAATTCATCAAGTAAGATACTGAACCAATGATTTGAGAATACTCTTTTTGAGAAATTGGTTCACCTTTATGTTTTACAAGATAACTTCCAGGTATCAAAGGTGTCTTAACAGACTTATACTAAAAATAACCATACTTTTTTAGTAGATTTTCTACATAATGTGCTTGAGATAAAATTATCTCATCACCTTTTCTGATGATCTTGATCCCAAGAATTACATCATCAGCTTCTCCCATGTCTTTTGTATCAAACTTAGACATGAGAAACTTCTTTGTTGTTTCTACTATGTCAAGATTAGATCTCATAATTAACATATCATCAACATATAATATAATAAATACACATTTTCCATTTGACAATTTGTTATATACACATCTTTCAGAATTGTTAATAACAAAACCATTTGATATCAAAACACTATCTAATTTCTCATGCCATTGTTTTGGTGCTTGTTTCAGACCATATAATGATTTAATTAATTTACATACTTTATGTTCTTGTCCATATGTAATACAACCCTCTGGTTGTCTAATATAAATTTCTTCTTCTAAGTTACCATTGAGAAAAGCTGTCTTAACATCCATTTGATGAATAACAAGTTTATATATATAAGCAATAGCAAACATAGTTCTTATTGTAGCAATCCGAGCAACAGGTGAAAAAGTATCAAAGTAGTCTATATTTTGTTTTTGTTTAAAACCTTTGACCACCAATCTTGCTTTAAATTTGTCAAGAGATCCATCAGGCTTAAGTTTTTTCTTAAAAATCCACTTGGTATCCAAAGTCTTTGTACCTAGTGGAGGGTTTACTAACTCCCAAGTATGATTCTGTATAATAGAATCCAATTCACTTTTTATAGCCTCTTTCCAAAATACAGCATCAGGAGATGTTACAGCCTCCTGATATGTTAATGGATCTCTCTCAACAAAATAAACAAGCATGTCATCCCCAAAATTGGTAGGTTTCCTTTGTCTTTTACTTTTTCTTAGTTGATCATCATTCTTAAAATCTAACTTATTATTATTATTTCCATTGTTGAGAGCATTCAAATTTTGGTCTTTAGAAATAATATTATTAGAAGAACATTGATTATTAAACTGATCTTTAATCATAGGAAATGTATTTTCAAAAAATTCTGCATCTCTTGATTCAATTATGGTATTCGCATCAAACAGATTTTCAATAGATTTTAAAACCAAAAATCTATATGCAACACTATGTTGTGCATATCCAATGAAAATGCAATCACAAGTTTTTGAGCCTAGTTTTCTTTTCTTAGGTTCTGGAATATAAACCTTTGCTAAACAACCCCAAACTTTTAAATGATTAAAAGAAGGTTTTCTTCCATGCCATAATTCAAAAGGTATTAAATCAGAATTTTTAGGAGGTATCCTATTTAAAATATAGCAAGCAGAAAGAATTGCTTCCCCCCACATGTTTAAAGGTAAACCAGAACTTATTAAAAAATAATTCATCATTTCCTTTAAAGTTCTATTTTTTCTTTCAGCAATTCCATTAGATTCAGGTTGATAAGGTGTTGTAGTTTCATGTATAATGCCATTTTCTTCACAAAATTTACTTAAGCTTTGAGTTCCATATTCAGTTCCCCTATCTGTTCTTAATCTCTTGATTGTTTTCCCTAATTGATTTTCCACTTCATTTTTGTATGCTTTAAATGCATTTTCTGCTTCATCTTTTGTCCTTAAAAGATAAACCTTGTTGTATCTAGAATAATCATCTATGAATGTTATATAGTATTTTTTACCACCTCTTGACTCATGAGATCTAAAATCAGCAGGGTCACTATGGATAAGTTCTAAAAGTTTACTTTTTCTTTCAACTGTTTTATGAGGTTTTTTGGTCATTTTCGTCTCTACACAAATAGGACACTTATGATGTAGAGGTTCTGGATTTCCTTTAATAAATCCTAATTTTGCAAGTCTTTTAATGTATGATGCACTTCGGTATCCTAATCTACCATGCCATAAATCAAACGACTCAATCAAATAAGAGAAAGAAACATTTTCATTCATTACATTATTAATACTTAGTACAAAAAGACCATTGGTCACATATCCTTTACCCACAAAAACATCTCATTTTAACAAAATTGCCTTATCGGCTTCAAAAATTAATTTCATTCCTGCCTTGTTGAGAAGAGAGCCTGACACCAGATTTCGACAAATTTCTGGAACATGTAGAACATCATTAAGCATGAGAGTCTTTCCAGAAGTTAATTTTAGAAGTATTTGTCCTTTGCCCATGACTTGAGATGTTTGGGAATTTCCCATATACACAAGATCACCATCACTAACCGTTGAATATTTCATAAATAAATTTCGGTCAGCACATATGTGTCTGATTGCACCAGTATCAACAACCCATTCTTTGGGTTTTTCTAAAAGATGTACTTCAGTCACTACCGCCATAAATTGATTTTCTTCAATAAGATTCACTCTAGCCTTGTCATTGCCCTTGTTGTCACCACTCTTGTTCTTTTTGTAAAGTCGGCATTCTTTCTTGAAATGTCCAGCCTTCCCGCAAAAGAAACATGTGCATTTCGGCTTCTTGAACTTATTTTCCTTCTTCATGTGATGAGACTTATTGGGTTGCTCTCTTCCTCGTTTCTTGGACTGTTCTCCTTTCCCGGACTCTACAAGGTTTGCCTTGGATTTGAATTCCTTGGCTTTTTCTACCTTGTCTTTTTCCCGGTTCTTCTCTTCAATCTTGACTCGAACAATGATTTGATCAAGTGTCAAGTCCTTGATTTTATGCTTCATATGAGATTTGAAGTCATTCCATGAAGAGGGTAGTTTCTCAATGAGAGCTCCAGCCACAAATGTTTCAGGTAAATTAATTCCTTCCTTAACCAGATTTCCAACCAACACTTGGAATAGGTCGATTTGCATGGAGATGTTCATGTCATCTTTCATTTTAAAGTTTAAAAAATTTACAGTGACATATTTCTTACTCCCTCCATCATCCAATGAATATTTTTTCTCCAATGCATTCCAAATAGTAGAAGCATATTCATAAGATGCATATACATTGTAAAGATCATTAGACAATGAGTTCAGAATCCTATTTTTGCATTGATAATCAGCCTCTATCCATGCCACCCGATTGGCTTTCACATTAGGATCATCGTCCTCAGCCGGTATGGGTTCAGACAGAGCAAATACCACTCCTAGTTGAGCCAATGCAAATTTCATCATCTGCTTCCATCTCTTGAAATTTGACCCATTGAATGATTCAATTTTGTCAAACTCAGTCACAAGGCGTAATTTTTCCATTGATGGAACAACAGAAGCAGTCAAACTTGATTCAACAGCCATGATCCTCAGTCTCAAACTTTGAATTAATCTTAAGAACTGTAGAGATATATATTACAAAGTAAGTTTGAGACTAATACAGAGTTAGAGGAAGAAAGAATATTTATTAATATTTATTTAAGTTAGAACACTTACAGAATTTTTGAAGTAATAAGAACAGGATAGATAGGGCTGAGTCGTGCCACCGGTCACTATCCTTAAGATTAATTCACCCCTTATGTGCAAAGAGTTCCCGTGAGATTAATCCCCAAGATAAAACAGCCCCGAAGTCGAAGCTTCTTCCACTTAGGTTGCACTCCAACAAGTGGTCTTCATCAGAATCTTGACGGCTACAATGAACACTCAAACAGAAACCGAAACCGATTGATTTTGATAACTTAGAAAAAGCAGAATAAGGCTGGAGGAGGGAGAGAGAGAGAGAGAGAGATGTGAACGGATATACTATATTATAACCTTCTGCTAATGGACTCTTCTTGTATTAATAGAGAAGAGATCCTAAATCAAAGGGTACGATGGAAAGTTGTACCCATCCAACGGGTTGTGATGAAAAGGTGCGTCAGTAGAATAGATGGTCCAGATTTAATCTCTCCAACGATCATAAAGATCAATGGTTGAGATTAAACTAATTTGAATTCATACCTATTCAAACGTATATATTCAAATACGTCATGTCTCTATGTATTCAAATACGTAGAGACATATCCTTTCAAAAAAATAATCCAACGGATAAACCCGCACCCTCACCCGCACCCACGCCCACGCCCCGCCCCGCCCGGCACGGCACGGCTCGGCTCGACGCGCGCGCGCGTGTGTGAAAAGAACCCCGGACCCCCTGGACCCTTCCCTCTAGAGGCATCCTTTCATTTAAGGGCTCAAGATGTTATAGGTCATACAATACATATATACCTCCTCAATCATTCTTCTCCAAGCAATATGGGACTAAAACAAGTCCTATAAGCTATGCCAACCAAAAAATACAAGTGGGAAAATTTCCCTCCAAAACCAAAATTAGAAAATAGAGTTAAAATTTTGAAACTTTTGATGTTTTTTGTTTTTTTAAAACTCTAAAATCCCAACAACTAACTTTGGAAGACTTTCACTATTACTTCGCCTCAAGTGAAACTCGATCGCCAAGATGAAGAGTGATCTTGTCCTTTCAATGTTTCAAAAAATTTCAAAGATTTGTGTTTTCTCTTGTTTATAGATTTTTTTTTTGAAATCTTTTCCAATGTTTTAGAATTGTATATATATTATGCCAACTCTCTCTCTCTCTCTCTCTCTCTCTCTCTCTCTCTCTCTCTCTCTCTCTCTCTCTCTCACTCTCTCTCTCCCTCCTCCTACCCCATTACTGAATGTTCTGTCGTTGTTTGCACCCATTGATGGGCACATGCAATAGAGACACTCGAAGAACTCTCTCCCTTATAAATATAATTTGATGTATTACTTGTACAAATTAGTGATATTTGGCAAATAAAAAACTTGAAGATTCTAAGAAAAGGTTTTCTGGTTAATATTCATGGTAAGAGAATTTATAGATGGAGACCTAATTTCACCACTAGATTAGACAGACTGATGAAATTTTATGTCATGGGTAGGCCCAAAGTTCCCTAGTAACATGTTAAGATTCAGCTCAAAGAGAGCCAAGTAAAAGCACGATAAATCCAAAAATACGGAAAGGGTGCATTCTAATACAAGAGAGGATATAATATGTGAATGAAAAACTTGACGTCGAGCTAATCCAAACAATTCCTAAATATTTTGGATTGCCACATAGATTTCTTTTGTTCGTATCATGGATCAAAAAAATCTTTTGCAAAAACAAAGAATTTGGGAGAAAATGTATTATTACAAAATGAACAATTAAACTTTGTGAATAATATGGTCAAGTCATAAAATATAGTTTTTTATTTAAAGAAATTTATTCAAGACACCCCCTTGATAATTGGTTTACTACACAACACTAACTTCTCTTGACAAAAGTTACATGGATTACCTGTGAAACAATGTTTTATAACAGTATAATCCACACTGTTAGGTTTTGGGCGCTAAAATGGACGAGAGAAAGTCCAATTTTTTTAAGACAATAATACCCTTAGTGGATGTAAAATTACCTAAATATCATTTAGGTTAAAAACCAAACAGATGGTAATAGGGGAGTAGAAGTGTGAAACTCATTGTTGCTTCTTCTCTAATGAAACCCTATATTGTTCATTGTTGTTCTTCTCCAACAAAACCACAAATAGGGATTTGCTTCTTCTCCAAAGGCTTATTTACGGGCTCAAATTCTAGGACCACTCTTTCGATTTTATTTTCTCCAGAGCTTGATAGGGTGTCCCTCCCTGCTCTTCTCGTGTTTGAGATTGAGCGTATCTTGAGACCAGGCGATACTGGAGCTTTCTTGTGCGTTCTAGTGTCATTGATGTACATAGTATCAACTTCTTTACATTGGTCGCTTTCAAGAAAAGATTGATGATGTCAATTTCTTTGAGCACTATCAAAATGCAACAATTGGTGCCTGTTTGGTAACACTCTGACTTCGGCTTCTTGACTTTTGCTCTGGAGTCATTTTTGAGCTCCCACTTTTTCCCAAAACTTATTGAGAGTAGGAATCTGTTTGGTAATGTTGTTCTGGAATCAATTCCAAATCTCATTGAGAGCAGGAGGTTGTTTGGTAAAAATGAATCTGGAATAGATTCCAAATCTGGTGCTGGTGGTGGCGGTGGCGGTGGGTGGTGGGTGGTGGGCGGTGGTGGTGGTGGTGGGGTGGTGGTGGTGGTGGTGGGGTGGTGGTGGTGGTGGTAGCTGCAGTGGCGGTTTTGGTGGGTCGTTGGTGGTGGCGATGGCGGTGGCGGTGGCGGTGGGTCATGGGTGGTGGTGGTGGGTCGTGGGTGGTGGCGGTGGTGGTGGGTCATGGGTGGTGGTGGCAGCGATGGTGGTGGTGGTGGTGGTGGTGGTGGTGGCTGCAGTGGTGGTGGTGGTGGCGGTGGCAGAGGCGGCGGTGGCAGCCACTGTGGTGGTGGTGGTGGCGGCGGCCGAGGCAATGGTGGTGATGGTGGTAGCGGCAACGGCGGTGGGTAATGGATGGTGGATGGTGGGGGTGGTGGCGGTAGTGGGCTATGACTTCCAATTTTCGACTCTCTCTTTTGGCTTCGGCTCTGGAAAAACAAGTATTTTTTACTCTCAAATTTTGGCTTTGAGAGTCATTTTTTGAACCGGTTGACTCCATGGGAGCTGGAATCAACATGGTGTTACAAAAAACTTTCTGGCACCCAAATGGCTCCCTAGGAGTCCGAATCAAAAGCAGAATGGGAGCAGAGTGTTACCAAACAGGCACCGGCGATCCATTAACTCTCCAAACAAATGGAGGTGAAGTTAATATTTTCTTTCCAGTAAACCACCAAAAGAGACGAGGGTATAAAAGAAACCATGTATGCAGACATGCCTGAGTAAGGATACCGATCCTGATCCAATCTATGGCTACCTAAAGTACCTAAGTTTTCCAACCACAATGGTCACATACCATATTGGTGCCAAGTAGGTGGCACCAATATTATCACACCAAATATTTGGTGGTTGGGAAAGGAAAAAACCAAGGTCCCGTAACACCATTTGCAGTTAGACCAATTCCGAAGCAGTATTTGCAATGCGCTTGTATTCAGATTTAGTACTAGAACGAGCCACTGTGGGCTGTTTCTTTGAACTCCACAAGACTAAATTGGGACCAAAGTAGACGCAGTAGCCATTGGATGACTTCCAGTCATCTGGGCAATAACCAGCCCAATTGGAGTGAAGGCTTAGAGTTCCAAGGTGGACATTGGTTTGATGGTGAGTCCACAGTGCATTGTGCCTTTAATGTAGCGAAGAATTCGCTTAACTGCGATCCAATGATCAAGGGTCGGTGCATCCATATATTGACAGACCTTATTAACTACGTAGGATAAGTCAGGTCTTGTCAAGGTGAGGTATTGAAGAGCCCCTATAGTGCTTTGATACAAAGATGAATCATCAAATGGAGTGCCTCCAGTCTTTGATAATTTGGAACCAGAAGGGACCATGGGTGTAGCACACAGCTTGGAATCAAGCATAGCAGTCTGTGTGAGAAGATCAGATACATATCGATCCTATGAGAGATGGAGGCCATCACTTGTTCGGTTAACTTGTATACCAAGGAAAAATGCAAGTGGTCCCAAATATTTTATGGTGAAGGCATGGCCGAGGTTGGTGATGAGCTTTGAAAAGGCTAAAGCACTTGTCCCAGTTACTATTAAATCATCAACATAAATAAGAACAAGCAACAGTTGGTCACTTCGACGTCACAAATAAACAGGTGCCAGCCTGAGAGATAGTGAAGCCAATGGATATAAGATAAGAGCTTAGGTGATAGTACCATGCACGGGGTGCCTATTTCAACCCATATAGTGCCTTTCGCAGAGCACACACATGATTGGGATACCGTGGGTCAACGAAACCCTGTGGTTGATGCATGTTGACCTTCTCAGCTAGCAGACCATGCAAAAAATCATTTTGTACGTCTAACTGACGAATAGACCATCTGAATGTCATGGCAAAGGAGAGAACAAGGCGAATGGTCGCCGATTTTATGATGGGACTGAAGGTCTCATCGTAATCAAACCCATGTTGCTGTGTAAAGCCTTGTGCAACTAGACGGGCCTTAAATTTTTCAATTGACCCATCAGACTTTCATTTTATATGATAAATCCATTTGCACCCAATTAAGTTCATAGACGGCTTGTTCGGAACGGCACAACGGAACGAGTTCCCATGTGCCATTCCGAACCAATGCATTAAACTCGACACTCATGGCCTTTCACCATTCCAAATCCTTAGAGACAGATGTAAAACAAGTAGGTTCCATAATACTGGACGAATCCAAATGACTCATAGAGGCATTATAAGCCTTAGGATTCCGAATGTTATTTTTGGATCTGGTGAGCATTGGGTGTGTGTTGGTTGGGGTCGGTGAAGGAGTAGTAAAATTACCTAAATATCATTTAGGGTAAAAACCAGACGGATGGTAATAGGGGAGTAGAAGTGTAAAACTCATTGTTGCTTCTTCTCTAACGAAGCCCTATATTGATCATTGTTGTTCTTCTCCAACGAAACCGCAAATAGGGATTTGCTTCTTCTCCAAAGGCGCTTTTACGGACTGAAATTCCAATATCACTCTTTCGATTTTGTTTTCTCTAGAGCTCTTGATAGGGTGTCCCTCCCTTCTCTTCTCGTGTTTGAGATTGAGTGTATCTTGAGACCAGGCGGTACTTGAGCTTTCTTGTGCGTTCCAGTGTCATTGATGTACATAGTATCAACTTCTTTACATCGGTTGTTTTCAAGAAAATATTTGATGATGTCAATTTCTTTGAGCCCTATCAAAATGCAACAATTGGTGATCCATTAACTCCCCAAACAAATGGAGGTGAAATTAGTATTTTCCTTCCATCAAACCACCAAAAGAGACGAGGGTATAAAAGAGACCATGTACGCAGACATGCCTGAGCAGGGATACCGATCCTGATCCGATCAATGGCTACCTGAAGTACCTAAGTTTCCAACCACATTGGTCACATACCATAGGTGGAGTGAGAGAGTGGATACTTACCTAAAGTACCTCACCAACTGGAGATGGAGAATCTTGGTTGAAAGTGAAAGGATGGAGATTGAATACAAACCGTGGAGACAAAGCAGAGAGATGTTTAAACGAAATGAAGGAATGGAAAGAAGAAAATTTTACTTTTAAGTATTGTAATTTTGAAGGATATTTTTATCTATCCAAATTTCAAGTTAACACCATTAATAATAACTATAATAAGGTAGTGGACTATAAATCCAAAAGACACAGGGTAGTTCGGTTTAGTAAACTAACTAACTCTTAAGAAGTGTGAATTAATTTCCCTTTTATTTATATTTTTGGAAAATAATTCATTTTTTATAGAAGAAAATAATTCATAAAGAATCAGATTTTCGAAGCTCGGTACATATGTGAGTTATTAATTCTCGAATAGTACAAAAATTTATCCATAGTTTGATATATAAACGAGATAGTTATTCACAAATGGTACAAGGAAAAAAAAACAGGTCCAACCAGCCGGTCTGATGGGTTCAAACTTTTAAATTCGAAAAAGGTAGACCAGCTCATTCAACTCTGCGCAAAAAAAAAAAATGGAAAGGGCAGAATCGTGGGAGTCAGGACCACCCTAGCTCCCCACCTTTGATAGCGTTCCCATTATAGAAATAGTTCTATAAGTTCAAATAAGGAAATATTGGTGGAGTCCAAAATAAGGGAAGGTTGAGTATTTTCCAAATCAGGTGAAAGTGGCAGGATGATGTATTGATTCGCCATTGGATAGAAAGGGAGACAACTAGATTGGTCATAAATCAATTTTCAGAGTCGCTAAATATTTTCCCATGTATGTCCATGCAATTTTCTATTTTCGACCTTCTGGGTATGGGGATATACTCTTCTATAGTCATTGGGTACTCGAGGCTATGGATAGAATGTGTATCAGCTTCAGTGGCAAATGGACTTTTTGATAGGAAAGGGAATGATAAACTCTTTCCACTCTTGAGTGAACCTAATAGGAAATAATCAAATAGAGAATAATATTCCAAGCACAATAAAATCCACACGCATAACACAAGGAATTTTTACGTGGAAAACCTACCCAATGTGAGGAGTAAAAACCACGGACCGTAATCCACTCAAGTCTCTTCACTATCACCAATATGGGAATACAAGAGTCTTCTCTAGTTAGAACTAGAGGCATACAATAACGTCATTCCTCAAGAACACAATATTCTTGGCATGTATCTTCAAAAACATCTAGAACAACATGTTCTAGGAATGCACCATCAACAACCCAAATACCAAAATGAAGATTGAAAGAAATCTCACATGAATAAGTGAAAACATTGATTATCAGACTGATCTAAAAGACTCTAATCGTCAATCGCACCGCTCAGAATGAAGAACTCTCAGTTACAAATTTGCTGTCCAAATTTCAACTCAATTGGACCACAGATGACCTTCCGATCCTCACCTTGATTGAAACATCGCAGCTTTTTTCTCTTCTCTGTTTTGGGTAGATAGCAACTCACTTAACCTCTCTTTCTCTCCTTGTTTCATTCTAATAGGGTTAAAGAGATAAAACCCTAATTCAACTATAATTGGAAAAGTTACTTAAGGGCTTAAGGCCAAGCTCCTGCATAAACTTCTTCATCCATAGCAACTCTTTGCAAGCTTCCGTTGTTGCAATGTACTCTGCCTCAGTAGTAAAAAGAGAAACACATTTCTGTAATTGTGATTGTCAAGCTACAGCTCCTCCTGAGAATGTTATCAAATAACCCGAAGTAGACTTACGAGTATCAACATCTCCAGCCATATCTGAATCTATGTAGCCAACTAATAAAGGTTTCTCACTTCCAAAACATAATTTTAAATCAGACGTTCTCCGAAGATACCTCATAATCCACTTAACTGCATTCCAATGGTTTCTTCCTGGATTTGAGAGGAAACGACTAATGGTGCTAACTGCATGTGCTATGTCTGGCCTTGTGCAAACCATTGCGTACATCAGACTTCCCACTGCTGAAGCATATGGAACTTTTTCCATATTTTCTTTCTCTTCGTCAGTAGACGGGCTCTGCTTGATACTTAATCTAAAGTGACTAGCAAGATGAGAGCTAACCACTTTAGCTTTGTCCATCTTAAATCTTTGAAGTACTTTTTCTATGTACTTCTCTTGAGACAACCATAATTTCTTGGCATTCCTGTCTCGAATGATTTTGATGCCAATAATTTATTTTGCTTTTCCCAAATCTTTCATGGCAAAAGACTTATTCAATTTTTTCTTTAACTTGTCAATCCTTGAAGCATTTTTTGCCAACAATTAACATGTCATCTACATAAAGCAAAAGGATAACAAAATCATCATCAGAGAATTTTTGAACAAAAACACAATGGTCAGAAGTAGTTTTCCTGTAGCCTTACTCCCCCATAATTGAGTCAAATTTCTTATACCATTGTCTCAGTGCTTGTTTCGAGCCATAAAAAATTTTCTTCAGTCTGCACACATGCTCCTTTTTTTCTTTTACCTCAAAATCCTCTGACTGTTCCATGTAGATCTCTTCCTCCAATTTACCATGAAGGAAAGCTGTTTTCACATCCATTTGCTCGACTTCTAAGTCAAGACTAGCTTCTAAACCAAGAACAACCCGAATGGATGACATCTTTACAACTGGAGCAAAAATCTCATCAGAGTCAATGCCTTTCCTTTGATGGAATCCCTTGACCACCAATCTAGCTTTGTACCTTGGTTGTGGAGTGTGTTTTTCATGCTTTACTCTATACACCCACTTGTTTTTCAAAGCTCTCTTGCCCTTAGGCAACTTCACTAAGTCAAAAGTGTGATTCTCATACAATGACTTCATCTCATCTTGCATTGCTTCAACCCATTTGTCATTGTATTCATCTTCCATGGCTTCTTCAAAGCACTCGGGTTCTCCCCCATCAGTTAATAATACGTATTCATTTGTAGAATATTATGTGGGAGGCTGTCTATCTCTGGTAGACCTTCTGATTAGAACATGTGGTAGAAATTCTGGTACTGGCAGCTGTTCATAAAAATCATGATCTGTCTCAACCTGTGTGGGAATATCAGTGTCACTTGTATCATGCTGATCATTCTGATCCACATCTCTAACTTGTTCAGGAATCGATTTTGAAGGGACTAGATCCAAGTCCAATCAAATCATCACTATATTAAGACATTGTCTTCTCTGCCTTATCAATATCTTGTATGTTCTGGTCTTCCATAAATACAACATTTCAGCTTCTGATAATTTTCTTCACAGTCGGATCATAAAACCTGTAACCAAACTCATCTTGACCATAACCCACAAATACACATTGTCGTGTCTTAACATCAAGTTTAGACCTCTCATCTTTGGGAATATGCACAAATGTCTTGCATCCAAAGACACGTAAATGATCATAAGAAATATCCTTACATGTCCAAACTTTATTTGGCACATCATATTGTAAAGGAACACATGGTGACATATTCAATAAGTGTACAACTGTACTCAAAGCCTCACCCCAAAAGGATCTTGGCAGCCCTGCCTGTGAAAGTAAGCATCTGACTCTCTCTACCAGTGTCCTGTTCATTCTCTCAGCTAAACCATTCAACTGAGGAGTCTTTGGAGGTATCTTTTGATGTCGAATACCCTGTTCTTTGCAGTAGTCATCAAATGATCCTGTATATTCTTTCTCATTATCTGTGCGAATGCATTTCAATTTTTTACCAGTCTGTCTCTCAACTAAAGCCTGAAATTGCTTGAATACATTTAGTACTTGATCTTTTGTCTTCAAGGTATAAATCCATAATTTCCTTGAATGGTCATCAATGAATGTTACAAAATAGAGAGAACCACCAAGTGTTCTCGTCTTCATAGGACCACACACATCAAAATGCACCAAATCGAATACATTTGATTTTCTTGAAGAAGATGGACTCTTGAAGGAGACTCTGTTCTGCTTCCCTGCCAAACAATGGACACACCTTTTAAAATGTGCATTCTTCATTCCAGATAGGAGTTTATTCTTGGACAGCAACATCATTCCTTTCTCACTCATGTGACCAAGTCTCTTATCTCACAACTCAGTTGTACCTTTATTGTCAACTGCATTTACAACGTCCTTAAAGAGCTTTGCTTGCAATAAGTACAATATTGAATACTTTTTACCTTTTGCTACAACCATAACACCTTTAGTGAGCTTCCATTGAGCTTCACAGAAGATATTACAAAAGCCTTCATCATCAAGTCTGTCTGTAGAAATTAAATTCAAACGGATGTCAAGAATATGTTTCACATCCTTAAGAATTAATCTTGTGCCAATATAGGTTTTCAAACAAACATCTCCAATGCCAACAACTTTGGTCAAACCATCATTGCCTATTCTTACAACACCAAAGTCACCTGGCATGTAAGATGTAAAGTAGTCTCTTCGAGATGTAGCATGAATGGAAGCACTGCTGTCAATCACTCAACTTGTCTCATGACTTGTAAAATTGACTACATCACTATCATAGATAGTAAGAAATTCTTCAAAATTGGTGGCAACTCGCTCATCATCACTTTCATCATCTTTTTTCTTTTCTTTATCTTTTTCTTTTTATTATCTCTTTTCAGCTTTCGACAATACTTCTTGGTATGGCCCTTTAGACCACAGTAATGACATTCAACATTTGCAAATTAATTGGATTTGCCTCTGTTTTTGTCTCTATTCTTCGGACCACGGCTCTTACTCCTCCCCCTATTTTCGGTGACCAAAGCATCTGATTGTGAAGAGAAACTTTGTGACTTTCTTCTCATCTCTTCATTTAAGACACTGCTCTTAGCCAAATCCATTGAGATTACACCACTGAAGCTGAGTTTGATAATGACGTTCTAAATGTCTCCCATGAGTCCGGCAAAGTACCAAGAAACCATAATCCATGTATCTCTTCATCAAACTTGATACCCATCGAGGACAACTGATTGATGATTCCCTAAAATGAGTTCAAGTGATCTGTCATTGGAGTTCCATCTTGATACCTTAAGTCCATCATTTGTTTAATAAAAATAATTTATTATTCCATGTCTTCTTAGCATACAATTGTTCAAGCTTGGTCCAAAGAGTGTTTGCATGTGTCTCTCCACTTATATGGTTCAACACATTATCATCTACCCACTGTCTAATGTACGCACACATTTGTCGATGGAATATGTTCCATTCATCATCAGTTTTATTTTCAGGTTTCTCACTAGCAAACACGGGTAGATAATATTCTTTTACATAAAGGAGATCTTCCATTTTTCCTTTTCAAATATGATAATTTGAACCCTTCAAATTAACCATTCTACTTGTATTAGTTTCCATTGTTCAACTCAAGAAAAACTTCAAATAACAACCAAGCTCTGATACCACTTGATAGGAAAGGGAGTGATAAACTCTTTCCACTCTTGAGTGAACCTAATAGGAAATAATCAAATAGAGATAATATTTCAAGTACAATAAAATGCACACGCATAACACAAGAAATTTTTACGTGGAAAACCTCCCCAATGTGAGGAGTAAAAACCACGGACCGTAGTCCACTCAAATCTCTTCACTATCATCAATATGGGAATACAAGAGTCTTCTTTAGTTAGAACTAGAGGCATACAATAAGATCATTCCTCAAGAAAACAATATTCTTGACATGTATTTTCAAAAACATCTAGAACAACATGTTCTAGGAATACACCATCAGTAACCCAAATACTAAGATGAAGATTGAAAGAGATCTCACTCGAATAAGTGAAAACGTTGATTATCGGACTGATCTAAAAGACTCTAATCGTCAATCGCACCATTCAGAATGAAGAACTCTCAGTTACAAATCTGGTGTCCAAATTTCAGCTCAATCGTACCACGGATGACCTTCCGATCCTCACATTGATTGAAACCTCGCAGCTTTTTTCTCTTCTCTATTTTGGGCGGACAACAACTCACTTAACCTCTCTTTCTCTCCTTCTTTTATTTTAGTAGGATTAAAGAGATAAAACCTTAATTCAACTATAATTGAAAAAGTTACTTAAGGGTCCTTACTCCTTATGAGCTTATAAGTAATGGGTCATCCTCTACATAAGAGGAAAATCCAACCCAACACTCTTGAATAGGGCGATTCCATAGCGAAGTTTGCAACTTTGGATTGCTCTAGAGTGGTACCTTAAGAGTACACAATGGAGAATTACAAATTGCTACAGGAAACCAACAGTGTTGTTGATACTCTTTCCAGAACAGTGACAAGAAATCAAGCTACTAATTGTTGGAGAGTTCCTGTTTTTGTTAGTAGTGATGTGGGTTGGGATGCGGTGTATGAGACTTCGTTTATATTGATAGATATCCTCTCACACTACTTATGGTAATACCCAAGGTGGGGAAAATGGTTTGTTGTTTTAGTTCTAAATTTATTTTCTTATATTAACATAAATTTCCGATCTTTATCCAAAAAATAAAAAATAAAATGGCCAACGATATATATATATATATATATATATATATATATATATATATATATATATTCACATTTGGAGTTAGAGATAACCAAATGTGAGTGGATTCTAAACCAATGCAAACCTAAGAAATGGCATCATTCTTTCTCACCCCAAGCAGAACAATGATTAAATAAACAAGATGCATCTAGTGTTATGGAAAGACCTGCGTAGGAAACAAACTCAAGAAAGAAAAAAAAAAAAAAAAGACTTGAACAAACAATAAGAAATGGAGATCAATTTACACTGTCTATCACTTTAACACATTATCCCATCACTTTGGATTCCAATAAAGGACAGCCTTCTAAATGACCATACTCTATAAGATAGACGTTCCATGCCATCACGAAACCTTATCCTGACCCTTTTTGTATTTTATAAACGAAACTTTTTTAGATACGATAAAGATCCTCTCGACAAGGAACAGAACCAGGCCATACTAACGAAACTTTATTAGGTCCGATAAAGACCCTCCAACCAACGAATAGAATCAGACCATACTGGAGCAATAAAGGAAAGGGTCCCCCCCTCTTGATAGTTGGGGACAATAATCCGCTCATGTCCTCATATTGACAAGAGGATTGGATTGGTTGAGTCCAAAATAATGGAAGGTTGATTATTTTCTAAATCAGGTGAAAGTGATGGGATAATGTGTTAATTCTGGCCATTGGATTGAGAGGGAGATAACTAGATTGGTCATTCAGAGTCACAATCAAATATTTTCTCATGTATGTCCATGCATCTTTCTATTTTGGACCTTTTGTGTATGGGGATATACTCTTCTATAGTCCCCGAGTACTCAAGGCTATGGATAGAATGTGATTTAGCTTCTGTGGCAGAGGGTCTATTGAATAGGGTGATTCCATGCAGAGTTTGCGACTTTGGAAGGCTCTAGAGCCAAACCTTCAGAGTACACAATGGAGAGTTACAAATTGCTACAGGGAAACCAACAATGTGGTTGACACTCTATCCAGAATAGTGACAAGAATCAAGCTACTAATTATTGGGAGAGTTCTTGTTTTTGTTAGTAGTGATGTGGTTGGGATGCCCAAGGCTGTGTGAGAATTCATTTATATTGATAGATCTCACACCACTTATGCGAATGATATATATGTTAGATTTTTATTGATTAAGGTTTTAACCAAATTCATCCTAATCCGTACAAGTACTATAGAACATAATGAAGAAATCATAATCTATAAGTCATAAAGAAATACATGTTTATGATGGTTAGTTTCCTCTACACTCCAAGCTTTGATCATAATCCCTCAGTCATAGTTTTCCACAACCTCCAGAGGATATTTCCAATCTCTTGCCCAGAGATTTTCTTCATTAACTGTAGCTGTGGGGATTCTAATCCAGTATTTATAGAATACTGTCATAAACGAATCAAACTGAATCGGTCCTATCATGTTAATTAGACTCCCACTGAATAACTAGTTTAGGTAATTAATTAAGCTTATATAAATCTAATAATATAGTCATATTTGAAGTTAGTTTTTTTTTTTTTTTTTTTTTTTTTTTTTTAAAACAGAGTTCATTTGAAGTTAAAGATAACCAAATGTGATCCTTTCATTTCAGATTTTGATGGATTCTAAACCAATGCAAACCCAAAGAATGGCATCATTCTTTCTCACCCCAAGCATAACAATGATTAAATAAACACAGATCCATCTAGTGTTATGGAAAGACTTGCGTAGGAAAGAAACTCAAGAAACTAAAAAAAAAAAAAAAAAAAAAAAAAATTCTTGAACAAACAAGAAGAAAAAATGGAGATCCATTTACACTGTCCTCTCAAATACAGTTTGGATTCCAATAAAGGACAGCCTTCTAAATGACCATACTCAATAAGATAGACGTTCCGTGCCATCACGAAACCTTCTCCTGACACTTTTTGTTCTTTATAAACGAAACTTTATTAGATACGATATCGTGAAAGTTACAAAGATCTCTAGATAAGGAATAGAACCAGGCCATACTGAAGCAATAAAGGCATCCATCAAACTGAAAATTACCAACCCATACGGTACCCTAATCATCTCCCAAGGAAGAATTCTTTTTATTAATCATCACCATTCACAACCAAAAAAAGGGGTTAGATTAACCCTTCAACCAGAAATACATGAAACACAGGAGCTCGTCATCATTTATTTCTACTAGTATTTAACCATTACATTTTGAGATATGGATTTGAGACCAATCAAAGAGGAGCCTTAAGCTTACTAACAAACGCTAAAGCAAAGGCATCCATTTCCTTCTTGTTGAGAGCCACATCAATCTCAACCCCACCATTTAATTTGCGGCTTTCTCTAAAAAAGATTGCTCCCGTTGTGTCACTCGATACATACTCTATTTTCTTTGGCCTCCCCCACCCAAAGTCCACCCTATAAAGTCCAAACTGTGGCGATCCGGCAGCTGATATATACTTCCCCAATTGCATGCGCATCAAGTCTGAAACGCCATCTTCTAGACCTCTCAAAAGTCCTTTCTCCAGTCCACGAATCGCCTCTTCTATCAACTCTGCTGCTACGACAACTCCATCTTCTCTCAACAATTTACTTTTCTCTCCAGGCACCAAAATACGTTTGACACAATTTCCGAAATACGATGGCGGTATTAAAGGATCCATATCTTTCCGAGCCCTGCAATCTATAGTTATCACGAAGTTACTCACGTTATTTTTAGACTCCTCAAGGTCAGTTGCCGCTAATACTTCTGCTTTAACCAAGCAAACCCAAGAGAAAGCACAAGTCACCACGAATGTGGATATAAGACAACTTGGTTGATCTTTGTTTCTAAGCATCAAGATCCAATCCTTGAGTCTTCTAATATCAGTTGGATTCAGGTCGAACGTAGCTCGAAACATACGATCAGACTGCATTTTAATGTCCATGATTCTTAAGCTTCTATTCCCAGATACCAACTTATTTGACCCCAGGAATCCTTCTAACTCCTTCAAGTATATATTTTCAAAGCCATTGGGATCTTTGATCAGGCTCCTGTCCAAGAATGGGACTGACATAGTAGATAGATAATGATTTGCCTCTCCTAACTTGGAAATCATAGCCCACGTCCTCATGAAGTAATCCATTGATCTGCCATCCATGATGGTATGGCTGTGTGTGAGTCCAATGGAGATACCAGAATTTGGAAAAACTGTAACTTGTATGGCCATCAATGGAACGACGAGTCCAGATGATGGTAAGTGAGGGACAAAGGCATGTGCTTCATTGGCGTCTCTTGCATGGTCTCCAGAGAGGGAGGTGAAGTCGGCATCACATTCTGCGACCGTTAACCAAATAAAGTCGCCATTGACGTAACGGATTATGGGTTTGTAGGAACCCTGAGGCCATGAAAGATTCCCTGCAACAGGGTAGAAGTGGATAAGGGTGCAAGAGAGAGAAAATTTGATGTGGGGAAGGAGAAACTGAGTGAAGTGAATTGTTGGGTAGGGGTAATGATAGAAAAAAAGGATTTCTATGGGAGGGAATAGTAACCAAGGTTGGTCGAAGAAGGTGAGAGGGATATCGATGGCCACCGGTGCAGCAGATCCCGACGGTGGACCAATTTTGCATTGTTGGAGCACCTTGACTAATTCGCATGGCGTCATGAGCGTGGAAAATAGAAGGAAATCAAAGGAATGGTATCTAGTGGTGTGCGGGAAGGGATTGAAAATAAAGAAATAGAAAAATGCTATAAATAGAACACAATCCCCATGGACCCACCTATGAGTGTGGATTGGATAGCCGCACTCAGCCATCTGTTTGGTGAGTGCTAGTTGTTTGGTAGCCTATAGGGTTGGTTGCCAATCAAAAAAATTAGAGAAAAACTTTTTTTTTTTGGTAAGAAGAAATTAGAGAAAACCATGGCTTATACTTTTTTTTTTCTTTTTTTGTTATGGTAAAAATAATCATGGTTTACCAATCCACCAAATAATCAACGTAAAACTAACCTTTTTTATTTTTATTTTTAATTTTTTTGGTAAAGTAAAACTAATATTCAATAGTGAGAAAAATTAAACTTTTATTGTAGAACTATAATCATCTCATGTCCTCATGTTACATGAGGAATATCCAATAGCTATCATCTGTTGTGTATGTATATTAATACATCATTAATTGTGGACAATGGATAACAATCATTAGATATTACTCACGTCAATATAAGGACATAAGGAGATTATTTTCCGTTATTGTACCCTCTCATGAACAATTGCGATCCGTTCGTTATGCAAAGAGCAAAGTGAGTCGGACAAGAATATGTTTCACCAATGTCTCAACTTCCTAACATATGGTTGTTAATCGATCCTTTTGACCCAAGTTTGGTTTTGATCCTATAAACTTCAGCTTAATTATTTTTCAATAAAAAAAAAAAAAAAAAACCAGTTCCAGTTTTGATTTTGTCTCAATTAAGAGAATTCAAATCTTCTCATGTTGAAGTATCAACATGAGGAAGCCAAACCCTCACTTGATGAGCAACAGTTGACAATTCCATGATCTAAAGGTTTAAACATGAGAAAGACATCAATGATGGAGCTACTAGAGTGTGGGGAACGATGGTTGAAGTGTGATCGTACTCATGATGACAGCTTCTTGCTCTTAGATTCTCTTGTGACGGCTCCTTCTCAACTCCGATTCCAAAAGTAAGGCAATAAAAGAGTCAAGTGGGTTTTTCGCAATAGATAGAATTTTTCTCATGCCCTTCATGCTGTATGAGGAATCCAGTAATTGTAGTTTACTGTACGCACATACTAATGTATTGGTATATGCACAGAGTGAATGACGGTCACTAAATTTTTTTATGGGAGTATGAGAAGCATGAGAAGATTTCTAACCAGGGAGGTATGAACACAGTGAAGAAGACTGATGGATAGAGACTAATGTTGAATGATTCGGTGGCGTATGGATAAAAGTGGGTTTCGGCAATGGAGAAGTATGAGCATAGTTGGTTTTGGAAGAAGAAGACTGATGGATAGAACCTGATGTTGAATGATTGGGTGGCACATGGATAATTTAGTGGGAAGCAATGCAGAGTTTAAAAAAAAAAAGAAAAAAAAAAAAGAAAAAAAAGAAAAAAGAAAAAAGAAAAAGAAAAAAAAAAGCATGTGCTGAGAGTGACTCATGAGTCAGACTGGTTGGTACTAGATGTGTTGCAGTTTATAACAGTTAATTTACTATTTAATCGTTATGACCATTAGATCATAGAGCCGAAAATTGTTGTTCATTAGTTTCCTCATGTTAATACCTCAATAGGAGAGGATTTGGATCCAATCCGTGCCGTTTGGTTAGTCTACACATTAATTTAAGGCCAAACCATGGCACTTGGTCCAAGAGGATGATAAGCATGGAAGTTGAGGTAATGGGCAGCATGGTGTTAGATGGGAGTCCGGTTCTTCTCTCATGCATATCCTCTCATTACCCTATCATCATGCATGAGTGTTTTTACCAAAATAAATAAATAATAATAATAATAATAATAATAATAATAATAATAATAATAATAATAATAAAATAATAATAATATTATGCATGAGTGTAGGACCATCCATCTTCGGAATGTAGATCCCACTGGAGATGGGGTTGTGACTGTGGAAGGTATCCATGTTGTGAGACGACCCAGACTCGCTTGATGGTTCACAAGCATGCTGCTTCTAACTGTGGTGCCAAAACTAATTAAATGGGTAATCAAGACTCAAGGGTACTGTATGTCGTTTTGGCATCGAATAGGCTGGATCTGGTGATCCGGATTGGGAGGAATCGTCATCCAATTGGGTGATTCGTATCATTTTTGGCCAATGGTACGATGTTTCGGGATCAAATAGGCGGGATCTGGTGATTGGGATTGGGGAGGAATCTTCATCGGATTGGTTGATGCGTATTTGTTTTGACAATGGCCGATCTCGATCCAATATCTGTTACCTCCCTTTTTTACTATATATTTTTTTATTAAGTATCAGTCACATTTCAAAATGTCATTGGATCCATACACTGACACAAATTGATTTTGACATGACCGATATTGCTCAACCCCAAAACTCCTGCCTAATATCTAAATAAACAAACAAATGGGACCACAGAGAGAGAGAGAGAGAAAGAGAGAGAGAACTTGTAATGGATTATCGATCTATAGGAATCATGAGGCTATGAAAGATTCCCTGCAAGGGGTAGAAGAGAGAGACAGTTTGATGTGGGGAAGGAGAAATTGAGTGAAATGAGCTGTTGGAAAGGGACAGTGATAGAAAAAAAAAGCATATGTACGAGAAGGTTATCCGCATCGTTTTTTCTCAATGATTTTGGGAGGACGGTGGTAACTTTATCCAGATGATTGACATATGACTCTCGATGAATACGAGACTCACGCTCAAGCCGACACCTCAGCCGACAAGCCAAGTCGACAGGGATGTCAACTTGAACGTGGGTCTCGGATTCACCGAGAGCCACGTGTCGGTCATCCGGATAGGGTTGCCACTGTCCTCCCAAAGTCGCTAGGAGGAGACGATGTGAATCCATGAGAAGGATAGGTAACCAAAGTTGGCCAAAGAAGGTGAGTGAGATGCGGGTGGCTACTGTTGCAACAAATCCCAACGGTGGGCCGATTTTGCACGGGGGAGCACTTTTATTGGTTTGCATGGCGTGAGGGTGGAAAATGGAAAGAAATCAAAGCAAGAGGATCAAGTGTTGCTTGATTGGGGTGTGGTATTAGGAATTGGGCCAGGTCTAACCGTCAAGACAATTGTCTTGCATAGCATTAGTATAATTTAATCCGGGATCTCCGCAATAATTAATTTACTTTGATTTGTAGTTACACGCCACTCTGTTCGTTGCTTTTGTTGTTTGGTCCTTTCGATTCTTTCTTGGGAAAATGCCCATTTATTTGTTAATGTGATGCTTTGATTTTTAGCATCTGCAGTTAGGATCCATATCGTCTCCTCCCTGAGATTCGAGAGGAGGGGCGGCGGCTTCGATGGATGGCCGACACCTGGCTCTTGGGTGAATCCGGGCCATCCATCTGAGCCGACACCCCTGTCGGCTCAACTAGTCGGCTGGGGTGTTGGCTAAGATGGACGGCTCCGATTCAGCCGAGAGCTAGGTGTCGGTCATCCATCTAGGCCACCATCCCTCCTCCTGAATCTCAGGGAAGAGACGATTTGAATCCTTTGTAGTTAGTAATGGCCGAAGTCTTTAATAAGTCTATTATTGTATTTGTTCAAATTTGTTTACACAATTACGTATAAAGATGAGATCAACAAACCACATATAAAATTAGTAGTTTCTTTTTATTTATTTACCTTTCACCACAAACCCATTTTGAATAAAACACAACTACAAAAATATGCATTTTTGGTGACGGTACTTTTCCGTCTCCAAAAATACATTTCTGTCGCCAATGATTTTCGCTGATGCAAGGGTTTGGGTTGCCAGTTCGTCACCGTAGCAGCCAATATCTAAAATCACAACGCTGAATAGGGGTGCGTCGGTGATTACATTTTTCCCGACGGAACATATAATTCCATCGTGAAAAATGATAATTTTTACTGATAGAACTATATGTCCCATCGTAAAAAAGCTTATTTTCACCAACGGAATAATAGTTCTCGTCGTGAAAAAAGCTTATTTTTACCGATGGAAAAATAGTTCCCGTCGTGTAATGCTTATTTTTAGTGACGGTAAATATTCTTCCGTCGGAAAAAATATTACTTTTATAACAAAAAGTACATTTCCCTATTATCCTACATAAATAGTACAAAATATAATAAATAAAACTTGACAAAAATACCATCCAAATTTCTGAATTTCTACTATACATTACTTACAAAATTCTAAAAGAGTTTATCACTAATTTCACAACCCATATACTTCCTAATTAAGTCCTTCGTGAGAAACTAAAACTCAGTAATCAAACCATTTAAACTCAAGAACTACAAAAAGAAACCAAAACTCGGCATAATACTTATTAAAATAACCAAAATGCATGGTTTAAGGGAGCTATTGGGGCATCCTTCTCATTCTAATTAACATGCCTTTACTCTAAATGCAACATTAAGACTGATATAAAGCATCAGACATAATACACTAATTGAAACACTTATACAAATTAGTCTTAAGAAACTCAAAAGCATCTAGTCCAAAGTTATACATTACAATTTAACAACCAAAGCATTAAACCGAGTAAAGTTTGTTAACAGAAGGCAATAAAATAGAGGAGATAAAAGAATCCACAGATAGAAGCATTACTCACCTTAGATAGTTTAGCTGTTTAAGAATGGCATTGTGAGCATTTTGGTTCTAGAATAAGGTAAGAGTCAAATTTAGATAAAGAACATTTAGATTTGTTGCACATAGAGAGAGAGAGAGAGAGAGAGAGAGAGTCAAAATTATTGTGATTGAACTAACCTGAAGTAATAGGAAAAATGCCAAATCTTTAAAACATCATGAATATTGAGTTTATTACCAGCCTATGAAACAACATACAGAGAACATGAACAAAACAAGAAGTTGAGATCATTAAGCGCCAGATGTTGTATGGACTGTAGACAAATCTGCTTTAGGAATGAAGCATGATTGCCAGTCTAGATATAAAACAATATAGTACACGCTAAAAACAAAGCCTAACAACTTCGTACCCAAGCATCAGTACCTTTCAACAGTGTTCGTGTTTACAAAGCAGCCATTACCTTGGCAAAGCACTTTAAAAATCCAAATTGCATTAGGAACAGCAAGAAGACTTAACCATGGAGACATGATGGAATAAGAAGCACACACAACCCTACAAGAGAAAGATTGGGTAAGGAAACATAATGGAATTGAAGGCATCACATCAGAAAAACAACAGCAATAACATTGTCATAGAAGAGATGAAAAGCAACATACTCACACTACAACAATGTTCATTTTTGGCGACGGAAATTTTCTGTCGCCAAAAAAGGTTTCCGTCGTCGTTTATATTTACCAACGGACGGAACTCCGTCGCATATTCTGTCAGCGTAGCAGCCGTGGGTATAAATTGGCATTTTTTTTATGGAAAATAAATTCTCGTGGTTAAAATATTAAATTTTTAGCCCCAGGAATTAAGTTTTTGTGGTTGAAGTTGTTGATATTTACCGACGGTAAAAAAATTTCCGTCGGTAAAAATCTCTATAATTACAACGTATAATACTACATTTTTACCCACGGATATTTATTTTCCGTGGGTATAAATTTGTATATTTACCAACGGAAGCTTAATTTTCGTGGGTAAAAATAATATTTACCAACGAAAAATATTTTACCGTCGGTAAAAATAGTATTTTTTTTTTTAAATTTTCCCATGTGGTACCTATACTGAGATATTCCTGTTATAAACACTGAAAACTATATATCCTATCATAAAAATACAAAAGACTAGAAAAAAACTAGCAACTGAAATCTAGAAGAAAACAGATTCCAAGTGAATTGAAATTTATAACTGATATTCTAACCTTTACAGGTAAATAAGCTAAGTTAAAAATAAGAAAAATTTTCATATACACCCCAATAAGGAATGGAAACATCATCTACCTCCACAAAATTTTAAAAACCTCATCTAGTACCCAAAAAATTTGCTCCGTTAACAAAATTCCGTTAGTTGCTGACGTCAGTTGCGATGAACATTTTAACGGACCATACTACCCTTTTAGCGTTGTTAAAGGACGAAAATATCCTTTATTCATAACTTAGCCTACCCAAACGTTCATTTCGATCTGTAACAGTGAAATTCAAAAAATTACATTTCCGCCATTAGAAACCGATGAAAGCATTGAGATTTTATAGGTAAAAGTCCTCTAATTGAAATTTTGAATAAATTAAAGCAAATAAAACAAAATCAACTCCCTTTTAATTTCCGTCTTCTTCTTTCTCTCTCAGATTTTAAGGCATCGCATGTGGAGGATTTACAGCAAGGCGGGGGTGAGGTAGGTAGTGCTTACCTGCGATCTCTCTCTCCCTCTGTTCTTCTCTTTCTCCTCTCTTCTTCGGCTTTTGCTCTTTTTTCCAGTTTTTTTTTTTTTATTCTCCTCAAGATCTCGCCTCTCCTTTCTCCCTTTCTCTGATTTTTTTTGTTTCTTCTTCTCCACCGCCCCCTTCTTCTCGATCTTCCCTCTTTTTTCTGTTTTTTTCCTTTTTTTTATTCTCTCTTCCCACTTCCTTTTCTCTTCGGATCCTCCTTTTTTTTTTCTTCTTCTCCATTGTCTCTTCCCCCCTCCTCCATCTTCTCGATCTTCGCCCTTTTTCTGTTTTTTTTTATTCTCTCTCACATTCTCTCCTTTCTCCCTTTCTCTGATTTTTTTTGTTTCTTCTTCTCCACCGCCCCTTCTTCTTGATCTTCCCTCTTTTTTTTCTGTTTTTTTCTTTTTTTTATTCCCTCTTCCCACTTCCTTTTCTCTTCGGATCCTCCTTTTTTTTTTCTTCTTCTCCATTCTCTTCCCCCCTCCATCTTCTCGATCTTCGCCCTTTTTCTGTTTTTTTCTTTTTTTTATTCTATCACATTCTCTCCTTCTCTCCCTCTCTCTCTCTCTCTCTCTCTCTCCCCGATCTTCTCCTTTTCCATCCTCCATTATTTTTTTTTCTTTTTTTATTCTTCTCTCCCACCACCTTCTCTCTCTTCTCTCCTTAGCTCAAGATTTTTTCGAAGATTTTCTCATTGTATAAAATGGAGATGGCAATGACAGATTCTCGTTCATATTTCTTTGTTTTGGCGTTTTTGAGATAATCGGAGGACGAGTTTCAGAAATGCTTGCATTTTTTAAAATTTGAGGTTCTTTTATATGTTCTAACTGCTTTTCTAGAAATTCATCGATTCAAACATCTCTGGTATATACTTAAAAAAAACCTCCTGTATCATCAACTGGGAAGTGAAAATGAACCTCGAAAACTTCACCAGGAGTTTTCACCAAAAATTGCGCTCTCTCCCAAAAGATCCTCCCTGGTGGAGTACTCCATCCTCACTCTCCTTATTTCTACAGAACCAGCTTCAACCACCATCAGTCCTGCAACAATCGTTGTTTTATGGTAGCATTGGGTATCTGAGCCCAAACAATGGCACAAAATGTAAACTGACGAAAAAACTTACACTCATGCTCCATCTATGCCATGAACGGAGAATTCCTCTGACCAACTGCTCTGGTGGCAAAGCTCAGAGGGAACCAACGCAAACTGGAGTCGAGTTAGGGCTTGGGTGAGATTGAATATGAGAGAGAGGCACAATATACATAATATTACAAAGGTTAAATTAGTCATTCAACATGTCTTTAATATTTCAATTTTTAATAAGAAGGGTAAAATTGTATTTCAACAATTCCGTCAGTTAATTGGATGTGATTGAGGTTTTTGAAATTTTGTGGAGGTAGATGATGTTGTCAATCCTTATTGGGGTGTATATGAAAATTTTTCTAAAAATAAATAAAAAAAGCATTGTATATATACAGTCCAAAGTAAAAAAAAAAAAAAAAAAAAAAAAAAAAAACTGCTTTGTATAACTAACATTCTAACCAGTCCTCCAAAATGCTTCTCAACTTCCTTCCCTTGTCTCATTCACACCGCACCACTTTTCATTTCTTAGATACAAAAAAAAGGCATTCAACCATTTCAAGCATCCCATTGAACTTCTTCAAAAACCTAAATCATAAAATGCATTGAACAAACCCTGCAAAACTTAGAATATAACATTAGAACTATTTGAGAGAAACATAAAATACATGGGAAAAGGACAATAATCTCATAACATAATTATTACAAGAAGACCTCCACTGTTATTTTTTTCATCTTCACTTAAAATTAATCTAAACCCATAGAACTTTAAGAATCCAAAACTATCTTCGGAAAGAGCAAATTTCAAGAATCAATTAATATCCACTTCAATTTATACATGCTCACAAGTTGGCCAAAGTTTTAACATCAAGGACAGCATATTCATGTAAGTTGCTTTTCCTAAATCTCTATTTGTTTGTGTGTGTGTTTGTGTGTTAAGCCAGCCATATGTAGTTTACAAGCAATGACAGCTATATGAAAGGGTGTTGAAACTCCTATTTATAGGCAAGTAACATAACAGCAGTTCATAAAGTTACATTGGAATAAACTTAATGACTACATGGCATGAAGAAAGAAAGGCCAGAAAAGAAAAAATGTACATATGGACAAAGCTACAAAAGTTAATTTATCCAGCCAGATGTAAGCACCCCATTTTTGTCACCCTCGGCATAAGTGAACCAATATGGCAGGTTTCTGACCTTTAACCCAAAGATTTGTAATTCTCCACTGATCCCCACAGCAGGGTCATGGGCTATTATCTGCATAGATGCATAGGTCATGGAATTATCTTCGAAACGAGACCAGAATTGCTCAATTTCGATATCAAATGAGGAAGATATGACCATTTTAGTCGGATGATACATATAAGGGAGGTTTCTGAAATTATTATAAATAATCCTAGGGGCCTCCATGCAAATTATCCTAAGTCGGATCGTTTGAATTTCAAATCATCATATCTTGATCATTCGACATCGGATTCAGATGATTCCAAGACCATTATTCTTCATTCATGATGTTCTACAAAGTGGACGTAAAAATTCCCGGGTAGAAGTCACCAGTGGGTCCCATGCAAACTTGCATGCAAAATGATCGTTAGAACTTCAAAGCTTCATATCTTTCCCGTTCTATATCGGATTCAAATGATTCCAAGACCATTATTCTTCATTCATGATGTTCTACAAAGTGAACGTAAAAATCCCGGGTAGAAGTCACCAGTGGGTCCCATGCAAACTTGCATGCAAAATGATCGTCAGAACTTCAAAGCTTCATATCTTTCCCGTTCTACATCGGATTCAGATAATTTCAGTCTCATTATGTTCCATTTTTAGTGCTCTACAAAGTGGACGTAAAATATTTCCGGTAGAAGCCTCGAAGGATCTCATGCGGAATGGTCGACCAAATTATCGATAATTGGTCCGCTTAAACTTCAAAAATTCATAAGTTGACCATTTTACTTCCAAATGAGGTGATTCAAGTTCCTATATTCCTCATTTTTAATGTTCTACAAAATGAACGCAAAAAATTTGGAATAGAGGCCATCGAAAAATTCAATGCGGGATAACAATGGGGAATGACCCGTGAAATGACAAGGAGAAAAAACCCGAGTTAATTCCAATCGGTCCGGTCCAACTCCGTTCAAACCGGTTTTGGTCCAACCTAGCTCAACCCATATCGGTTGTCAACCTAAGTCGGTCTCAACCCATTTCGAATCGGTTCATCTATGTGCACAATATATATATATTTATTATATATATATATATATATATATATATATATATATATGTGTGTGTGTGTATATGTATATAATATATATTATTATATATAAATGATAATCCAAAAGATTTTGAGAAGAAAAAGGAAAGAGGGGAGAGAGAAACGTGAAAGTGAAGGGAGATTTTGGTTTTGGAGATAATCCAAAAGATTTTTGAGAAAAAAAAGGAAAGAGGGGAGAGAAAAAAACGTGGAAAAGAAGGGGATTTAGGGTTTTGAGATAATCCAAAAATATTTTGAGAAGAAAAAGGAAAGAGGGGAGAGAGAAAACGTGAAAGAGAAGGGGATTTAGGGTTTTGAGATAATCCAAAATATTTTTGAGAAAAAAAAGGAAAGAGGGGAGAGAGAAACGTGAAAGTGAAGGGGGATTTTGGTTTTGGAGATAATCCAAAAGATTTTTGAGAAAAAAAAGGAAAGAGGGGAGAGAAAAAAACGTGGAAGAAAAGGGGATTTAGGGTTTTGAGATAATCCAAAAAAAATTTGAGAAGAAAAAGGAAAGAGGGGAGAGAGAAAACGTGAAAGAGAAAGGGATTTAGGGTTTTGAGATAATCCAAAAGATTTTTGAGAAAAAAAAAGGAAAGAGGGAAGAGAGAAAACGTGAAAGAGAAGGGGATTTAGGGTTTTGAGATAATCCAAAAGATTTTTGAGAAAAAAAAAAGGAAAGAGAGAGGAATAAAAGAAAAAAAAAAGAAAAGAAAAAAGGGGGAAAAAGATTCCCCTTCACGTTTTCTAGAAAGAAAACGTGAAAGAGAGAGAGGAGAAAGAAAGAAAGAAAAAAGGAAGGAAAGAAAAAGGAAAAAAATATATTTTTTAGAAAAAAAGATCTTCTAGAAAATGAGTGAAAAATTATAAATAGGCAAGACGAGGATCCTTTTTTCCAGACCATAGAGAGAGGAGAACGTGGGTGAGGGAGAGAAAAACGTGAGAGAGAGAAAAGAAAAAAAATCGAAAGAAAAGAGAAGAAGAAGAAAATAGAGAAAGAGAGAAGGAGAGAGAGAGAGAGAGGGAGTGAGAGAGAGAGAGAGAGGTGTTAAGAAGAGAAAATCTAGAGGAAAAAGAGGGAAGGATCAGAGAGGCAGCAAAGAGGATGATGAGAAGATACAAAGGAGAGAAGGAGATAGAAGAAGCCTGAGGTAAGAATCACCCATCGCTTTTGTCAGTTTATTTTTTCAAAGTCAAAGCATACTGCAAATGCATGTCTGAGATTGGTATCTAGCATTAGGAAGATGCCTCTGTTTGCATTAGGTTCCTTGAGACAAAATGTTGGCCTCTGAGTCTTCTTTCTGACCATGTATTTGGATTTTATTTTCATGAGCTATATGATTTTATATTGATTTTATAGTACCACCGGCGGGAATCGAAACAGACCGACCGGTGTATTTGCTCTGTACTTGGGGAATGTTTTCGACCCGCCTATGGTCTCTTTCGGGATTAGCTTCCTTGAAACAAAATGTTGGCCTCTCGAGTCCTCTTTCGACCATGTATTCGGATTTTATTTTCATGAGATATATGATTTTATATTGATTTTATAGTACCACCGGCCGGAATCTAGAACGGATCGACCGGTGTATTTGCCTCATACTTGGGGAATGTTTTCGACCGCCTATGGTCTCTTTCAAGATTAGCTTCCTTGAGACAAAATGTTGGCCTCCGAGTCCTCTTTCCGAGGATATCTTTTAAGAATTTTTTGAGTAAGTACAAGTGCCCTATGTGCCCATTTTGGTCCGACTGACAAAGCTGTCATCTTGCTGCGTATTCCATCATGTTTTGATTGATTCTCATATACTTTGGTTGTTTCTCACATGCCATATTTGATGCTATATTTATTCACATGCTATGTTCGGATGCTCGTATGCATACACTACTATAATTGGAATGGTCACACTGCCATAATTGAAATGGTCACACTGCCATAATTGGAATGGTCACACTGCCATAATTGAAATAATCACATTGCCATGATTGGAATGATACACATGTTTATTGTCATATTTGTCTGCTACACTTGCTCACATGCTATATTAAATGCTTAGTCACAATTAGGGTAGAAAACCCTAAAAAATGGAAAGAAAATAACATTTAGGGAAGAAAACCCTAAGATGAAAATAAAATAACATTTAGGGTAGAAAACCCTAAGATGGAAATAAAATAATAATTAAGGTAGAAAACCCTAAAATGGAAAGAAAGTAACAGTTAGGGTAGAAAACCCTAAAAAATAGAAATAAAATAATAATTAGGGTAGAAAACCCTAAAATGGAAAGAAAGTAACATTTAGGGTAGAAAACCCTAAGATGGAAATAAAATAATAATTAGGGTAGAAAACCCTAAAATGGAAAGAAAGTAACATTTAGGGTAGAAAACCCTAAGATGGAAATAAAATAATAATTAGGGTAGAAAACCCTAAAATGGAAAGAGAGTAACATTTAGGGTACAAAATCCTAAGATGGAAAGAAAATAATAATTAGGGTAGAAAAAACCTAAAATGGAAAGAAAGTAACATTCAGGGTAGAAAACCCTAAGATGGAAAGAAAATAATAATTAGGGTAGAAAACCCTAAAATTGAAAGAAAGTAACAATTAGGGTAGAAAACCCTAAAAAATAGAAATAAAATAATAATTAGGGTAGAAAACCCTAAAATGGGAAGAATGTAACAATTAGGGTAGAAAACCCTAAAAAATAGAAATAAAATAATAATTATGGTAGAAAACCCTAAAATGGAAAGAAAATAACAATTAGGGTAGAAAATCCTAAAAAATGAAAAGAAAATAACAATTATGGTAGAAAACCCTAAAAATCGAAAGAAAATAATTAGGGTAGAAAACCCTAAAATGGAAAGAAAATAACAATTAGGGTATAAAACCCTAAAAAATGGAAAGAAAATAGCAATTAAGGTAGAAAACCCTAAAAAATAGAAATAAAATTACAATTAGGGTAGAAAACCCTAAAATGGAAAGAAAGTAGCAATTAGTGTAGAAAACCCTAAAAAATGAAAATAAAATTATAATTAGGGTAGAAAACCCTAAATATGAAAAGAAATAGCAATTAGGATCTTGCCATGCTTAGAATATAGCATACTAGATCATGCCATGTAGGCTCTTGCCTTATTTACAATACATGCCATATTTGAAAGATTTTTAAACAATCTTACTGTATGTGAATTTCTTGTCATAAATGTTTTATGTGCCATATTTAGATAGAATATTCTACTTTTTTGGCAATAACTTATTTTATGCAACACCCTAGTCAAACTGCCATATCTGCACACTTCTAGAAGACAATCTAGGCGTAGGGACGTGCATTTAGGCACCCACATTCTTGGGAAGGGCATAATGGAAATAATAAAACCTTAATAAAGAAAGAGAATTCTTTGCCAAACCTTCTAAAATTAGAATTCAGAATGAAAAGGGTAATTTAGGACGATTTGCCCCTCGGCAAACCCTAAACCTAGAATAGGTTCTAAACCCTAAACCTAGAATAGGTTCTCAATCATTGACCTAGAACAGGTTATCCATCCCGAACTACGCGGATTCTGATTCCTAGGGCAAACCCTAGGATACGTAGGCCATTTGGGAGAAACCCAAATTCGGATCCACACCTTAGTCCACTTGGACTATCCATAGATCCACTAGGATATTTATCCATACATTTAGTCTACTCAGACTATCCATAGATCCCATAGGATATTTATTCACACCTTATTCCACTCGGACTATCCATAGATCTACTAGGATATCTACCCATCATCCCGAACTACGCGGATTCTGATTCCTAGGGCAAACCCTAGGATACGTAGGCCATTTGGGAGAAACCCAAATTCGGATCCACAATTTAGTCCACTTGGACTATCCATAGATCCACTAGGATATATTTATTCACACTTTAGTCCACTCGGACTATCCATAGATCCACTAGGATATTTATCCAAACCCTAGTCCACTCGGACTATCCATAGATCCACTAGGATATCTATCCATATTCCAACCCAAAAGGGGTTATCCAAATCTTAGTCAACTTGGACTATCCATAGATCCTCTAGGATACTTACCCACATTTTGACCCAAATAGGGTTATCCATCCCGAACTACGCGGATTCTGATTCCTAGGGCAAACCCTAGGATACGTAGGCCATTTGGGAGAATCCCAAATTCGGATCCACACCTTAGTCCACTTGGACTATCCATAAATCCACTAGGATATTTATCCATACTTTAGTCCACTTGGACTATCCATAGATCCACTAGGATATATTTATTCATACCTTAGTCCACTCGGACTATCCATAGATCCACTAAGATATCTACCCATCAGCTCGAACTACGCGGATTCTGATTCCTAGGTCAAACCCTAGGATACGTAGGCTATTTGGGAGAAACCCAAATTCGGATCCACATTTTAGTCCACTTGGACTATCCATAGATCCACTAGGATATCCCCCATATTTTAACCCAAATAGGGTTATCCATATTTTGACCCAAATAAGGTTATCCTTAGATCCACTAGGACTATCTATCAGTCCACATGGACTATCCAGATCCTAACCCATAGGATTTCTTAGCCTTTCAAGCATAAATTTCAGCTTGAACAAAGAACTTAATCATGCACAAGCATAAATCACATCCATAAACTTTAATCACACCTGAACTACGATGGTGAACCTGATTTTCGGAATAATTCCGTAATACGTAGGCAATCTGATGGATACAGATTCGGTTCAATGATATCAAACCCCTTGGTTTGGTTTTGTTTAACAAATAGAGTCTAGCACAGGAAAGGTATAGGAGACCGATTTGGTCGGGCGGTTTGGGTGCCTAACCCCTTCCCATAACCGTAACCTGACGCTTACCCAATCTCTGATGGACCAGAATTCCAATCTAAGGGTCATGAGTCAATCGAAGTCTTACCTTGGGGTGAGATTTCACATTTCTAAGGTCCTAAACCTAAATCTAGGTAGCGACATCTAAAGATTTCCATCTTTGTCCTCACACCAGAACTCAGCAGCAACTGAATTATGAACTTAATGGTAGGAATCAGGTAAACTGAAGAAAAGTTACTGAGCATCTAGGCCATATGTCATTAGCTTTCCTTCTAGATCTACAAACTACTGCTAACCAAGAACAAACTAATGACTAAAACCAAAACTGTACACAAAAATAAATCAAAGATTGCTGAAATCAGAAACTAAAGAAACTAACAGGAGGTCTAAGTTGGGCTGTTTGAAGCCTAACTTTCTCCCCATTGCTTCGACTCAACTTCTGGCAGAATTTACTAACAATTATAACCCCCAACAAAGTCAAATTTCTCCATCGACATGGCCTGTTTTATCTTCTTCACTTTCTTTCCCATTTGCCTTGTAGGCTTTGCTTTTAGTAAGAATAGAGTTATAATCTGATTAGCATCAAAATGCCAATCAACACATGATTTTTAGTTGACAAAAGATCGCAAAAAAATTATCTAGCAAGTATCATGTAATTCACCAACCAAGTAAAGGTATAATCTTACCCTTCACTGGGCATCACAATGAATGTATTGAATGAGAACTTTTCATAAGGCAGGGTAGTATTAGATTTGAGGGAGCTGCTTTTGCAGTAACTGAAAAATATGATCATGCGATGATGAAATTCCTTAGCTATATAAAAACTTAAAATCATCAACTTCATAGGAAAATTTGAAGCATAGTTGATTATATTATTGGAAAAAAAATTCCAGCAACAGAACGTATTGAATGAGAACTTTTTTTTTCTGCTCCACTTTATATAATGGTACTAACTCTTATCTTTTAATGCCATAGGGATGGTAATGTACCTGGTTCGTTTATCCAGTACCTCATGATGAAACTTGATCTTAAAAGCGAAACCAAGTTAAGTTCATATTTGTCTCCTGAGAAAGCAAATCAAGTGACTTTAGTGAGTATCATTCCTATTGTAGGAAAAATAAGATAGATAATTGGGTGTTTTATTCTTTTGTCAGAAGATCCAAATGATCCTTGACCTATATGACTATTAGTTTCTGTCATGTCAATTTTTTGTCCTTACTTTTCTTTAGTGAGTAAAAGCTTGGAAAAAACATAGTAAAACTAGTTAGTGTTAATGTTACTTATGTCAATGTTGTTTGGACTTAATCGATAAGACACCAACCAATAACACTAAACAGTTGTTCACATTATATAAGAAAAGTACAATTGTTCTGACAAATGAGCTGTAAACCAAGTTTGCAAATGATATATATGGTTCACTTAATAGAGGAGTAAAGCTCATAAAGATAGTTTGTAGCTCGTTTTAACATCATAAGAAGCTTCTTTAATCACTAATTTTCATGTAACGTGAATCTATATATTTGGTCTGAAATTTCACATGCTTACAGTGACCCAGTTGAGTGATGTTGTGGTGAAATTGATTTTCATTGGAATTCGTTTTTTCTTTACTTATGCTGCAACATTTGAACTTTCTGTTATCATGGTGGTTGTGTTCAAATACAACATCCCAAAATTTGAACCTTAGCATTGACACAGCCCCAACCACAGAAAGCATAAGAAGAATTACAACTGATAAAAAAATTATAGACATGGCATACCTTATACATCATTGTGGGTCCCATACCTAAACAATATAAGAAGAATATCACAATCCATGACTCTCTTGTTACATGAACCTTTGACCTATAGTTTATATTACTTTATAGTACTAAATAAATTAACATTAGTCTAACCATATAGCAATTTCACTAAAAACATAATAAAAATGCTCTTGAGACAAGATACTCTTACAACCCCTAATCAATTGAGTAGGACCTTCGACTATAAGATGTTGGTCCTTCATTTCCATTGGCCTATTTCTATTGACAACTCATCAAAATTGGTAGAACAGATCGACAGATCTTCCTTCTCCGCTCCACCACTCTCCTCTTGTAACTCCTCCACCATAGACAATTGTTCTGAGATCCCCTTCTTAGATTGATTTTTTCTAACCTCCTTGGTTCCCTAAAACAGCTCATCCTACCCTTAAGAAGGATCCCCTCCATCTTCAGAGCTGCCCTTGTTTTTATTTGAATGTTGGACTTTCCTCCAATATTGTTTATTCACTACATCAGCTTTTTCAATACCTTATTCATCACCCACACAATCAGCAGTTCAGTGTCCAAACACTTTACATCTAGAGCACTGTGGGGATCCCTAGTAATGCACCAGTTGCATAAACACATTGCCCATATTAACCAATATTTTGTGATTTCTCAAATTTGTTCATGAACAACTAAATCAAACTTCTAATGGTTAGCATCCACTGGCTGATGAAGTTCAACTGAGGGAGATCAAGTCTCATAAGTCAACTCTGTACTTCAGAGTCTTCTGATTACTAAATCACATATTCACTTCTTGGACAGGACAGAAAAATTATATTTGAATTAAACCCCACTAGGAAATCATCTACTTGAAAACCAATTTCATTTGGTGATATCAATGATTTCTAGAAACTCAAGCCACCAACACATTAAGATGAAATATTAAAACTTCCCTCTCAGACTACTTATCAGTTTCTATCTGCTTTATAGAAACTGATAAGTAGTCTGAGAGGGAACGAAGCTTTGGTGTGCCTATAGTTGAAATTCATGTACAACTGTGTAAAAAGATCTTTACAACAGTAGGACAACAATAGGACAACAGTAGGGGACACATCAAATGGAGGAAACAGTAATTAAAATGGGGGAAAAGGATATGGAGTCTTGGCTGACAATAACAAAGAAATCTGGATCAATCATGGAGAAGAAATCCAGTTGCTTAGTTGTTTAAAGACCAGTAAGTAGGTAACACTATAACCTGTTAACATCATTGATTTGCCATACTCTAAAAGCACCTCTTAATCATGTAAGTGATGTGTACACACGTTGCAACTTGTGAATTTGCACTCTAAATCTGGGGAGGGAAAAAACATTTCCATTATATTCAATTGAAATTGTAGTTATGCATGTGAGTTAAAACTCCTAGAACTGCAAGGGGGCCAGGGGCCAATCCCAAAGCACTCCCACATTTTTAAAGTCTGTCATTCCTACATAATATTTCCCATTGCTTCTCTAGCTTACCTAATGCAAGAGGTCATAAAACAACTTGTGAAGCCAACATCTCAACCATTCTGGACTAAATGGATAAAGTTGCCGACTGATGAATTGTGAAGGCTAATTCACTGGAGTAAGGGAAAAGAGAAATTTTATGAATTATTAAGAATAAATAGAAGAGGAGATTTGTGAAGGAAAGAGGAACTTGAAGATGGATGGGATCACATAGGAATGGTTACTACTAACAAAACTGTCATGCAAAAAAAAGGGCAAGCTCCAGATTCAGCTCCAATGTGGAAACGGCAATGTGAAAAAACTTTACCTCATCTATCTTGTACTGAAATCCCATCCATATTTAGCTCCGGAAGCCAGCTGGTGGTATAGATGGTGTTTTTCAGAATCATGCAAGCATTTTGAGGCAGATTCTTTGTCCTGAGAAAAAATAAGTCACGATTAACATCTACTATTTGCCAAAAAGTTAAAAATTACTTAAACAAAAAGGACATACAATGATTGATTCTGATCTGGTTTTGTTCCACATTGCATAGTATCAATTTAGAGTGTGATTGCATGCATGAGCATCTCGAATGGTCACCTTACGAATGCCTAAGAGAAAAAACTTCCAAATTTTAGATTAAACCACCAAGAAGGTGGTGCTAAAAGAATGCAAGCACAATATCTCATCCCAAAAAATTAGGCAAAGGACACAGTATGTAAGCTAAAATTAGAGACAAAGGAAAACTGATTTCTTGATACCTGTATTCCAGAACCTATGTTCTTTGAGCAGTGAAGGAAGTGCTCTTCTCACAAGGTCTAAATCATTAGTTCTCATGTATATCCCCAATACATAGAACTCAGAAGTGGTGGCTGGCTGTAGATAGTTCCATAATGCTAATCCCAAACGACACCCTCTGTTAGAAAAGAAAAGAAGGAGGAACAATAAAAAATAAAAGCAAACAACCGAATAACAACAACAGAAAAATAAAAATCATAACATCTATTCTAGCCCTATGTCATACACCTCAATCCAACCAACTAAATCAAACCTCCAAACCAAAACTTGACTGCTATTATAAAAGAGAAAGGAAAGAACAAAGGCCTAGAAATAAGCAATCTTATCCATAGAATAAAGAGAGGGAGTAGAAAGAAACCCATGCCCTCTATCCCGACCAACTGGAAAGCAAACACCCAACTTAAAAGAAATCCATGAGAAGCAGAGCTAAAAAGAAAAAAAACAATTTAGTAGGAACCCAACCCCTATTGGAACTTGCTACAAAGATAAAACAAAAAGGGAAGCTTTCTACAATTAAAAATAATTAATTCCACGAATAGAAACCCATTATTAAAAAATAAAGCTATATTAACCAGAACCAAACCCTAGTGTTCTCCCCAATTGAAAACTATCCTAAGGGAACCAATTGCAACAACAAAAATACAGTTGTACAGGGGATAGAAAGAGAAATTGATAGGTAAACAAAGTCGGATTAAGAGGGGGGAGGAGAATGAACCAAACGATTTCGAAAAAAGATACATTGCCGACAAACAACAAGGGTAAATAAAAATAAAAGAAAAAACAGGGCTCGCTCACCTGAAATACCAGACCATTTATCAGAGCTCCTGGCGACTCCTTGTAGAGTCCAGACTTCGTCGATGGTGGTGGTGGCACTGCATTCTCTTCCTTCACGGTGATGGCCAGGCCGAAACCCCTCTCTTAGTCTCTTTTTCTTTCTCAATCTCTCTGCTGAAGCTTCTCCCTTGACCTCTCTCTTAACAACCGCAATCCTCCTTCAACTTCTTCTTCTCTTCTTGATTTCCAGCAGAGAAACCAGAGAACACTAACAACCCCTTTTTCTTTTTTCTTTTTCCTTTTTTTACTTTTGTCTCTCCTTGACCCTTCACTCTCTATTTCTTTCTCGGTTTTCACTCTCACCCACTGTGGCTTGATCTCCTTTTCACCTCAATCAGCTCGAAGAAGGCACCAACGGAATCAATGAAATTACCGATCTTAGCTTCCATGGATGCCGCGGGATACGAAGAAAAAGAGAGAGAGAGAGAGAGTTAGGTTTTTCTTTCTTTTTTTGTGTAAGAGCTCGAGCTTCGGGGTTTGGGAGATAATAGAGATGAAGAGATGGGATATAAAATCCAGGGTTCTATCTGGTACTACCATATTCGACGATGGGAATCAGGATCCCGTTGGGTAAAATCAAAGTTAGGCGACGAAAACTTTGATCCTGTCTGCTAAAATGAAAATTTTTGGCCATAGAAACCTAAGTACCGTGACAAAAAATGATTTTTTCCCACGGGAATCTAAATCCCGTGGTCAAAAGTGATTTTTTCCCACGGGAATTTGAGTACCGTCGGCTAAAATGATTTCGACCACGAAAATTTGGTGCCGTCGGTAAACTTTATGATTTTTTGCCACAGGAATCTAAATTCCATGGCCAAAATAATTTATGGCCACGGGAATTTAGATCCCGTTGCTAATTTTCGTCGCTAAAAATGAGAATTCTTGTAGTGTCATACTCCTCTGGCATGTTTTTCTTTATCTCCTCATATGTTATTCCATCACATACTTAGGCATTTATCTCTTTGAGTGCATGCCATTGTATCTATACAAAGAAAAAAAGAAGCGAAGAATGAAAACTATTCATAAGTATACAAGTCAATTGCAAAACTTTCACAAAATGTATAGGAAACATGTTGAACAAAAGGTTTTTTTTATTTTTTATTTTTTTTTTTTTAATTTTTATGGTAACTAAGCATTGACCTTAGGAAATCCAGCAATTGGAATTGCAGTCAAGATTGTTCTTTGCAATGTGCTAGTCCATATCTAAACCATAAGAAGATTGAAATGATTATTAGCAGGTACACATGAAGACAGGAGTGGTAAAACTACAGGAGTGGTAAAACTTATGGGGCAAAAATGAATATAAAACCTCCACATACATCTTGATAACAGAAAATAATTAAAACTGTTTCACCCCAAATTCTGCCTCTAACATTATCCCGACTCTCTCCATGTCGAGTAAGCAATATTGGGTGAGGTGTGAGATGCATATTCACCTACAAACAAATTAATAACAATTCATTTTGTTGCATTATCACCAAAAACGAGATCCAAACTTCTTCTACTTATGCATTGAATGAGTCCGACAATTCCTATAAGCATTGAAAATTAGAGACTTCCGTTATCAGCTGATAATTGTCCTATTAAAAACTTTTGATATCAACTTCATGGTATAAACCTTAGGTTCTTTACGATACGAAAGACAATCCCTTGCTTAGTGTTAATCAATCCAAAAGCAATAGCCATAATTTAGCAAAATAAACCTAAGGGGGATATAAACCTATAGAAATTTATGAGGGAATATCAAGACATAGAGGCTTCAAAAGACTTGGCACTTCCACAATTTAGCAAAATAAACCAATAATAACATCTTTAACCAATAATTGTAAATTAAGGACAGTCCAGTCCAAGAAACTTTGTAAACCAATTGGTACATATGATAGTAGTAAAATAATTAGCTCCTTCCCAAACCTAGTAAGGCCACCAATCCCTATTAGACCTGATTCCCTAATGAAAAGCATTAAATGTTGAGTTTCCAAATTTATTGGGGGAAGGCACCAAGTAGGTGCAGTAACAAAGAATAGGTCCAGATAGAGTTACGGGGTATTATAATCTTGCACTCTACGCTACCCATAATAGCAACCAATTTTTAATTAGACCCATCAAGCTGCTGCCTTAAACATCCCCTGCCCCAAGAAAAGAGGGTAAAGTTAAAAAGAGTCCCAGAGATAACACAAGCGCACTTGAGTTAAACCCTCCCAACAACAACCAATGTTGATCATTTGGCCTAAGATTTGAAGAGAACCAGGCAATGGGTAGCTGAGAGTCCTTAAAATACACATGGGATCTTTGAATACAATTTTAGTTACCAAAGCATTTGTAATTGTTGAGATTTTCCCTTGATGGTTCTCCCTACACATGCATTGCAAAAGTTCCCCCTCAAAGGATATTCTATCTTATGAAAGACTTATACATTGCCCAAGAATATTGTATGTGAAAAGTAAGATAGTTCCAACCAGTAGCCATGGAAAAGCATATCAGAGATCCATTACAAAGTCAAAAAATGCAACTACAATCAGCTTATGGTCAGTCTTGAGGAAAGACATATATAAATACATATTTTTGTAAGTCAATTTATCCATTTGGGAATTTTGTTCCCCGTCAGCTTCTCCAGCTTCACTATTCAATCATATCGCCTATTACAATAAAGCTACATAGAAATATAACTAAAAAGGAAATTAATGCCCCAACCAAAGTGATCAAACAGTTAAGGAAACAGAGCCTTAGTCATAATAAATGATGCCAGGAATATTCTATATAAAAAAAATTAGCCACAGATGCTACTACTAGAAGATCTAAACCTCAGTAAAACTTCAAGATAAGGAATCAATCTAACAGAAAGAAAAGCCAATTTCATGCAGAATAATCAGACAAAATAGAAGATAAAGATCTTGTGGGTTGTTCATATAGCAAAGCTTGGTTGGTTGGAGGTATATTAAATTGGGAAGAGTAGAATACTAAAAGATGAATATAATTCCATCAGCATAACCATTATCAGGAGTAAAATAGCCAGGAAGAAAATACCAATTTGATGCAAGGACACCAAAAAATAAATAATTAAATAAATAAAGCTTTTATTACCTTGATTGCTAACCAACAATGAACAAAAAACCCTTTTCTGCAGCTTCACCGTTTCAGAAGAGAAGAAGTTAGGATTAGGGTTGGGGAGACATGAGTAGGCTAAAGCTCCAAGTTAAATCGATATATATATGCTAGAGAGATAGAGAGTTAGATTTTGGAAACTTCCAATCAATCCGATGAGCAGTCTGAACTAAGAACTCCAACTAAAATCGATTTGATGCTATAGGAGGTCGATTGAGAGAATTCTCGCAGACAAAGTTAAGTATGCAGAACTATTTGATATCAGGAGTGAGAGGGATACCGGAGAGAGGGACCAGGAAATCAAGTTAAACCAACATCCTTTTTTGTGTTCAATCCTGTTCCTACACCGGTACCACGTTGAGCAAGCTACCCCAGGATCGATCGTAACCCCCAATCGAATCGAGCCGGAAGAGAGCAATGTTCTTTCAAATCCCAGTGTCATCGAGCTGAGCATTAGGTTGCAGGGAGAGATAGAAATGGACAGAATACAGAAAGATGTTAGAACACATACAGAGACTATAAAGGGAAATAAAAAAATAAAAAATAAAAACCTAAAATGGGAGTCGATCATACTTGCAAAACTGAACGAGGGTGGATACCGACTAATGGAAAAGGTGTGGGAGATGGAACGGAGCTTGCCGGAGAGTATTGGCCGGAGAGACAGAATGATCGGAGAGAGGAAGAGTACTGGCCGGAGAGGCAGGGCGATCAGAGAGAGGGAGCGAGGGTGAAAAGTAAAAGTGAGATATTGAGGAAGAGATGTGATAGAAGGAGAAGTCCGTCCTATTTTGGATGACGGGATTTTAAATCCCATCGGGTAAAATCATAAATAGGCGACGAGATCAGAATTCCCATCGTAAAACGATTTTTGGCGACGAAAACATAGATCCCGTCGGTTAAAATTAGTTTTTGGCGACGGGAACTTAGATACCGTCGGCTATAATAATTTTTGGCGATGAAAACTTAGATCCCGTAAACTAAAAAGATTTTTGGCAACGAGAAATTACATCAGATTTTCAACGATGGGATTTTACATACCGTCGGAAAAAATTATTTTCGGCAATGAGAAAAAAATCCCGTTGTCTAAAATGATTTTCAGAGACGGAATTCTGGATACCGTCGCAAATTTCCGTCGCCAAATGATTTTCATACTAAAATACATGTAGTAGTTCTTCTTCAGAGAGGCCATCTGTTTCTTTTCCTAAAGCAACTAGTTTCATTTCTTAATTTTTCTATTCTCTTTCCTACCCTACCCCTATACCCATTACAAGAATTGCAACTTTTAGTGGCAGTTTTGTCCCGCAAAATCCCAACAAACCGCTGCAAAATCCCAACAAACCGCTGCAAAAACCCAACAGCGCCATGGTTCACAAATTGCCGCAAGATTTGGGAAATACGCTTTGGCCATGGTTTTAAAATCTGACTGTATGTCCTCTTTTAGCAATAATTTTTTAAAACCGTGTCTATTTAATTTTATAAGAATGGGATTTCTTAACTACAGTGGTAATAAAAAAATCACAAACAAAAGTTATGTCAATAACTGCGTGGCTATAATTATGGTGGCCAAATAGTCAGGAACAACTCACCAAGTTAACTCATTAAGCTTCTTTCAGAAATGGAAGGGCTTGTTTGGATTCTATTTTTATTTTTATTTTTTATAAAGTGGATGTTTGGTTTCCAAAATAACTTATGATTTGTTTTGGTAAATACATTCGGTGACATTTAATGTTGGACTCTTGATGCTTAGTTTATTAACTATTTTACCATAAAGCCATCTTAGGCATTGACACATAAATCCAAAGGATGGAAGATAAAATTATGTATAGCATGCATAATTGCTTGATAATTATAATGTATGTTCGTGAACATCATGTTTTATTTGTACGTCCAAGTTAAATAATAGTTCTACCAAAAAAAAAAAAAAGGTTAAATAATAGTTTATGTTAGCATGTTTGTTTAATTTATTTATGTTGTTGATCTTTGGATTATAATTGTTGGCAAAATTGGTTAAGTTTGAGGAGAGAGAGAGTGTCTGTGGGCTTCTCTGATAATGCTGAAGATGTGACAGAGTTTCTCGTATTGCGGCATAAGCAATTGATGAGAAGAGAGAGAGTTAGAAGTGATAGAATGATGAGAATGATGAGAGAGAAAGAGGAGAGAGAATCAGAAGAGAGAAAGTGTGGGTGGGACCCACTGTGCCAAGGTGGCATGCCACCATGGTAGCCATCCTGGCCGAGGGCCGTGGCACCACAGTGGCAGCCAGCCTAATGAGCAGCAGCAAGGTGCACCAGCCAAGGCCAGCAGCAGCAGCATGCCTTGCCGCATGCCTTGCCACGGGCCAGCATGCCCACAAGGCTGCAAGGCTAGCAACAGAGACAGCCACGCGCATGGCTTGGCATAGCACATGGAGCTCGCATCACCTGTTTGACAAAATTCCTAGAGAGAGGGAGTCAAGCCATCTAGAGAGAAGTCTTCTCGGGAAGAAAACTTCTCTATAGGGTTTGTTCAATGAAACTCAGGTTCCAGAGGCTATTTTCTATAATAACAGGGGCATTTTCGGCCAATAACATAAGAGTAGATACTAGATCAGTGGCCAAAATAAAGCCACCAAGGTCAGATCCAAATCTGATGGTCTAGAAAATGCGGGCTAAGGTGTGGCGCAGACGTCGTGCCTTGATACTCCCATGCACTCGCTGATTGGCTAGAGGTAAGTTAAAATCTGATGCCTAAGTCAGCTCTTAGGGCGATAAACAAATAAATTATAAAACAAAGAAAGCGGAGTTCAAGGAAGAGAGGGGTTGTAATAAATTCTACCGTATGTAAGTAATGAATGGTAAAATATCGGTCCGTTTACCTTCGATCTTGGGGGTAATCACAAAGAGCATGGGGTGGTCTTGATTTTAGGGACGTCTTCTTATTGTTGCACAGATCTCAGGACTCCATCCAAGATCCTTGGAGAGTTGCATAATTGTGTGAGAGTCTATGCATTCCTGATGGTTTCATCCCTGAGAATGGGGAGGTCGTGTGGATGTAAGAGAGCTTTCTGGCCATCTGATGTAGATCCAAGAATTGTGTTTATCATAACCGCCTTTAGACTCCTTTAACACTGATTAATACCACCAGTGCAAAATGGTTCTTTCACTCCTTGATCCTTTTAGAGACTTGTATCTTTATCTTTCCATTGGTCCAATAATAATAAATAAATAAATTTAAATAAAACCCACCGAAAGAATGTGAAGATTTGAGTAGTTGGGATGGGGGTGTTAAATTTGGGCTTAAACTGAAAATCAAAACTGAACCAGTTTGTTTTGGTTCGATCCAAATCAAAACTGAACTCTATTGGACAATAATTGGATTGTATTTTTATAGTTTGATAAAATTCAAAATTAGACCAGACCAATTGATAAGTATGTATCAAACCAAGCCTATAGGAACGAAACTGAACCAGCCCGATAGTAGACCGATAAGACTTTGTTAAATTTATATTTTATTGAACATATATGTAGAAAACCAATATCCAAACCAGATAAAGCCCATTAAACCAATCTATTAGTACATATAAACTAAAGGTGTGATGACAAAGTTGTCATATTACAACCTAGTAGTCATGAGTTTGAAACATGAAAACAACTTGAATAGTGGACTGATAAAATCCCAATAAGTCAATCAGATAAAAATTCAAAATTAAATTGAACTAAAACCAAAACTGATTTATTTTTCTTTCTATTGGACAATAATTGAACTGAGTTATTTGGGATCAAATCCGAATCAGACCTAAGCGACCATTGACACCCATGCTCTATAACTTAGGACAATGATCAAGCATCTTCCGGTCTGACAGTTTAATTGTTCATGAGAGGGTCCAATAACAGTTTAATTTTCCCCTCTATTGTATCATTTTCTTTTTCCATGGTAGATGGTAGATAAGAATTGATTATCTTTGAATGCTAGGTGTTTTTTATTTTTTTAAAAGATAAAACATCTTTACGTTGATTATTGGGTGGCTTGGCAAAGATATCTCCATCTTTTTTCTTTTTCTTTTTTTTTTACTTTTTAAGAAAAAACATCTTTGAAAATTAGTTTTACGTTGATTATTGGGTGGCGTGACGGTAAGTTTTTTAATTATTTTTTATGGGCCGAGCAAACCAACCCTGTAGGTTTCAACAAATTATATGTCTTATCTTGATATATACGGATTAAATCAATCATCAATCCACAATCCATAGATGGGTCCATGGGGGATTATCCATAGATGGGTCCATGGGGGATTGTGTTCTGTTTATAGGAATTCTCTATTACACTAATTTCATTCCCCAGCCACACTCCATAGATACGGCTTATCCACAATCCATAGGTGGGTCCGTGGGGGACTGTGTTCTATTTGTAAGAATTTTGTATCACACTAATTTCAATCTCTTGCCACACACCACTTGATATTGTTGCTTTGATTTCTTTCTATTTTTCGCATTCATGGCATGCAAAGCAGTGAAGGTGATCCTCCAATGTAAAATAGCTCCACCGCCAGGATCTACTTCCCTGGTGACTGCCGATATCCCCCTCACCTTTTTCGACCAACTTTGGTTACCATTCCCTCCAATACATACCCTTTTTTTCTATCACTACCCCTATACAACAACTCACTTCACTCAATTTCTCCTTCCCCAAATCAAATTCTCTCTCTCGTGCCCTTATCCACTTTTACCCTCTCGCATGGAATCTTTCATGGCCTCATGATTCCTAGAGACCCATATTCCGTTACGTCAATGGCGACTTCATTTGGTTAACAGTCGCAGAATGTGATGCTGACTTCAGCTCTCTCTGCGGAGACCATGCAAGAGATGCGAATGAAGCACACGCCTTTGTCCCTCACTTACCATCATCTGGACCCATTGTTCCATTAATGGCAATACAAGTCACGGTTTTTCCAAATTATGGTATCTCCATTGGACTCACAAACACCCATTCCGTCATGGATGGCCGATCAATAAATCACTTCCTGAGGACATGGGCTATGATTTCCAAGTTAGGAGACGCAAATCAATATCTATCTACTTTGTCAGTCCCAATCTTTGACAGGATCTGATCAAAGATCCCAATGATTTTCAAAAGATATACTTGAAGGAGTTAGAAGGATTCATGGGGTTTGATAAGTTGGTAAACTTAAGAGTGATGGACACGAAAATGCAACCTGATCATGACATGTTTTTGATGAACTTGATATGACACTGAGAGGGGGGGTGAATCAGTGTCTGAAATTTTTCTCTGATTAATTACTGCTGCCCAGAGCTGATGGAGATATATTCTTTTTTCTCTGATTAATTACTGCACTGACACTCTCTCTCCTCATTTCTCTAACTGAATACTCATAAATACTGTCACATCAGCCAAGTTGCCAACAATGACAACATAAAGTCCAATAATCTCCCCCTTTATGTTGTCATTGTTAGTGTCAGTGTAGGAGAGAGAGTGTCAGTGCAGTGGCACAGATGTGGCAACTTCGCTTATGTGTTCTACAAGGTTCTACATATATTTCAGATGACTTACAATGAGTTAAATGGGATATTACACTGATTTTGATGAGAGAGAGTGTTTGTGGACCCCACTGGTGATGTGGTCGAGTTTCTGATGATGCGGCCGATTTTCTGATGATGCGACAGTGTTCCTGAAGCTTTTCTAATCATGTCCATGTTTCTCATGTTTCTGGTGTTGTGGCATTAAAGAGAGAAATTCAAGAGAGAGAAAGAAGAAAGAGAATCAGAAGAGAGAGAAAGAGGAGAGAGAAAAAATGTGAGTGGGACCCACAGGTATGGTGGCAAGGTGACATGCCAACACGGCAGCCCACGGCACTTGGCGTGCATGCACACAAAGTTTCGGGTTCAAATTCCAAGGTTTGACAGAGTTTTAACTTTGGGTCTATTTTTGGTGGGTCCCGCAGCAGGTTCATGGAAATCCGGCAGTGGAAAGATGTAGAACGTCGAGTTATCTTTCCAACGCAACTTGAATCACTCAATTCCGACGTCGGATGAGCGAGATATCGCAGTTTCTGTCGGATCGCTCGAAAAAGTCATTTCACAAATTGTTTAGGGGCAATTTCGGCATTTCACAAGTTGTTAAGGGGTAAATTCGTCAAGAAAAAAGAAGAAGATCCGATATCGGCCGCCCAAATGAAGCCACGTAGGCTAGATTCTAAATGGACGGCCTTCAAACTTGCGGGCTAAGGTGTGATGCGAAGATTCCGTTTAGATTCCATCGGGAGGCTTCTGGTTGGACGGAGGCAGTTTAAAAAAGTGGTTCATGTTTCATGGAATCAAAAGCTTATTCGGTGTGGCGCATCCATCATATGGCGGCGCTTCAGATTCTAATCGTGTGGCCGCGCGCTACTCCGATTCTCGGAGGCGTGATTTGTTCAGATCTAACGGTCTATGGTCGATCCCGCCATTTTAAGGATATCGAAAGGTCGATATTAAAGATTCTCAGAGGACCAATCAGAGAATGACAGCGCATCGGCGGCGCGGCTACGGTGCAGCGCGGGTGCGTGATTATAAAAGGAAAGATTCCTTTTCGAGTGTTTTGGTTGGCCGAACTTCAAACTGCCATAACTTCTTCATCCGAGCTCCAAATCAGTCCGTTCAAGTTGCAGCATTCATATTTTTCGATGCCCTATCTATTGGGTGCCGTTGGGAGTCGTGAAAACCTAGAGAAAAATTAAAAAGAGCATTTTGAAGGCAGAGAGAAGGTTTTCTAGGGTTTCGTGCCCTGTGGGAGTGATCAATCACCAACTACCTCTTCTTTGTGCATAAATGGAGTGTTAAATCCCTATGAGAGGTCAGTAGAGCTTTTATTTTCACATTCATGGTGATTATGGGTTGTGTGGAAGAGATTGGAAGCCTGTCGATGAGGTGTGCTCTGTGAATCGATCTCTATCATCATTGAAGACTGTTAGAGAGTACCTAAGGGCAGTGTGAAGCTTCAGAGATATTGATGGTCATTCGAAAGCAGTTGATGGGTGTGCAAATCTGGTAGACCTGGCCACTGAGTGGTAGCGAGGTAGATTTGCATATGCTTGTGTGTGTGTAAAAGAATATATCTCCATCAGCTCCGGGCGGCGATAATTAATCGGGAGAAAATTTCGACATCGATTCACCCCCCTCTCAGTGTCATATCAAGTTCATCAATTGGTATCAGAGCAAGGGCTCAGTGATAGCTTAATCAGCAACTGAGAAGATCAGAATAAAGATATGGCACCAAGAGAAGGTTTTAACAGGCCCCCATTGTTTGATGGGACAGAATTTGTATTTTGGAAGAGAAGAATGGAGATCTACATTGGGTCTCTTGGGTTTGATGTATGGGCTTCTATTGAGAATGACTACACTCCTCATGATACGAATGCTCCCACAGTAGTAGACAAGAAAAATTTTAAAAATAATAGAAAGGCTTTAAATGCTATTCAAGGGGGACTTACAAACAGTGAACTAGCTAAAGTCATGGACTGCAAGACAGCAAAGGAGGTTTGGGATAGATTGATCAATATATATGAAGGAGATAAAAAGATCAAGACAGTAAGCCGCAAACATTCGAGGTCGGTTTGAGAACCCGAAGATGTATGAAGATGAGACCATTGACCAGTACATGAACAGAGTTAATGAAGTGGTTAATTCCATTAGAGGACTTGGTGAAGACCTAAAAGGTCATATTGTCTGTCAGAAAATCTTAAGGTCTCTTACTCCCAAATTTGAATCAAAAGTATCAGCTCTTGAAGAGACCAAGGATTTAGAACATGTGACTATTGATGAGATTCATGGAGCCTTAATGGCTTTTGAGATGAGAATAGATCCGAAACCTCTATTGATAAGCAAGTTGCCTTCAAAGCCATGAAGAAGATGAAAATTTCTAAAAATTCAGATGAAGAAGAAAGTGAAGATGAAGCCACGATTCACTTTACTAGAAAATTGAAGAAGGGTACGGGAAGGTACAAGAACAAACTCCCATTCAAATGCTTTAATTGTGGTAAGGTTGGACACTTTCTTTGTAAAATGTCCAAAGAGGAATAAATTTGATAGTGATGATGAAGATGACATCAATGACGATTACAAGATCAAAAGCTTCAAGAAGAACAAGTCTAAAAGAAAAAGCTTTATTTCCAAGAGGAGCAAGGTGACACTTCATATGATAATTCGGATGATACTTGGAGGGTGAGTCTAGTGAGGCTTTGTTCATGGTTTTCCTTGAAGAACGAGAAGAGAACAAAAATGAAAAATCAAGCTCAAGCGGTGACGAAGAAGGTGAAATAAATTTTGAAGCGAGTTTCAAGCGGCTATGAAGGAACTTAACAAGGAACGAAAGAATAACAAGTTTGTCTCAAGAGAACTTAAAAAGCGAAACAGATTGATTCAAAACTTGAGAGTTCAAGATGTAGAGTCCAAGAAAATTATTGTGAGTCTCAAGACTCGGCTTGAACATGTATCTATAGACCACTCTACAAGAATGACCGAGAATGCGGGTTTGAAAGTTCAACTTGAAATACAAGCCCCTGTGATGAGTAAATTTGAAGAGCTTGAGAAAGAATTTATTCGTTAAAAGCAAAGGTGACCGAGTATGAAAAAGAAGAGCATGAAAGACAACAAAAGTTGAATCAACTTTGATGAGCCAATAAACACTCCAAGTGCATCCTAGTAGTCGCAAGCTAGATGGAATTATAAATTCTAACAAGTGCCAACTCAAAGAAGAAAGGTCCCATCTCTTTTGTGAAAGAGAATGGAAAGGGTAAAGCTCCTATGATTTATGTCCAAGAAGAAAATCAAGTTCCTATTCCACGGACTATTAATGCAAGACAAGGTAAGAGAGTGAAGCGAGTAACTTCTATGGAAGAAATTATCCCAATGCACCACGAGAGACGGATGAGGTACATGGCATCTTCTAGGCCAAAATCTTATTTTCGGGGATATTGTTATAAATGTAATGCTTATGGTCATAAGATAGCTACATGCAAATTCAACATGAGAGAAGTCGATTTGAAAGTAGAAATCAATTTGCTTCCCTTGAAGAAAATTTTGTTGAGTGCTACAATTGTCATAACTATGGGCATATTGCAAGAGAATGCGAGAACAATTTTTTCATTCACGCCACCTCTGCAAAAAAATGACACAACAAAGGGAAAATGGTCAAAGAAAAGTTAAGCGAGAGAATGAACAAAAAAACTCCACCGGTTGTTAGAAAAGTGTGGAAAAAGAAAATCATTGCAGATTTTGTAGAAGGACAAAGTAATGATGTTGTATGCTTCGAGACAACTCTCAAGACACATGACAAGCCGTCTCCTTGGATACTCGACGGTGGATGCTCTAGTCACATGACGGGTAACAAGAAAATGTTTCAAGCGCCTTCGGCGGTATGAGGGAGGTATAGTGAAGTTTGGAAACAATGAAGGGGCCAAGGTAACTGGAAAGGGTTCTATCGGCATCAACAATGGAAAGGTGAAACTCCATGATGTGTTTTATGTGTCGGGACTCAAGCACAACGTTCTCGGCATCGGTCGATTTGTGACGAGAGGGCATGAAGTGATCTTCAATAAAGCGGGGATGTGAGATCAAAAGAGTTGATAGTGGCAAGATTGTGGCTTCGGGACGGAGAACCTCAAGGAATTTATACACTCGATAGAGAGTGTCGAAGATTCATGCATGACCATGCTCACCAAGCAAGTGAGGTGCTTGGAGTGAGGGGGGAGCAAGTGTGTATTTGTTATATCCTTTTGCTCCCGATGATAGACTCGGGGGGAGTCCTATGGTATTTACGTGTTGAGTGGTGTATGCATATGTTTGTTATACTTCATCTCCTTATGTTGGACTCAGGGGGAGTCTGGTGATGTTGTTATGTGTTGATATAATTGTTTATTATTTTTTTTGGGCCCATAGGATTGGAAAGATGCGGTGGGCACTCCTATGTGGCATGCCCCTTTGTATTTGTTGTCAAAGGGGGAGAAAGATCTCATGTGCGTAATGAGTTGCCAACAATGACAACATAAAGTCCAACAGTTTTGAGCTACGTTTGACTTGAATCCAACCGATATTAGAAGACTCAAGGATTGGATCTTGGTGCTTAGAAACAAAGATCAACCACGTCATCATATATCCACATTCGTGGTGATTTGTGCTTTTTCTTATGTTCGCTTGCTTAAAGCAGAAGCATCAATGGCAACTGAGCTTGAGGAGTCTAACAATAACATTATTGGGAATAGTCTCATATTGATAATGAGATTGGAATCATGTGGTCTTATATATGGAGAGTCCCTCCACTTACTATTTCGAACTTTTGAGTTGGAAACTTGACATGGTATCAGAGCTTCAGGTTCCCTCTCATAATAATCCTAAAAAAAAAAAAAAAAGAGGCCAAGTCACTGAAAAAGGAACGCCAGTTGCATAGAATAAAGACTATGATCACTCAAAAAGGGACAATCACCCAAAAGAGAGACTATATATCACCCAAAGAGGGACGATCACTCAAAAAGAGGGACTATATGTCACCCAAAGAGGGATCAGTCACCCAAAGAGGGACGATCACCCAAAAGAGGGACTATATGTCACCCAAAGAGGGATCAGTCACCCAAAGAGGGACTAGTCACCTGAAAAGTGCCATGTATTGCCACATATACAACCACATATACACCACCTAACGGTGGGGTTACATGTGAGGGGGAGTATTGAGAATAGTCCCACATTGATAATGAGATTGGAATCATGTGGTCTTATATATGGAAAGTCCCTCCACTTACTAGTTCGAACTTTTGAGTTGTAAACTTGACAAATATGACTAGCTTTGGGACAAATATAGATTGCAGGGCTCCAAGAGAGATGGATCCTTTAATCCCGTCGACGTATTTTGGAAATTGTGTCAAACCTATATATTTTAGTGACTGGAGAGAAAAGTAAATTGTTGAGAGAAGATGGAGTTATCGTGGCAACAAAATTGATAGGAGAGGCAATTCTTGTACTAGGGAAGGAAGTTTTGAGAGATCTAGAAGATGTCGTTTCAGAGTTGTTGAGTATGCAATCTGGGCGGAGTATCGCAGCTGCCGGATCACCACGGTTTGCACTTTATATGGCGGGATGGATTTCGGATGGGGGAGGCCAAAGAAAGTGGAGTATGTATCAACCGACATAACGGGAGCAATCTTTTTAAAAGAAAATCGCAAATTTGATGGTAAAGTTGAGATTGATGTAGTTCTCAAGAAGAAGGAAATGGATGCCTTTGCTTCTTTGTTTAATAAACTTAAGACTCCTCTTGATTAATCTCAAATCCATATTTCAAAACATAGTGATTAAGATACCTGCAGAAATAAATGATGAGAAAGTCCTATGCTTCATGTTTTCTAGTTGAAGGGTTAAGCTAGCCCGTCCTTTTTTTACCATTGTCACTTGTGATACTTAAGAAGAGTTCTTCTTTGGGAGGTGATTAGGGTGGTGTATGTGTTGCTCTATTTTCAGTTTCATGGATGCTGGTTTGTTAGAGATTCTTTGTATCTAAAGAATCTTTGACCTTTCAGGATATCTTATTCAATAAATTTTACTATTAATAGAAAAAAAAATCTGTCTATTTTCGTGATGGGATGTGTATCGTATAAAGTAGCTGTACTTGAAAAGACAGTGGAAATTGGTCCCCACTTTTTATTGTTTGTTTTGAGACTTTTAATTTTTTTTTTCTTGAGTTTCTTCCCTATCCAAGTCTTTCCCTTTCCATGATGCATCAGTTCTAAATTCGAAAAGTTCCTAATTGTTGACAGAGTTGAAAGTGAATAGTAAAGATATGGGGAATCGAAAGGAGAAAGAAACTGTCTTCTTCCGTCTGCTTCTAGCTTGTCTGGCGTGTTCTCTTTCCTCCCGCATTTTCTCTTGTTTGTTTCTGTGGTGGTGTCCTTTCTATTATCTTAATCTACCCTGATATATTTTTTTCGATGGATCCAAATCTACTTCCTCCTCCAGCACCCTCATAACACCAACCCCTCTTTTTTCACATACGGTTCCATATACCCATCCACAATTCATCAGTAGCTCCTCCCGCCTCAGAATATCCGGAGGACCTGAAAGATTCCATTGTTATTGATGATGGTACAGAGAACTTTATAGAGGAATCTGCCCACTGGATTCTGGTTGGTAAAATTTTGGCCGGAAGACCCTGTCGAAAACAAGCAGTACCTAAAGCCCTTCCTGCTGCGTGGAATACAAGATATGGAGTAAAAATATCTTTCCTTTACACAGATGTGTATTCGTTAAAATTCCATCATCCGCTGGATTTGCAAAATGTTCTACAAGAAGCACCTTGGTCAGTCTCTAGAAACCTCATTATTTTGGAAAGGTGGAATTATATTCATGAATGGAGTTTCGATAAACTTGAGATTTGGACACAGCTGCACAACATTCCTACTGATCTGCTGATAGACATTTTGGCTCCACGTCTTGCAGCTAAGATAGGTCCAACTACTCAACTGATGGTTATCGAGGGAGTGTCCATGGGGAAGAAATTCTACGACCTTAGAGCTTGAGTCACTCTGGATATTGCAAAACCTCTGTGATCATCCTTCACTATCAAGAGGCGCGTCGGCCAAGAGCATATGCTTTTAGTGAAATTTGAACGTCTACCCAACTACTGTTTGTTTCAAATATAAAGGAATAGAATTTTAAATGAGAATCACTTAATGGGTATGATTGACCGTGATCAATCATACCCTGTAAGTAATAAAAACGATAAAATACAACACTGCTACTTCTGTGGTATGATTGGTCACTTCCAGAATAGGTGCGTCTCTAGCTTTAAAGCTCATTTTTCACACCCTAATTAAACTCCATGAATGCAATCCATCATCCTGTTAGGATCGGAGACGCAAACAGAAAGAAAAACACGAAGATTAACGTGGTTCAACACCCCATTGTGGGATGCCTACGTCCACGGAGAAAAAAGAGAATTCTTTATTACTAAGAAACCTCTACAACTCTCCACCTGACAGAGTGTTCTCCTCTGTCAGTCTCACAGCTGTCACCCAGCCTTTTTTCTTCTAGGGTTTTTCCCACAGAGACAACATATATAGGAAACCTAGAAATCCTAATCCCACTACAATTATAAGTTTATCATATACATGTAATAGACCAAATTCTAATACAAGTACAACTCTATTAATTGTGTGGACTCCACAGAATACAAGACACAACCCAACAAATCTTCACCTGGCTTGAATTCTACAAACCACCTTGAAGAAGAACCCGTTGATGTTGAGTCTGTAAACTCGTCTCTGTCAAACCGCTACACCCAAACGGACATAGCCTACACCCAGTTTGGGTGTCTGTCAGACTCACCGTTGCAAAAAGTGATGTGACTCTACCTCTTCCACCGCCACAAGATCACCGGAAAGATAACATCACACTCGACTGCTTGCAACTCCCGGATACACGGAACCCGAGTCTCTCACCTCTGCACCTCCGGCGCGAGACCTAGAGAACCGACTCCTCACTGCAGTCCGCCAGTCCTTCTTTACCCACGGTACAACATCAATTGGCCATTATGTGTACCGTGCCGGGATTCAAATCCCCCCTTTTTTTTTTTCTTCTTCTTCTTCTTCATACTGCGTACCTCCTTCGTTCTTCAAAGAACCCTAGCTCTGATACCACTTGTTAGGATCGGAGACGCAAACAGAAAGAAAAACACGAAGATTAACGTGGTTCAACACCCCATTGTGGGATGCCTACGTCCACGGAGAAAAAGAGAATTCTTTATTGCTAAGAAATCTCTACAACTCTCCACCTGACAGAGTGTTCTCCTCTGTCAGCCTCACAGCTGTCACCCAGCCTTTTTTCTTCTAGGGTTTTTCCCACAGAGACAACATATATAGGAAACCTAGAAATCCTAATCCCACTACAATTATAAGTTTATCCTATACATGTAATAGACCAAATTCTAATACAAGTACAACTCTATTAATTGTGTGGACTCCACAGAATACAAGACACAACCCAACAAATCTCCACCTGGCTTAAATTCTACAACCCAACATGCTCCTCTTTTTCTTTTACCTCAAAACCCTCTGGCTGTTCCATGTAGATCTCTTCCTCCAATTCACCATGAAGGAAAGCTGTTTTCACATCCATTTGCTCGACCTCTAAGTCAAGACCAGCTGCCAGTACCAGAATTTCCACCACATGTTCCAATCAGAAGGTCTACCAGAGATAGACAGTCTTCCACACGGTATTCTATAAATGAATACGTATTATTAACTGATGGGGGAGAACCTGAGTGCTTTGAAGAAGCCATGGAAGATGAACACAAGGACAAGTGGGTTGAAGCAATGCAAGATGAGATGAAGTCATTGCATGAGAATCACACTTTTGACTTAGTGAAGTTGCCTAAGGGCAAGAGAGCTTTGAAAAACAAGTGGGTGTATAGAGTGAAGCATGAAGAACACACTTCACATCCAAGGTACAAAGCTAGATTGGTGGTCAAGGGATTCCATCAAAGGAAAGGTATTGACTTTGATGAGATTTTCGCTCCAGTTGTAAAGATGTCATCCATTCGGGTGGTTCTTGGTTTAGCAGCTAGTCTTGAATTAGAGGTCGAACAAATGGATGTGAAAACAGCTTTCCTTCATGGTGAATTGGAGGAAGAGATCTACATGGAACAGCCAGAGGGTTTTGAGGTAAAAGAAAAAGAGGAGCATGTATGCAGACTGAAGAAAAGTCTTTATGGCTTGAAACAAGCACCGAGACAATGGTATAAGAAGTTTGACTCAATTATGGGGGAGCAAGGCTACAGAAAAACTACTTCTGACCATTGTGTTTTTGTTCAAAAATTCTCTGATGATGATTTTGTTATCCTTTTGCTTTATGTAGATGACATGTTAATTGTTGGCAAGAATGCTTCAAGGATTGACAAGTTAAAGAAACAATCGAGCAAGTCTTTTGCTATGAAAGACTTGGGAAAAGCAAAACAAATTCTTGGCATCAAAATCATTCGAGACGGGAATGCCAAGAAATTATGGTTGTCTCAAGAGAAGTACATAGAAAAAGTACTTCAAAGATTTAAGATGGACAAAGCTAAAGTGGTTAGCTCTCCTCTTGCTACTCACTTTAGATTAAGTACCAAGCAGAGTCCGTCTACTGATGAAGAGAAGGAAAACATGGAAAGAGTTTCATATGCTTCAGCAGTGGGAAGTCTGATGTACGCAATGGTTTGCACAAGGCCAGACATAGCACATGTGATTAGCACCGTTAGTCGTTTCCTCTCAAATCCGGGAAGAGAGCATTGGAATGCGTTAAGTGGATTATGAGGTATCTCCGGGAACGCTCGATTTGAAATTATGTTTTGAAAGTGAGAAACCTTTATTGGTTGGCTACACGATTCGGATATGGCTGGAGATGTTGATACCGTAAGTCTACTTCGGGTTATTTGATAACTTTCTCGGGAGGAGTCGTAGCTTGGCAATCAAGATTACAGAAATGTGTTGCTCTTTCTACTACCGAGGCAGAGTACATTGCAGCAACGGAAGCTTGTAAAGAGTTGCTCTGGATGAAAAAGTTTGTGCAGGAGCTTGGCTTCAAGCAAGAAAAGTATGTGTTGTTCTGTGATAGTCAGAGTGCTATCCACCTTGGTAAGAATTCTACTTTTCACTCTAGATCAAAACATATTGATGTGAGATATCATTGGATTAGAGATGTTTTGAATTCTAAGTTGCTAAAGATTGAGAAAATTCATACCGACCATAATGGATCAGATATGTTGACAAAGGCTTTACCAAGAGAGAAGCTTGAGGTTTGTCATTTGATCGCTGGTATGATGGATTCCTCCACATAGTCGTGAGGGGGAGATTTGTTGGGTTGGGTTTCCCTCTTATGTAGAGGATGACCCATTACTTATAAGCCCATTAAGAATAAGGGGGTCTTAAGTAACTTTCCTATTTATAGTTGAATTAGGGTTTTATCTCTTTAACCCTATAAGAATGAAACAAGGAGAGAAAGAGAGGTTAAGTGAGTTGCTGTCCGCCCAAAACAGAGAAGAGAAGAAAGCTGCGTGGTTTCAATCAAGGTGAGGAACGGAAGGTCATCCGTGGTCCGATTGAGCTGAAATTTGGACAGCAGATTCGTAACTGAGAGTTCTTCATTCTGAACGGTGCGATTGATGATTGGAGTCTTCTAGATTAGTCCGATAATCAACGTTTTCACCTATTCGGGTGAGATCTCTTTCAATCTTCATCTTGATATTTGGGTTGTTGATGGTGTATTCATAGAACATGTTGTTCTAGATGTTTTAGATGATATATGCCAAGAATATTGTGTTCTTGAGGAATGACGTTATTGTAAGCCTCTAGTTCTAACTAGAGAAGACTCTTGTATTCCCATATTTTGGTGATAGTGAAGAGATTTGAGTGGACTTCGATCCCGTGGTTTTTACTCCTCACATTGGGGAGGTTTTCCACGTAAAAATTTCTTGTGTTATGCGTGTGGATTCTATTGTGCTTGGAATATTATTCTCTATTTGATTATTTCCTATTAGGTTCACTCAAGAGTGGAAAGAGTTTATCACTCCCTTTCCTAACAAGTGGTATCAGAGCTAGGGTTCTTTGAAGAACGAAGGAGGTACGCAGTATGAAGAAGAAGAAGAAAAAAAAAAGGGGGATTTGAATCCCGGCACGGTACACATAATGGCCAGTTGATGTTGTACCGTGGGTAAAGAAGGACTGGCAGGCTGCGGTGAGGAGTCGGTTCTCTAGGGTCTGTGCTCGGAGGTGCGGAGGTGAGAGACTCGGGTTCCGCGTGTATCCGGAGTTGCGGACGGCCGAGTGTGATGTTATCTTTCCGGTGATGCTTGTGGCGGTGGAAGAGGTAGAGTCACATCACTTTGTACCAATGGTGTGTCTGCACGGACACCCGAACTGGGTGTAGGCTATGTCCGTTTGGGTGTAGCGGTTTGACAGAGACGAGTTTACAGACTCAACATCAACGGGTTCTTCTTCAAGGTGGTTTGTAGAATTCAAGCGGTGGAGATTTGTTGGGTTGTGTCTTGTATTCTGTGGAGTCCACACAATTAATAGAGTTGTACTTGTATTAGAATTTGGTCTATTACATGTATAGGATAAACTTATAATTGTAGTGGGATTAGGATTTCTAGGTTTCCTATATATGTTGTCTCTGTGGGAAAAACCCTAGAAGAGAAAAAAGGTTGGGTGACAGCTGTGAGGCTGACAGAGGAGAACACTCTGTCAGGTGGAGAGTTGTAGAGATTTCTTAGCAATAAAGAATTCTCTTTTTCTCCGTGGACGTAGGCATCCCACAATGGGGTGTTGAACCACGTTAATCTTCGTGTTTTTCTTTCTGTTTGCGTCTCCGATCCTAACACATCCAACTGTCAATACCTCACTGTTGGAGCTTTTGGACCAGAAACGTTAGGTATTCTTCCCTATCCAAGGATGTTGGAAGGAGCTAGCAAAGCATTTCAATTTGTACAAAGACGCTTCAAAGGGCAATGCTACTCCTGTTGATTCATCATCCCATGCTAGAGCTTTTGATGGAGATGATAATGCGGCGAGGAATGCTCATGAAACATTTCAGTGTGGTTCCACTATGCGAACTGGCAATGAGTCACAGATCCCAAGAGCTGCGATAGTGGAGAGTGGAGACTGTTCAAATGACCAGCACACGCCCATCATCAGCCGTAGTCGAGTATACCCCTCGATCTTCTGTGTCAAACAATTACACCAATAACCCCTTTTTGAACGTTAACACATCTGGATTCTGGCCACACCCCCACTCCAATTTCCAACGTCTCAAATAGCTCATTTTACCAGAACACTTGTTACAAAACCCAGACTTTACCAAACCCATACTTAACAGTGTACCAAAATTTTCTGACGTTTCCTTTCACAGCACAGACCAAGTCTCGGTCCACCACGAGAACTCCACTTTGAACCATTCGAATCAGGCAACTCTATGTCCAAATCATAGTATTATATATGTCCAAATCATAGTTAATTAATATGGGAACGAAAAAAAAAAAAAACCTTTGAATGGTACAGAATATTTAAAATGGCATAGAAATTAAATGAGATAGTCAAAAATACAGTCTCACTTTTTAAATGAAAAAAAAAATGGACAATACAAGTTTTAAAAGATGAAATTCGAATAATAAGGGACAAAAAAAGACAATATATATTGATAGAATAAAAAATTATTACTTGAGTAGTTGCATTCAAAGTTCAAAACAATTATAAGATTAAAAAAAAAATACATATGAATATACTCACCTCAATTTAAATTTCATAACTTTTTACAAACTCTAGAATCTATTAAAAAAATACTTCACCTTCAATAAAGAAAGATATTCAAGAGTTTTTTAAATTCAAAAATCATTAAAAAGAAATACAGACTACAAAGAGTTTCATACATCCAAAAAAACAAAAAAAATACAAAACAAATGTTCCAAGAGTTTAAATACACACTACAACAATAAGCATTTTTTGCGATGGTATCTAAAATATGGTCGCAAAAAATTAACTTGAACTGAAGGGACTCGCCAAAAATCATTTGAGCCGACAGGAACTTATATCCCGTCATCAAAAACTAATTTTTGTCGATGGGATCTAAGTTTCCGTCGTCAAAAATTAATTTTAGCTGACTCTGAGTTTTCGTCTCCAAAAATCATTTTAGCGTACGAGATCTAATTTCCCGTGACCAAAATCATTTAAACACCAACGGGATCTAAATTCTCTTGACCAAAAATCATTTTTAGACACCGATAAGATCTAGTTTTCTGTGACAAAAAATCATTAGACACTGACAGGATCTAATTTCCGATGATTAAAAATCATTTTAACCCACGAACCTAAATTCCCATAACCAAAAATCATTTTAGCCCACGAACCTAAATTCCCATAACCAAAAATCATTTAGACACCAACGGATCTAAACTCTCGTCGCCGAAAATATATTTAAACAGAGGCGAACTAAAATTTCGTCGGCGAAATATAATGATACCGAAATGACTTTAATTATTTTAGTTTCTTCATTTGCGATTCTCTCTCCCTAACTCTAACTCCCCCTAATTACCAAAAAAAAAAAAAAAAAAAAAAAAAAATCTCTAACTCCCCCTCTCTCTCCATGTCCTTGTTTCCCAGCCTAACCCGCCTCCGGCAAACTCTCAAGTTTCAGTAATGGCGCCGAAGGAGAGGAAGTATGTGGAATAGGACCCTAACCCTAACTCTCTCTCTCTCTCTTTCTCCATCTCTTTGTCTCCCAAGCCTGACCTGCGCTTGCAGCCGGAAAACTCCCAAGTTTCAAAAATGGAGGCGAAGGAGAGGAAGCCTAGGGTTACCACACCCGGATCTGGTACGGGGAGTATGACCCTAACCCTAACTCCCTCTCTTGCACTGAATCTTCCATTTGATTCCTTTTTCCTGTTTTGTACGTCTTAGGTCAAGTATTATTCCAGAAACTGTTTTGATTATCCTTGCTGGGAGGTTTAAGGGGAAAAGAGTTGTTTTCTTAAATCAACTTGTTCACTCTAATTTACAGGCACCCGCTTGGGAATGCCCGATGGAGAACAAGTGATAATCTGATTGATTTTGTTACAGAGTGTGACTGTAATGGGTAGTGCTTATAAATTATTTGGTGGTTTTCGATGTGTATTCTGGAGATCACAGAGTGATACATTTCACTTCCATTTTTTAGATTATTTCTATTGTAGTATGCTCTTTTTCACTTTCCCTTTCTTGTTTTAGTGTTTTTCTGTGTCAGAATCTATGCAGTATTTTTTTTTTATCTATGGGCTGCCTCATCTCTGCTACTCATAATCCTTACAAGCATAGGCTGTAATTCAGGATTCATCAGCTGACACTGTAAAGGAGAATGAATAAGGAGAATGAATCTTTCTTGATTTATCAATGACCAAGTCCATGTCTCAGATAACTCCAATGATCCAAGTACTTTCCTAGCATTTTTATTTATTTATGTAGCATTTTGTTACGAATGGGTTATTAATGGTTGTTATATGTTGTAACTGAATATGGTTAATATAACCGAATGTAGTTAAAGTAGCTAAGTATAAATATGAGTCTAGAGAGGTATTGTAATATTCAGTCAAGTAATGAAAAGTCTTCTTTTGTAATGTCTAGAGGCCATCCCCCTCGAAGCGGACCATTCTTTCCCTCTTCCTCTCTTCTTCTGTGTATTCTTGGTTCTTGTTTGTATCACAATTCCTCTTGAATTTTGTGAGACTGCATATATTTGAACTAGCCATGTCCAACACTCTCTAACTTCATAGAAATTATGAGTGGTACAGTAATTTATATTTATTTCATGCTTTATCTGTTGTCAATTTGACAGGGTTCTTTAACAAATCATGGACACAACAGCATTAAACCCCTTCTATGTTAAATGCCATCACTTGCAAAGGCTGGTGAAATGTGAAATTTCTGTATATGCTTTGTGCACAGTATCGGAATTGAGCCACTGTTGCATACCACCTGCATGGACTTCATTGAAGTACAGATTGTTGTTGGAACTTCTGCTATGGCATATTTACAAAACATTTCAACCAAGGCATTGCATAAGTTCTTTCTTGGGAAAGGAAAAGAGAAAATTATGCCAAAAGGTGATTCCTGGGAAGGAGATGTTACACCAATAACTGGATTTCTAATAGGGTTAGGTTTGGAAGGTGAGACCTTTTTAAGATACTGTTAAGCTAATCCCATTGAACTTTTCTTTTATGTCTGGGACATGCATTAGTTAACACTAAACATAACCACTAGTTTAGCTATCAGCAAAAGCATGGCTTAAAAAATCCCTATATTTGTGGAATATATACAGAATGTTTCCATAATTGTTTAATATTTAGAAATAGCATGATCTTTATCTTTCTTTAACAGTTGTTTTAGTGGTGATGCTCAGTAACTTTTCTTCAGTTTACCTGATTCCTACCATTAAGTTCATGATTCAATTGCTGCTGAGTTCTGGCTGGATAAATTGACTTCTGTAGCTTTGTCCATATATTAATTTTTCTTTTCTGGCCTTTCTTTCTTCATGCCATGTAGTCACTAAGTTTATTCCAATGTAACTTTATGAACTGCCGTATGCTACTTGCCTATAAATAGGTGTTTCAACACCCTTTCATATAGCTGTCATTGCTTGTAAACTACACACACACACACACACACACACACACACACACACAAACTTTGGCTATCATAACTTGATCTACTATTTCTTATTAACCATTCTCAATTGTGTCTTGTCAAACTGTAGATGTGGTATAGGAACAGAAAGGGACACACACTCAACTAAACTCAATCACTGAAGAACCTTTTGAAGCTTTCACCTTTAAGCTGAACCTTTAGACTGTCTAATTTGATTTGGGAGTGCACTAAAGTTGGGGAAAGACCTCCTATGGAGTACCTCGAGATTTTGTTCTAATTATCTATCTTAATGGCTGAGAACTTTTATTCATCTTCTTTTTCAGTTATTCAATGTTTCTTGAGATCTTTTGGGGAAAAAATAAAAATTCAAAGCTTCCTTTTCTTTATATTATTATTTATAGACTTATAGTGTTATTTGTAATTTTACTATGTACGCATTCCCTTTTTCGTTCCATGTTTGCATTCTTTATTGCTTGCTGATTGGTTGTGGTCCCTCGGTGTTGATCTTATTAGTGTTGGTTGTGGTCCCATCGGTGTTGATCTTATTAGTGCTATTCTCTTTTTTGGTCTTGTTATACTCATTCTTGATGCTGTAGTTTGCTGATTTTTGTCCTAATTGAATATTCTAGCTCTGCTGATATTTTGAGTGTCGGATGTAGTGTTATTGAGATGGTTACGGGAAAGCCTCCTTGGAGTCAGCAGTACCAAGAGTTACACAATACATTGTAATGTATTGAGATGGCTGTGGAGGAGTTTTATGACCAGTTTGTTCTTGTAAATTTTTCTATTAGAGATTTGGAAATTGTGGGAAAATATATCATATGCATGTGATTATTGTGTAATTGGGATTTTGAATTTTGAATTATATTTCTATTATGTTTCTATAGAGTGTAATTATCTCATAGTTTTGAGAGGTGTAATTAGTATTGATTTTTATGGGCAATAGGTATATTTTATAAAAATATATATATATATATATATACATTTTTTTTCCAAAGTAAAATTATTTTCGTCAGTAAAAATAAACATATATATATATTTTCCGGAGGAAATATCATTTCTGTCGGAAAATATACTGATTTTTATAAAAAGATTTATTTTTTGCGACGGAAATATAGTACCGTTGGTAAAGATACTTATTTTTCTCGACGAAAATAACATTTCCGTCGGTAAAAATAAAATATTTTTACTTGTGTTCCGTCTGGAAAAATGTCAATTTACACCCGTGGAAGATACAATGGAGGAAAATATGACGGAAACCTATCCATCAGTAAATATCAACAGTGACGGGAATGTATTTTGGCGACGGAACATTTCCGTCACCAAAAATACAGATTGTTGTAGTGACAATACAAGAAATCCAAATTCATGAAGAAAAAAAAAAATCCAATGATCAAGATCCAAAATTGCATCAAACATCCAAAGTATATCTCATAGGATCCGTCTCACTTTCATGAACGACGACGTTGGATTGACTAGGTTCAGCTTCAACAAATATTTGTTCAAGTCTCTCCGTCTCCAGCTCAATGTCATATTTAGGCATATCACCAAGTTGTTCTAAATCAATGGATATTGCATCCTAGATTTCTCGACTTTCATATTTCTCTTTCAAAAGAATTCATCCTTATTTATGTATACCAAATCTTCTAGCATATGTGGGGCCAACCTATTTCTCTTCTTTGTTTGTATTGTGTCTTGAGGACTCTCAATTTTTCTCCCAAGGAGAAGAACTACAAGGTTGGGTCAAAATTTTATAACTTTTTGAAGAACAAGTAATGTACCATCCATAAATCCCACCAAATCCTTACAAATGATCACAAGCTAGTAAAGAAATGTAAGCATGTTATATTTAATAATAAAATATAATTAAATGAAATTAACCAAAACAGTTACTTGGATGAACTCTTCTCATCATTGTCTTTCATGTGGTAAAAAAACAACGATGGGTGTTTCATTATGCGATAACCAACAATTTCATCAATGTATTGATCATATTCTTCCGTTGGATCCAATGTCTCCATAACATAATTAGATGCCTCTATATATTCAAGTGAATCTATCATAAGTTTGCCAGCACACAACAAAACAGGATTTAAAACTGCAATGAACAACTGAATTTTATAAACAATATTACTTTGCAACCTAATAGTAAACAAGTCCATGATGGTTAAATACTTCGTTCCATCATTCTCAAAAAAATTATTTCATGTTCCTTTTGCTCTTTCTGCTGCTTCCAATAAGTAACCTGCAATGGAACCCTTTGAACCAACAAGACGAAGAATCCGAATAAGTGTATCCATAAAAGCAACAACCTCCTTGTTCCCTGCAAAAAGTTATCTTCTTGAGTTACCCAACAGTTCTTAATGCCACTGCAGTCCTATTGAAGTAAAAGCCCCTCCACTCAGATGAAACAACTAAAAGCCTCAACTCATTCTCAATTGCAATAAGAGATTGAAGCATAAAAAAATTAGTAGCAAACCTTGACTTACAAGCTTGCTTAAGTTCTTTACCATTGGAGAATTGCCTCATCAAGGCCAAAATAGTAGTGTGCTTTTGCAGATAACCCACTACAATTTTCCATCATCATTTACTTCTCTCACCCACTAACATGTTTATGGATATCTTTTAGAAACAAATTAACCCTATGTACTATACAATTTGTCCAATATATATGATGCCATTTTCCTATCAACATATCACCACATGAGATAGTTAGAAACATTCAATGAAATGAACTGCACAACATATGGTGGTCCAATGTCTTCAACAATGATAGAAATCTCATTGAAAAGAAATTGAACAGTCATTCCATTCGATCCACACTCAATACATTAAAAAATTAAAAAAAATAAATAAAGAAGCACCTCCAAGAGAATAAGCAATCACATTTACTCAAGATCCTTTCTTTATATCAGTCCAAAAAAATCAAAAATAATTATGCAACCTATTTTAGCCCATGTAGATTTTATATTAGCAACATATTCCATTACTTCTGCCTTTGCTTCAGGAATCAATTGGATATGAAGAGTCGAGTAACTTGGGACAATTAAACCAGGACTACACTCAGATACAATCCTCAACGTATCAATAAAAGCTTCCGTTCGAATAACAATAAAAGAAATGTTATTCTTGATAAAGTGATTTGTTATATGTTTCGCCACTGATTTTTTTTTTTGGTCTTCTTATGACCTATATCTGGTATTGAAAGTTGATCATTTTCCCTTGTTGAAATGGAGCCTATTCTATCTTCCATAGTGTCACTTTTTTTTTTTTCTAGATGCATACATATTTAAGTCTACAAGAGCTTCAACTTGGATGTGATCAGACACTTTGGAATAAATTTAAGCATCATGGCCGGATAAGGAAGCCAGATGGACCTTTATTCGAGTAACACTCTCAAAATAATTAAGATCATATATATACATTTAAGTCTGTTCAAACCAATTAAAACTATATACTCCCAAAATTTATCCTTTTCCCTCACCTTTTGTGTAGGACTCTAAACTTCCAATTACCTCTAAACAAACAAACTTTTTTTAAGAAACAATGTATAACAATTTTCTCTTAAAGCTTACTACAAACATTAAAAAAAAAACTGACAAACAAATTAGTCTTGGTTTCCTATGGTCGACTGGGCCAATGGTAGTCATCATTGGTTTTATAATAATGTGTAACACACTTAAAAAAAATCGATGTATAATATTGATGGATAATAAGGCCAACAAACAATGCAGAATATATGTTTTTTCATGGGTTTTCTTCTATGAAAGAGAAAATTGGGAAAAAAAATTTGAAAGCAGTCAATCTATAAAAAAAATACTAAAATATGTACTGTCGTATTAGATAAGATGTTAAAACTGATTAATTTGACACGATGACCTTTGAGGCTATTAAAATGAAAGATCTTAAAATAATAAAAATTTAAATTAAAAGTTTACAAAAAAAAAAAAAAAAACTTAGATTCCAAAGAAACAAAATAAATATTAAAATATTAAATTCTAAAAAAACAATAAAGATTAAAAGTGCTTCTATCTTGTTTCATCATTTCTTGTTCACACGGTCATGGACTCATGATGACTGAACATGAATCATAATGATTTGAAAATTGGTACTTTAAGAATTTTTTAACAGAATAAAATAACATTTGATTTTGGATTTTATAATTTAAAAATAGAGGGGAAAACGACTATTTTTATAGACTAAATTTTGTATAGATTCTATACTTTATAGAGTCTACTGATCTAACGCAACTGAGAATGTGAGACTATTCATGCTACTTTATAGAGTCTACTGATCTACTTTATAAATTATATTTTATAGATTCTAACGAAAAATGACTTTTTTTTATCAAAAAAAAAAGACTTTATAAACTATATTTTATAGGTTCTATCAGAAAATGACGACAGCAGAGAACGAAAGTACAAATACAGAGTGCATACCTTATTTCTCAAAAGGAGTTAAAGAGAAAGGCTAGGCACAATCTCGAACTCTCGCTTTGTCGTTAAGTCAATGGTCTCCCACCAGATTTGCTCCAACAAAGTCAGAGATTAGTAAAAGAGAGGATGGGAGGGAGAACGGAGAGTCTGATGGGTTTCAAGGTTTTTGAAAACAAAAAAACGATTTAAAGAATATCCAAGAATTGTCGGTGGCATATATGTAATTTTATATTTATCATTTTTTATAATATAAAATACGGTACAATTTTTTATACGCTTACATACAGCGAGATTTGCCGTATATATTTAAAAACCCAGTCTCGCTAGGTTCCAGATCGATGCCGATTACTTAACCATGATTGTAGGTGTGCAAAAATATACTAAAAAGATTTATGCTAATATACATGAGGGTATGGTTCTAAATCAAGGGCCTAGGAGTCTTATGAGATGGGCGTAAGTCCATTTTGATTCTTCACCAAATAGGGTGATTTAAATGCCACACTATGCTCATAAGGAATTCTACCTAGCACTCTGTCCCCAACTCGAGTTCATTCTCATATGATCATTCACATGGTGAACTAGGACATGGATACTTGCAATCTCAACACTGGCTAGTCTTTCATCAATCCTCATGGGTCGTTCATATTCTTTGAATGTTTCAATCACATTTTGATGGAATCCGATAATCAACAACTTATTATATATGCTATTACTCAAAGACAACAAAAAGAGTAACTAAAAAGAATAACTATTACAAGAAAAACTTTATAAAAATATAGGATTATCTTGTGTGTCAATGGATTTATAATATCCATTAAGTCTTCATCTTAAAAGTTTGAACTTGTAATTAGTTAGAGGGACTCTCAAGTATATAAGACATTCAAGATTTCATACTTAACTAATATGGGTTATTCCCAACACTTCCCCTCACATGTAACCGGAATGAGCATACACATGGAAAGATAACACGAGGAAGGAGTGAACCTGGTGCTCTAATACCATGTTTTCATCTCAGATTTTTGAACTTGTAAGTGGAGGACCTCTCAAATATATAAAGCACCTAAGGTTCTAGAATTAACCAATATGGAACTATGCCCAACAATCTCTAATACTAAGATGCATGCCAAAGCCACTACAGAGATATGCAGGCTGTCTAGGTTGAATGGGGTCTCAATTATTCTTGAACGTCTGGCTTAGTCCTTGTATTAGGGACATGGTTTAATGTAGTTTGAGATTCAGGTTCTAGACTGTGGATTTTGTTTCCGTTTCATGCATGGGTTTAGTATAAGCCCCTCCTTGGTATCATTTTTCATTTTTTTTTCTTTTAACTTATTTATCGAAAGGCATTTTCGAAAATTATTTTTGATAAACAAAATAAACTGTTGTTTGGCAGTTACTATGCATAATATTTTAGAATGAGAAATAAGTTAGTATTATATTAAGAATAAAAATGTGTTTTTGTTTCTTTAAGTTACAAAATTTTCAAACCATGATATTTTGTTATCCCTTTATCTTATCGACATGAAATTTGGACAGCCTTATGTTTTTTTCCTAGCATTGACATCCACTGGATATGATATGAGGTTTGATGATCGAAAAACTACAACTAAGCTAGCTGAAATCTAGAACAGGAGTGGGATTTCTTCTAGTTGCAGAATTTTCTAAGCATTGATATTTTGTGATCCTTTAACTGATTGACTTGAAATTTGAACATTGTATTTTTTTTTTCTGATTTTGACATCCAACAAATCTAATTGGAGGTTGAACGGGCTGAAATGTACAACTAAGGAGGGCTAGTGTAACTTATCTTTGGTCGACGCTGAAAGCAGTACCAACCCTCACCAGTATTTTTCTTGGCAAAAACCTATAGAAAAATAAGCTAAAAACGGGCAAAGAAGGGACTAACCCAATCATCTGTGAACGAGTTTGAAAAGCGATTATTTCATGCCACCCATTTGGGGCTATTTGTGCTGGGGCAACCTCGTAACTCTCAAGAAGTTCCAAGAAGAAACTAGCCAAGGGTAGATAAAAGCTAAACTGGAACATCTCACTATACACGGCCATGGCCTCATTACGAGGCGAACACATCGTATCATCAACCCCAGCAAGTAGAAGAGTGAAAGTTCGATTTATTGTGTACACTCGCCTAAGGATTTCTAAGTCCCTTGTTGTTAACCTACTTTTATACTTCATTGCCACGAACGACGACGATGTAGAAACACTGGAAGATGCCTAGTTACCTTCAGATAATTTGGCTTCAACCTCACGCTTCTTATCATGTTTGGCCCTACGGCCATCGTGGGAATGCCGTTTTCCAATTTCATGAACCACTAAGGGAGGAACCCTACTTTTGCGAGGAACAGGGGCACTCTCGCGACGGGTGGGAGCCGAAGTTGAAACTTGGCCACCACCCCTAATCATGGCCAAACTAACAAAGACTAGAGGAACTTCAGAAGGTTGATCACTACTAGCAGGAGTAACCAAGACAAGAGGAAGGTCTTTGGACTTACTAGACTCACCCATATGGTCAGTTTTCTTAACCCTAGCCATGCTAGAAAAAACTTACTTGTAAAAGACAATGAAGGCAAAAAAAGAAACAAGAAAACTTGAGCTTTCGAATACGTCACAGAGAAGACAAGCAAAACAGAAGAAGACGAGGAAAGGAAGGATTAGGGTCTATATAGCCCTCGATCCTGAAGCTAAAACTAAAAAAGCAGGTTTGAGTCCGAGCCTAACACCAAACCAAGCTCATTATGGTCTACGACAGCCTACAAGGGTAATTTTCAAAGCGTTGAAGACAGAGAAACCATCGCGCGGGCAAGTGTCAAACCCCTGCTTGACTGGGACCCACCGTGTCAGTTGCAATTTTTCAAAACTCAAAGCATTAGTAGATTTTAAATCTAAGGATAAATGCCTGTATTGAAAAGGGAATTTTGTCCTTAATTATACTTTGGACTGAGCAAAAATCCAATCCTTCATTAATGAAGGCATGAGAGTATTTACTCTTCCAACCTTTACAAGCTTAGAAGAGCAAGGGGCATCTGATATGAGGATTCTATCCCACCCTTAATCAAGTAACACGTGTACCGCCTGTATGTGTCCCAGGAGCAAGGCACTCTAAGGCTTACATCTAAAGATGGTTGTGGACATTCTTCTGAGGCACATAAAGGAGCAAGGTTCTCAGATCCTGATGCGTGGAATCATCGCCTCAGACGATTCACTATCTCCAAAACAAAGACAATCAAGTTCCCTTAAAAACATCAAACATCGCAACGCTGCCTTTACACCACAGGTGCCTCGGATTGTTGTGAACCAGATTCGTTCTAATCATGGTGATCAACATCCAATTGAACACATGGCATTTCTGTGTGAGATAATCCGATGGTCAAAGCCAGCATGAGAGTAACTCAGAGTATACACGTTGGCCATACGCATTAAATGCGAACCGTGCGCATTAAACGCGCATCATGTCTGTCAATCTACGTAATTAACGAAAAATATCTCATTCTAAGAATTAGATTGCATAAATCTTCTAGCATGACAGCCCATACATGCCATATTGGCTTATGCTCACCAACCACCACTCTAGCCAAGATGAACGTGCAAGCCATCATCAAGCGGAACATGTGTTCCTCAATTGAGACACTGGCGAACAACAAACCTTTCCCCATTTTAAGCTACATATAGAAGAACTGAACAAGAAAGCAAGGATCGAACTCTCTCCAACACATCTGGACCCTTGATGAATTCTCTCTTACTCTCATACACCTTACCCCCAAGCTTGAGCTAAGGCAACTACCTGAACTTGCTTCTTTAACAAAAGGAGCAGCCACCTTTGTGACTGTTCTGACTCAGGCATCAGAGTAGTTGAGGGGCATCAAGGCCTTGCTATTCACGGTGTCCCCTTCTTTCTTTCTGTGCAGGCATTTCCAGAGAGCTCTAGACCATCACGTTTGGTGCGGCAACAGTGGTCTACAGAGTGGTTAATAATAGGTCAGTGGTCTGGCTGAAGGTAGCAAGTGGGGTTGTGCATGGTTGAGGATGGGGTTTAATGGAGTTGGTGGAGGGTTGTCGCACGGGATAGTCGGTTATTGCAGTAGATGGGTGGGCAATAGTCAGTTAGGGGATGGAGGTAGAATGAGGTGTCGATTGGCTGGGGGGATTAATGGTGACGGGAGGTTATGGTAGTGGGGTTATGGTGTCGAATGGAGTTGCATAGGTAGGGAGCATGGTGGTATGAGGCAGTAGGTATGGAGGCAATAGGTATTGACAATTGGGGGTTTTTTGGGGTTAGCTGGTCAACAGACAGAGAGAGGTAGAGGTTGCAGCACCTCCCTCTTTCACTCTTTTATTCTCTCTCTCTCTTTGTCTTTCTCTTCTTCTCTCTCCTAGTCTCTTTCTCTCTTCCTCTCTCTCTTTTTTTCTCTCTCTCTCTCTCATTTTCTCGGATCCTCTCTCTCTCTCTCTCTCTTTTTCTTCTTGGGTCCCCCCATTCCTTATATATATATATATATATATACACATGGGCTGAACCGATTCGGTCTGGACTGTGTTAAGCTAGACTAGTCGAGGTTGACTAGGTCGGACTGACTTGGGTTGAACCGGGTCGGGCTAGACTTGTTTAGACTGGCTTCTCTCTCTCTTTTGTCACTTTGTAAGCCATTTCGGCTTGCAACTCTGCATGGGATCCTTCAGCGGCCTCTGTCCTAGATTTTTCATGTCCACTTTAAAGATGACTAACAATGGACCATACTGGATTTTGAATCACTTGATTTGGACGTCAGATGACCAAAATATGAAGAACTGAAGTTTAAAATGTCCAATTTACGATAATTCAGCTTGCAACTCTGCATGAGATCTTTTGGCAACCTTTGTCCTGGATTTTCCACTTCTACTTTGAAGATGACTAACAATGGAGCACCCTGGCACTTGAATTGCCTTATTTGAAAGTCGGATGACCAAAATATGAAGAACTGAAATTTAAATGGGCATATCGGCTTGCAACTCTACATGGGATCTTTTGGCGGCCTTTGTCTTGGATTTTCCACATCCACTTTGAAGATGACCGAAAATAAAGAATAATGGTGCTTGAATCACCTGATTTGGACATCGTATGAGCAAACTATGAAGAACTGAAGTTTAAATGGCCCTATTTATAATAATTTACCTAAAAAAAATCCTTGACTTATGATAATTTTCAGAAAAGTCCTTGGAAAAATTATGCATATTTTAATCCGACTAAAATCACGATATCTTCGTTTGAAATTGGAATTAAGCGATTCTGGTCTCATTTTGAAGGTATTTCCACGACCTACACATCCAATGAAGTTACAGTGCTTGACCTTGTTGTGGGGCCTGCCGAAATCAGTCTCGAAATCACCGCTTAAAATCCAAACCTTAAATTAGGACCTACAACTTTTTTGAATGTGTTCACCTAAGCTCCTAGACACAGGGGGGGGGGGTACTCTGGTTTGGCTTAGAATATTATAGGGAGCATGCAGGAACTGATCAACTATTAGTTTGAAAGAGTTTCATTCACCTCCCTGTACTTTCCAAACTTTCACTTACCTCCATTCTCTTGTTGTTTGCACTTTAAGGAGACCCTGTTTGGCTAGGGATGGCAAAAATGGGGTGCTTATAAGATGATAGGATCCCTACAATGACAACTCATTTTGTTGGTCGTGGATGTTGTACCCTGAAACCTCGAAGGGTAGGAACACATTTTTCTTCCCATATTGTCATTTTTTTTTTGTTTCAATTAGAAATGTTAATGGGCAGTGGAAAATCTTGATTTGACTTGCATTCGCCTCCATTTTGGGGATATCCAAATCCGATTGTTCGGATTCGGATATCACCTAAGCGGAGCGAATATAGTTCTACGAACAATGAAATAAAATTGAAATAAAATTGTGACATTTGTTATTTCTTCCCCTTTGATTTCTAATTTATAAATTGTAAGATGACAAACTACGAAAAGTGAATAAAATTGTAATTTGTGTTTTTGGATGGTTATTTATTTTATTTTTTTTGGGTGAAATTTTGGATGGTTATTATTGTACATACATTTCAAAAATAGTGTGATGTATACTTTCCTGATTGGAATAGGATAGATATCCAGCTAAAAATGGAATCCGAATTTGAATATATATTTTATACATCGGGCAGATTTCGGATTGAATTTCAGGTAGGATAGTTAGTAAATAGATTCCGATTCGAATAATGGTATACTCGACTCAAATTCAATTGATTTACGTGTCTAATTTTAACTTTCATCTACCACAATAGGTTATAGCTAAAACTTTTTTTTTTTCAATGTTTCAAAAAATTTCAAAGATTTGTGTTTTCTCTTGTTTATATATATATATATATATATATATATATATATATATATATATTCACATTTAAAGTTTTTTTTTGGGTAAAACAGAGTCACATTTGAAGTTAGAGATAACCAAATGTGAGTGGATTCTAAACCAATGCAAACCCAAAGAATGGCATCATTCTTTCTCACCCCAAGCATAACAGTGATTAAATAAACACAGATGATGTTATGGAAAGCCCAGCGTACGAAAGAAACTCAAGAAATTAAAATTAAAAAAAAAAATTTCTTGAACAAACAAGAAAAAATGGAGATCAATTTACACTGTCCTCTCAACTACAGTTCGGATTCCGATAAAGAATAGCCTTCTAAATGGCCATACTCAATGAGATAGACGTTCCATGCCTTCACGAAACCTTATCCTGACCCTTTTTGTATTTTATAAACGAAACTTCATTAAATACGATATCGTGAAAGTTACAAAGATCCTCTAGATAAGGAATAGAACCAGGCCATACTGAAGCAATAAAGACATCCATCAAACTGAAAATTACCAACCCATACGGTACCCTAATCATCTCCCAAAGAAGAAATCGTTTTTTACCAATCATCACAATTCACTTCCTAAAAAAAGGGTTAGATTAACCCTTCAACCAGAAATACATGAAACACAAGAGCTTGTCATCATTTATTTCTAAAAGTATCTAACCACCATATTTTGAGATATGGATTTGAGATCGATCAAAGAGCAGCCTTAAGCTTACTAGCAAACACTAAAGCAAAGGCATCCATTTCTTTCCTGTTGAGAGCCAGATCAATCTCAACCCCACCGTCTAATTTGCGGCTTTCTCTAAAAAAGATTGCTCCCGTTGTGTCGCTCGATACATACTCCATTTTCTTTGGTCTCCCCCACCCAAAGTCCACCCCATAAAGTCCAAACTGTGGTGATCCGGCAGCTGATATATACTTCCCCGATTGCATGCGCATCAAGTCTGAAACGCCATCTTCTAGACCTCTCAAAAGTCCCTTCTCCAGTCCATGAATCGCCTCTTCTATCAACTCTGTAGCTACGACAACTCCATCTTCTCCCAACAATTTACTTTTCTCTCCGAGCACCAAAATACATTTAATACAATTTTCGAAATACATAGGCGGGATTAAAGGATCCATATCTTTCCGAACCCTACAATCTATACTTGTCACGAAGTTACTCACATTATTGTTAGACTCCTCAAACTCAGTTGCCGCCAATGCTTCTGTTTTAACCAAGCAAACCCAAGAGAAAGCACAAGTCACCACGAATGTAGATGTAAGACAACTTGGTCGATCTTTGTTTCTACGCACCAAGATCCAATCCTTGAGTCTTCTAATATCGGTTGGATTCAGGTCAAACGTAGCTCGAAACAAACGATGCTCAGGTTGCATTTTAATTTCCATAATTCTTAAGCTTCTATTCCTAGATACCAATTAACTTATCTGACCCCATGAATCCTTCTAACTCCTTCAAATATATCTTTTCAAAGCCATTGGAATCTTTGATCAGGGTCCTATCCAAGAATGAGACTGATAGTGTAGATAGATATTGATTTGCCTCTCCTAACTTGGAAATCATAGCCCATGTCCTCATGAAGTAATCCATTGATTTGCCATCCATGAGGGAATGGGTGTGTATGACTCCAATGGAGATACCAGAATTCAGGAAAACTGTGACTTGTATTGCCATCAATGGAACAACAGATCCAGATGATGGTAACTGAGGGACAAAGGCATGTGCTTCATTCGCGTCTCTTGCATGGTCTCCGGAAAGAGAGCTAAAGTCAGCATCACATTCTGCGACCGTTAACCAAATGAAGTCGCCATTGACGTAACGGATTATAGGTCTATAGGAATCATGAGGCCACAAAAGATTCCCTGCTACAGGGTAGAAGGGGATAAGGGTGCAAGAGAGAGAGAGAGTTTGAGACGAGGAAGGAGAAATTGAGTGAAGTGAGTTGTTGGGTAGGGATAATGATAGAAAAAAAAGGAGTTCCATGGGAGGGAATGTCAACCAAGGTTGGTCAAAGAAGGAGAGTGGGATATCCGCGGCCATCGGTGCAGCAGATCCGGACGATGGACCGATTTTGCACTGGTGGAGGACGTTAACTGGTTTGCATGGCGTCATGAGGATGGAGAATAGGAGGAAATCAATGCAACCGTATCTAGTGGTGTGTGGAAAGAATTGAAATTTGTGTGATTGAAAATTCCTATAAATACAACAGAATTCCCAATGGACCCACCTATGGATTGTGGATTGGATAGCCGAGATGGTGTGTGGAAAGAATTGAAATTTGTGTGATAGAAAATTCCTATAAATACAACAGAATCCCCAGTGGACCCACTTATGGATTGTGGATTGGATAGCTGCACTCAGCAATTTGTTTGGTAACCTATAGGGTTGGCTCTCTCACGGCCAATCAAAAAAATTAGGAAAAACCTTTTTTTTTTTTTTTTTTTGGTAAGAAAAAATTAGAGAAAACCATGGCTTACCTTTTTTTTTTTTTTTTTTTTTTTGGTATAGATATTCATGGCTTGCCAATCCACCAAATAATCAACGTAAAAATAAACCTTTTTTTTTTTTTGGGGATAAAGTAAAACTAATATTCAATAGTGAGAAAAATTAAATTCTTATGGTAGGACCATAATCCTCTGTCCTTATGTTCATGTTACATGAGAAATATCCAATGGTTATCATTTACTGTGCACGAATACCAATACATTGGTAACTGCGCAGAATGAATGACAGCGACTAAATATATCTCATGTCAACATGAGGACATGAGGAGATTATTTTCCGTTATTATACCTTCTCATGAACAATTGTGATCCGGACATTATGCAAAGAGCAAAGTGAGTCGGACAAGAATATGTTTCACTAATGTCTCAATTTCCTATGTCTCAATTTCCTATCGTATGGATGTCAATTGATCCTTTTGATCCAAGTTTGGTTTTGATCCCATATACTTCAGCTTAATTATTTTTCAATAATAAAAAAAAAAAAACCGGTTCCAGTTTTGATTTAGTTTCAATTAAGAGAATCCAAATCCTCTCATGTTGAAGTATCAACATGAGGAAGCCAAACCCTCACTTGATGAGCAACAATTGGCAATTCCATAATCTAATGGTTCTGACATGAGAAGGACATCGATGATGGAGCTGCTAGAGTGTGGAGAACGGCGGTGGAGGCGTGATCCAGCTCATGATGACAGCTTCCTACTCCTATATTCTCTTGTTTCTCTATTCCGATTCCAAAAGTAAAACCATAAAAGAGCCAATAAGTGGGTTTTTTGCAATGGATAGAATTTTCTCATGCCCTTTATGCTACATGAGGAATCGAGTGGTTGTAATTTACTGTAAACACATACTGATGTATTGATATATGCGCACATTAAATGACAGTCATTGAATTTTTCTCATCAAATAATAAAAGGCATGAGAGGATTCCTATCCAAAGACGTATGAGCACAGTGAAAAGACTGATGGATAGAGACTGATGGAGAGAGACTGACATTGAATGATTCGGTGGCACATGGATAAAAGTGGGTTTCGGCAATGGAGAAGTATGTGCACAGTTGGTTTTGGAAGAAGAAGACTGAGCGATAGAAACTGATGTTGAACGATTGGGTGGCATATGGATAATTTAGTGGGAGGGAATGCAGAGTTAAAAAAAAAAAAAAAAAAAGAAGCATGTGCTGAGAGTGACTCGTGAGTCGACTGGTTGGGACTAAGTGGGTTGAAAGTGAAAGGATGGAGAATGAGTATAAACCGTGGAGATCAAGAAAAGAGATGTTTAAACTAAATGAAGGAATGGAAAGAAGAAAATTTTACTTTTAAGTATTGTAATTTTGAAGGATATTTTTATCTATCCAAACTTTAAGTTAACACCATTAACAATAACTAATAAGGTAATGGAGTAAATCCAAAAAACATAGGGTAGTTCTGTATAGTAAACTAACTAACTCTCAAGAGGTGTGAATTAATTTCCCTTTTATTTATATTTTTGAAAAATAATTCATTTTTCTATAGAAGAAAAATAATTCATAGAGAATCAGATTTCTTAAACTCCGTACATATGTGAGTTATTAATTCTCGAATAGTACAGAAATTTATCCATTCCTAGTTCGATACATAAACAAGATTCACGAATGGTACAAGGGAAAAAAAAAAAAAGAAGAGGTCCAACCAACTGGCTTGATGGGTTCAAACTTTTAAATTCGAAAAAGATAGACCAGCTCATTCGATTTCAGCACAAAAAAAAAAAAAAAAAAAAGAAATGGAAAGGGTAGGACCGTGGGAGTCGGGACCACCCCTAGCTCCCCACCTTTGATAGCGTTCCGATTGTAGAAATACTTACATCAGGGTTGGGTTGGTTAAGTCCAAATAAGGAAAGGTTGGTGGATTGTAGAAATACTTTTTTTTTTTTTGGGTAAGTAGATTGTAGAAATACTTACATCAGGGTTGGGTTGGTTAAGTCCAAATAAGGAAAGGTTGGTAGAGTCTAAAATAAAGGAAAGTTGATTATTTTCCAAATAAGGTGAAAGTGACAGGATGATGGGTTGATTCATCGGACAGAAAGAGAGATGACTTTGATTCGTCATAAATCAATTTTCAGTGTCACAATCAAATATTTTCTCATGCATGTTCATGCATCTTATTATTTTCAACCTTCTGGTGTATGGGGATATAGTCCTCTGTAGTCCCCCTGTACCAGAGGCTACGGATAAAATGTGATTCAGTTTTAATGGCCAAGGGACTCTTGAATGTGATGATTCCATGGCAGAGTTTGCAACTTTAAATTGTTCTAGAGTCGTACCTTAAGAGTACAGAATGGGAAATTACAAATTGTTACAGGAAAACCAACAGTGTTGTTGATACTCTTTCCAGAACAATGGCAAGAAATCAAGCTACTAATTGTTGGGAGAATTCCTATTTTTGTTAGTAGTGATTGTGGGTTGGAATGGGATGTTCAAGATTTCATTTTTATTGATAGATTTCCTTTCACACTAATTATGGTAACACCCAAGGTGGGGTGAATGGTTTGTTGTTTTAGTTTTTGGCTCTGTAATTTCTTTTCTTATATTAATATAATTTTCTGATCTTTATCCAAAAATAAAAATAAAGTGGCCAATATATATATATATATATATATATATATATATATATATATATATATATATATATATATATATATATATATATTCACATTTGAAGTTTTTTTTCGGTAAAACAGAGTCACATTTGAAGTTAGAGATAACCAAATGTGAGTGGATTCTAAACCAATGCAAACCCAAAGAATGGCATCATTCTTTCTCACCCCAAGCATAACAGTGATTAAATAAACACAGATGCATCTAGTGTTATGGAAAGACCAGAAACTCAAGAAATTGAAAAAAAAAAAAAAAAAAAAAAAAACAAATTCGTGAACAAACAAGAAAAAATGGAGATCAATTTACACTGTCCTCTTAACTACAGTTCGGATTCCGATAAAGAATAGCCTTCTAAATGGCCATACTCAATGAGATAGACGTTCCATGCCATCACGAAACCTTATCCTGACCCTTTTTGTATTTTATAAACGAAACTTCATTAAATACGATATCGTGAAAGTTACAAAAATCCTCTAGATAAGGAATAGAACCAGGCCATACTGAAGAAATAAAGACATCCATCAAACTGAAAATTACCAACCCATAAGGTACCCTAATCTTCTCCCAAAGGAGAATTCTTTTTTTATCAATCATCACTATTCACTTCCAAAAAAAAAGGGTTAGATTAACCCTTCAACCAGAAATACAAGAAACACAGGAGCTTGTCATCATTTATTTCTAAAAGTATCTAACCACCATATTTTGAGATATAGATTTGAGATCGATCAAAGAGCAGCCTTAAGCTTACTAGCAAACACTAAAGCAAAGGCATCCATTTCCTTCTTGTTGAGAGCCAGATCAATCTCAACCCCACCATCTAATTTGCGACTTTCTCTAAAAAAGATTGCTCCCGTTGTGTCGCTCGATACATACTCTATTTTCTTTGGCCTCCCCCACCCGAAGTCCATCCCATAAAGTCCAAACTGTGGTGATCCAGCAGCTGATATATACTTCCCCGACTGCATGCGCATCAAGTCTGAAACGCCATTTTCTAGACCTCTCAAAAGTCCCTTCTCCAGTCCACGAATCGCTTCTTCTATCAACTCTGTTGCTACGAAAACTCCATCTTCTCCCAACAATTTACTTTTCTCTCCGGGCACCAAAATACGTTTAATACAATTTCCGAAATACGTAGGTGGGATTAAAGGATCCATATCTTTCCGAGCCCTGCAATCTATACTTGTCACGAAGTTACTCACATTATTGTTAGACTCCTCAAACTCAGTTGCCGCCAATGCTTCTGCTTTAACCAAGCAAACCCAAGAGAAAGCACAAGTCACCACAAATGTAGATGTAAGACAACTTGGTTGATCTTTGTTTCGACGCACTAAGATCCAATCCTTGAGTCTTCTAATATCGGTTGGATTCAGGTCAAACGTAGCTCGAAACATACGATGCTCAGGTTGCATTTTAATTTCCATAATTCTTAAGCTTCTATTCCCAGATACCAACTTATCTGACCTCGCGAATCCTTCTAACTCCTTCAAGTATATCTTTTCAAAGCCATTGGAATCTTTGATCAGGGTCCTGTCCAAGAATGGGATTGACAGAGTAGATAGATATTGATTTGCCTCTCCTAACTTGGAAATCATCGCCCATGTCCTCATGAAGTAATCCATTGATCTGCCATCCATGAGGGAATGGCTGTGTATGACTCCAATGGAGATACCAGAATTCGGGAAAACTGTGACTTGTATTGCCATCAAAGGAACAACAGATCCAGATGATGGTAACTGAGGGACAAAGGCGTGTGCTTCATCTGCGTCTCTTGCATGGTCTCCGGAGAGAGAGCTGAAGTCGGCATCACATTCTGCTACCGTTAACCAAATGAAGTCACCATTGACGTAACGGATTATAGGTCTATAGGAATCATGAGGCCACAAAAGATTCCCTGCTACAGGGTAGAAGTGGATAAGGGTACAAGACAGAGAGAGTTTGAGATGGGGAAGGAGAAATTGAGTGAAGTGAGTTGTTGGGTAGGGATAATGATAGAAAAAAAGGAGTTCTATGCCAGGGAATGGTAACCAAGGTTGGTCAAAGAAGGAGAGTGGGATATCGGCGGCCACCGGTGCAGCAGATCCAGACGATGGACCGATTTTGCACTGGTGGAGCACGTTAACTGGTTTGCATGGCGTCATGAGGATGGAGAATAGGAGGAAATCAATGCAACAGTATTAAATGGTGTGGAAAGGATTGAAATTTGTGTGAAAGAAAATTCCTATAAATACAATAGAATCCCCAATGGATCCACCTCTGGTGAGTGCAGTAGCCATCAAGACATATTGCCGACATAATTTGTGGAAATCTATAAACAAAAAGAATAAATAATGTTGGACAAATCTTGGCTACTAACCCACCCAAGAATCAACGTAAAACTAACATTCAAAGTGGTATGTTGCATGAGATCAGGGTTTGTGAAAGATAGTCAATCGGTATCTTCTTCATTCCCATCTACCATTTAAGGAAAGAGAAAAATGATAAAATAGAGTGAGTAAATATACTATTAGAACTTGGGTGCGTCCATATTATTAAGGACTCCTCAGAGAACTCACCCATCTTATATGGTCATATTTTAATTCAGATTTGAAATATGTTTTGTAAGATTCTCACTTCATGAATTCGATATAAACCTTGAATTTATGTCGTAACAGATCTTCCAATCATCACCGGGCCAGACGGGACAACCGGATGACAATCAGGTATGAAAACGGATCAAATTAAGGATGAAATATTTCATACCGGTCGATGGTACCGGTCTTGGTACGGGTTGACCGGTATGACCTGCGCAGCAGACCACTTAGATCCGGAAATGGATTTTTGTGGGTCCCACTTTCTAAATTTTGAACCGAAGGACTTTTCTAATGTTAGGAGGCTTTCTAAACCTAACCCTAGCTTATATAAGGACCTCTAAACCTCCTAAAATTCCTTTCATTGATCCTCACAAACCGTAGAGAGGAGAAAGAGATTGAAGAAGGAGGAGAAGCTAGGAAGGAGAGGGAAGGGCCGCCATTGCCGTTCGACGAATAACACATTACCGCGAGTCAACGGTAAGTGCTTAAACCTTCCTCTACATTACGTATTCTAGGATGATTAGTTATGATTGGATCAATACCATGCAAAGCAGGTATTGATCTAAATCATGTTTGCCGTCAAACCCTAATCTAGTCGGTAAACCCTAGATTCAAGTTCTAGGTTGAAAATCATCGAAACTAGGATTTGAATGGAGTTGGAAACAACTCTAACTCAGTGCTCAGACCTAGAATGTGTAGGAGAAACCCTAGAATTAACAGGGGGTGATCGACGGAAGGCGATAAACGGATGTATATATGGTCTTCTGGAGACATACCGGTCGACCATACCGGTCGCACCATATGCGACCGGTACTGCTACCGGTACCTCCTGGAGACTGATCTGTAGGGACCGGTCGACTATACCGGTTGCACCTTTCCCCATAGTGCCGTAGCCGGTACCTGCGACTGCTACCTGAGACCGGTCTACTCTGTGAGAAGTGTTTTGACTTTGTTGATTTTTCGACCAACGTAAACCCTAAGAAAACTATTCTAACTAAACCTAACATCGTGTAGGACCTTGTGATAACAAGTTTGGACCTTGTGACGTGGAGCAAGCTAGTAAACAAGCGTCAGGTAAGAGAATCAGACCTAAACCCTAATAATTTAATAAATAGTAAAACGTTGTTAATAACCATGATTCTATGGAGTGATGTTTGTGCATTCTCGCATGTCATCCTTTACTTTCAGTTATTATTATTGTTCATGCATACTCGCTATGCTAGGTTGTGACTGTTAGACATGTGATTGTTTTCGTTGGTGTGTGGAATGGGAAGGACTGGAGGTCTGGGATCATTCCTCACACTAGCACCTTTCGTATCGTTCTGTCTTAGCATGCTTGGTGTGGGTAGGATATTAGGGGGAGAAAGTGGCACTGTGATCTCCGGCCTGGCCACTAGACTCTAGCTCTATCTCTATGCCGTAGGGAGCTGTGCTGGGATAGAGCCTACTGTGATGACATATAGGATTGGTTAGTTGCGAGCCCAGTTTGTAAGTCCTCGCCAATAGGGGCTTACGTATTGGTATGGGTAAAGTATCAGGAGAGGTGTTGGCGGTGTTTGATCTGGACGCCTTAGCTCTATCTCTATTCCATGGTGGGTGCATGTGGGACGACAATGGTGTTTGATCCATTGAGCGACTTCACACACTCGTGTATAGAGGTGCAGTGGCCGTCAATCCTTTCTATAGCACATTGCAAACTTAAACCAGACCATAATGTGAATGTTACTCATGTATATGTTTGTTGTATTGTTTGATTGTCTTACTGAGCTAAATTGTGAGCTCACCTTTGTGTACACACTATTTTTAGATGTTGATGCAGGTTATACGGTGGAGAATTACATGAGTGCTCCAGTGTACGGAGGCGTGGCTGCTTTGGAGGTGCAAGCAGGAGAGGACGAGCATGACGCTTCATGCGAGTGCCCTTTCTGCGTGTACCTCTATGATTTGATTTAATTTATTTTAATTATTTTTCAGTTGGAAATATAGTTGATGTAAAAATATTTATTTATGTTTTGGATATTTGAATAATTGGATATTTTATATAAATTTATCAATAGATTACTCAGTTCCTTTTATTTAAGACTTCCGCTGTATTTATTATATTCTGATTGTGGTTATGTGCAATGGTTTGTATGAATGGACACAGTCTTATTGAGATTCTGATATGAACCGTTAGTTCAATAATGATTCATTCATACTTCTGGTTCAGCCAGAATTAAGGTGTGACATGTTTTCTCTTACAATATATGATTTTGTTGTCGCTGTTTTCTTTAACCATTTCCATTTGTGGTTAGGGTTGGATCCACCTCATACGTTAGTTGAGAGTAGGTGAAGAAAGCATGTGACATGATTGTCATGATATTTTGGTGGAGAAGCAGAAGTGATGGATTGGTTCTTTGTTATTATAATAATTATTATTTTAATAAGGAGATGGACAAGGCACGCTAACATCAAAAGATTTTAAACTATTATACTGGGCTGACCTATGAACTGCAATTCAATATCCTTTATAACATCGACAAATTAAAAAACTAGCCGCATTGCACATTGGATGGATCTTAAATTTTTATATAGGTAGACTTTTGTTCCTCATAAATTAAAGTATGGTACTTGCGAACAAAATCCTCTCCTTTACACCTCTCCGCCTCTCATTTCATCCAATCATAGGAGTGCATTGGAATTTGAATCGATTCACAAATCCAATGATTGGATGGGATGAAAAGAGGGGAGGAGAGGATTTGGACTGTGGTACTTGGCCATAGCCGCACTGAGTGCTTTTAGAAACCAAACAGTGGAGTGCAAGTTTCGATGATAATGATAAGCATGGAAATTGAGGTGAGAGATACATGGTGTTAGATGGGAGTCAGTTCCTCTCTTCACTCGATAAAAATCCACTCCCGCGATAGGAGGTTCTTACAGTTGATCCAAGGACTGGAGATTAATCGATTCGCCTACCAATACATAGAGAGGGGGTTCAATTAAAATCCCACCCTTAGCAGGCGGCAGATCGACGGGAGAAGATTTCTACACCTCTCCACTCCACATGTGTACCTTCCTAATACTTGTCATCATCCGTGGGTGTGGGATCATTTTTGAAGTGTAGATCCCATTGGATAAGATAGTGATGGGATTATGACTGTACCAGGAAGGGTATCCATGTTGGGAAATAGATCTAGTCTCGTTAGATTGGTTCACAAACATGATGCTAACTGTGGTGTCAAAACTAAATCAGCAATCAAGCTTCATGCGTATGGTATGAAATATTGAGATCGAATAGGTGATGCGGATTTGGAGGAATTGTCGTTGGATTGATTGATTCATATCGATTTCGAGCATTGGTATGACGTTTGGGATCACATAGGCTAGATCTGGTGATCTGGATTGACAGGAATCATCGTATTGGTTGATTAGTACAATGGCCGATCGTGACTCCATATCTAATACCTCCCCTTTTTTAATACTCTGTTTTTTAAGGAGGAGACTAGTAAGTGTAAAAGTTTGAGTAATAGCATTACACAATGAGTTAGGCGAAGCGATTTTGTTGGTGGCTTATAGGTAGTACTTGATTGGTAGGAAATGATTTGTTTATTATCAGATTCCACCAAAATGTTACCGAAACATTTAAAGAGTGTCCGAGACCCGCTCAGACTGCAAACTAGCCAGTGTTGAGATTGCAAGCATCTGTGTCCTAGTCCACCATGTGAATGATCATGTTGTTGTATCACAATTTAGTTTATAGATATTGTGGCAGAGAGGGCATTCTTTATTCTGTTGATTGATTGGTTGGAACTTGAGTAGAGCGATAGAGTACTGCTAGGCTGAATTCCATATGGGCATATACTGTGGCATTTGAATCATCCCATTGGGTGATAAGTTCTTGTGACCAAAAACGAAATTGTTTTGAGCTCTCTAGAGATACCAAAAAATAAAGGAGCAACCGCATAAGATATCACAAGTCATTTTGGTGATCGTGGATGTTGTACCTTGAATCTCGAACCCAATTTTCTTCCCATATTATCATCTTTTGTCTGATCAACCAGAGATGTAAACGGATAGATTAAAGTTTAGATTTAATTTGATTTCGCATCCATTTAGGAGAATTCAAATCCGATTATTCAGATTCAAATGTAGATTCAGATATCACCTAAGCGGAGTGTATATAATTCTCTCTTTTTTGGTATCTGGGAACGATGAAATAAAATTGTAAGATGTATTTCTTTCTCTTTGATTTCTGTTTTTATAAATTATCAGATGACATATTATGAGAAGGAGGATAAATTTGTAATTTGTATTTTTAAATGGTTATTATTGTACATAGATTTCAAAAATAGTGTAGGGTATATTTTTGGGATTCGGAAAGGATTTTAACCAGATATTCAGCTAAAAATTGAATTTTAATTTGAATTTTTTATACTTCATGTGGATTTAAATAGACAAAAAGGTGTAATAATCCCCAGTACGTAGAGACTGGTACGATTCAATTCAACATTTTGTTTGTTCGAGTTTGATTGTGTCGTATTTTTGTAATTCAGATTAGGTTTATCGTTGGATGAACTGCATTGCTGATATTGACCGTAAAAAAATGGTAGGTATAGCCAGTCCGTGAACAGCCAACCATCTCACTATAAAAATTGGATAGGTTCGATAAATGGTCATTGCGGCCTCTTAAAAGGATCTACTAAAATCATAGAGTTATGCCAAAGGATCAAAAAGACTAGTTATTAATGGAATTCCTTGTTGGCTCTCTATAAAATACTCATTTGGCTGAGGGTTTTCTTTTAAGGAATAGTAAAAAGATTTCTTGCACTTTCTCCAAAGGGCACGAATCTATTATGCCGTAAGAACTTCCAACTATGAATAAAAAACAGATTGGACCAGTTAGATCTCGACAGAACAAATTGGGAAAAGTATTGTTCATTTCCTAATTCCTATATATACAAAAGAGTCTGAATAGTGATACAATTCATCTGCTATGTAGGCTTTTATTTACCGAGGGTTTGAATCCCTCTCTTTCTGCACTTTCACCCAATTCACTTCACGTTATGGACTGCAATATATCAAACCAAATAACAATGGATACCTTCATTCAAATAGTTAGGTCTTTCTTTCATATAGATTTTCTATTCCTAATTGTTGTTGTTGTGATACCGAAAATATTACAACAGAAAGGTTGGTCAAGGAATGAAAATATCCCCCTATGCTATGCCTGTTGATCCATTTATGATACATGAATGAGAGAAAAATCCGCATTAAACCCCTAACCTTTAGTTGATTTCCTTCGGCGAAGGGGGGCAAAATTATCTGAACCATTTTAGTTAAGCTCAAGTCTAGCGGGAATAATATTCTACGACTAACTACTCGTTTATTTTCAAACCTAACTTTTGACTATCTATTATTTGATTGCCTAATCCTTCATATTGGAATGAATGAAGAATCAAATGTTTTGGTAATTCCTCAATGAATCATGATAATTTTAAATCAGGGCTTTGGATTTTTGTTCATCCCTCGTCGTAATAATATCTCGAGGTTTGCAATGATAACTTGGTATATCTACTATACAACCATTAACTAATATAGAAAAATAAAGTAAATAAGACCAATATAAGTCGAGGCACTAGCAAAGTATTGTTTGATTCATGGGCATAGGGAAAATTCTCTTTACTAATAGAAAAGTTTTCTTAATATTAATGAAATTGAGATTAATAGAGCCAATAAATATATGAATATAATAATAATAATATATTTGATAATATAATCATATATAATCATAATATTTCATTTTAAATTTATATTTATTAAATTAATAATTAGAATTATCTATTCTAAATATTCTAAATATATCAATTTATATTTAATTTATCTATTATATATATATTTTTTATTATAACGGGTAGTTTTGAATTTCGAGATTTGTTCGAAATATTCAATAACTTGATTTATAATAATAGAGTCAATTCTTTATTTGTTATTTTTTATGATTCATCGCTGTGTTATATACTCATCATCAATACATGGCAGGATTCATCATGACAGGAGCTTTTGCTCATGGAGCGATATTCTTTATTACTGATTACAATTCGGAGCAGAATGAGGATAATGTATTGGCAAGAATGTTAGACCATAAAGAAGCTATCAAATCCTATTTAAGTTGGGTAAGCCTCTTTCTAGGGTTCCATACTTTGGGACTTTATGTTCATAACGACGTCATGCTTTCTTATGGTACTCCAAAGAAACAAATCTTGATCGAATCCATATTTGCCCAATAGATACAATCTGCTCTTGGTAAGAGTTCATATGGGTTCAATGTACTTTTTTCCTCAACCAATGGCCCAGCATTCAATGTGGGTCGAAGCATATGGTTGCCATATTCGGATTCGAATAGTGGTATATTCAATTCAAATCATTCCATTTACATATCTAGTTTCAGCTTTCAACCTACCACATTAGGTTATATCCATAATCATTTTCCTCCTCCATGCCTAATAAGGTTAGGCTCCTTGATTAAGTTAGCCTTAGAAAATCATTGTGGAAAAATAAATTGCTTTTATATATAAACTTGGGCGAAAGTGATTAATTCATTATTATCCATATATAAGTGCCAATCCACTTTCCCAATAAGGACACGGTTGTGAAGGTATGGATCTCTAAGGGCTGTGTATCTATTGAAGAATCAAAATGGACCTTAGACCCAGCTCATATCATAAGACTCCTAGGCCTTTATTTAGAACCATGTCCTCATGTATATCAACATAAAATTCATCTCATACCGTAAAACTCCTAGGCCTTTATTGAGAACCATGCCCTCATGTATTCATCTCATATCATAAGACTCCTAGGCCTTTACTTAGAACTAGGGTTGCAACAGGGTCAGATTGGGTCGGATTTTTCAAAACCCTAACCCCAACCCTGACTATTTAAACTTAACCCTAACCTAGTCCAACCCTGCCAAGATCAGAAAATGTACAACCCTAACCCTGACCCTGGCAGGGTTGGGCCTAACCCTAACCTGCCCTGATTGACCTTGACAGGACCGAGTTGGGCCGGGTTAACCCTGATTAAGGAGAAGGGAAAAAGAGAAAAAAAGATCCTCATAGGTAAAAAGAGAAAAAAAAGAGAAGATATCAATCATGCAATTCATTTAAAATCCATTTAATCTTAGCTCAAATCGAAATCTCATGTCGATCATTAAACATGCTTTTGATTGTCCATTACCATACTCATGAGAATCATAAATCTCTACCGATGAAAATATGAACAAAATATGAACAAGATTGATAGCCAAAACAGAGGGGAACTCTAAAAGATCAACAAATAAAATAGAAACAACAAAAATCAAATAACATACTCAATCTATGAAAAGAATAACAGAAAGATTAAAAACACATAACTCAAAACAACATAAAATTTCCTTACAGTTTTCTAATAGATCAGCAAATAAAGTCGAAACAATAACAATCAAACTATAAAAAACATTTAACTCAAAACAGGGAAAACTCCTCCGGAGATTTCGATTCTCTCCTAATCTTTTTCGACAGTCGACTCTTAGTCTCTCAGACATGTCTTAACGCCTCTTAGAGTCGGCAACGCTTCCTAGAGTATATTCATATATATATATATATATATATATGTACAGGGTTGGGCCGGGTCGGGCCGGGCTCAACCCAGGGGGTCAACCCTAACCCAACCCAATCCTGCCAGGGTTGATAAAAAATTAAACCCTAATCCAGCCTTGTCAAGGATTGAACCGGGTTTAACCCTGCTAGGGTTCAGGGCGGGCCTGGACGGATTAAGGTCATCACCCCCCTATTTAGAACCATGCCCTCATATATATATATATATATATATATATATATATATATATATATATATATATATATATATATATATATATATATATATATATATGCACCTGCTGTCACTGTTCAAGTGATCCTCTCCCCAAGGCTACCCTCCAAGGACCCGTCACCCTCCCCACCCCATGGACAGTGATCAGGTCCTTGGAGTACTGTGTCGGGAGATACAGACTCGTGCCTGGCTAGGTCCCCCTGGTTGACCCAATCACTACTCATAGCTGAACTCGGTAGAGGTTGTATGGGAAAATTTCAAACCAACATGCCGTACCAAATGGAACATCACTTGGTAATGTCAAACAAACCTACATTTCAGATTCCCTTCCCCTCTATTATGAAGTAATATTATGTAATCCTGATCAAAGTGTTCATTAATTGTATAGTCCATTTCTAGAGTCTAATGGGTTTCTTTTCAAATTAGGCCTAGCCTACAAATTAAATTTCAAAAACGTTGAGCCACTCAATGAATGATCACTAATCAGTTTGCTATCAGCAACACCAAACTTCATACCACGTATCTAGAGGCCCATTCAATTTCTCTTGCAACCTGTCCTACAACCGAAGGTAAAACAATACGGGACAACTATAATTGATCATGAACAAACACTTCAGTGCTTCAAAGCTATACACGTAACATGCGAGAACACTTACTCTGATTTCTCGTGAAGCTTGATTTACAATCTGTTTACTTCTCCTGTCGTGAGTTTGCTTAAAAATTTCCAGAATGGAATGTTCCACACTGTCAGGTTTTTTCTGCAGCTGCACTAGCAGATAAGAGAGTTAGATTTAGATACCATGTCTTCCACTGGAATGGGATATCTTTTGTTTTTCTCTCATTCTTTTATTTTATTTTATTTTTATAGATTTAGCCTATCATACATCAAAAACGTCATTGAAATGAGTAACAAAGGGAATCAAGCAAAAGAAAACCCACAAATTCATTGGTTGGAAAACAAAACATAATGCCTGCCTTTCTTTAGATGTCCACCTCCCTACAAATATTTCAAAGTTGGGACTATTTATGTAGAAAAAATTTCATATACACCCCAACAAGGATTGTTAATATCATCTACACCCACAAGATTGTAAAAACATTACCTAGATCCACTTAATTGACGGAAATCACTAAAATTGTTGAAATACAATTTTACCCCTCATATTATAAATTGAAAAATTAAAAAATTATGTTGATTTACTAATTTGACCTTCAAGTCAAACTTATATTTTCTCTCCCTCTTTCCTTCATTCTCACCAAAGTCCTAACCCTTAATGTTGGAGTCCCTTCTGCGTTTTGTGTCCACGGCAATGTCCCATGCTTGGCTTCTGGAAAATTGGAATTGGAGACTTCCCACCAATGTATTGTGCAAGATGTGCCCTCTCCACGGAGAAGAAATAGGGAGAGATTGAAAGAGCAATGGAGATTTCTTACAACTCTCCACGGAAAGCTGAGAAGAAGGGAGAGAAGTTAGGGATTGAGAAAAGAGAGAAAAATAAATCAGTTGGAGAGAAAGGAGAAGAAATAGGAGAGAAATTAGGGATTCCTTCTGTAATTCTTCTGGAATCCTTCGATTTACCTTGTCCATAACATACAAAACCTTTCCTTTTCTACAAGAAAAGCAAAAAAAGCCGAAGATCATTAATGGCAAGTTTCAACAATGAAAACCCTAAAATCTCTAGACTCTTCAATGTTCGTACAAATCAGTCCCTACAAACCGACCAAACCAGTTAAAAAAAAAACACTCTTTCCTACTTTGAAAACCTAAAACACAGATTCCACACCAGGAGCTGTACAGTGACAATAATTATCCCTAAAGAAGTATCAAATTGAAGTAAATCATTGAGTTTCTAAAGTTCAAGATCTCCAGAAAGACAGAAAATACCCTTTATTTCTATATTGTCCTAGCGGCCCAGTTAACTATTTTCTCCCTTTTTTTTAGAAGGAAAACCATTGTCTTCTTTGGGATTCTGTAACTTTAAATCAGATCGGCAGAATCTGCAAATTCGAGAAATCAGGCATCCCTAATTACATTCCATCCCCGCTTCGAATCCCCCACTTCTAGAATGGTCAATCTAGTCCACCTAATCAGCTACCTGCTTGATGACCATGTGTACATGTCTACTGGACCTTTCAAAAGAACAGAGAGAGAGAGAGAGAGAGAGAGAGAGAGAGAGAGAGAGAGAGGTGACGGAGTTGTAGAATCATCTCACCACCACCGTTGTCTGGCCCATCTCACCGTTCTTAGTCCCATCTTCGAATGCTTTACGAAGGTACTCCACAAGGAAAGAAGAAAGAAACAGAAAGAAGAAGAAAGAAACAGAAAGAAGAAGAAGGGTAAAATTATCTTTTACCTTTACTCTAAGGGTAATATTGTCCATCAAATTTTTCAATACAGCTGACATCAGCATCTAACGGGAATCTTGTAACAGAGTGGACTTCTTTGATTAGTACAGCAAAGTTTTTGGGTGGTAGGTGATGTTTTTGCAATCTTGTGGATGTAGATGATGTTAGCAATCCTTGTGAGGGTGTGTATGAAATTTTTTCTAAATTTAATCATTTGTCTTTAATTGAATTAATGCACTTTTGTTATTATTTTTTTTTCAATGATTCAAATTGTTCAAAGATTTATGTTTTCGATTATTTATAGATTTTTTTTAAAAAAATTTTCAATGTTTGAGAATTGTTAAAATAATTATTTTTTTTATACTAATCTGTAAGATATTTATATATGAGTTTAATTAATTATAAGCTTAGTTGGTTCAGTGGGAGTCAGTTTACCAGGTAAACCAATTTAAGTATGTTTGTGAGATGGACCAACCTGATCTACTATGGAACTAGACTAGGGTTAGGGTTAGTATTATAAATACTAGCGGTTAGGGTCCCTACAGTCATGGTTGTCATTCCTCTCATGTTTACATACATAAAAAGAAGCAAAGAGATCCTTGATAGGCTGTGGAAGACCCAAACCAAAATATGGAATGGTGGAATCAATCTTCAACAAATAAGTATGTGATTTGCATTGATTATGTTGTTTACCATTGTATTCTAGGTATTGTGTAGTGATCATTAGGGTTAACAGAAACCTTAATGAGATAAATACTCAAATGGGTTGATTGAAAAAACCCAAAGAGATGTAAAAAGTTTAACAATTGGTATTAGAGCTTTCCATACAGACCTAGGATCGATGGTTAAGAATTGTAGAGACCGTGTGTTTGATTGGATTGGCAATAGGAGAAATTTTTCTCCCTAATTCTTCATAAGAATCTGTCAAGGGTTTGCACATTTAAAATTTTTTTTGAACAGTTAAAGAGGAAAATAAATTATATAGGATTGTAGGTCTCAGAGAAACGAAGTCGATTGTATAAAAACTGTCGTCGGAGGTGGCCAGACGCGCCCTCACGGGCATGCCCCCTAAAAAGGAGCATGAGATCTACGTGCAGGCGGTTATTTGATTTTTAAAAAAAAATTCTGATCTGACAGTGACGATTCATCTCCGATTTAACTCGATGCCACTTAGAAACCCTAACGGGTCGACTCAAGGTCAACTCGGGGCAGGGACGAACTGACCTGGGCCAAACTAAAACTGATCCAGATCAAAGTGACCAACCAGAGTCGACCCAAGACTAGGATCACCTGGGCACACGTGTAGGTCAGCACATGCTACCTAATCACCCAGTCAAAAGACCCATAGGCCCGCTGACCTAACATAGATTCTTGACTTGACAACCCGACCCATGAACCCGATATGTCGACCCGGGTATCCAACTCGGTTACCCAAAATTTTTTATCTAGGAACCCGAGTTAGCTAGGCCAGATAGACTAGTGAGCGAATTGAGGTCTAGATCGCGGTTCATTTTAACCTAGACCATTTGGTTCGGTCTGAGCCAAAGTACTTCAAAAAAAAGGTAAAGGGTTGGTTCGGTCTGAATCTAACAGGGCTGGTCAGACCGAGTCGGACCAGGCCAGACCACCCAGAACCGGTTAAGGTATATGAAATGCATGTGTCAACTTTGATTGGTGATTGTGGGTACCTAGAGCATCGGATTTTGACGAGGATTTTTGCATTGCATTCGTATTTTCGTGCTCTACAATCTAGTATATAGTTTGGCATATTTTGGTGTTTTGAGGAATGTACTTTTGACTAAAAAGTGCCCTACATTAATTTGATTTGTAGCTTTTTTACCTGTTTGTCAGTTATTTTTGTTCCAGATACGTGTAGACGATTATATGTGCATGAGGTTTTGTTATTGACCCACATGGTGCTGCAAAGTAGGATTTGGGGATATCATTATGGAATTAGGTGAAACCCACCAAAACGACACACTTAGTTTCATCATGATGTCTTCAAATTCAAAGTTGCATGTATTTGTAAATGTTTATGGAAAGACAATATACACCCATAAATGACATTGTCAAGTTTTGTTCAAATTAGGGTTTGTGGGTGTCATGTGAAGATTGAGTGAAATCCACTAAAGTAGTACACTCAGTTCCAACATGGTATTCTCAAAACCTAAATTTTTGTATTTACAGATATAGTAAAATGATACATTATTTGATACATTATTCTCCCAAATGTGAAAAACAATTAAGAAAGGCAGTGTTAACCCAAAGGTGGCATTGTTAAATTTTAAAGTATGTTCTAGAATTGAAAGGGTTTTTGCTTTAGGGGTCTCATTAACCCATTGGTGGTAGAATTTTCGTGAGTTATTATTCTTTCACAGTTACTGCATAGACACTGAGAAGACCACTATATTTTTATCCCAAAAAAAATGTGTAGTTAGTTAATTCTTAGAAAAAAATGATATTTACTTGAATAAATGTTTTGATATTGTTAGTGCATGTAAATTGTGTGTACAAGTCTTTTGTTGTTTGATATTATATTTAGACTCATACACTGATGTATTCGTCTAAATATGGTTATCCCAAAAAGTGTTTTGATTTCTATTTCTTTCTATTCGAGACAAAATATAAGTAAATATAATTGTATGTATTTATATGAGTCTTAAGTAATTTATCTATTGCTTGATATTTATGTTTGGACTTATATGATGATGATGATTGTATCACTTAGGATGTCTATTTTAATAAATATGCCAAATGGCATGGTAGTTTTAATTCCTACTCTATCTGGGGCAAAGGATAAGATTTGTTACGAAATGGTTGGAAACTAGTCTACAATCGTTTGACTTAGATGTCTCTTTCATAATAGTATACTCTAGTTGTGAAGTGTTCTGCTATTTGGATTATGTGTAGCAATATTAAAATGAGAAATATTATGAAGGGATTATCTGAGAGAAATCAAAGGGATAGGGTTAATGTTTTTAAAGGGATCGGGAGATAATTTATTGATCTAGCTCTTTAGTATTAGTTGTTAAATTTATGTGGGCTTAATTAATTACCTAAACTAGTTAATTTAGTGGGAATCTGATTGACACGGTATAACTGGTTTGGTTTGATTCGTCACACGGTATGAGATAGGTTTGGTAACCCTAATTCTATTGTGGAAAGGGTTTTAGGGTTACATCTGTATTCTATAAATACAGGGTTAGAGTCCCCACAGCCACGGTTAATTAGTTCTCTGCACCCATTAGCAAGAGACGTCAGGATATCCTCTGGAGACTGTGGAAGACTGTAGCCGAGGGATTTCGATCAAAGCTTGGAGCGTCGTGGAACGTATGGAATTAATCTCTTCACAGACAGGTATGTCTTTATATTCATTGTTTATAGTTTATCTATTGTGTTTTAGGGCTACTGTATGGATGGAGAATGGGTTTCTTGGAAACCCTAAACTCATAATTTTCTAACAGTTGGTATCAGAGCCAACCATACAGACCTAGAATCGATGGAGATTGATTATAAAGACTGATACTGAATGGTTAAATTAAAAGAGAATTTTTCTCAAGTTTTGGATCAAATCTTGATCAGATCTGATAGAGTTTTCTATCGACGAAATTTTTTTTTTCGACCGATAAAATAAGTCAAGCAATATACCGTTGGAAAGCTCTCGAAGAGACGGAGTCGGCGATATAAAAATCGTCGACATCGGACACGGGATGCGCCGGAAATCGCCGGCGGAATCCGCGAGTGAGATGCACTCGCGGGTGGGAGAAAAAAGAAAAAAAAAACTATAAAAAAAAAGTTTCTGACGGCGCCGAGTCATCGCCGGGTCGACTCGGCGCCGGATCGCTAACCCTAACTGGGTTGCGGGTTGCCTGGGCCGAGTCAACCCAGCCCCGGGGCGCCAGGCCAAGACCGACACAGCAAGGGCTGGCCCAGCCCAGGCCAAGCCAGCCCGACCAGTCAGACCCAGCCAGGGCTGGCCCAACCCAGGCCCAGGCCAAGCCAGCCCGACTTGGCAAACCCAGCCCGTCTGGCAGACCCAGTCCTGACCCGAAACCCGGGTCCCGGTCCAGTGGGGTAACCCGAAACCCGGATTTGTGACCCGGTAGAGTGCCCTGAAAACCCGAAATTAAGACCCGATGGTATACCCGAAAACCTGAAATTATGACCCGGTAACCCACTTGGTTGAACCGGGTTTGGTTTGTTTAGCCAGATCGGTTCGATTTTTTTGGTTCAGACCGCGGTTCATCTTCGGTCCAGAATCTAAGGCCTGTTTGGCTTGCAGTTTTTTGACTGCGTTCACAATCCGACTTTAAACTGGATTTGTGGGAGCTAGGAATGTCGGATTGACCTACGGTTTGTTTCGTTGGACTCCATTTTTAATGCTCTTCAATCTGGTATAAATTTTGGTACATTTTAATGCATTTAAAAATATATTATTATGGAAAAATACCCTATGGGAACTTGATTTGCAATGTTTTTGCCGATTTTTCTTAAAGTTATTGTACAAAATTGATTGATTGAGCTAATGTGCATATTCATATGAATGTTTAGACTTGTAAAATTGTATTTTAAAGCATTCATGGTTAAATAAATATCCCACATAAGCTGCAGTTTAGGATTTGTTCATATCATGATGGAACTTGGTGTGACCACCAAAGTGGCAACCTTGTTTTATTATGATGTGTTCAAATTCTAGAATATGTATTTGTAAATGCTTCAGTTTTGATAATGTTCACCCAAAGGTGACATTGTCCAAGTTTATTCAAATTATAATTTATAGCTATTGTGTGAGGATTATGGTGTGACCACCAAAGTGGCAACCTTAGTTCTAGCATAATATGCTCAAATCTAGAATTTATGCATTTACAAACTATTGTAAGGAAATATAGTGTTCACACAAAAGTGGCACTAACATAAACTCTCACTTTTATGGATGCAGCAAAGAATGACACTGTCCACCCAAATGTGGCGTTGTCAAAGAAAATAAATAACTCATGCACATGGTTGAAAGATTGTGGTTTTAGGAGTCTTCATCCACCCAAAGGTGGTGAGATTTTTGAAAGTCATTATCTCTTCGTAGTTATTGTACAGATATTGAGAGGACCAGTGCACATATTGTCCCAAAGGATGTGTGTGTAGTTCGGTTGACTTTTCAAAGATATTAATTAGCTTGCACATGTTATGTATATATATTCTTGCTAGCTAATTTTATTTGGTATTAATCATAGACTTACAGTTATTTACATTGTTGTGGACATGTAATGATTAAATACCTTAAGATGTCTGTCTTTGGCTGCCAGTTTTATGAATTGGCATGGAAACTGCAAACTAGTCTAGGATTGTTTAACCTAGATGTACTCAACTGAAAAATTGTATTCTGATCCTTAGGGTGTTCAGTCCTTAAGATCAAGTAAAGCAACGTTCAGATGAGAAACATTGAAAAAATATATTTTCTGAGAAATCCAAAGAAAGATTTGATTTTTCAAGAAGGGGCAGAGAGATGTTTTATTACTCAAGTCCATCAGTATCAATTTTTTGATGATAAGAGATGGTATTCGAAATGTGAGGAAATACAAGGTAGAGCTGTTAAGTATTAATGATAAGCTCAAGGATAAGTGAATATTTGTAGGTTCACTAAAACCTATGTAAATGACATTTTAGATTTTTCACTTCCTCACAAGATTTGTATAGTCAGATCCTTGTGACATATAGTACTTAAAAATATAGTGAACCCTAAAGTAAAAGAACTAAGGATAAAAGTTCAAAGAAAAGAGAAAAATATGAATGCCAATGTCATAGTGCATAATATATACCCAGACAAAGACAAGTTGTAAAAGGGGTAGGAAAACCCATAGAAAGAAAATATTTTTTCATGGAATAGTCAGAAACTTTATGACAAAGAATTAGACATTAAGAAACTACAAGATAAAATGGATCTAAGTAGAATAAAATTCTTGTAGAGTGACTCAGAAGGGACATGTAAGGAAAAATTTATATAGTTGGACAGCTTAAGTGAAAAAGGAATAAGGATTATGAAACTTCTGAGCAGGAAGGTCCAGTATATTAGATACTTAAGCATTAATCTTTAATTTATTCTATCTTTAGAAGTTAAACTGTATATTGTAATCTTCCACCCTGATCATAAGGGTTTATGACTGTTGTCCAAAGAAAGATTAGAAAGAATAATATTCTGAAATTCTCCTTCCAAGGTTTATTACATGTATATATGTGAGAATTAATTAAAAGAGAAGATGACAAGATTAAAGTAAGTGAAGGTTATTCACAACAAGGATTTATTGGAATTTGTGGACATCGAGATTTCATCTAGGACTTCTTGTTACAGTTTAGTCTATGGTTGTTTTTCCAAATAATAAAAATTAAGGTGGAATCACTTTTATTAAAAGAACTAAAATATTGGATCTGAATGAGAGAGCTTTGGGAGATCATGTGATACTGGTCTATTCCCTAGTAAATTTAAGCAAGTGTTTACAAAAGCCTAAGAATGTATTTGATCCTGTAAGGAAAGAATTGATATTGCAGCCTATATTATTAATAGAGTGCTAGTTAGTCAGTTTTCAGTTTCAGTTTCAGTTTAAGTTATCTTCTTGTTATGAGACTGTAGAACTGACATGGTTTCATAATACTCGTATGAGAGTGATTATTTTAGGACATTGAGTTGTCATATTATGAGATGTCAAAATAGACTCAAGAAACTTAAAGTTTGATGAGACCACCTGAAAATGGGTGTAAAGCAACCAGTTGAGATATCAGAAATGCTTCATCCATAGTAGTAGAGCCAGATGAGGCAATGAAGAGATATACTGGACCATGTAAATCTGTGATTTCATCCAATCACATGTTGTACTTCAAAATAGATGTTTTTGGTGATGGGCAAAAATGAAGATCTTAATGATTTTGAGCAAGTTGTTAGTAATGAAATTGCTCTTGAATGTTTAATGACCATAAGGGATGTGTTGTTGTCTATGAACAATAACGAGACTTAAAATTAATGCTTTTGTCAATGAGCGGTGTACTCATAGGCTAAAAATGGATATACAAAGAAAATGTGTGATTCCAGTGGGAGAATTGATTGCTACAAAGTAAAATTTATAGCAAAGTGGAATCACACAAAGGGAAGAGAAAGAGAACTTCAAAGTTTGAGATCTTAGTTGCTCTTTTTATTTTGGAGTTGCATCAGGTAAATGTAAAGATCGTTTTGATCAAAGAAAATCTAGAAGAAAATGTTTATATATTTTAATCACAAGGTTTTGTGGTAAGAATAAATAAGATATATTTTATAGACTTATAAAGTCAATCTGTGGATTAAACGGGTATCCGAATAATGGTATTTGAAGTTTGACAGGGTTGTATCTTCTTTCAACTTTGTGGAGATTGTCATTGACCATTGTATATATATCTATAGGTCAGTGGGAGTGGATTCATTTCCTTGTCATGTGTGTTGATGGTTTTCATTGGCCTGTAGTGACATGGTTTACTAATTGAAATCAATATTATTCTGTCTGATAACTTTGACATGTAAAACTGTATGAGCAAGTACCTTTGTAACTGGAATTGAGTTTGCTCGTGACAGAAAAAATAAAATACAAGATTTATCTCAAAGTATAAATACTGTTCGTGTTTTCGAATGGTTCAGTATGCATGTATAACTAGTAAGTTGCGGATGCTAAGATCAGTAAAGGAGATAAATTGACAGAATTGTAAACAAATAATGATATTGAGTATTAGCATCTACAATGCAGTAAACAGCTTGATATATGTTTAAGATTGTAATCTTTTCATATAGCCTTTTCATTGAGTGTCATAGGATATTTTCAGTTGGATGCTGGTATAGCTTACTGGACAATGGGGAAAAGGAAAGGTCATGCGGTATATGCAGAGGACCAAAGATCAAATGTTCATTTATAAAAATAGTGACACTCTAGGCTATTTTGATGTAATTTATAATGATTGTATTGATGACAAGAAATCAACTTCAAGGTTCATTGTCATGGTGATAGGGTTTTGTAACTCTAAGTAAAGATAACAAGCAAGATATCTTGTGTGAAAATTTATTCTTTAATTTGAAGATTATAGACTCCACTTCTAAATCTATTGAGATGTATTCTGACAGCGGTTCAGCTGTGTTCTTCTCAAAGAATAATATGAAATCTAGTATTTCAAAGTATAATGTAGATCGAATCTCTTCAAGTAAGAAATATTTTATATCATTGTAGATTCTCAGACGAAGGTTTTGTCAGTGGGAGTCTTTAAGGGACAGTATGTCCAATATAAGAATGAATGAAAACAAATAATTTTATTAGAGACTTAAGTGGCCAAAGATCTGGGAATCAGTGGGAGTCTCTAGATATGCTTAATCAGTGGGAGACTCTTTATGTTTATACTTGTGTTTTCACATTGCTTACTGTGCTTGATTGTATTGCTCATGGTTTGATGGTACAATTTTTTTTTTGTAACTATGTTTTTGTTTACATTAGCATTTGCGTTATTGCTATTTTGCATACATAGTTATGTGTTTGACATGTCATAGATATGAGGCAGTATTTAGCCAAAGTTTCAAGACAGTATTTAGCCAAAGTTTCAAGGCAGTATTTAGCCAAAGTTTCAAGGCAGTATTTAGCCAAAGATTTAAGACGGTGTCTAGCCAAAGTATGGTATTATAATTCCGAAATATTTAAATACCATGTTAAGTTGCCCATAAAGGTTTTGGGGCACTTTGATTAAGGTTTTTTAATCAAGTTTGGACTCACATGGGAGGTTAGTTTCATGCATTATCTCAGGCGATTCATGTATTGAGTAGACCTCTGTTGTGGCTGACAGAAGTTTATACACCATACGTTAAGGTGTATTATTCGTTGTTGCTCGCATTGGAAAGCTTGATGGATGTTTCAAAGTTAGTGACGATTTAGTGAGTTGGATTCTGTGGCCACACTGGTTAACAGTAGTTTTGTAATTAATATAGCCCAAGTGGGAGATTGTTAGATTTATGTGGGCTTAATTAATTACCTAAACTAGTTAATTCAGTGGGAATCTGATTGACACGGTATAACCGGTTTGGTTTGGTTCGTCACACGGTATGAGATAGGTTTGGTAACCCTAATTCTATTGTGGGAAGGGTTTTAGGGTTACATCTGTATTCTATAAATACAGGGTTAGAGTCCCCACAGCCACGGTTAATTAGTTCTCTGCACCCATTAGCAAGAGACGTCAGGATATCCTCTGGAGGCTGTGGAAGACTGTAGCCGAGGGATTTCGATCAAAGCTTGGAGCGTCGTGGAGCGTATGGAATTAATCTCTTCACAGACAGGTATGTCTTTATATTCATTGTTTATAGTTTATCTATTGTGTTCTAGGGCTACTGTATGGATGGAGAATGGGTTTCTTGGAAACCCTAAACTCATAATTTTCTAACATTAGTTCTATTAAAATGGTAATGTGATGAAGTATTTTGGGAGCTATCAATTATCACTAAAAAGCTCAAGGACTTAGAAACCAAAGTAAATGATATATGAGACATCCCATTCCTTACCTGAAAAGTTTATTCAGATCTTGGTGGCTTACATTACCAAATAAAGCTAGTGATAAGGTTGTTGTTGGATAACTCAAAGGTGGATTGACCAGAGATATGTAGTTTAACCAAATAGTGTTAAGTCAGATAGGCATGGCTGGAAAAGGATAAAGATTTTATATCTCCTTAAGTATTTTGAGTAGGAGGGTTTGTGAAGACCAAGGAAATAGTTTGAAAATTTGTTATCTTCATTTTTTTATTTAAATTTATATGTAGTTAAAGTTGTCTAACCTCATTACACTTAAACTGGGATTTAGAAAGTTCTCACATTCAGATCCCATCCACTAACGCTAGTGAAGGGTAAGAAGACTGGAGTTGCCACCTAGAAGAGGTCTAGGACCTGAAATGATGTCTCTCAATGGAGGGACACTAATAACTTATGCAAATGGAATGGCTATCTGGTCTCACCAAAGGCGGGTAAATGTCAAATTACCAGTTGGGAAGGTGTTAGGCACCCAACTCGCCTGGTTGGACCGGTCTCCTTAAATCCTATCATTTTCCTATACTTTATGAACACTTGGGGCTATCTAAATACAGGTAGAAGAGAGAATTCTAAGTTGATCTCTAATTCTTTATCAAGTACGCGCAACATAAATTGAATTAAACGAGAATTAAACAAGAAAATAATCACAAAAATGAATTAAAAAATCATATAAATGGCCTAAACATATATCTAAATAAGGGAAAATGCACTACAACAATACTGATTTTTGGCGACAGAAATTGGCCACGAAAACCAAATTCCCGTGGCAAAAAACCATTTTAGCCTACGGGACTCAGATTCTCGTGGCTAAAAATAAAGAGTTCAGAGACGGACCCTAAATTCCAGTGGCCAAATTTATTTTTGGCAACGGAAACAAAATTCCCGTGGGAAAAAACAATTTTAGCCACGGGAATTTAGATTTCCATGGTAAAAAATCAAAGATTTTAAAGAGGGGACATAAATTTCTGTGGGAAAAAAATTTTTGGCCAAGAGAACCAAATTTCCGTGGCCACAAATAATTTTAGCCACGAATATCTAGATTCCCGTGCTTAAAAATCAACGAAAGTTGGAGATATTTTGTTTTGGCAACGGGAACCTTAGAGTCCGTGGCCGAAACAGATATTTCCCAACGATATTTGGTTCCCGTGGCCGAAATTAACAGGTTCCCGCGAAGATATTTTTGGTTCCCTCCCATTCCCATCCCGTCTCACCAACGCGCGGCCACACACGTCCCTTCGATTTCGCTCGAGTCTCTTCCTCTCCCAGCACTCCTCTAAGAGTTTCATCTCTCTCTAAGCTTTTCCTCTCCCACCTCTCTCTACGTATTTCGATTTTACTCTCCCATTTCTCTCCTCTCAGCTCTCACCGAACGGTGTTTTAGAGATTTTTAATTTGCATCTCTGTTTATGCTTTTCCTCACTGTATTGTAGCATATCACTGATAGAGGTTCCAGTGTGGGTTTCGGTTTCAAGAAGCTTTGAGAAGAAGCCAAACAGAAATCCCGATCGAATCCCTTGGAATCTTCTCGGTGCAGAGTCTCCATCGTTTTCACCTGCAGGTTCGTTCCTTCTCTTTTCGTCTCATTGTATTGTTGCATATGAGTGATAGAGGCTACAATGAGGGTTTCGGCTTCGGTGTAGAGTTTGGATCAAGAAACTTTGAGAAGAAGCCAAGCAGAAGTTTCCTGTTCTTTCCCTACTTGATTATCTGTATTAGCACTGCCCAAATCTTCAGCATCTGGTGGATTTTGGGGCTTTAGCAGCTCACTTTCTAAAGAAACCTCCAGCCCCTGTTTCTCACCTACCCCTGGTTTGTCTTTAACTCCAGAACTTAGAGGAATTTCTCTGCCCTCAATGGCTACTTGGTTATTAGTGTCAGTGTTCATATCGAAACCTTAAGGTTTAGTTTGACTACTCTGTTGAGACTTTCAAGAGTGGTACATTGTTCCTTTACGTTATGATGTCTATCATACTGTTATTCTATTCAGTGAGGTATGTTTTATTAACTAGTACAGAAGATGTTTCCGTAGTTCACTGCTTGGCAACAGAAGCCATACACTTAATCTTATCTTTACTAACTCAAAAATTATGTGGATTAATCGGTGCACTTGAATGTTAGTATCATTAAAATTCTTTAAAAAAAAAATCCAGGTTCTCCCAAATCTAGTCTATAATTTGTTCATCTACACTTCTTTCATGTGTCCCACACAACTTGTAAAATATATAAATTGGTTGCTTCTTATTATTACGCACTGACCCATTAACTTCTAGCACTGCTTACCACGGCCCCATCACAAACGCATATGGGCTCAGTTATATTATTTGATGTCATTATTGCTTCTGCATCTCCTTGCACATGCAGAGCTTATATAAGAAATTAAATTTGGAAAAACCAGTGGCTCAAAAAACTAAACAAAAAGGTTTTTATATTAGTACAAAAAAGGCAGAATATAAAGTTGGGAACCATATACAAGCACATCAAGAGAATAGAGGAGCTAATAAACAAACCGTGAGAGATTACAACCATACAAAAGTGTCATAGCTCAGAAAGTATGGCAGGGATGTAGTGGGAAAGCTCTGCTGTGAGGGACTGGAACCCATTCACCAGCTGCGTGTGGAAGTCCTGATCTTCCTCCCCAATCAATTTGAAGTGGACACGAATCGCACGCTTGCAAACTGCCATGAATTCGAAGAGTGCAGTGATGAGTTGCTACAGTTCTTGTGACCGCAATCTGGTTGCAGGCTCACCTGACAGAAAACAGTGCACACGCTCAAGACTCCACTGTTCACCTGTAAAAATCCAATTTTGTCAGCTTACCATCTCACAACTGAACAAGAAAATCCTTACCAGAGGATAATGAAAACAGATATATTGAAAGTGTGTACAAATGGATCTGTACAGGTCGCTGAGAGAGAGAGAGGAATAGGTACAGAGAATTTCATTTTAAAAAGTTATTCTTATGTAGATAAAGAAATTAGGAAACATAGTTGTTGAGGTACCAAGGTGAACCAAGGTGTTAGAGGCTGGACGCCCAATGCGCTTGGCTAGATGACCAAGGCACCTGGATGCCTAGTCGATGCCTTGATAACTATGTTAAGAAATGTAGGCTACTGGTTTTTATTCCCCCTATTTTCCACAGTATGATCCTTGAGGCTGAGGGAAAGTGGAAGAAGCAGTTATAACTCCCATCTCCAACCAAGGCAATTCTTATTTTGTCTGGTTTTAACATGCCTCTCACCCACATTACATTTCTTAGTCATTATTTTATACATTACTGTATGTCCACCGCCCTCCCTCTCCCTAGGAAGCGAGAAACCAATAAGATTTAAACTTGGGAGTAGGTCCCCATAATTCTGTTGGCATGTCAGCATTGGTGGTCAAATAAAATAGGTGCCGATCTTTACAAGGTTTCAAGAATCAAAATGGGGACTGGATAGGTGCCAACAACAGGATTGGATCACCTAGTCTACATTGCCTTGGTAGAGGAACCTACATGCTGAAGACAGCAAGAGAAGGCCTCTACACCCCTAGGAAATAAGGTCAAAACCGATTGAAGTTTGGGCCCATCCATCCCGACACAGATCAGATCAGTCGATCATGAGACCATGATCCCTGCCAACTTTAGAGCCTTAGCCCATTAGACTTACATCACAGAAACTCACCTGAACTGCAACACTGCCTTATCCTCTGTAAACTTTGGAGACGTGGGAGTTGGTCTCCTTTAGAACTACGAGGCTCTTCGAAGTCATTCCTCAGAACTACGAGACAAACACTTGATAGGGGCATTTCATAATATGTAAGCTTTGGAACCTTATTTGCCTTAACAGAGTCAGGAATAACAATACCATGATTACACAGTAGTTACTTTGCAAATAATTAATAAGTCAAAATACTTACTTCTAACGTAGTGTTAGTTACCAACATGTTAAGGAACTCTAAGAAGAATCATAGGAACCAACATGCATCTAATCACTATATATTGCCACAATACAAAGGCATTGTCCATCACATTGTTATCGTCCCTTGCAAAAGGAATAGCCATTGAATATGTGTATTCACTCTGGACTTTTTGGGCTCTTAATTAGCTTAACTACTCTGTTGAGACTTTCAAGAGTTGGTTTTTGAATATGTGTATTCTATTAAAGTAATGTTATTCCAAAGTGATTGGGTTGATATCCATAGGGGGGTGGAGAGAGATGAGTATGGTTTTACAGTTGTCAATTTTAACCGTCTACTGTACATCAATGGGCATCAAGAGAGTGAGCCATTTGTATTCTCCTCACAAGCAGAGCAAGTGTTTTACATTTCAGATCCCCATAGGCGCGAGTGGCAAGTTGCCATAAGGACTAAGAGTAGGGATATTTTTGACATGGGAGGGGATGATCAGGGTGATAAAAGTCAGGCATATACCCAGAGTACATTAGAATTCAGACAAAATTTAGAAAATACTGAGGCTGATACTGAAGTTGATATTAGTTGGTTCAGATCTGATGTGGATGGCGTTATCATAGATACACGCAATGAGTTGACTAACTAATTGAAAAGTTTAGTTGACAGTTCATCGAATTGATTAATCATTAAAACCAAGTAAGTTACCTATTTTATTAACAGTTGGTTGGTAATTCGCACTCATGTATATACACTGCATTTTTTGTTGAACATCATTGCTACTTAGGTATATGTCAGGGATAAACTAATTTTTATGCACCATTTGATTACAATTTATTTGAAAACAGGTTTGGAATTTAAATTATAACTTTGTTATCAATGAGTCAGGAGGGAAACAATGCCAGTATTGACATATCACCAGTAGGAGGTAAGTCAGTTAAATTGTTACGTTTGAAACGGTAAAAATATCTATTTTTTGTCCTTTTTCTATGCTTATCTCTTTGTGTAATGTTTCATTTATAGAATAACATTATTTTTTTTGTATTAAATTAGAGAAAAGGAAGAGAGGCCAAAGGGGAAAAACCTTGGCACCATCAACTCTTATGCGTAAAGAGCCCATTGAAGAAACTGCAACAACTATGGTATGAAAATAGGTTTACATTTTTTTTTAGTTAATGACCATCACTGATATCTTATGACATGATTTTATATGTTGCCTAAACACTTGTAGGCAAACCTATATGAGGGACTTCAAAAAAGGAGCTAGGACAGTCAAGCCGATCCAATAGTTCATGAAGAAGTATTTATAGAGGTAATGGGACCGGAACATCATGGTAGAGTTCGGCTCATGGGCCCTACAGTAAAACCTACACAAGTATATGGTACAAAGGCACAACAATTTGAGCGTCAATCCTAGGAGATGCGAGAAATGAGGGAATTACTAAAAAGGCAGCAAGATCATATCGAAAGGCAAGGCCAAGTACTGACGGGATTGTCCCAACAATTCCACGATTTCTCGAACAAATTTAGAACATCAGAGACTCAATCACCATCACAGACTCAATGACCACCATCACCTCTTTCGCATTGTATAAGGTATGCCATGTATATAATTTTTTATCAGTTGTAATTCTTCTTATGCTTTCTGTGGTTGGGGCTGTGTCAATGCTGAGGTTCAAATTTTGGGATGTTGTATTTGAACACAACCACCATGATAACAAAAAGTTTAAATGTTGCAGCATAAGTAAAGAAAAAACGAATTCCAATGAAAATCAATTTCTCCAACTCCTTGTTTCCCCTTGGCGCCTTGACAACTGTACCCATACTATCCTTGCCTATTTAGGTAAAATTAGAGTTTCCTTTACTTCTCCAACTTTTTTTTAATGTTTTCATATGTAATGAACTCTACTCTTAATTTTTTTTATTTTCTTTTTTATGTGACTTTAACAAACAACAAGCATGGAAGGCTGACATTTGTTTGCTCAATGCATTTCATGATTTAGGTTTTTGAAGAAGTTCAATGGGATGCTTGAAATGGTTGAATGCCTTCTTTTTGTATCTAAGAAATGAAAAGTGGTGCGGTGTGAATCAGACAAGGGAAGGAAGCTGAGAAACATTTTGGTGGATTGGAGTTACAGGAATTTGGAATGTTATTGTATACAATGCATTTTTTTTTTTACTTTGGACTGTATATATACAATGCTTTTTTTTTTAACTTAGCTTATTTCCCTGTAAAGGTTGGAATATCAATTATAAATTTCAATTCACTTGGAATCTGTTTTCTTCTAGATTTCAGTTGCTAGTTTTTTTCTAGTCTTCGTTTTCACAACAGAAGCCAAAAGGTAAGTTCTCTCTCTTGAACATTTCCGTTGATTTCATTTTTGTTGAGAACTTTCTGCAAATGGGATGCTGTTATTGCGTTAAACTAACCGTCCTGGAGAAACTTTGAGATGAATTGAGTTTCAGCGTGGTGTGTATGTTTTAGGATGGGCAAGAAGCGGGCGATGTTGCTGGAGGACGTTGACTTGACGGCCGTCAAGTATGAACATGAAGTGATAAAAGGTTAGCTCACTTTGACTGTCCATTGCTTCTTCACTCTAACCATCAATTGGTTCTCCTTAAATTTACAATGTGGCCTAGTTTCGATTCAGTTTACGCTATTGTAAACATACGGGACTGGTTTGATGGAGATGGTTGCGCCTTCTAATATGGTTTATCACTTGCAGCTCCTCATTTAACAGGGTTCAAATTGAAGCTCTTTGTTTGGTTGTCCGAAGCTCCACTCGTAGGGTCCTTAATCATGTCTATGTTGAAGAAGCAGAACGGAATGGATGAGGTTTGATCCCGTGCTGGATAATAATTGTTTAGTTCCTATTATACAGTTCATGTTTAGACTGTTCCAGTGGTGGTAGCCGTCTAAGGGTGGAGACTGATGGCAGGTTGTTTTAATTATAGGTGTTGCGGAGGACTGTGATACCAGAAAAACCAATGTTTAAACCGGAGTTCCCACCTCAAGGTTTTTCCTATTCTTTGTCGTGGTCTATTTTATTTTATTTTTTTAAGTTTAATTTATAACTGAGCTTAATACCTTGTACTCACTCATCAGTCATCCCCATGCCATCCCCATGCCAAAGCTGACCATCGATAGCTCAGTTCTTTCTCCTTTTTTTTGGGGGTGGGGGTGTGTGTCGTCCTTGTATGAAGTTTAAGTTTCTGAATGAGAAAGAGGCCAGAGTTCCTGCTCTTTCCAACGGTCCATTTCTTTTAAGGAAATAGTGCATATTTTCTTCATTTCCATTCGATTACCAAAGAATATGAGTTAACTAAGAAAAATGGTTTCATTTCATATAAGACTAAAATAACCTTTTGTGTACTTTGACAAGCATAGTATGTTGTGAAGATGTCCATTTGAAGCATCATCTTTTGGGTAGAAATGCTATGCAAATTTTAGAAAGGCGACAGGAAATCAGCTAGGCACATTGCAGAGCAGAGCTTCGTAAATAGGATAAACAATTTTTTTTTTTTTTTTAATAAAAAAAGGAAGAAAAAACCTGCCCGAAACCTGGTTTAAATAAAAAGGATATGCAGTACCAAAGTAACGTAGGTTGCTTGATTTTTGTGAATGTAGAAAAGGAATCTGGTGTTATCACCGTGCAAGAAGATAGTATACTAATAGTGCTGCTGATCGTGTTGAAATAGCTTTGAATTGCCTTCCCCCTTATGATCCTGCTTGTCACTGGACTGATGACTTTCCATTTTTGTACTGGAAGATCCGTGATTATGCACATGCTTATCGTTCTGGGCATGTAACCCCATCGACAGTAAATCACTGCAGATTCTGTTGTGTCACATCATTTTTCATTAAATAATTCTGTGAAGGGAGAAATGAATCTCCAATATACAGGTTGTAGAGAAAATGATCTCTGCCACAGAGGAAATCAACAAGAGGAAACCTCCAATTCCATTCTTGATCAGCTTTAATGCCGAGGAACTGAGGACACAAGCTGCTGCTTCTACACAGAGATTTGTGGAAGGTACTTTTTCTAGCTGCTGGTTCTGGTAACATTTCCGAGTTCTTTACCATAGGCTATGTTGGTACATGATATAATGGATATGGCTGAGATATGCTGTCATTGTCCTTCAGGGTCTTGCTAATAAATATGTGGACATTGGTTTTGCAGGAAAAACACTTTCTATTTTGGATGGCATTTTCATGGCAATCAAGGATGATATAGACTGTTACCCCTTTCAAACCAAGGGTAATATCTTTCTTGTTCTTTTCACTAAATCTTATTCCCTTGGAGTTGCTTACTTATTTATCTTAGCTCTTTCTATGTATTAGGTGGAACATCATGGTATCATGAGGTCCGTCCTGTTAAGGAAGATGCGGTTTGTGTTTCAAAATTGCGAAGCTGTGGTGTAACTTTCATAGGGAAGGCAAATATGCATGAGTTGGGCCTCGGGACTACTGGAAACAATTCAAACTATGGGTAAGTATTTGCATAACAGTGTTAACTTCTCCCAGAATATGCAAACTTCGCTTTATCATGAACTGAAGCAACCAGATTGTACTCAGTGTTCTTAAACTTTTCATTGAGGCTTCACATGATTGTCTTATCACGAGTTTAATTCAATTTGTGCTCTGCTGTTTATGCAAAATAATATTAAACCGCATTAAAAGGATCATGAAAACACTACTTATGCTTTTGGTGGACCTATTTTCTATCCTTTATTAAAATTATACTCATACATTTTGACATTTTCTTGCTTACTTGTAGCTTTTTCATGTGTTCCAATCATATTACCCTCAAACATCACAATCGTAAATGTTCAAGATCTCATTTTTAAATTTGATAACTATCTCAAAATTTGACATCATGATATGAAAGTTCAAATGCTTTAGGATCACTACGACTGGGAAAGTATACAGAGGTATGGTCGTATGGATCAAAGATAATCCTATGTTGGGATAGGCTGAAGCTTCTACTTTCATGGATATCAAATATAACTTTATAGTTGTATGATTGTTTCTTTGCAGTGGTTTAATGATGTGCACTCAACTGATATTTCTGATAAGTGTGAGGATGTTATTAATATGCTTTCACAAATTCATGGATGTGAAGTAAGGTTGCTACATGGATATTTTCAACTTCTTTTCCCCTCTTAAAAGAAAGTTCAGCTCCAGTATATATACAATGCTTTTTTTTTTTTACTTAGCTTATTTCCCCTGTAAAGGTTGGAATATCAATTATAAATTTCAATTCACTTGGAATTTGTTTTCTTCTAGATTTTAGTTGCTAGTTTTTTTCTAGTGTTTTGGGTTTTGCTTGTGTTTTATGACAGGATATATAGTTTTCAGTGTTTATAACAGGAATATTTCAATATGGGTATCACTTGGGAAAATTTAAAAAAAAAAAGCTATTTTTACCGACGGAAAAATAATTTTCGTTGGTAAATATTATTTTTACCCACGGAAATTAAGTTTCCGTTGGTAAATATCGGAAATTTAAATTTCCGTGGGAAAAAATGTAGTATTATAGTCCACGGTAATACATAACGTGCTGGTAATTATAGAGATTTTTACCGATGGAACATGTGTTACCGTCGGTAAATATCAACAGCTTCAACCACGGGAACTTACTTTCCGTGGCTAAAAATGTAATATTTTAGCTACGAAAATTTATTTTTCGTTGGGAAAAATGTGAATTTATACCCACAGCCGCTACGTCGACAGAAAATACGATGGAAACTGGTCCGTCAGTAAATATAAACGACGACAGAAACCTCCTTTTGGCGACGGAAAATTTCCGTCGCCAAAAATGAACATTGTTGTAGTAATGGTATACAACATATGACTGAGGTCTGAAAAAATCTCAGACCGCCTACATATCCCTGTGAGACAGGAATCAGGCCAAACGTAGTTCAGACGGGTGTGGATAAACCAAGTGTGTGCAAGAAGAAAGACGCTTCCAAAATATTAGAACGCATCCCAAGAATGAGAGTTGTCCCCACAATAGTGGGACCTATCTCAGTGTTGAGGTACTCCCTATCACAAGAAAGTCCCCTCGGTGAGGTAATCTCATAACACATGGAACTTACCTCAATTTGACTGAGTGTAAAGCGCCCAAACTCCCCCGCAGCCTACATATCTCTCGAGACCTCTATCCTTCAAGAATCAGGTCAAACGTAGTTTTCATGGATTGACGAGCCATGGACACAGGTGATCAACACTCAGGAAAGGTCAAACGCCTCAGCTACTCACATACGGGGGTACATTAAATCTCACTTACATCCCACATTCAAGATACCCAGGTGGACCGTTCATTGGACAACCAATCCTATGCATAGATTTACCCAATCGCACATTTTCATTAATACATTTTTGATACAACGATTTTCTACACTCTTGGATCCGATCCTAGGGTTAGGTGGGTTCATTCTAAATGGGCCCACAATGAGTCGGATTCTTTGGATTTGGCTATCCACTCACATCGCGGGAAGGGTGTCAATTATACAAACGAGATTACAATGCAACAATAGAGATCAAGTAAAATAAAGGAAGGAGATTACCCGATTGATTCTTGAAAGTCTTTACGTCCTCGCTCTAAATCTAGCTTCTTGCCATCAAGGACGCTCACCCATGCAAACGAAAAACAAGGGAGGGAAGAGGCATAAACATGCCACACAATTTATATAAACAGATGGAAAGAATAAAATATTAAATGAATGTAACACTTGTAGCAAGCGAGCTACAAAGTAGATGGGCTGATCTTAAACCCAGTAAAATAATGGACTGCAGTTACACATGTTAAAACAATGAGCTAAGATATAAGAAAATCAATAAGTTGAAGTACACAAAAATAATAATAATAATAATAATAATAATAATAAATCCCATGGACTGAATCCATGTTAGTAGCTTGGGAAAACACAACGATGATCTGAAAAGACATCTAAGGGTTCTCACATGGAATCAACCGAAAATTGGATTGGTTCAAATGAATATGGGGCTGAACTGATTAAAGATAATGACAATAAAAATGGGATCGATCAAAGTAATGGAAATTGACCTGATTTAGTAGGGTTAACCCAATCGGCCTCATGCAAAATGGAATGGACATGGGGAATTTCATAAAAGTATGAGATATGAACACATGAACCCACTTCAACAAAAGCAATGATTAGATACTTAATATTTTACCAAAGTAAAATGATTAATGTTATGACGGGAAATTAGGCATGATAAGTCATGGATGTGAAAATAAAAAGATGCAGCAGATCATGCATGTGATCAGATCTGGTATTCTTAAAAGTTAAACTCATCAATCATGTAACCCATTTAAATTCATTAAGCATATGAACGGACTTGAAATCATAAGAAACTACATTCATTAAACACATAACCAGATGTGAGCAAGAAGTCAAATGTTGACGTACCTGTAGCATAGGTGCTGTGATGGAAGAATCACCTAAAGATAATAGAGATCTGCGATTGTTAACGGGGATTCTTTCGATCAATTTCAACATCCAATCCGAATCGTTGCCCTCCAACACAAGGATCCAAAGCTTGCTATTGAGAAATAGGCTTCTCTTCTTGATGTTCTTTGATAGATGTTTTTAAACTCTTATCCTTTACTGGCAAACTTCCATTTGTCTAGATCGACCTTTCTAAGTCCAGATTGATGGAACCAAAACACAATGCCAATTTAAGGTAGGCCGGAAAGACCATCTGATAACTTCTCTACCTCCTCAAGAACTGATTCCTCCTCTTTAAATAACACTAAATCCAATTGAAACCCGTTGAAATAAAATTTTCCAGCAAATGGCACCATGTAAAATATTTCAGAATGATCATCTTCAGTATCTGAGTCAGCAGAAACCTTGAAGAACTAACCATTAAAATTGCTGCACATGATTCGAATCAAGCACTTGCCGCCACTGGAATATTACCAATGAAAATGATCAGATTAGCAGGATAAAAGTGTCACCGTCAACGATCACAAGAGTACCGCCAAATTAAAGTGCCGCTGCAGCTGTCACTACCGGACAATAGAATGGAATCACCGCCCAAATAAAGATTAGAGAAGATAAAGAAGATTTCTCTTCGATCCCTCTGCTCTCCTCTGCTACCCCCCATCTCTCATCTTCTCCTTTCTTCTTCTCGGATTCTTCCTCTCTGCAGCCGACCGAACACCCTCCTGGCTTTTACTCCTCCATTTCTTCTTCTACTACCTTTCTTCCCAGCCTCCGACAGTAGCAGCCCTCTTTCTCTCTCAAATTTCTCCCTCATTGCCTCACTCCCCTTCTCATCTCTCGATTCTTCCCTCATTTTTCGGCCCCTCTTCTTCTTTCTTCACTCCTTTTATCTCTCCTTAGGCAGGATGGTTGGGCGATGAGGTGTCGACCATCTAGATAGAGCGGTAGGTGTTGGGCTCAACAAGAGGTGGCAGTAGCTAAGTAGGTAAGCTGGAGAGGTAGTCGGCGGTTTTCTGGGAAGGATTTTCGGGATGATGGTCTGCGGTGGGGACTGGTTGTGATGTGTTGTCAAATGGCTAGGTGGTTGGTGGAGGGATTTTAGAGATGAGGTGTTGATGGGGGAGATAATATAGGTGAGGTGGTAGCCTCCCCCTTTTCTCTCCAATAATTTCTCTCTCTTCGTCTCTCTTTCTCTCTCACCGTGGATTTAAATCCTCTCCTCTCCCAGTAGTTGGGGAGAAGGGGCGGCGACCTATCTTAGATGAGCGATACCTGAATCACACAGCAATCAACGGTCAAGATGGTGTTGTAGCATAAGTAACTATTTAAAAGTCCAAAACACCTTATCAGATGCTCTTTTTTAAAACCAGACTTGCCCACCCATGAGTTGAAACAAAACAGAGAGGAAAATATACCGGCGCAAATCGAAGCCTTCTGTTCTTTCATTCTCCTCTTCACCTTCATCTTCATCTTCATTTGCATGCTGGGATCCCTGCCTACTACCATATCACATGGAATTTTAGGAAAACCAGACTTGCCCACCCGTGAGTTGAAAAGAAACAGAGGAGAGGAAAAAAATACCAGTGAAAATCAAAGCTCTCTATTCCTTCATTCTCATCTTCATCTTCATCTTCAACTCTCTACTGCTGAAGAGATTCCCTTTTTTGTTTTTCTTTTTTTTTTGTTTCTAAAAGAAACAAGAATTTCAGCATTCACCCTACTCAAAATTAACTAGGAATTTAATCCCAAATAGAAAGTAATTTCTATGATCCAACCCGAAATGAAGGATAATCTGAACCTTGGAGAGATAACATAGGGCCATAGACGATCCAGATAACCTTTAGATAAAGGCTAGAGACTAGGATCGGTGAAGCTTTAAAGTTGAACTTCGACACCCAAAACGCATGCAAAATAAAAGGGAACAGAGCACAAAAGCATCAAATTCTACTTCAATCAAACATAAACTGAAATGGGTAGAGTTCCAGCACAGATCATGAGAGCATTGACCCAAAATGGGTGATAGAATCATCAGGGAATCAAATGTTGAAAACACCCCAATCACCAACTGGTGCTTTTGCAGAAACAGTAAAAGATGACAGATCCTACACTGTGGAAGGGGAAAGGCTAGGTTTGGAACTTGTAGAGAGAGAAAACTTTGCATACCAATTACCTGTCCCAATTAATAGGTGAAGTGTATGATTCTAAGACTAACTACTGCCACCCAACTGCTGCTCTTTGTTGGTAAAATAACCCAAAACCTAATTTCATTTCCATGATTTCATCCCCAACCTTTACTCCTTGTTTGATTTTTGATTAGTTTTTGAGAAGATCATGATCATTTATTTATTGAAATCCTTTATATATACGAGAGAGAGAGAGAGAGAGAGAGAGAGAGAGAGAGAGAGAGACGAGAGGTTCTTCTCTTGATCCCAATAGGCAAATGATGATGAAGATGAAGGTAAAGAGGAGAATGAAAGAACAAAAAGCATTGATTTGCGTGGAAATATTTTCCTCAGTTTCGTTTCAACTCATGGGCAGGCAACTCAGGTTTTCAAAAAGAGCATCTGATAAGGTGTTTTGGACTTCTAAATAGTCACTTCTGCTACAACACCATCTTGACCGTTGGTTGTTGTGTGATCCAGGTGTCTCTCATCTAAGATAGGTCGTCGCCCCTCCTCCCCAACTAATGGGAGGAGAGGATTTGGATCCCTCTCATCATATATCTTTCTCTCTTCTTTTATTATATATATATATATATATAAAGCAAATACATAAAGTGCATGCACACGGGTCAAACCGGTTCAATCTGGATTAGTCTAGGTAGGGTTAGGCAAAAATGGAGTGCTAACAGATACCCCTCTTCAGGCAAAATTGTATCAATCGAGGCTGAAGACAAGAAGACCCCCAGTTTTGCCACAACAATTATTGAATAGCTAAGTAAAACAAACACGACTCTCTTGAGCAGCGGCCACGCTGACCTTAGAACTCTTAAAACGGGCCCAAAAATCAAGGATGAGCTTTCACACATTCCGCAGAACCACTTGGAGAGATTATTCTGTAACAATGGAATCATCCTCAAAGGTGAAACTGATACCCTGCACACACAAGCCCCAAAGTCAGAATCGAAGATGAGCTTTCGCACATTTCACGGAATCGCTCGGGGAGATTATCCCGCAACAACAGAAGCAACCTCAAAAGCGAAACTGACACCCCCCACATGTTAGCCTCAAAGTTAGAATCAAAGATGAGCTTTCATGCATTTCACGGAATCGCTCGAGGAGATTATTCCACAACAATGGAACCAACCTCAAAAGCAAAACTAACACCCCACACATGCGAACCCTAAAGTCAAAATCGAAGGCGAGCTTTCCCTCATTTCACGGAACCACTCGAAAAGATTATCTAGTAACAACAGAATCAACCTCAAAAGCAAAATTGACACCCCACACACGCGAGCCCTAAAGTCAGAATCGAAGGTGAGTTTTCATGAATTTCACGGAACCACTCGGGGAGATTATTCCACAAGAATGGAATCAACCTCAAAGGTAAAACTGACACCCCACACACGCCAACCTTAAAGTCAGAATCGAAGGCTAGCTTTTACGCATTTCGTGGAAATGCTCGGGGAGATTATTTCGCAACAATGGAACCATCCTCAAAAGAGAAACTGACACCCGCATATGCGAGCCCCAAAGTCAGAATCGAAGGTGAGCTTTCACACATTTCTCGAAACCACTCGGAAAGATTATCCCGCAATAATGGAATCAACCTCAAAAGTGAAACTGACGACACGCGAGCCCTAAAGTCAGAATCAAAGGCAAGCTTTCACGCAATTCACAAAACCGCTCAGGGAGATTATTCCACAACAATGGAACCAACCTCAAAAGCGAAACTGACACCCCTGACACGAGAGCCCCAAAGTCAGAATTGAAGGTGAGCTTTCATGCATTTCGGGGAACCGCTCGAGGGGAAAAATGGCTCTCTTGAGTAGCAACCAAATCAGCTTGATGGCCCTCGAGACAGGTCGAAATCGAGATGAGACTTTCTTAAGTAGCAGCCAGTCGGCAAAACAACCTATCAAGCAAACAGAAAGAAATATGGATCAAACGCATGATCCAAAGGTGTAGGTTGTTCAGAAATTTCACAAGAAGCCCATAAGATTTAAGCAACACATGAATTTGGCCCCAAACTAGGTGCCTAAGCAACAAGATCTAGACTTTCCTAAAATAGGATATGAATTTTTTGACTGCGCAGGACTTGAGGAATGACCAAATCAATCTTCCAAATATGAATGATAATTATTTAACAATCCAACAGCATCAGGTACAAAACCACAAATAGAGTTCCCCCTTAACAGAATCAAGGAAGAACAGAAGCATACAAAGAATGATTGAATGAAGATGTTCTTTTAATCAGAATCATCAATGACTCCAAGATTTACCATTAAGAGCCCAAGCAAATCTAACAAATACATGCAGGGCGACACATAGATTTGAAGCAACATGATTTGAGTTTGACTCCACTTAACAAGACACACCCTTACCCCAAAGTCTGTATATCATGACAGACCATGCTTTGGTTCAGATGGGAATGACATGATTGAATCTAACTCCCTCGAAAAGAATGCATCCATACCCCAGTGTCTGTATAACACGACAGAACACTCTTTGGCACATATGAAAACAAATAGGAGGACATAGAGATTATGCCCAAGAATTGAAAGCACATACGACCAGATTGCATATGGAAATGAACCAAATCAGACATCAACACAAAAGATCTCATCTCCTATAAGAGAGCGACAGAACAATTAGAGATTAATCTCTAACAATGGATACCCCACTCTGGATCCCATGAGACGAGGAGGATGACTTACTCAAATCAATATAGATGGTAAAATTGAATATGATGAACCTGGCCATACAGGACACGAGATCCCAATGAAGTTTCTTGAAACACAAGCAAGCAATGAATGATTTGGAAATTGTATTTGTCAAAGAATGCTACCTTCAAATCCTAGAAAACAAGGAGGAAAGATTCGATTAACTTTTCAACTTCTCCTGATATGACTCACTCTAGGATGAAAGAAAATTTTTTCTATCTCATGGAGGATAGATTCAACATGCTTTGCTTCTTTACCAAAATTACATAGGTCACATTTTGGACAAACAAACAACCAAGTCCTTTCCCTTATAAAGGGCCAAAATGAGCAACCCATCCATTTTTTTTTTTTTTTTTTGTAGCTAAACCCAATTAAAAGTTAAAAAGAGTGTCCCAATGTGATGAACTATCACCAACAGATCTAGGCATACTTGAAATGCCTCCCATATTCATGATATCAAGCCAAATGATAATTTTACCCCAGAGTTTATGTCTACAACAACACACAATGATAAATAGGCGACTCCTTGAGTCATTGCTAAAAGCAACCTATAGGAGACACCCCAGATCAAAATTAAGCATGGCACCAAATAACGCTTTCCCCTTTCAAAAACGCTTAGACAGTACATATGTGTCTCGGCAAGCTATGTGCCAATGTTGAAGTAGATACAACCACAACTGAACCCAAAACTTTTAAATTTATAGATAATACGATGCTAAAGGTCCAATGGGATGAATAAGAAACTACCCGCATGGGTCCACCATTGGGGAGAGTTTTTGGTTATTTACGTAGAATAGTCAATCCCACGAAGGAGATACCATCTTATTGGCTAGGAAAGAATGGACTATTGAAATTCTTGGACGCCGTTGAAACCATGAACGATCAATAGAAATCCTAGTCAGATTTATTTGAATAAAATTATACGCAAATGGAATGACGTGCTCACAAGAGACGACGTCATAAAACTTATTTGATGATCGAATAAAGGACTTGTAATAAAGGCTCAGGGAAGACCGTCGGATTGATGGAAGAGAGGAAAAGTCTTTTGCCAATGAGAAATCATCCTTTGATGATGACAAAGTGATGAGACCACCCCCTGTAAAGGTGAGATGTAGTAGCCAAAACTAAAATTTAGCCCAACACACGTCGTGTAACACTGCAAACAACCAATACTCGCCATGAAGTTCCAGAGGAAACTACCACACATTGATGCACAATAACAAATCTAGATCACCACTAGGCTCTGTTAGAAATGAACTTGTTGAAGCATAATACTAAACCGGTTCACCATCGGGGCTTGATAAAAAACAGACATTCTAAGAAGCACAACAACAACTGACCTGCTGTCCAACTTCAATGAAAAAGTGTTCTCCAACATCCTCTTTGTATGGCTCTTTTCTTTTTTGAGCATTTTTTTTTAAATGGATGTGGAGGCAATACATGATCATTCTTTGCTCAATCAAGCTGTAACATTGTACCTCAAATATATGGCCCCTGCTCTTGAAAGCCATTGGTCCATGAGGATCTTTGGAGACTATACCTTCAACTTAAGAAGAGGTAACAATTCCATACTTCAGACCGAAAAGGATGGTGCTACTCCAGTCAAAATTCATCTTTTGTAAACTGACACAGTAAAGCCGCTCATTTAACCCCAATGGCATCTTCTTTGACTATATCCTTTTTTTTTTAGGATAACTCATTTTGCTCACTGTAATGATCGCTACGATCCATGATGCAAAGGAGGCATGTGTTTGATAATAAGAACATGAACACAACAGTTGTTCTCCTTTTTTTTTTTTTTTTTTTTCATTTTTTTTCAATGATGATATCTTTGACCTAGATTTAATCCATAGGGCATCTCATCTCATTTGTAAAACCAATCAAAACCACTAGAATAAGTTCGTGATTGCTTGATGCGCTTTGACAACATCTCATGGAGCTCTTTTAGTTTATCAAGGTAGCTTTCTGAATCTTTGAAACTTACCAAACTATCTCTCCAAGACTGCTTTTGTGTTTCTGGATCTATCATTTGTAGTTTTTCACAAATGAGTTGGACTTTCTTTTCTCAAGAGGCCCGGTGGCATATAAGTTCAGGCAATGGCTCATCATCCAAGTCATCAGTAGAGTCAGAATTGACTGCAAACATGGAAGTGGAAAGAATGCCAAGTTTGGGAAAAAAAATGTTATAAAAGATACAAAGCTCAATAGTTAAAGTCCCAAGTGGGATGATTCATTTTTATTTAACGGAATAAATTGGACTGGACTGTCTACAGACATATCGACCTCGGGCCCAGACATGGATGACTTATCAGATACAACCAATAGCAAGCCGAGACAAAGAACTAATCTAAACAAACCCCCATCGGGTGCAACTCCATCGACGCAAATAATGATCGACATGAGACTAAATCTCCACCTTGGCTACCACTAGTAGGACTCATTACGCCTACCTACCAATATGTGCCTGATGCATACCAAACTCATCTATACCCCAATTTGGATCCATTAAAATTCATCATTGGCCTATCCCGATCCCCATCTCTCTTTATACCCCAGCCCGGGTTCATTAAAACTCATCAATTAGGTTACCCCACTATTGGGACAACCAATAACCACAAGGGATCCTCCATCATCACAGATAATTCTGGGAGGGAAATGCGACTCTTGAGAGTCTGAGATTATCTTTGAGTCAAGGTTCTTTGATTAACTTGGATGGATGGCACGACTGTACCCAAGAGTCCGAAATTAACTCCGCCAGACTGTACTTAGCAGTCCAAAATTAACTTTGCCAATCAAGGAGGCACAATTACCAAAGATGCGTAGCATGTTGTTGTAACTCATGATTTTTTGATGATCTAAAACCTAGGATAGGACTTTGATGGAATCTGCAATGACCACTCTAAGAAGTCTCCTAAGTTAGGATTCTTGACCAATGAAAAGAGGACATCTCCTATCTGGGTTTCATCACATGATGAGAAATGGTAGAGATTGACTGACTCATGATAATGCCAGACTTTTGGAGATTCCATCAAAGGGAGTAATTCATTCCAAAAGACATATATGATTTGAAGATTTCTGCTAAACAGGAAAATGAAAACCTCTCACTGTTAATTACAGGAAATACAGACTCCACCAATTAGGGACAAGGAATGACAAAAAATACAAGCTTTACTAGAGAGACAAAGAATGACAACAATTGGTCCCTGACTAGTAGAGACAAAGAATGATGAACATACAAAAAACCCTAACTAGTAGAAACAGGCATGACGAAGATAGGTCTCCTGCTAGGGGAGACAAAGAATGACAAACATACGAAAACCCTAACTAGTAGAGAAAGCCATGACGAAGATAGGTTTCCAGCTAGGGGAGACAAACAGATACAAAATACTCTAAACATTATGCTCTCTGCATGCAGCAGACCTATAATGACAAGAATGTTTAACATCTCCATGATGGATTAGTACATGAATTGGAGATGATGAAACAAACCTAGGAATAACACAGCCTAGGGGTAAATACCCACCAACTCTCTCAATCACTCTTTCAGGGGTGGGCAGTTTTTGCTGCCCAGACATGGATGCTTTAGTGAACAGGTTTATCAGGACAATGACAACATGCTCTAACCTAGGAATCATATCCTCAACAGAACTGAACACTTGCTATTGCTTTTTTCCATGATTTTCATTGATCCTTTAAGAGCCAAGATCAACGGCTAGGTAGATTATAAGAGAAGAGCCCTAAGTAGTTTCCTAGAGACAAGGTCTCTTACCCAGATGGTGGATAATGAGGGAGACACTCAGGAGATTCTAGAAAAATTAAAACTAAAAAACCAGATAAAAAATCTATTAAACAAGACAGGGTCAAGATTAGGAAGATATACAGATACACAATCACGCTGACTTAACCAAACAATGGGTTAGATCCTGTGCAAGAACTCAATTGATTTGATCCCTGTCAATCCCAGTTATTCAAAAATAGTTCTTTTGCTTTCAACAAGAGATGTGACTATACCGCTAGCCAAAACTCCAGCCAAATAAGCGCATTGTAATCAGTAGGTTTGGGAGAGATTTACCTATTTGAAAGGATGTACAGAAGATATCAAAGAATTTCGATTCAATCTTGAACAAATAAGTGATTGCTTTACCAGTGATCACCCATGTCGGGCGATGTGAAACTGGATACCCCGACGTGGGTACCATGGGTAAAGACAACACTTAGGTATTTGAGGGTGAATCTAGCATACCAATGTCAGTAGTATGTGATAATGGGACATGACAAGGCTACCTTGACAAGGATAAGAATGCCTATCACCTTATGCACGATGAGTCAAAGACACCTACATCCCTTTATATACCCACAGTCGGGGGTATAGGCCAAGGTTGTGGCTTCGCCTGGAGGGTCACCCAATATGCACTGGGGCCCATTTCAGCTAACCATAAGATTTGTAATAATAGTAACCAATATCTCGAGAACCATGGTATCACTATACCGTAAAAATAGTCATTAAAGTATATACAGTACACCTAATCAGACAAGGCTATAGGAGACACCCCAGATCAAAATTAAGCATGGCACCAAATAACGCTTTCCCCTTTCAAAGATGCTTAGACAGTACATATGTGTCTCGGCAAGCTATGTGCCAATGTTGAAGTAGATACAACCACAACTGAGTCCAAAACTTTTAAATTTATAGATAATACGATGCTAAAGGTCCAATGGGATGAATAAGAAACTACCCACATGGGTCCACCATTGGGGAGAGTTTTTGGTTATTTACGTAGAATAGTCAATCCCACAAAGGAGATACCATCTTATTGGCTAGGAAAGAATGGACTATTGAAATTCTTGGACACCGTTGAAACCATGAACGATCGATAGAAATCCTAGTCAGATTTATTTGAATAAAATTATACGCAAATGGAATGACGTGCTCACAAGAGACGACGTCATAAAACTTATTTGATGATCGAATAAAGGACTTGTAATAAAGGCTCATGGAAGACCGTCGGATTGATGGAAGAGAGGAAAAGTCTTTTGCCAATGAGAAATCATCCTTTGATGATGACAAAGTGATGAGACCACCCCCTGTAAAGGCGAGATGTAGTAGCCAAAACCAAAATTTTAGCCCAACACACGTCGTGAAACACTGCAAACAACCAATACTCGCCATGAAGTTCCAGAGGAAACTACCACACATTGATGCACAATAACAAAACTAGCTCACCACTAGGCTCTGTTAGAAATGAACTTGTTGAAGCATAATAACTAAACCGGTTCACCATCGGGGCTTGATAAAAAACAGACATTCTAAGAAGCACAACAACAACTGACCTGCTGTCCAACTTCAATGAAAAAGTGTTCTCCAACATCCTCTTTGTATGGCTCTTTTCTTTTTTGAGCATTTTTTTTTAAATGGATGTGGAGGCAATACATGATCCTTCTTTGCTCAATCAAGCTGTAACATTGTACCTCAAATATATGGCCCCTGCTCTTGAAAGCCATTGGTCCATGAGGAACTTTGGAGACTATATCTTCAACTTAAGAAGAGGTAACAATTTCATACTGCAGACCGAAAAGGATGGTGCTACTCCAGTCAAAATTCATCTTTTGTAAACTGACACAGTAAAACCGCTCATTTAACCCCAATGGCATCTTCTTTGACTATATCCTTTTTTTTTTTAGGATAACTCATTTTGCTCACTGTAATGATCGCTACGATCCATGATGCAAAGGAGGCATGTGTTTGATAATAAGAACATGAACACAACACTTGTTCTCCTTTTTTTCTTTTTTTTTTCTTTTCATTTTTTTTTCCAATGATGATATCTTTGACCTAGATTTAGTCCATAGGGCATCTCATCTCATTTGTAAAACCAATCAAAACCACTAGAATAAGTTTGTGATTGCTTGATGCGCTTTGACAACATCTCATGGAGCTCTTTTAGTTTATCAAGGTAGCTTTCTGAATCTTTGAAACTTACCAAACTATCTCTCCAAGACTGCTTTTGTGTTTCTGAATCTATCATTTGTAGTTTTTCACAAATGAGTTGGACTTTCTTTTCTCAAGAGGCCCGGTGGCATATAAGTTCAAGCAATGGCTCATCATCCAAGTCATCAGTAGAGTCAGAATTGACTGCAAACATGGAAGTGGAAAGAATGCCAAGTTTGGGAAAAAAATGTTATGAAAGATACAAAGCTCAATAGTTAAAGTCCCAAGTGGGATGATTCATTTTTATTTAACGGAATAAATTGGACTGGACTGTCTACAGACATATCGACCTCGGGCCCAGACATGGACGACTTATCAAATACAGCCAATAGCAAGCCGAGACAAAGAACTAATCTAAACAAACCCCCCATCGGGTGCAACTCCATCGGCGTAAATAATGATCGACATGGGACTAAATCTCCACCTTGGCTACCACTAATAGGACTCATTACGGCTACCTACCAATATGTGCCTGATGCATACCAAACTCATCTATACCCCAATTTGGATCCATTAAAATTCATCATTGGCCTATCCCGATCCCCATCTCTCTTTATACCCCAGTCCGGGTTCATTAAAACTCATCAATTAGGTTACCCCACTATCGGGACAACCAATAACCACAAGGGATCCTCCATCATCACAGATAATTATGGGAGGGAAATGCGACTCTTGAGAGTCTGAGATTATCTTTGAGTCAAGGTTCTTTGATTAACTTGGATGGATGGCACGACTGTACTCAAGAGTCCGAAATTAACTCCGCCAGACTGTACTTAGCAGTCCAAAATTAACTTTGCCAATCAAGGAGGCACAATTACCAAAGATGCCTAGCATGTTGTTGTAACTCATGATTTTTTGATGATCTAAAACCTAGGATAGGACTTTGATGGAATCTGCAATGACCACTCTAAGAAGTCTCCTAAGTTAGGATTCTTGACCAATGAAAAGAGGACATCTCCTATCTGGGTTTCATCACATGATGAGAAATGGTAGACATTGACTGACTCATGATAATGCTAGACTTTTGGAGATTCCATCAAATGGAGTAATTCATTCCAAAAGACATATATGATTTGAAGATTTCTGCTAAACAGGAAAATGAAAACCTCTCACTGTTAATTACAGGAAATATAGACTCCACCAATTAGGGACAAGGAATGACAAAAAATACAAGCTTTACTAGAGAGACAAAGAATGACAACAATTGGTCCCTGACTAGTAGAGACAAAGAATGATGAACATACAAAAAACCCTAACTAGTAGAAACAGGCATGACGAAGATAGGTCTCCTGCTAAGGGAGACAAAGAATGACAAACATACGAAAACCCTAACTAGTAGAGAATGTTCGCTACTTCTACACCTAACTATAACGTAAAGCCCCAAAATGTCAGTTTATGCATAAAGAGAAAGGGATAAGGATTTTTAATCTTGAGTTTAGCATGAATCCCCAGTGGAGTCGCCACTATGAGGACCAGGCAAATAGTTTAAAATTTTGTCATCCTCATTTTTTTATTTGAATTTGCATGTAGTTAAAGTTGTCTACTCTCATTACACTTGAACTGGGATATGAAAAGTTTTCACCTTCAGATCCCATCCACTCATGCCAGTGGAGGGTAAGAAGACTAGAGTCACCACGTAGAAGAGTTTTAGGACCTGAAATGATGTCTCTCAATGGAGGGATACTAATGACTCACATAAATGGAATAGCTATCTCGTCTCACCAAAGGCGGGTAAGTGTCAAATTATGAGTTGGGAAGGTGTTAGGCGCCCAACTCATCCGGTTGAACTGGTCTCCCTAAATCCTATCCTTTTCCTATACTTTATGATCACTTGGGGCTATCTAAATACATTACAAGATAAAAGAGGGAATCCTAAGTTGATACAGTCACGAACCTACAAAATGAATCTAGATTGGTATAAATGTTCTTCTTCTGGGAATGAATAGTCCATATCTCTCCCTTTAACCAGAACCCTCTTAAAAATACGTCAATCGAGTCATCCAAATTGAACTTCTCATCATTCTCCACCTCCAGAGGAGATAGGGGCCTTATTCTGAATGCATCCACATGCATTATCCACTTATCTTCATCAGTCGAAGCGTCAACCTCAATATGGTTTTTGCACAACTGCATGATGGTCACTGAGCACCACCCACAAGTCTTGAAGCTATAAACCTCGACCTCCAAGCCAAAATTAAGTTCCTTCTCTATATTTGTTTCTTTTAAAATTTGAAATTACTTCTGATTAGTACATAGAAATAGAATAAGAATATCAAGAAGAAAAAGATTATTGTACCCCTCCAAAAAAAATAATAATAATAATAATAACAAGCCTCGACAAAATCATGTCAATGGCCCTTTTTTTTTTTTTTTCTACTTCTCGATCATGCAAGCAATGAAGTTCCTCCGGAGTTGCATAAAAGTATTCATTTCCTAGATTTTTCGAAGTAAGGATTTTACTCTAGGCTACTCTATGAATTATTTGGGAGTAGAAACATATCTCATAACGCAGTTTTAGAATGGATTTCAGAACCTCATTGGAACAGAAACATGTTTGATAATATTTTCATCTTCCCCCTTTCTCTTTGAATAATATCAATAGAAATAGTTAATTCACCTTTTGACATAAACTATAAACGAAAACAAGAAATGCTAATTAAAGAATGAATTACTTCACTTCAGAGTGGTAAGTAAGAAGGTCGGGAGCCATAAGACACATTTCCCAAAGATGCAAAAACATAGTTTTGTTTTTCCTTTGATACATTAGCAAAACTTCTAATAGAGGCAGATGAGTGTTATTTTCCTTGAATCTCCTTTAAGGCATTAATTTGCTTGAATTTCTTCCTTGTTGGAACTCTTTTAAGATCCCTTTGAATTTCATTGCTATACCAGCAAACCCTACAATGTGATCTCTAATATTACCTTTTCCATCATAAACAATGGTAGATAATTTTGCCATTAAGGTACCCATTTGTGCTTTTCTAGTTTCCTCGTATCTTGCTTTGATGTCATTCAGTAAACTTTTGGCGGCTTCCTTTCCCTCAATCCCATCTAATATAGATTCAGGGACATAACACCTAATCATGCGTAAACATTTCTTGTTGGCATTTTTCCATCTTTCCATGTGTTGTTTTTCTTCTGGGGTATTAGAATATGTGAGATCAACAAGTTTGTCCTCAATGATACCCATATCTAGGTCTATCATACCTAAAGAAATCTCTATTTCCTTAATCCATTGTTTATAATTGGTTCCAGTGAGAACAAGAACACTAACTAGACTACTTACATTAATAGACATCCTGAGATTAAAATGAGAATGCATAATTATTGTGCAGTGTAGTAAACAAAACAATGACCCACACTCACAAACCAACTGTGTTAAACGTAATACATACAAGCAAGCAACCCCTTTTAGCGGGAGTCAACCAAAATACAAATTCATCCTTTGGGACAATTATGCACTTGGTATCCCTGTGTTTGTGCAGTAATAGATAATTAACAGCAACTCATACATATAATTTTTCTGCACTAACAATGTCGAAATACACATGCAAGTAAATTTCTTTTCCCAGAGTAACCGACTACACATTCTCCTTTGGGATAAACATGCAGTGGTCTCCTCAGTATCCGTACAGTGATCGCAAAGGAATAGTGACTCAAATATCCCACCACCTTTGGGTTAATGAGACCCTTAAAGTCAAAATCCTTCTACTTAGGTGCAGGTACATACCTTTAAAAGCTTGATAGTACCACCTTTGGGTTAACATTTTCGGTCTAGCTATTCTTATAGATGTGTGAAAATCTTGATGTATTTATAAATGCTCTCCTTGAATTTGATAGCATCCTGAAGAGACAAGGTTTACCACTTTGATGGGTTCCACCAGATCCCAACATGATACTCAGAAACTCTCACAACAATTGTGCTTGGTAATGTCACATTTGGGTGAATACTCCCATAATTTGAAGCATTAATAAATACACAGTCTTGAATTTGAAGACATAATAATGAAATAAGATGTGCCAATTTGGTGGGTACACTAAATTCCACCACGATATCATCAAACTCTCTTTGCAGCAAAAGTGGGATTTTAAACAACATGAATGTCACAATTGTATTCCAAATACAATGCTAAACACTCATAGAAACATGCACAATAGCTCATCAAGATACATGATACAAATAATTAGAAAATTCTATAAAATGACATCGAACCTAGTCCCATAGGACACTTTCTATCCAAAAACATTTTTTCTTGGTCCCAAAACTAATCAAATTACATACCAAACTGAAGATCTCGATGAGACAAATTCAACGCTAAAAACCGCACCTCAATCAGAGATCAGATGCTCTTTTACATGCCCCAAGAAGATTATGTCTTTATTTTTCTCTGGAACCGGGTTCAACCGGTTCGATCTGGGTCGGCTTGGGCAAACTTGGCTCGGTTCAAACCAACCAAATATTTATATAAATTTTTTTTTAAAGATTCCTTCAAACCGAACCACCAGCTTGACAGGGATGAACCAGCGGTTTGGTTCATCGAACCAACCGTCGCTTTACAAGAGGACCAACCCAGTTCAAGTTTCCTGGTATCTAGGTCAAAATGTTGGTTCTTTGGGTGTCATTCTCTGGGTTACCAGGTATATTAAATGGGTAATTTCAAGGTCGATTGGGTCCGCAATGTAACGAGTGGATCACCCTTGAGTTGACTCGGTCCGAGTCAAACCGGCCTAGGACAACCCACTAGGGTTTTCGAGTTGACCAGTCGATGACCAGGTCAACGCCGCCGTAGTTTTTTTTTTTTTTTTTTAATTCACCGGCCCGTGGATCTCACATGCTTTTCCTCCAACGCATGAGGGCACTTCGAGCGGACTCTGGCGACCTACCTTATGTCGGCGGCTTCGTCTCTTCAAGACCTACGCGCTGGTATAATTTGTTTTCCCTTTTACTGGTTCGAAAAAATTTTCAAAGGCTTGAACCCTAGATAGGTTCATACAAAGAATTGGAAAAGAAAATTTTTCCATTGCCCATCTAATCATATCTACGGTCTCTACAATCATTAACCATTGATCCTAGGTCTGTATAGAGGTTCTGATACCAATTGTTAGATTTTTACAGTTCATAAGGTTTCACCCCAAACCCTAATATCCATACCGAGATCTAGAATACAATAATAATCAATGTAACCAATAATTGTAAAGACATACTTGAGAGTAGAAGATTGGTTTCCGCCGTTATTCTTGAAGATGGGTGTTGGAGCTTTGATCATGATCTTCCACAGCCTATAGAAGTTTCACATGGTTCTCACTACTCGTGGGTACAGAGAAAAGAAAACAACTATAGCTATAAGGACTCATGACCTAATATATATAATACTATCACAAACCCTAATCAGTTCTACACTGTAAAAGTGATTGTCTATCTCTTTATCTTGTGACGAACCAAACCTAACTAATCTAACCTAATGATACAGACTCCCATTGATCAATGGACCCAGTAATTAATTAAGCTCACATACATACAACAAGGAGATGATAAAAGAAGAAGAGGCACTCCCATGAAAATTGGCGGAAAACTCAGAGTCTCAATCAGACTGAAACGAAAAAGAAGGAAAGTCTGTTTACTAAACGCCTTATGATAGACTTTGAAAATGTCTACCCCGCAAATTATGAATTATCCATCTACGAGAAAGTGTTCACACGAATTACTTTGTTTTGTCATGATGGCTACAACCAGAGTCGCTGGAACAACTAAAGAACTTAACGAGCAGGAGATGTTAGAACATCACGTCCAATATAGCACAAAGGAATTCTCATAAGTTATAATTTACAATATCCACTAGAGAAATCAACTAAAAGAATTTGCATAACCACTAGAAACAAAAATGAAGAAATACAAAGGCGTCTTCTAGAGTATAATAGAATGTAAACAAAAGTATATTAAAGCCCAAAAGGCATGGAGGGGAGGGGGAAAAAAAACTACCAGATTGCATGGTTATTGATTCTTAAAAGCCACAGCGTGACAAATTGCAGGGGAGTACTCGAATTGCCTGGGAAAGCACGAGGAAGCTCCAAAGGACAGAAGAAAAAATCACCAAAAATAGCACAGAGAGCGACCGGTAGGAAGTGAAGATGCGAGGAATCAAGAAGCACCATCAGAAAAGGCAACTTAAGATTTAGGCAAACAAGAATGAGCTTTGAGTATGAACCTCGGAGTCTAGCGTTGGTTCTCGCCATTTTCTATGTATTGAATCTTTATGATGATAAAACAAAATGGATAATTAATATCTTTAAACATGATTTTGTAATATGTCGAGGATGAGTAATGAACGGATTTCTCAATTTGTAATTTAATAAAACATAAATTCCAGCGAACGGTCGGCTGTCAAATCCCATGTTACTACATTAATATGTTCATAAAAAAATAAAAATAAAAATAGTGTGATCGTGAAGAACAGATCGATGAAGTAACCAAGAAAGACATCAATAATATGATTCCATATTGATTAATATAAGAGAAAACAGGAAAAATTATTCGATGATTATGGATATATTACATTCTTACTAGAAATTATCAATTCATATGAATCAGAATTAATATAAACTAAAGAAGAAATACCATTCAATCACTGATATGATAACAGTTTCTTACCACTTCTGTTGGTTCGATCGTCGCTTATATCCTTTCGTCTATCAGTCTACGAAATTCGACGCGGAATGACCATTTCTTGTGCAGCAAATCCAACTTTTCGATGTCCAAGAAGACGACAGTGATGAGGATTCAGATTACTAGAATCGTAGTATCACAGCCTACACAATAAGCCCAGTATCACCGTATCTTCTGAGTAATCTGAATCGTCATCATTATCGTGGTCTTGACATTAACGTTTGCTCACGATCCAGTTTGAAGTTTGACGATCCAAAGAAGATATCAATTCTCCATTTATATATAGATTTTGGACAACCATCAAAGAAAAAAAAAAAGATGTTTCTGTAACTTTCCTTTACGTGCAGAAGTCAGCTCTAACTTCTTTTTTTTGTCTTTCTTTCAAAACCATATATATAGATGGTTTTGAACCACTATAATATAATGAGTCAATCGCCAACCAATTGGAAAAAGAGAGAATATTGATATGTAATTAAAAGAAGTTGTCTTACCAAAAAATAAAATAAAAGAATCTACACAAATATTCCAAGAACAAGAACTAGATTCTTGTTGTATAAAAAGAACTAGATTCTTGTTATGATTTCTTATTGTATCCGTTTCATGAATTTTTATGGGTGTCCTGAATTTTTTGAAACGTTGGGATTGATCATGACAACGCTTTGAAGATTGACTCCTTTCAAGAAGTTTGATAACAACCCGAATGTTAATTTCTTTGAGGTCTGTGAATGTAGCGGAGGGCTTGAGCCCATCCTTTGGCGTGCAGGGCGAAACCTCATGGTACGTTGAATCTGACCTGATGGATCAATTGGATTATGGAGGAGCTCATATATATTGTTCTTTCCATACCATATAACCCTAACCACAAAAACGAAGAGAGAAAAAGGATTTTCGAGCTTGGTTTCAGGGGACAGTTTGTCCTAGAGAATTTTCCATTGTAACACTTTATTTATATAATAAAGGGAAATTACTCAGACACCCCCTTGACAATTAGTTTACTACATCGAACTACCAACTCTCAATAAAGGTTACATAAACTACCCTTGAAACAATGTTTTTTGACAATATAGTCCACACTGGGCGTTAAAAACTAACGGGAGAAATTTGAATTTTTTTAAGAAAATAGTTCCCTTATTCAATCTATACCAACTTCATCCTCACGATCTTGTCCAAAGTCACCATGGACTCACTCCTAGTTTAGGGTTTACAATCAGATTCCATTTATTACCTATACAGTATCACTAACCTGCATTTTCTCCCATGTGGCTTCCTCTGCTATCTGAAATTGAATCCAGATTATTAACAACTATCATGATACACAACCAACATCATACCTGAGTGAAATCGTCGAAACTCAGGGATTTCATTCGAAATCAGAGCTTCCACAATGTATGTGAGGGACTTTCTTATGTTTAATTCTATTCTTTATTGTGGATGCTTCATTAGAGCTGAAAGGGTATTTCCTCTTCTTCTTCTTCTTCTGATTTTAGGGCTTTTGAATAGTTGGAAGGCCTCAATTGGAACTTCAATTCTAGAAGCAATGGGACGTTGATCATGTTTCAAAATTGGTAGGAGTGCCAATGCAAACGGACTTTGAGGAATCGAGAAACAACAAAATACCTCATTGTCTTCCTCCATCTTTGCCACGTCAACGCTCGAGTCATTCTTCGACTGGTTCCAGTAGATAGATATTCTCAAAGTCCTTTGTTTCAAAAGTTACATGGATGACTATTGTCACACCCCAAATTTACGATATGTAAAATTTCGACAAGCGAATGGATCACCGATCATTTTAATCGCAGTCCAACCAGGATACATACTCTGAAGATACCACAACCAACCATTGATCCTCCCACAACACATAAGCAGAGTATTTTAACATAGCAGAAACATACTAGGTAAATTGAGCTCTAGTTGTATTTAAGACAGATATACTTGTGACTTGTTCAATAGTTATTTCTGGTCTCAATCAAATCAAATAAAATATAACTACTTAACCCTATACGATGGGCACTACTTGCTAAAAGAGTTAAGTACTATAACAACTATCAAATATTAAAGATCCTAAACTGAAGAGGTCTTTCGCGTCAATGCAATCTTTCTTGTTCACATTCCATGGCTTGGTACATTGTCTCCGTAACTCGTCCTCTTAGAGCATTCCAGGTTTGGCTGGAACATCTTCATGATTCCCCTCCATAGTATCTGCACGTCCCATCTTCATAGTACTTGTAGGCATAACTAAAAAGAATGGCGATCATGAGGGTGAGCTCTCCAACTTGAGCTCATGAGAAATAGACAAGCAAGCAGTCATATGAATAGATTATGCACACAAGAAGAGTCAGATTTAATGTATGACAGATATGCTATGGTAAAGCCTAACCACACTTCCTCGAAGCTGACTATAACCTCCATGCACGGGAGTGAATGGCTACTAACCAGCCTAGTCCAATGCTCCTGGTAAAGCCACGCGACATCCCAATCAGAATGGCGATTGGGGAATAATTTTGGCATGTGATGCCTTGAACAAACACTTTCGACCCTTCCCCCTCATCACTCCATCCTACCAGTACCTGATCCCCTACTGGCCAGGGTTACACACATAGGTTCTGTCACTAAGTAGTCCTATATGACATCATATGTACTCTCTCAATACCCTAGAAGGATTCCCAGACCAACCATTCCCCCCCCCCCCAAAGATGCTATCCTCCACTAGGGTATGAGACAATACATGGCAATTAGTTTGCTTAGTAGGTCGGATTTAGTCTGTCCTCGACTCTTTCACCACTGCCTACTAAGCATCTACACATCACAATCACAATAAATCATAGTATAGATGCAATGCATGTAAAAGAGGCAACTACTAGATGGCATGTTATTCATAATATAAGTACAAGCATGCAGCACCAGTCATTAGCATTTTTCAAACACACCAAAAGTTGATCAGGGTACTATTCCTCACCTGATATCACGTAGTTATGGGTATCCACGCTAGAATAGTCGGCATTTACGAGGTGTTCTAAACCTATACAAAGTATGGAGTTATTAGTTTGGAATTCTACATTGTTTATTCTCAACCTCTGGAAGTCTGGGGCTTGTCGGTAGCTACATAGGTCGTAGCTATCACGACTGACATAGCATCCAACAAAGGTATGAGCATTCTGTCAATGGTCGGTCGCTATGTCAATCGGTGCAGTGTCATCGATTGCTACATCGTCCACTACCAGTGACCTTTTGGAACCAGTAGGTCGTTATACTGGCTCTTACAGACCATCGTTTGTAATAGCGACCGGCTCTTGGTAGAAAGATTAAATTGAGCAGCCTGGCCTGGTTAGTCACTCGAACATCACGTCCAGTGCACCGTCCGACCCTGCTCTCAAGCTTCACTTCCTGAGATTCTAGACCTTACCTAGGACGGGATTTTGGGTTGGTCTCATAACTTGGTGTTAACAGTCTTTCTTAGCGAGAAGTCTTCCCCCCTCCTACTGGATCCATAAATTTTAAATACAAACATAGTAAACGACTTTGTCTAGTTCCTTGTGAATTCCTCCTTCTATACATGGTCTATTTGAGATCTTAGCCAGTGCAATTCCATGCTCATCATACTATTTAATCTTCTCTAAATTTTTGAGCTTTGTTAATGAAGTTTTACGATTTAAGGTACAAAGCATTACCTACAACGAAGGTTGAATGGTGAGAACAAGACTTAATGGCTTGATAGCACTGGCAGGCTATTTCCACTCTTCCTCCTCTTTTTTCTCTCCACTCTTTCTCCTTCCCAGCAATACTCTCTCAGAAAACGTGTCAGAGTTTTTTGCAAGGGATATGTATCCTTATGAGAGGGAGGTCTAGTAGGGTTCATCCTCTAAGTCTCCTTCTTGGAGTGTAACTTTTCCAGGAATGGGAAACGATAGAGAGAGGCCATGTAGCAAGGGAATTGAGAGAATATGGAATTTTCCTCTCCTTAGAGGACCTTAAGGTTGTTATACTTGAGATGGGACTTTAATAGTTCATGCTAGGGTCGAGGAATATTCCTAACTGCCTCCAGGAATCTCTTTAACTAATTCGATTTTCGAGAACAGGCTGTACACCTAGCCGGTCAGAGCTGGCGGATCTTACTGGCTCGGGTTTCCCGATTAGCCACAACATCCGCCACCAGTGTAAAGGCTTACTCCGTAACTTTTATTATATTGTTTTTGTCCGGTCCCAAGTGGTGCAACCAAGACATTATTAGTGACTTGGGAACTTATTTGGTTGACAGTGTAAAACCCTCCCAGCACTATAGAAATCTGATTAGACCAAGATTTCTGGGTCGGGTTTTACAACTCCACCCCCTTAAAAGAATTTTGTCCTTGAAATTTTACTATACTAAAGGGGTCTAACATAGGAGGCTCTTTCCTTATGGTGCAGCTCTCTAAAAGTTTCTTGCTTACTACCACATGGGCAGCTCCCACAGTTCCCATTTCTAGGTGATCTCGATTATCCCCTTGGGTTGAACCCTGAGTCTCTCTCTCGTTAATAGAACACTCTTATTCTTATAGTTATAGGTTTTTTAAAGTCTTCTAGAACTCGACTTTTAATAATTAGTTTATAGTTTCCTTTCAACTGTTCTGTGTGGTTTATGCGAGGTTAATATTGTGATTCCCAAGTTGACACTAAGAGGGGGGTGAATCAGTGATCACTAAAAATTTTCCCACAATTGTGTAGACTGTCCAAACCAACCATATTATGTTACCAAGAGCTGACTGGAGGGGTTATTCATACATTTTCCTTGTTAACACATTTTGGGTAATACACCATGCCACACACATATAGGTATCCATACCAGAGGCTTGGCCTATCAAGTGTGTACACCCAAACCTGCAACCCATGCACTTCGAATGCACAACATACACAATTACATCCACAACACAGTATGTAATGTGGTTCAACAATCACTCACTGTAATGGCTAGTCCACGAGGCAATACCTTAAACAAGGGTTTTGTATTATACCAAATACGCTACTCAGATAGTGTTCTGCTGCTACAACAGTTGGGTGCTATACAACCAGTGCTTTCCAGGCTACAACCTGGATTTTTGGGCAACTACCCCCATTCCTGTCAAATACCTCGCTTGATAGGTTACAATGAATAATGAATAGATTAATTACAAGCCCTCTTGTACATCACAAATATATCGATATAGGATTTGTGCATATGATTACCTTCCCAACGTGATCACGGCATGTGTAAAGCTCACCAAGCAAGCTTCTCCACCTCTCCAATGGTGATGGGTGACCTTCTTCACCAAGCGAGGGAGTTTGTCACTCTCCCAACTCATTTTTCACAACCACAACTCCACAAGACACTCAAAATGTTGTTTTAGTCCTCTCCCCTAGCTCTAGAAAAGCATTAACGGCCAAAGGAGGAAGATGAAAGCCAAGAACCAATTCCAAAGAGCTCCAACAAAGATTTTTGGGCAAAACCACATTGTATTTGCACCAACAGCTCTCCAAAATTGTTCCAATGGGTTTAGCTTTGAAAATGGAGTTCTGGGGAACTTGAATCACCTCGATCGAAGCTCAGACGGCCAAGATATGACTGATCAAAGTTCAGCGAGTTAGATTAGTTTAAAAGGAATTTTCTAAGTGTTATTCAGTGCACCCCGACGCACATTAGCCTCCCCCCTCTAACGTACCGTACGTCGTTGTTGGCTTCCAATTGGCGCAGATGGCATCTTATAATATAAGCCATCAGATCAGACAGAGAAAAAAGGGATTTAGCTATGGCCGTTCGATCAACTTCATAGCATCAAGCGTGATCGAAATAGACGAAGGCCGTCAAATTGGGATCATGGTCGCCGATGCATTGTATGCGCGCTACACAGAATCTCTGATTTTCTTCAATGCGATGTAGAGCATGCTATAAACTTGTATTCAGCCAATAAGAATGCACACGGCTGGATCTGACGCAAAGAGATGACAGTAGCCTACCTCAATATGAGTCGCTGAATCAGGATCTAAGCAACGTGGCTCAATCTGAACCCTCCATTTCAAATCTGCTACTAATTTCATGATCGAAATACCCCTAAACATCTTTCCAAATGGCCTTTGTAACCAAAATAGATTTGTTCACAGTCGAAAAACTCCAGTAGGGTGACTTGATGAGGCTTATCCGTGGCAAATGACTGAACATATTGTGTGTGAGAGGAGTCATGCCATGCAGGAGCTGCCAGCATGTGAGGAAGCATGCTTGCCATAGCAGCTTGTGAGGGCCTGTGAGTGCTTGCAGGCCAGCAAGGCTTGCTGGCGTACAAGGCTGTATTGTGCAGCATGCCTGGCCTGCTGGCCTTGCTGTGCTATGCGGCAAGCTTGCTGCCCTGCTATGTACATGGCTGCCCTGTTGTGCTCGTGGCTGCCCTACTGCGGTGCTGCGGCATGGTCTGGGTGCTTTCCTGGCGATGTTTGCCTGGTCTGGCTCCCTAGGTGGCAGACCACCTTAGTTGGTTCCCACCCCACCTCACTTTCTCTCTCCTCCTTTTTTTTGTCCCTCTCCTCTCTTTCTCTCTCTTCTTTTTCTTTCCTCTTTCTTCGAGTTGCAAACATACATAGAGCAGGGTGAATTGTCCATACTGACTTCTTGCTGATTGCCATATTCACTCTCCTCCTCATCATTCTGCCAAGGTTGCCAACAATGACAACACACTCTAAACTACCCATAACTGTTCAACTTGGCCAAGGTTGCAACAAATATTACTCCTTTTTGCCACCTAGTGATTTCCTGGCTGGTTACTACTAATCCCACTATTTTTTATTAACTTCCAGGCTTAATATTTTATAGAGATCATGATAAATTTTACTATGATATCCTACTAGTTTTGAAGCATTGCACAGCTTATTAATTCAATTTCTCTCTATGAAATAATTATCATTAAGATGTTTTTAGCATATTGTGAGGACATGCAAGGGCATTCTCAACTTCCTTGGGATTTTTTTGAAATTTAGATTTAGAGTCACTACCTAAATTATGGTCTAGGATCTCAAATATAGTTTCATCATAAAACAAAACTACAATTGACTAATGACTCTTAGATTGGTTTTTTGGTTCATGAGAGATTGGGTAAGCGTCAAGTTACAATTATGGGAAGGGAGGGGTTAGTCACTCAAACCGTCCGATCGAGATCAGTCTCCTATACTATGCTAGACTCTATACATTGAACCGAACCAAACTAAGTGGCTTGATATCATTGAACAAAATTTGAAATATTCCAAATTGTTGACGTATCTCGGACTTCTTTTGAAAATCAGGTTCACCATCATAGTTTAGGTGTGATTGAAATTTATGGATGTGATTTATACTTGTGCATGATTAAGTTCATTATTCAAGTTAAATTTTATGCTTGAAAGGGTGAGGAACCCTAAGTGTAAGGATCTGGATAGTCCATGTGGACTGATAGATAGTCCTAATGGATCTAAGAATGGATAACACATGTGGGTTAGTGGATAGTCCATGTGGACCATGGATCTGAATTTAGAGACTCTTCCAAATTGCCTATGTGTCTTAAGGTTTGCCCTAAGAATCAAGATCCGCGTAGTTCGACTGTCAGATAAGAATCCGATTGAAGATTGGTTGACCCATGCGGGTTTGAAATGGATAGTCTGAGTGGACTAAGGTAATCCTAGTGGAACTAATTTGAATATCTTAGTTGATCTATGGATAGTCCATGTGGACTAAGCTTTGGGACCGTATTTGAGAATCTTCCCAGATTGCCAACGTATCCTAGGGTTTGCTCTAGGATTCAGACTCCGCATAGTTTGGAAATGTAGTCCATGTGACTGGTATGGAAGATACTAACAGTTACACCCTTGAGGGCAAAATTGACATTTTTTAAAGGATGAGGATCCCTCCTAAAATGTGACTCCTATGAGTCGAGTCTCGAAGCGAACCTATTCTAGGTCACTAAAGCATGTGCTAAGGGGTAGGGATTGACCTAAACTACCCTTTTGACCTAAACCCTAATTTGGAAGGTTTGGCAAGGTATTCTCTTTCTTCATTTTGATTTTTATGATTTTTTTCTTTTTATTTACCCCTCCGGAAATGTGGGTTTTCTAAATGTACGTCCTCACACCTACATTGTCTTCTAGAAGTGTGCATATATGGTAGTTCAATTAGAGTGTTGCAAAATAAAATCATTGCCAGAAATAAAATATTCTATCTAAACATAGCCATTATGACATTTAAGGTAACTAACACAATATAAGTAAGATTGTGAAAATTTCCCTAATATGGCATATGATGTCATGAAAATCTATTTAAACATGACAAAACCTCCTATACTATTTTCTAAGCATGACAAGTCTAAGCATGACATATCTAAATATGACAATTATCAAGATATTGTTAAATATGGTAAGAATTCTATTTATTTACCAAATATTGCAACATGTGAATATGGCAAACATGATAAGAAACATCCAACTTACCAAACTGACAAATATGCAAGTAATATCTAATATGGAAAGTAATCTAACAATTTTTTATGCCAAAAATGGTGCAAAGATGCCAAATTAGTTATTTTGTGACAATGAGCAAAAACACCTTCCATGCATTATCTTCTATTGATTTGAAACCCTATCCTGAGAGTCCAATATATTTCCATAACATATCAAATCGAAGGTTTTTTTTAGACCTACATCTTTCTAAAGAGGTCGGATCCAAACTAGGCTTACTCAATAGTCAAATTTGGCCTACAAGATTAAACTAGGAAAATAGCCTAGATTAACTTTCAATCCGAACCAGTCATGGAAGAATATTCATAAAATATTCTAGAAGTCTCAGAAAAATATTCCGTCAAGATAGAAATATTCTAAACTTCTAGGGATAACTTTTCTGTCTTTTGAATGAGTCCAAAATAGGTCTCAAAGACCCTCTAACACATTCATCAACATGAAATTTTCTGCAGTGAGTTGAATTCTGTCAACTTAAGGTAGATACATCACCTGAGACACTTTATGTATCCAAATAAGTCTCAAAATATGTCCCTAGAAAGAGGACTCAAAATCATAACTTTTTTTCCAAGGGACAAAATCCCAGAAAAGGGCCTAAGTAGGTCAAAATCGCACCCCAAGTGAGGGAATGTGCACTGATGGAATCTATTTCAGATTTTGACCAATCACACTAGAAAATCCATATCAAATCGAATTCATGATGAAAATACAATCTACCAACTGGAGTATATTTCTACCTTATATATATAACATTTTAAGATTTTATTTTATTCAAAATAATGATTTCTTATATTGCAAACATCAATATACTGTCATGCATAAATTCTGCCCAGATTTTGACAAAATAATGACTAGTATGTACTCCAAAAATCATATACAATTGAATAAAAAGCCAAAAAATATGAGGCTAGTGCCTAAATCTAGATATTTTCTATATCTACAACTTTCATATATATTAGAAATTCATATTATGAATATATGACCTTGTATCAAGGCTCTCAACAGGGTTAGTCTGCACTATATCCGAAGTAGGTGGCAGTAACATTGGGGATTTTTCTCATGGCCTTAATCAAACCCAATGAGGCCTAATTTGTTATGGGATATTCCCCCCATATGAGAGGAGCACTCACAAATTTTTGAGCTTAAAATTATACTGAAATATATGTCATTCATATCATGCAAATTCGAGTTTCAAATCTGGATTTTCTAGATCTGGAATTTCATTCAAAAAATTATTTGACTAAACAAACCATCATGGATTGAGCTCAAATTTAGAGGGCATGTATATTATATCATGGGGAATCTATAACAAATATCAAGTCATGATTCTCATGGTGAAAAGTTGTCCAGGAATGAAATCATATGCAAAGAACCATGCTTGTTCCTATTTGGCTATTTTGAATACAAGCTCTATGAAAGCCATTAATGGAGGATGTTGGAGATCACTTACTTGGTCCCAAGAGTGGGTGAAGAACCTTTTTCGATACTTGGAGAAGATCCAAGATAATGATGGAGGTGAGTTTCTTTATCTCCTTCTTCTTCTTCCTCTTCTCTTTCTCTTTCTCTTTTTCTTTTTTCTTTTTTTCACTCTACCTCTCTCTTTCTCTTTTTCACCGTTCTAATTAGGGGGTGGCTGCTCCAAATGTGGAAGCCTCCTCTTTGGCACCTCTCCCCCTTTGAATGGAGTTAGGATAAGGTCTTGTGCTGCCCTCACCTTCTTTACTTGCAATATTGAGTTTCCTTAAGCTTATTGCATGAGATTGCCTACCAAAATTCCAATGTGCCATGTAGCAACCTACTATAAGCTCTTTGATTGATTTTAGGTTAGCAAATATTGGATTTACCTAACTTTATTTTCTTCCTTCAAAGAGAGATAGTGAAAATTATGTGCAATCTAATGAGTGAACACTTGTGTAACAAGTGTCACACTCCCAATGAATCTTATTTTGACTTTCAAAATTGCTAACCAAAGTTTTTACATTTTATTTTATTTCTTTTCAAAACATCTTTGCATTGCTTTTCTTTCTTTTCTCTTTTTCTTTTCTTTTTTTGCAAGTCGCCAATTCACACACATGACACACATACACTCTCTCCTCCATGGTTTTAGAGAGAGGGTTTTGGAGAGAGAGAATCTCTCTCTAAAACCGTGGATGAAGAGAATCTTTCTCCCCCCTTTTTTATTTTTTTGTTATTATTATTATTTTTCTTTATCTTGTTCTTTTACCTTTTTTGCCTTTTTGTCTTTTCTTACTTCTTTCTTATTTGTAACCCAATCCATATGGGTGGAATATGGGCCTCATTTATATCACCTAATGGGCCCATTAGGGTTTATCCTAGGCTAGGTGAGCTTCACATGGGCTTATAATTCTTTTTCTACTCTCTTTCCATTTTCTACCTTACCTCCCTCTCTCTCACATCACCTATGGACTTTGGGGGATGCATGGGTATGGCTTCTAAGTAACACATGGGTACTTTAAGTGAAACCTAGGATGGTTACTGGATGACTAGGATGGGTTTTAGCTATGTTTAACTTGGGATGATTCTAGGTTAACTTTATTGACTAGGATTGACTATTTTGACTACCTTCAACTATCATTGACCAACTTTGACCAAGTTTGATCAGGTTTGATCAATTTTGATCAAATGACCAAAGTACCCGTAGAATTGGAAAATGATGGGTCCTAGACTTGGGAATGACTTTGAAAGATCCACATAAGGCAGTTTTGACTTACCAGGGGAAATGTGACACAGGGAGCCTATTCATGGAAACTTCCTAACCTAAAGGGGAACTGACACTCAGAGGAGTTATTTATAACACGTTTCTGACCTAAAGGGAAAATATAACACTCAGGGGAGCTATTATGGCAGGTTTCTAACCTAAAGGGGAAATGACACTCAAGGGAGCTATTTATGATAGGTTTCTAACATAAAGGAGAAATGACACTCAAGGGAGCTATTTATGGCAGGTAAATGTTTCTAATGTTATAGGAGATGACATGGGTAAACCCTAAAGTAATTGGTGAAGATTGTGAGAAATTAGTGAGGCAAAAATAGAGTGCTTATACATATCGTTTTGACTTACACATTTTTTTTATAGCATGCAATCATGACACGGTTGTAAACACAACTTCAAAGTTTTAATAATTACTTGTGGGAGCTTCTTTCAAGTTGCTCAAATCTTCGCCCTTCGTACCACCCTCATACTGAGGTTGAGGTTGAACACTCATTTGACAATTGTTCCCTCCAGCTAACTTCATAGCTCTTGTCTTGAGCATTCAATGGGTTTTCTTTATAATCTTCTTAACTACGATCTTAGGCACATAATCTTGTGGATATTTGAGCGGCTCGGCATCTGGGAAATAGTCCTCAATGGGTTCTTCTTGATCTTCTAGTAGTAGTGTCTCCACTCTTGGTTTTCTTCTAATAAGATCTCTAGAAACAGTACTTCCGGTGCCACTGGTAGGTGTGGACACTTAATCTGATTATGCCGAACGCGGCGACAACTAGAACACTTATGTATACCTTGGGAAAGGATCTGATTACTTCTACAGAGGGTGTGGGTTTAATTACCTCTGCTGGACAGTAAGTCTGATAAGGTCCTCGCATGTCTCTTGCGTAAGGCTACGCTTGACCTCAGCTTCCATGTGGGGTCTGGCCCAGATTCTATCTAAGGAATGCAGCTGTGTAGTCAAACCTCCAAACATTTCTCGAAGATTTGCTTCAATGGATGATACTGGGTTCTAATTGTTAGGTCCCTGCCAAGTACGTCAGTTTCCTTGGATTCCCAACCCTGTATAAGGACTATTGAGCTCGTTTGGATGGTCTTCCTGTCCATGGTATGGTCTAGGGGTTGGATATGCGTTCCAAAATTCCTCTAGAATTGAATCCCTTAGGGTGGAGAAGAGTTCTCCCTTAGGGTGTTTTCTTGGGGTGCAAAGTAATCCAAAAAAGCACTTCAAAATATCTCTCACGTGATTGTACCATGGTAATGTAGTAACCAAGATTCCATATCCTACCACCAACGATATAGTGATCCTTCCCACTGTGCTATGACAACAAACTTCCTAGACCTGGACACTAAATATGGGTGTATTGCATGTATAGAATAAGACATATTCTTCGTGCCAACTGTGTTATGACAATAAACTTCTTAAACCTTCCTAAGGATCCACAAATCATAAAAAAGCGGAAACTCAATCAACTGGCCTTCTTTCAAGATCCGATCGTTTTCATCCTCCGGAGGTGGTTGAGGTCTCATATCATACTGTCCACACGCACTTTCCTCCTATTTATGTCCAGCTACGTCCTAATCTCTACCTCAAATTTAGATCCTCTTCAATTTCCATGCAATGGGGAGGAAGGCCGGTGGTCATTCGATGAGCCTACCTTTTGTGACCTTCTCCCATCCCATCTAATGGCTGAACTATGTTGGGGAGTATAATGACTGAATAAGTACTGAGTAACACACAAACATTCTCTTCTTTCCTCTCTCTTATCACTGTGCAACGAATCTGGAATCGGATCACCTACTGATATGCTCTTTAAATGACATGTGTCCTAGTGAGTTAATAGATAAAATTTCCCTTACTTAGTATATCTCCTTTTTTTTTTTTAATTTAATTTTTATTCCCGGTTATCTCTTATTTTAATGGTAACTTAATTGAAATGGAAGTTAATCTCTCACAATCTTAAATTGATAATTTTTTATTTGAAAAAAAAAATTATCTTTTTAATCAAAAACCCTTTTCCTTATTAGGTACAACATTCAATGTTTTTTTCTTGGCAAGTAATCAGAAAGATTTGGCATCAATAATCAATGGAAGAAAAGTGATTCCTTTTGAGATGCTGATTGTGTCAATTAAATGTGATCAGAATTATTTGCTCGTAGAAACTTGAATCCAATCTAATATCTTGGAGACAACAAACATAAGAAATAAAAAGATCTTGAGATATTTTCAAATCTAATATCTTGGAGACAACGAACATAAGAAATAAAAAGATCTCCTACATTTTGCAGTCAATTGGTAAGGAACAAAGAAAAATAACTAGTTTGGCCTTTTCCATGATGATCCTTCCCTCCCATCTATATTGTACAAATAAATTAAAGCTTCTGTCACGTTAATGGACGATCAATCTCCCACTCATGGCAACGTATTTCTGTCAGAAGATCAGACATGCAGCTTTTTGAATGTTGTACGCAACAAGGAAAGGAGTTGGTTTCCTGCAACCATGTAACCATGTAACCATGTAACATCCGGGCCTTTAAGAGTGCATCTAAATGTGCACCAATGCAATCCAAGCGCATAAGGAAAAGGGTTTTTGATTAAAAAAAAGTTTTCTTTTTTCAAATAAAAAAGTACTAATTTAAGGTCATGAGAGATTAACTTCCATTTCAATTAAGTTATCATTAAAATAAGAAAAAATGGGGAAACAAAAAATTAAATTAAAAAAGAAGATATATTAGCTCATGAAAATTTTATCCGATACGTCATCTAAAACGAACATATACTCTTCTATTACCAGCAGGTGAAAAAACTTTCTCATAAAAAACCAAAACCAGATTCGGTAATACCATATCCAGGAGAGCATTGTAATTTACTTTAGGAGAATTCAAATACAGGCTTTTGAGCTTAAATCATTGTGAACGTGTAATGTGGGACCGCCCCACCCCACCTCACTATGTAAGTCTTACTGATTCTCCTTCACCAAACCGGATCCGTTGTCATCCTAGTTTGTATATTAAATTAAAGTGGGCTTCTATGAAATTCCCAAAGCTCTATGCCCAGTCAAGCAGTTTAGGGACCTAGCCCGGTCCAACTCTAAAAAGAAAATAGAAGATAAACCTAATTAAATCAAAGAAGTTACAAATTGGGCGAGAAGAGGCTCCAGGAAGGATTAATAGATACTGGATCCTCAACTTGATTCAAGAAGCCGAATGTTAAAATATTTCCCAAAATTAACAAAATGAGACCAGCGATCGATCGACAACAATGGCATTCATAGATGTGGTGATCTGATGGCTTATACAATTCTCAATTGAAACCAAGGTAAGCCAAACTCAGTAAATTATATCATTTTTGTGGTGGATCGGCCTACAACGATCACATCATCCAATTTGTGAGTAGGAGTTGCAGAGGAGGTGCATGGGTTGTGACGGTAGCTGCTAATGGAGGATGAGGATGAGGATGAGGATGAGGTTGTGGTTGAGGTTGAGGTTGAGGTTGAGGGCGAGGGCGAGGGCGAGGGCGAGGGCGAGGGCATGGGTTAATCCTATATTTTAAAAGGAAAAGAAATAGAAAAAATATTTAAGTTAATCGACTTAAATTTAAAGCTAGGAAAATGAAACATGCACATAGATTATAAACATACCCATACCTGAGAAAACTCTTTAATCATTCCTTGCCTATTCCAAGGCTCCATGAACTTCAAGATGAACACATCATGGAAAAACGTACTTATTTTTCTGTACTTAGATTTCTCAAAATTATCAACATATAATCAAACTATAAGAGAATATTTTAGTTAACTCAACATGAAAAAACGTACATATTTTTCTGTGATAGAAGTGGAAGCTTATCTAGATTCCAACTACCAATTGAAAGTGTCTTCCCCTCATTTAGCATGGTTAATATGGCATCGCATATTTCCTTCTGCAAATCATCAAAAGATTAAACCATTTAAGAAACGGAAAAAAAATGTCTCAAAAGGAACCATGAAAAAAATTATTATAGAAAGAAAGCAAACCGTTATTTTATGGGTAATATGTGGATCTGAATTGTTCTCTCTTTGTATTGAATCCAGAATATGTAGATTTTGATCTTTTAAGTTTACCACATATAAAAACCAGTGTTTATTCAAACACGTGTTTATTCAAACACATAGGAATGAAAAGCTGCACACAAATTGTAATAATTAGTCAAAGTTTAATACATTTGTCATGTATTCATTACAACAATGTGCTCAACAAAACAACACTAAGACATTTAATTCAAAACTAGCATAACACAAGAAAATGGGTTCAAATGTAACCATACGAGACTAATTTGGGTTTAAATACTCTGGAAATAATTAACGCTTCACAATGAGTCAAGTTGTAGCTTATTTTATCCTCTACATAGTAACTTTTCAGATCATTTAAACTACACCCTGTTCCAATCTTTTCCTACCATAATTAACAAAATAATTAATACATACTCCTATCTATAATAACTTGTTTTAGTATTGTATATGTACAAAACTAAAATTTACCCCAAAGTATGTGGGAAAGTAATGGTTCGATATTCTTCCAACTTGTTCTCTTTGTTTGTGGATCAACATTTCCCCGAATATATTAACGACCTACATGACATCCAACATATTATTAGGTTGTCAATATATATGGTAGTTAACAATACTCTATAAAGAGTAATATCGTGTAGTGGACTTACTAGGTTGTTAATCAATTCTTGATCTTGCAAGCAACGGAGTTCCACTGGAGTTGCATAGAAGGATTTATTTCCTAAATTTTTGTCCTATAAAGGCAACATATTATTTTTATATAATTAGAAACACATACAATGAATCAAACATTACCTAATACATAATGATAAAATTACTTTTTTTCTTAAAAGCACAATGGATGACTTCGACAAGTTGAGATAATGGAAAAAACAATGAATCTGATAATAGACAACTTATCAAGACATGCTTCTCTATCTCATTCCTCTTGTTTCTGGCAGTCCTGTTCTGACTTAGTTCTTAGTGACGTTGGAACGCCCAAATCCGTCATCATTTTCGATTTTGCTAATGTGTTGAGCTTTGGCCATTAACTAATGGCCATGCCAAAAATGGGGGCTGAGGCTTAATCTGGTCTTGTGTACTTGTTTTAAATTCTTTTTATTGAATTTTTTGCTGATCCTTCGTGAAAAAAGATAAATGATTTGATACAACCCACCTAGGAGGTTTCCTTTGTCCATGGCCCATTTACTTTTGCCACACTGTAAGGTCACGTGGCAAGTCCAATTGTTGAATAGATTGGCTAGTATGGATGGATTAGCCGTTTATCAAACTCAATTTTGTACCTTCTCTTATGTTTGTATTTTTCCTTCCACATTCAACCATCCATTGATTCTTAACCATTTTCAAGAAGTTTCATATTTTTATCCATTTTATGAAAAATCAAAGCTTTATTTCATCACGTGGAAAATTATGCTATGGTTGAAACTTGAAATATCTACAAGTAACCTTGGGCTTGTCTACATACAAAATTTAGACTCAACTTGATCTACCACATTGCAAATTTTAGGGTTAATTATGAGGGAACGCCTTTCTAGGAAACCAAAGCCTTGATCAGTTAAAACCACATTAATAAGCTCAATACCGTAGTTTTATAAATCAGAGAAAATCAGAGAACTGAACGTGATAGTTCAGTTTTGGTTTTGGATTTCTTAGTCTGGCTCCAATTCAACGACTGATGAGGTAGTTGTGGGTCTTCAATGACATAGGCCTAGCCATGGTTTTAAAATGGCAAACTGTGATGGGTACTAATCTTTACTAGGGCTCTCTTAGGAATGTATTACTGATTAATTATATAATACAATATGAAATATTTAATTGTTTGGTATCATTTATGATACATATTTATATTTAAAATAAATTGATGCAATCTAAAATCTACAAATAGGTTAGAAGGTTTTTATCATTATTGTGATAATCTATTATTACTTATCTATGTCTAGTGGTATTAAATGGTTATTATTTATGACTCATAATTTATTCTCATAAATGATTTGTCATAAATAACTCACATAAACATAAATATAAATTATTCCAAAGAGAACCGAAGATTCTATTTGTTGAAAATGAAATTAAGTAATCCTAAGAATGGGAAAGTTAATCCAAGTGAAGATTATATCAAATCTGTCTTTATCTCTTTAAAGGTTGAACCTTGATCTTAGTGTCTTTATTTAACTGGTCCTTTAGCTTGTATTGAAACCTCTTTTTTATTCCTTTTTTTTATTATTAATCATTTAGGCTAAAGTCTCTATGTAATCCTTCTCTTTGTTTCCTCCAATAATTAAGTTTCCTTAGGTTTTTTATGGTATTATTTTCTTTTTGGTTTTTACCTATAATCAAAAAAAATATTTTTTATCAAAAATATAAATACTATGCATAATAGAATATAACCTCGTTAAACAAAACTGAGAGCCTGGAAAAGTTGCTTACCAGTTGTAAAGATGTTCCAAAAGATGGGAGGATCCACATGCCATCTACCCGATTCCGATTCCAACAGACCCGCATTTTTTTACTTTGATACAGTCACGAACCTACTAAATGAATCTAGATTGGTATAAATTATGTTCTTCTTCTGGGAATAAATAGTCTATATCTCTCCCTTTAGCCAGAACCCTCTTAAAAATACATCAATCGAGTCATCCAAATTGAACTTCTCATCATTCTCCACCTCCAGAGGAGATAGGGGCCTTATTCTAGATGCATCCACATGCATTATCCACTTCTCTTCATCAGTCGAAGCATCAACCTCTATGTGGCTTTTGCACAACTGCATGATGGTCGCTGAGCACCACCCGCAAGTCTTAAAGCTATAAACCTCGACCTCTGAGCCAAAATTAAGTGCCTTCTCTATATTTGTTTCTTTTAACATCTAAAATTACTTCTGATTAGTACATAGAAATAGAATAAGAATATCAAGAAGAAAATGATTACTGTACCCCTCCAAAAAAATAAATAAATAAATAAAATAATAATAACAAGCCTTGACAAAATCATGTCATTGGCCCTTTTTTTTTTCTACTTCTCGATCATGCAAGCAATGATGTTCCTCTGGAGTTGCATAAAAGTATTCATTTCCTAGATTTTCCGAAGTAAGGATTTTACTCTAGGCTACTCTGAATTATTTGGAAATAGAAACATATTTTATAACGCAGTTTTAGAATGGATTTCATAACATCATTGGAACAAAAACATGTTTGATAATATTTTCATCTTCCCCCTTTCTCTTTGAATAATATCAATAGAAATAGTTAATTCACCTTTTGACATAAACTGTAAACGAAAACAAGAAATGCTAGTTAAAGAATGAATTACTTCACTTTAGAGTGGTAAGTAAGAAGGTCAGGAGCCATAAGACACCTTTCCCAAAAATGCAAAAACATAGTTTTGTTTTTCCTTTGATACATTAGCAAAACTTCTAATAGAGGCAGATGAGTGTTATTTTCCTTGAATCTCCTTTAAGGCATTAATTTGCTTGAATTTCTTCCTTGTTGGAACTCTTTTAATATCCCTTTGAATTTCATTGCGCACACTTTGAGGAACCTATCGGCAAGGTGTTGCGTCCCCTTTTTCTTGATGACCTAAATGTTGTTTCATCCTTTAGATACTCTAGTATGGAAGAGTTATTTGATTCAAATCTAAGAGCAGACCTAAAATGACTCTAAAGGAGATAGTAAGGAAAGATATGCATAGCTTAGACCATGTTTCAAGTATAACCTCATACAGAGCTGATTGGAAGGCAAAAATCCATATAGCCAACTCCATTAGATGGGAAAAGATTTTTGTTGTTATAGAAACTAGGGGGATTTCTATAATTTCAGGAATATCATTTTCTTCATGCTAGGAGTTTCTCGATAAAACACAGCCAGCAGTAGAAATGACTTTAGTTGGGATGGAAGGACTCCACCACATGGAATCCAATATGTTTACGAATCTACAACTAGGTTGTTAATCCACGGCCCTTTGGATTCTAACCCCTAATAACTTGATTCAGCAAGCCAAATTACACAAAATAATTTCAGGAATATCATCTTCTTCATGCTAGGAGTTTCTCGATAAAACACAGCCAGCAGTAGAAATGACTTTAGTTGGGATGGAAGGACTCCACCGCATGGAATCCAATAGGTTTACGAATCTACAACTAGGTTGTTAATCCACGGCCCTTTGGATTCTAACCCCTAATAACTTGATTCAGCAAGCCAAATTACACAAAAGGAATCCTGAAATAAGGTCTAGCGGGAGAAGCAGGATCAATGAGTTGCAGATTTTGATATTCACAGCATTGATGGAGTTGGGCCTTGAGAATCAAGGATCTAAATCACCCTAGGAAAGATTACCTTCGACCTAAATCTCAGATGAAACAGACCTGTATTCTAAAAGATAAATAAACTCCTTCAGAACTCGGAAAGCAACCAGTAGCAAGACATAACGGGATCTCTTCATCATTGAAAATGTTCAAAGGAAGGGTCACGGAACACACATTCCTTTCTTTGCTATATGCCTTTACTGGTCTTTCACCATTACGAATCTCCTAGCAAGAACAACACTGCAAAGCAGATACTACGACTTGTATTAGGTCAGTCATGGTGGGCGTCGCCTCCATCTTTCTTTCAGTGCTGTCTTCGTAGGGCTCGACCTTGATCTCATTCAATGTGGGTAGTTGCAGCACTACCATAATATCAACTTCAGGGGTGTTAACACATTTAGATATGATAGTGATATGTGGGAGGAATGTGTAGGTGGGAGGGCGAATTGTAGTAGGAATACAATGAAGAAAGCCAGACAGACATGTGTGTACGTAAATTTCCAATTTCAATTTATAATTCTTTAAAGTGGAAGAGGGGAAACAATATCAAAGATGTTTTTAAATTGTATGGAGTTACCAAATTGCCGATGCCAGACATTCCAAGGAATTGAACAATCAACCAAGAGAGCCCTGATTCTCTTATAAACTCCAACATATCTGAAAAAGGGATCATGGAAACACATGAGTTCGATAATAAGATATACAAAAGAAAAAGTAACGAATTTATTCAATAAATAGCGCCTAACAAATATAATGAATTTGAAAAAGAAAACAACCGTCACCATCGATATAAACTTTTCTAAAACAAAATAACAAATGACTAAATAATTTAGAAGCTTGGACATGCATTAATTTACATAAATAGGAAAAAGTATTAAGACAACTATGAATGCTGAACAATTATTTATATGAGACAGAAAGACAGAAAATAAAAATACCAATAAAAGATGAACTTTCTTAATTTAGATTGTACCATGGAGAAAAGGGCAAATAGCAAGTACTTTCCTCCCCACTCATACACCAAAGGAGGGAGGAAAAAAAAGACAAATCTGTAATGGATATTCTATGGGTAATCAAGGTCGATCAAGGGGTAGAGGAATAACTAGTTCAAGTGGGGTCAATCCTAAAAATAATCAGATCCTTCCGAGAGAAGGAATTCCAACAACAGAAATACTCTTGCTTCGCTTGGGTTAGAGTTTACTTTAAGATAATGTTTCGACAACATGTAATAAAATTTATTCCCGACCAAAATTCCTTTTTACTTTTTTTTTCTTTCACATTCATCAAGTTCAGTGCGAGTTCATTCTGAGGAAGAAAGTCAGGAGACGACATTCGTAGCTTCTTCTCCCTGATACATGGTGTGGAGGAGGTTTCAGAGGGTAACCATTCATACAAAAAGCTATGAAAGAAAGCATTATGTAAAGATCCAAAAATAATATTCAGCCGGAATCAGGCCCTCATGAGAATAAAACCATTCACTATCCTTCATGACTGAAATAAGGTTCACATCTACCAAAACTGGAGTCCACAGAGGAGAATGAAACCAGCATCGATTTGGTAACCAACATTCGGTTTATGAGTCCAATCATTTGAACCGAGGCCGACTGGAGATGGGTATACATCAACAAAAATCAAATCGACCTCAATCCAAAACCAAAAGAGTAGAGAGAAGAGAAAAACATGGCATATCTGTAAAGGATTTTTAGCACGCACACAAAGGGTAAGTAAATGATGGAGAGGGAACTCACCTGTGGATGCCTATCTTCCCTCTTTCTTCTCCCCTCTTTTCTCACTGTTCTCTTTTTTCATTCCAGCCGATTTTCTCTCCTCTTTTCTCTCTCTACCCGCCTCTCCTTCCAGCCGATTTTCTCCCTCAAAACCCCAATCGAATGACCGACCTCCTCTTTCGTCCTACACCCTCTCCTGGCAGCCGTCGAGTGCCTCTTTCGGGTAAGGTTTAAGTTGGATTTTATAACCCTACCTAATTACCTAGATGCCCTTGCCCTAGACCTTAATAATACCATTAACGCATCACAAAAACAAAAACTAACCTAACAAAAGAAAACCTATAAACCAATACCGATCTAAAACAGCAATGGATTATTTTTATTATTTTTTTATAAAGACCAAAAATGGCCGAAATATCCTTGATGAGACAAAGGCCAAAAACGGGTCTTACACAGTTATATATTTTTGTTTCAAACTAGGGTATTCTTCCAATTTTCCTGTAATTTGTATTGTAATTTCATTTTTCAGATTCAAATCGGATTTTAACCAGATATTCAGTTATAGTTAAATTTCAAACTTGGATTCGAATTTGGTTTTTTTTGTACACTTGTCGGATTTCGGGTCGGATTCGAATAAGATAATTGGTAAATAGATTCGGATTCTGATTCGGATAATGGCGTTTCCGATTTGAATTCACTCCGTTTACATTCTTAGGGCAGATCTTGGCAAGGAGAGAGGATAAAAATATATTATTTTATTATGTCTCCCATCCCATATTATGATACAAGTATATGCAGGTGAACTATTCTCATTAACCCATGTGTATCCTCCTAGTAATTTAGACATTCTTTTGATGTGTAGAAATCGTCTCCAGTTGCTGGAGACTCTCCAGCATGAATCTAGCGGCTGGAGTTCATCCAGCACAGATCCCGATGTATTGACATCTGCACTCGATGAACTCTAGCCGTTGGATCACGCTGGTAAGTCTCCAGGGCTGGAGATGATTTATTGGATCCAAATCGTCTCTTGTTGAAGCATCAAGAGGAGACTCGGCTGACTTGTGCTGATGCGTGACATGTGTCACACTTTTAATCTGACGTTGATTAAATGACTCACCACAAGATAGCAATTCGTGAGCCCGCCCCAGGAGGTCAAACGACCCTTTTGAAATACTGGTTCGTCTTCCCCGATCTGCTCTTCTCCCCCAAGTTCATCTGGACCCAAACACCATTAAGGCTCCATTCTGTGTAAGTTTGAAACACTCCAAAACTTTAGAAGCTCCCTCCCTCTTTCAATATCAGTATTGGATTTCTTCTATTATTATTACTCAAAGCTCTCATATCTATAACAACACCATCTTCAACCATGGCCTGACCCTGGACAAAATGACCATGCCCCTCGCTGCAATACTAAAAGGAGAAGATGAACAACCATACGAACATCTTATGAGCTCTACTATGTCTTCCTCAAGGAAGGATAGAGAACTGCAACAGGGATCAGTCGAGTTACTTTCCCAAAATCAGTAGAGGCCATCTAGATCAAACTGAAGCCTAGAAGCGATGTCTAGAGATTTTAGCTCCCATGGCAATGAAGGAGGCCATGTTTCCTTAGCTTCGATATCATACATCTTACAAAAAATATCACCATGAAACAACGCATAATTATTTTATCCATATTAGAGAGAGAAAAAGAGATAATAGCGTTGACTGGGTGTTCTTGAGTTGAGGGGTATTTATACTTAATTGAAGAGAAAAAAAGGTTGCACGGAAATGATGATGAAATCTAGGTTGCAGAGAGGAAATCTTGTCGTCCGTTTCCGATGTTGCTGTTTACATATGTTTGTTTTTTCAAAGATACAGATCGAACCAGACAACAAAATCCTATCCATCTATCAACCAACACGGTATAATCTCTCATGATTTATTCAGTGGGGAATTTTGGGATGATTACCAAACGATCCACAGTTTTTGAGTAATAATTGGTTCAACTGAAAGTGTTGATAAAGAGAACAAATCCAAAACCGATATTGAAAGAGGGAGAGGGCTTTTGAACTTCTGGAGTGTTTTGAACTCACACCAGATGGAGCATTAATGGTGTTTGGGTCCAGATGAATTTTGAGAGAAGAGCAGATTGGGGAAGACAAACCAGTGTTTTAAAAGGGTCGTTCGATCTCCTGAGGCGGGCTCACGGATTGCTATCCTTTGGCGAGTCATTTAATCAACGTCGGATTAAAAGTGTGACACATGTCATGCATCGGCACAACTCAGCCGAGACTCTTGTTGAAGCATCAACAGGAGATGATTTGGATTTTGATAGTCTAAATGTTTTTAATTTTATTATCCGACAAAGTGATTGAAATTTGATATATGAAATTTTATTCTTTTTTGGGTGGCCCAACTAGTGAACCCATTCTCATAAATAAAATAAAAATTGAGTCATTTAGGCCCTTTTTGAGATGTATTATAGAATTAATTATATAATCCATTATGATATATGTAGTTGTTTGCACCATTTGTTATGATTTTTGTTAATTATTTATGTTTCAAATAAATTGATATAATCTTTTTTTTTGGTAATTTTAAATTGATATAATCTAAAATCTATAAATAAGTTATAAGGTGTGTATCATTATTTTGATAATCTATTATTATTTATTTATGTCTAGTGAGATTAAATAGTAATTATTTATGACTCTTATTTATTCTCATAAATGATTTTTAATAAACAATTCATAAACATTAATATAGACTATACCCAAAAAAAACCTTAGATAAGCTTAGTGGGTAAGTGAGTGACATCAACATATGGAATGACAAAATTTGGGGGAATATAAACTAGGATTTTAGGGACAGGGTTTTCTACCACTGATGTGGTTATCTCCGGCACCACATCAATGGGGTGTGAGGGTTTTCTACCACGCTGGTGTGGTTATCTCCGACACCACATCAATGGGGTATGGGAAATGATATCACTTATAATATGGGCTAGCATGATTAGGGAAGATAAAGTCAAAAAAGAAAGAAAAAATATAAAATATGAAAAGGCATGGGATCCTAAGATTATAATAGTTGAAGAGTTAAAATGATTTGAGCGGATGTCTAAAATCATGAATGCTTTTCCGTGGGAAAAGCAAAATCTAAAGCAACATTTTTTTTCTTTTGGGTCTTTCTGGAATATTATAATTAAGGGAAATTAACATATACTATTCCTGTAGTTTATTTCGATTCCAGATACCAGACGAGTTACCCCCTGATTCAACCGTTCTTAAACAGATAAGGTAAATATACAATTTTACCCTTTGTAACTTTATTACATGTTTTCTGGAATGACAAAATTAACCTTTCCTTCGTTATTTAAAAGAGAAGATTTTTGTCACTATTTACTCGTTGGAGTCGTGGGAGAAGAAAATCGGCGGTTTGAAAACTTCTTCTTCTCCCCTACTTCATCGCTGGAGTCGGGCACAAAGAAAATTCAAGTAAGTTCTCCCTTTTTTTTCTTTGTTTTCTCGTTCCTTGCAGTGGTGGCATGCAAGAGCGTAGAGGATTTTCGGCACCATCATCGTCAGCACCTCCTCCATCTTCTCCCTCTTCTTCCTGTTCTTCTTCGATTCCAACGGCTGCTCTAATCTTAGTTAACGTTCATCCAAGGGAGAAGCATCGACAGCAACGAAGGGGTGGTGGTAGCGCCGCCACTACCAGAAGGCCGAAATTGGAAAAACTAACCCTTCTCAAAACTGAGTGCGCCCAATCACCAATCACTAATGACTGCACGCTCGGATCAAACATTTTTAATGTATTTCCATCCCTCACCATCTATAGCATTGCCAATCATCCATCCACACATATAAATGAATTGATCAACACGTTCTCGGGTTTCAGGTCTCTATAGACGATCCCCAGCATGTGAAGGTACTCCAAGGCTACAAGAACCTCCGCCGTGTAAAACCTGGCAAGTGCAAAAGCATCGAAATCAGAATAAATTCTCTAACTCGACCGAGTTCACTCAAAAATAATACAAGGATCCCACACTGTTTATTGTTGAGTATTGCTTGATGGAAGAGAAGTTGCAATCAAGAAATTACAGAAAGAAGGTTTCGAAGTTGAGAAAGAATTCAGGGCAGAAATGGAGGTTCTGAGTTGCAACGGCTACTGATGGCCGCATCCGAATCTCGTTACCCTTTATGGCTGGGGTCTTCATGGAAGAGAAAACTTGCTGGTGTAATATGGCTTCCATATGTGATGTAATTCAGAGCAACAAGAGCATCAAAGTATGTTCACTCTTGATTCCTTTGTAAATTATGTAAAAGATGAATTTTTTCGCTCTCTTTGTTATGTTTTTATTTTCCCCGGAAACTTGGCTTTTTTTATGAAATGCATTGTGAAACACCATCTTTCCCTATTCATCATACCACAAATAGAGTTATAATTGACTCTTGTGTCACTTCATGCTTTGTTGGTCCCCATTAATGGAAACTTCCTTTTTATTTCTTTTCTTTTTTTATAAACTTCCCCATTTATCTGCCTTTGCATCGAAGCATTATTTCTCATCAATGGAAAATCGCTTTATACTTTGGGCGAAAATTTTCTGATATTTTCCCGTCGAAAAATTTCCCCTTATTTTTTGTAGATGTTTCTTGATTTCTTCGTAGTCTTTGTATGATTTTTGACCTCAGCTTCTCTTCCGTCAGGCAATACTTCACAATATGTTAGGATGGAGAGGACACAAACAAGAAGAAAACACAAGAATTAATGTTGTTCAGCACCCCATCGTGGGATGCCTACGTCCACCAGAGAAAAGAGTGACTTTCTTCTATTCCCAAAAACAGTCTACAAATCTCTACCTCACAGGCTTATCTTATCTGTCAGCCTTACAGCGTTCTAGCTCTTCACTATCAGAGGAGAATCCTCTACAGCCCTTACAGCCTTCCCTAGATTTTTTCACACAGAGACAATATATAGGGAAACTTAGAAACACTAATCCCACCATAATTATAAGTGTATCCCCGTACATGTAATAGACTCATACCCTAATACAAATACTACCCTTATAATTGCGTGGACCCCACAGAATACAAGACACCGACCCAACAAATCTCCATCTGGTTTGGATTCTGCAAACCACCTTGAAGAAAATCCATTGATGTTGATTCTAAAAATTTGTCTCTGTCAAACCGCTACACCCAAACCAGCATAGCCCACACCTCGTCTAGGTGTCCCGTACAGCTCACCACCACACGATGTGAAATGACTCCATCCCTCCCACTGTTATAGCATCACCGAAAAGAACATCATCACTCACAGTCCTCCTGCAACTCCAGTTGCATCTGGAACCTGAGCCTCTCACCACCGCACCTCCAATGCAGACCTTGAGAACCGACTCCTTATCCCAGCCCTCTGCAATTCCAATTGCATCTGGAACCTGAGCCTCTCACCTCTGCACCTCCAATGCAGACCTTGAGATCCGACTCCTCTTCCCAGCCCTCTGCAACTCTAATTGCACCTGGAACCAGAACCTCTCACCTCTGCACCTTCAATGCAGACCTAGAGATCTGACTCCTTATCCCAGCCCTTTGTAACTCCAATTGCACCTGGAACCCAAACCTCTTATCTCTGCACCTCCAATGCAGACCTAGAGATCCTACTCCTTGTCCCAGTCCACCAGTCTTCCTTTATCCCACAATGCAGCATCCACTAGCCATGATGCACACCATGCTGGGATTCAATCCCGCTGTCAGATCCAACACCCGATTCAACCAGATCCGCCAAGCCACTGGGAACCATCGCTGCCACACCTGAGTCAAACTCTACAAATCTCGACTCCATGATTTCTGTACATACGATGACAAGAAAATCATCTTCCCAACCTGAGATTCCCCTCCATCTCTTCTTGACGGCACCCCTTTTTTTTTTTTTTCGTAAATTCCAACCAAAAAATAATCTGCCTTTTTTTTTTCTTCTCCCAAACGTGACCGGTGGAAGACAAAAAAAAGAAATTATAAAAGAACACCTATGTAATGATGACTTTACACTTTTGTTTTCTCTCTTTTTTTTTTTTTTTTTTTTTTTTCCCTCTCCGTAAAGAGCACCTTGTGCATACCGTAGTAGATCCACCTACACCAAACCTTCATCCAATACTGTATCACCACCTTCTGCAACTTCAACCATGTTCTCCGCCACATGCAATAACACTTGCATCCTTGTAATGACACATCGCATAGAGTTACACGATCCAAACCACTAGCTCTCCCCTGGTTCTCACAGCCATAGCCCTCAAAAAACACCTAGTGTTTGCAACATCTAAGAAGAATGAAACGAAACCTTCTAGTTTCCTGTGGCCACTGTACCCATATCATCGACAGTGAAGCCTACCGTTGGCTGTCCTCGACGATCCACCATACCGTCTGCCTTCAAACCAGCGATTGTCGCGTCGACAGAACGATGCTCTATTTCTACACCAGAAACCTTATTGTCCGTTGTAAGCTTGACCAAGACTGCAACTCCGGCCAAAAAATTCACCATCGGCTGCAGCAGACCTTCCAGCAGGCACTCTGCAGCCCGACCAGCAACCTCCCTCCTGGCAGAACGATGATCGGATCCCTCTAGATCCAATGAGAGCTTGAGCTCCATGGATCGTTCATGCAATAATGGATCTCCTGATTTACCCGCAGAGAACCGATCTAGGACCTGGTTCACACTTCGTCTCGTACCACCGTCGAGTAGAGGGAACCTGCTCTCCACAATCAGTGACTGACCATCGACGGCCACTGAACAAATCCGCACAACTGTGCCACAATCTGCAAACAGCGATCCAAATCAAGGTTCTTTCTTAGTGATCCACCATACGTAAAACAATCCAACAACAGCTCTCGTGCAACCATCAGCAACATCTCCCCTTCTAGAGGTAGACTGTCACACCCCAATTCCACATTATTCAGAACGGTGTGATGAATTGCTAATAAACCAATGGTTCAATCAGGATCTTTAATAGGCTGTGTCCTTTAACTTAAACCATACACATCCACAACCATAATCAGAATAAATACACAATAGCGAAAGTCTTAATATTAAATGAACTGAGAATCTAACTGTGATAATCATAAATAAAATATTCAATTATGTTGTATCAACCGAGACATAAGTAAATAAAGTATCAAATTACATTTCCTTAATAGTTCAAATAAAAATCTAATCGAAAACGCATGAGTTGCACTCGCATGATGAGTCATGCGTCTCCACTATATCTTCAACATCCATTGTAGCAACGTGCCCGTATGCAGGAGCATTCATGTAATCTTCCACGGTAGTACTTGCATCATCAACTAAAAATATTCGAATTCGAAAGGGTGAGCACACATCACGGCTCAGTGAGCAAACAAAACAATGCAACAAACATATATATGCATTCAATTCATATCTGTGGTCTGGTATATAAGTTTGCAATGTGCTATAGAAAGGTTCGAAGGCCGCCTCACCTCTATACACGAGTGTGTGGAGTCGCCCAATGAATATCGGCACTGTCGTCCCACATGCACCCACCATGGATAATATACACCCAATGAAAATGGCATTGCTGTACCGATTGCCCATGCCAACACGTAAGCTCCTGTTGGGGAGGGCTTGCAAACTAGGCTCGCAACTAACCAATCCTAATGTCAAACAATATATCCAAGGCCTCACCCCAGCATCCCTCAATACACCCATAGAGATAAAGCTAGGGTCTGGTGACCAGGACACACCACAATGTCACGGTCCCCCCTGATGTCCTACGATGTAATAGTTCTGCTAAGGTAATGGCGATACGACAATGTTAGTGGACAAGACTTGAATAGAGCTATGGTACAATATACCCAATGAAAATGGCATTGCAGTACCAGTTGCACCATTCCCTATCCGCATCAAGTATACCAACATTTACTTAGTGGACAAGACTTGAGTAAAGCAATGGCACAATATACCCAATGAAAACAGCATTAAAGTACCGGTTGCACCATCCCATACTCGCATCAAGTACACTAATCAAACACAAACATTCACATGTCTATTCATATTATCATCATCATCATCATGTTATAAATAACGAAGTAAATATGTATGAACAATAATAATAGAAATATTGGATGACATGTTAAATGCACATTACACGCATACAAGCATGAAATCATACACAGTGTTGGACTCAATAAAATAAAACAGTTTATTATTAGCCAATTAGTTTAGGTCTTGTTCCCTCACCTTTGTTTGAGTGTAAATTCTCTTTCAAGCTTTAAGAATCACCTTTATATCAATAGAAAAACCTAACAAGTCGATAGATTTTAATTAGAATTTATTCCGACAATTTTAAGCCTGCTGTAAAGCTAGGGTTGCAGGATGGGTCGCAGGTTGGGTCGCAGGTTTCTACGACCCCAGGGTATAGGGTCGATCCTAGGGTCGGTTGTCCTATCGACCCTAGGTGCGACCGTAGCTTCCCTGGACTTCCCGGGAGCTTGGGATCGATCATGTGGTCTGGTAGGGTCGGTTCCCAATCGACCCTACGTGTGACCGCACGTGGTTTAAGTCGACCTTTCATTCTACAGTCTCTTCCTTCATGTTTAGGTCATTTGGCTTACTTCCATAGTCCATTCTATGCTTGTTCTATGGCTTAAAACTTCAGGTTAAACACTTACTTTGTTTACCATGATTTCCTCCATGAATTCCATTGAAATCTTCCCATGGATGGATGATTTGGGTTTCTCCTAGATCATACCCTCTTCATGAACTATTCTAAGGTCTTAAACAATTCATGGAAAACATCTCAATATCTGAGGTTTGCTGAGATTCAGAATTCAGAGGTTTCTCTGAATTTCTTCTCCTTAGTCTTCTTCTCCAACTCTCATTCTCTTCTCCTTCTCTTATCTTCTCTTTCTCTCACTTTCAATTAGGGCTTCAAAAGGAGTGAAAGAGGCTAAGGGACGTCCTATTTATAGAGGAAAACCTCTCAAAATAAGTCTCATTGAGATTAGGAAAGAATCCTCTTGAAATTAGAAAAGTTTCTTAATTACGGTTTCAGTCGGTGATCCTAGGGTCGATGCTAGGGTTGCAGATCCCGTCGACCCTAGGGTCTCAAGTCATCCGACCCTAGGACTCAAATTCATGGGTTTGTCTTCTGATGAGGTGGGGTCAACCCTACCTGTTTAGGTATGCGACCCTACCCTCTATTTTACTCTTTTTGGGTCAATTTCATATCTGGTCTTGCGATTTCCTTCACGATCTTGGTCCACTTGGCTCGACCATGATAGGTAGACCTGGTACAAGGTGGTAAGACCGGTTAGTTTGATACGGGTCTTACATAGACCCACCGAAGATATCCTAGAGTCAGCCGTCACCGCCACACGCTTAGACACCGCACCTCCGGCAGTAACCTTAGATCCAGACGAAATCCTAAGCCTCATTACTTTAGAAAATAGAAACAAAACCCTAAACGGATTTTTTTCTTCTTTTTTTATTTTTCTTCTTCTTCATATCTTCCACGCCTCCCTCTTTCTATCAGATCAGTGATCGATCTATCGAACTCGGCTCTGATACCACTTGTTAGGATTGGAGACATGTAAACAAGAAGAAAACACAAGAATCAACATGGTTCAACACCCATCATGGGATGCCTACGTCCACCAGAGAAAAGAGTGACTTTCTTCTATTCCCAAGAACAGTCTACAAATCTCTACCTAACATGCTTATCTCATCTGTCAGCCTTACAGTGTTCCAGCTCTCCACTGTCAGAGGAGAATCCTTTACAGCCCTTACAGTATTCCCTAGGTTTTCCCACACAGAGACAATATATAGGGAAACCTAGAAATCCTAATCCCACCACAATTATAAGTGTACCCTCGTACATGTAATAAACTCATACCCTAATACAAATACAACCCTTATAATTACGTGGACCCCACAGAATACAAGACACCAACTCAACACAATAAACAATGTCGAATCCACATGTTCCCATGATTCTTTTCGATGAAAAATTTGTAGTGGCTGTCTTTATATCTTCGTACGTGAATGCCGTTTTGTCCAAGTGGATGACGTTGATGGAATCTGTCAATTCTGATGAGAATCCGATGGAGCTTGAAACCATGTCTTCTATCTTCTAACAGAGTGGTCACCGGTGTCGTTACTGGTGTGTTAAAGATGATACGGATGATGAGTGACAGAATCCCAAATACTAGGAAACCAGAGGTGAGAGCTATGAAAACTAGGGCCCCGTTTGATAACACTACAGCTCCTTACTTCTTAGCTCCGGGGCTAATCCGGAGTAGAATGACGATTGATAAATTGGTTCAAGTTTTGACTCCCATGGAGTGAACCGTTCTAAAAATGTCTCTAGGAGCTAAAAAAACTTACTTCTACTGCTCCGGAGCTATTACCATTACTGACTGTCATCACCACCGCCACTAACACTGCCATCATCATCACCACCCATCCACCGCCACCATCCCCACCACCACCTACCACCCACCACCCATATCTGCCACCACCACAACCACCACCACCGCCGCCGCCACCACCACCATCGCCGCCGCCGCCGCCACCACCACCCACCACTTGCCATCGATGCCACCACCACTGTCCACCATCACCGCCACCACCACCCACCACCTTCCACCATCACCGCCACCACCACCCACCCACCACCTACCACCATTGCCACCACTGCCACCACCACCACCCACCACTTACCACCGATGCCGCTACCACTCTCCACCATCGCCGCTACCACCACCCACCACCTTCCACCATCACCGCCACCACCACCACCGTCACCACCACCACCCACCCACCACCTACCACCACTGCCACCACTGTCGCCCTGCCACCACCCACCACCACCGCCGCCACCACCACCTATCAGCACTGTCGCCGCCACCACCCACCAGCACCACCACCACTACCACCACCCCCCACCACTACCAACAACACCACCACCACCACTAAACAGGATTCTGGAAGCATAGTCTTTTGATTTTGGAGCAGCGTTATCAAACAACATTTTACTCCAAAAATCCTGACTCTGGAGAAGAAGTAGAAAATGACTCCGGATCAGAAGTAGCTCCATGGGAGCTGGAGTGTTATCAAACGGGGCCTAGGAAACCAACCTCGTTGTTTTCTTTCATTTTTCTCTGGGTTGGATATGATTTCCATTGCTGCTGCTGCTATTGAGATGGTGCCGGAGTTCTTCGCTTGGAAGCAAAACTCGACATTTTAGTTAGGGATGGTTTGATGGAGGGAGGAAGAATAACGAGGGATTAAAGAGAATAAATGGGTTAAAGGGTATTTTGGACTTTTCAATTAACATAAAGGTTATTTTGGTCATATTAAAGAGAATAAATGGGTTAAACCGTATGACTGGACTGGTTTGTCATTGTGGTGTAAGTGAAAGGGCAGTATGAGTCCGGTTCAACAATTTATTAAAGTATCTGGAATCGGATTAAATTACAGGGATAGTATGTGTCAATTTCCCTATAATTAATGATCTGTATCTATAATATTTAGCTTAAACTAGAAAATGAAGAACATCAGCAAAAGATTCTTCAGACAACCTATTATCGATCTAGTTATTTTTATCATTGGAAAAATAGGACAGAGCATAGATTAATCACATGTCAAATTAAGAATTTAATTTAATTAATCAATTAGTTTCTTATATATTGACATGCATCTTTGTGTATATTCTAATGAAACTCCAAAAATGGTTGTGTGCTCCTTTTTCCATAGGCTTTATTTTTCGAAATTTGATTTTTCCAATTGGCAAAATCAATTTGGATAGAGATTTGACACTAATTAAGAGACCATGGGGTCTATTTGTCACAAAAAATAAGTTTCAAAATTACCATGTTGCAGAACGATGCAAGTAAGCTTTGCAGGAAATAGAGTTCTAGAACAGCATTTAAAGAAACATACTTTTTTTTTCCCTTGTTTTAATTTTTTGTTTCCTAATCATAGGAGGAAAAGGGATTAAAAGGTGTGAGTTGTAAAGTGTGAAACTCAGGCCAAGCAAGGCCAGGTTGTGTCAATCTTAATCCATCCTCCCATTTTGGATAGGCTGCTCCTCTCAATAGGCATGGAATTTTATCAGGATTCGGATTCCGAGAGTCCCCTGGGATTATTTGGTTCAAAGGATTCATTCCATGTCATAGCTTTATTTGTTGGAGAGTCCTCATCAATCCCTCCCAACTAAGAACCTCCTTCAAAGGCACATCCTTGTCTGCCCTAACTGCTTCCTATGTAACAAATGAAAAAGTCAACCATCTCTTCTTCGACTGTCCTTGATCCCATCATCTATGGCTAGATATTCTTCTTTGCTTCTAGGCTTTTATAAGAAGAATTTCCCCTTAGAGAAGGAATGGAGATCGATATTCAATGCATTCAAAAGGAAAAGTGTTTTTGACGCCGTGGGCAAACTTTCCTTTTGCACAACTATCTACCACATCTAGATGGAACACAACCTCATAGCATGGACCTCTAAGTGAAGAAGCTTCACCCAGATTTAGAACACCATTTTCCTTGAAGTTAGAGAAACCCTTATTTCTTCTGAGAAACCATTCTCAGATTTTCTCAGCCATAGATTTCTTATTTTCTCTTGGAATTTACCTATCAACCTCTTTATGGATAGGATTTTTTTTTTTTTTTTTTTTTTTGGTTGGAGTAAGTAGATATTTTATTAAACCTAAAAAAAAGAATTCAAACAAGCTGAAGTGCTGAACCATCAAAAGATGAGAGCAAAAGCAAAATTAGACAATATAAGGGCAGAAAGCCCAAACACCACTAGGCCAATCAAAGACACACTCAGAGTTTCAGACTACAACAATAAAGAACAGAACCTGAAAACAAAAGCAAGGAACCTCCACAACTTCACCCAAATGCAAGAAACAACCCTAGGTAACAGTTAGATTCCGACCTCAACAAATCATCTAAGTATGATTACCTTTGAGATTACTTGAGGGCCATAAAAAACAGGTGTTTTTCTCATAAAACCGGTGAAGGGGATCGAATGATTGTCCGTTGACCCATTTTTTATTTGTAACTTTGGCTTCATTTTTAAACTTTGATCCATTATGAAGCATAAAATGACCTCCATATTTACTGAATTTTTTTTTAATACTCTTCCCCACCAAAGTCTTCGTGGATGTTACTCCACTTCCACCAATATTGTCTGCAGTTGATACATTTGATGCAATCTGAGATGGGCTTCGCCTTGCATTCTCACGCTTTTTCTTAAAGAAAATAGGAGTACCAAAAGAGGGAGACCTGCACAGAACCTTAGAACATGTTTTATAATTAATTCAAAAAGTAAAATCCAATTTTCTCCCCAAGGATTGTTGGTCCAAATGAAAAAATCTCCAAGCCTCAAAGATTTCCTATGAATAAATCTCAGGTTACTTTCTTTGGCATTTTGGGTCAACCCCACCCTTGACCCAGCCAAACCTACAGCACATTAAAGAGATCTCCTCTACCCTCTCTACAGGTCCCGCTAGAACAGGTTTCCACTTCAAGATCCACCAAATTAAAGCATTCATACAAGACCAGACCAACCAGTAGAACCCGAAATGCCAGAGCTCCTTTGACCAACAACATCCATCCCAGCCCATAATTGTGGATAGGAATTTCACCACTCTTAGACTGTTTTTCTTTTCTTTTCTCCCCTCAATTGGAATTAAGGGTGTCAAATTAAAATGAAATTGAATCATATATCGAAATTGAACTGAACCGTTTAAATCGTAACAGACAAACTGTTTATTAAACGGTTTGATTCTGATTTACAATTTGACACCGTATACCAAAACCTAACTAAACTGTTTAAACCGATTAAACCGAAGGTGTGAACCCGGTTAAAATAGTATAATCAAATCGTTTGTAAAACCGTTTAATCAAACCGGTTATAAACCAATTATCCTTATTAAAACCATATGACACATGACTTTTCTATTTCCCAAGTCAATACACAAGTAACGTATTTGAATTGGTTTTTCCGTTTTAAATTTAAAATATTATCACTTCCCTGTACTAAAAGACTAAATGTAAAATTTTAAGATAGTAAAAGACAACAATATTAAAATTAAAATGAAAATAAATTATAAAATTAAAATCCTCTCATCTTCTATTCACTATTTCTCTCTCTCTCTCTCTCTCTCTCTCTCACTCTCTCTCTCTCTCTCTCTCTCGTTCTCTCGTTTCTTTCTTGGTTTAATAGTTTTTTATGCTTTAGCCTTTAGTAGAATTGATAAGTTAAACCGTTTGTAAAACCTCAACTAAAACTATTTAAACCATTAAATTGAAAACCGTTTTAAAACGGACAACTAAAATAGTTTAACTCTTTAACTCAAAAAACCGTTTACAAACTGGTGAACCGAAATCGATTAATAAACTGTTTCGATAGGAATTTTCAAACCGTTTATTAAACTGTTCGATTTTGGTATTACCTTTTACACAGTGAATCGAACCAAAATTGAACCACAAATCTGAAACTACACCATTTAACACCCTTAATAGGAGTCCTTTGTACCTTCGATACTTATTTTTAATATTAATCTTTTATTCACCCAAAAACAACCTTTTGCTGGGAATGCATTTTTTCCAATAAAGAATGATTTTATATTCAAACAATATAATAACGATCCAATTCAGGAAAAAGGTTATATTCATACAATTATGAACATTTTTATAAATGAAATGGAATAACATCTTCCCATAAACAATGTTTGATTGTTTTTCGATCTTGATTATTTAATCCAAACTTGCGTTGTACCACTTGGATCATCATTGTTATCGTTCTCTTCATGTTTGAATACTAAAAAATTGAATGTGATAACTTGAAGCTTGGTCTTTCCTCAAGTATACCCTGGGATTCCATGAAGTATTTTTTGTAGTGGCTCCTATATCAATTCAGATTGCGATCAAGAAAGGGGCCAGATCAGATTTCAGGGAAAAGGAGGACACAGCCACAGGAATGGTTGTGGAGTGAGTCCAGAGGAATCAATTGCTTAAGCTGGACACATTCAGATCTGAAATCAGGTTCCGATTTAAAAAGGGGGGCCAGATCTGATTTCAGGGGATTGACTAGCTTGTGGAGAAGGGTTTCAAAGGAACTGCAGCTACTCCCAACATCCATCGCCATGTCTAGGTACCTAGTACAAAATCAACTATGGAAAGGGGTGATCCTATTGTGAGCATCAAAGCTGGAACTGCGGTGATCTTCTCGTGAAGGGCTTCCACGACAGTCTGAAAAGGAGACTCTTCGACTTTGAGAACTGAATTTAGGTCAGTTTTATTTTTTTTTTCTCAATGCTTGATGATGGGAAGACAAATGTGTGTAAACTATGTGGTAACTGGTTATATGAAATATTTTTTTTTACTTAAAAAGAAATATTATTTTTTACTTAAAAAAAAATGAAATATTTTGTTAAGCTAACTAACTTTATCTTTGTTTGGGTACCCCAAACATAATATGTCAAACCTTGGGTCCCTACATGCAATACCCCAGCAACTAACCTATTGTGGATAATAATCATATAACCATTAACCTTTGAGGTGCCACAAACATAGTGAAGATGGCTGATAGAGAATTGTAGAGATAGTTACTCCTTTAGACAATATGGATGCATTGTGGTAGTTGCAGGCAAGTGAATGATTAGTTTATAGTTGATAAAATGGTGGAAGTAATTGATGTTAATATTGGGCAAAAGGATACTGAGCCTTGGTGTAACGATAAAGTTGTCGTATTACAAGTTGGTAGTCACGGATTTGAAATACGGAAAGAGCCTCTCTACGTTGTGGAGGTAAGGCTACCTACATTTTGCCTCTCCCAATACCCTACAGTAGCAGGAGCCTTATGTAGTGGGATACATTTTTTAATGGCTAAAAGGAGTGGAAAATAATTCCCTCATGTCTTCATGTTGACATGAGGAATATCCAGTGGTTGTCATCTATCATGTGCGTATACCAATACATCGGTATATGCATACAGTGGATGACAACCACTAGATATTTCACATGTCAACATGAGGACATGAGAGGATTATAGTCCAAAAGGATTCCCAAGAGAAAAATAAGTTGTTGTTCATGTTGGACTTTATGTTGTCATTGTTGGCAACTTGGCTGATGTGACAATGTTTGTGAGCATATAGTCAAAAAAATCAGGAGAGAGAGTGTCACTGCAGGAGAGAGAGTATCAGTGTAGTGACAAAACTGAAGTAACCTCGAGCAACCTCGTAGTTGGATTTTACAGTATTCTACATCTCTTATATTGTGTCTCAGATGGCTTGCAGCGAGTTAAATAGCATTCTACATCAAGTTTGATGAGAGAGAGTGTCTGTGGATCTCACTGGTGATGTGGCACAGCTTCTCTGATGATGTGTTCGAGTTTCTGATGATGAGACAGTGTTGCGGCATCTTGAAGCATTAAATGAAGATCTTCTGAAGCATGAAAAATGAAGAGAGAATGAAGAGAGAGACTGTAGAGAGAGAAACTAGAGAGAGAAAAAAATATGAGTGGGACTCACAAGTGTGGTGGCAAGGTGACATGCCAACATGGCAGCCCACGGCACTTGACATGCATGCACGCAAAGTTTGAAGTCCAAATTCCTAAGTTTTATAAACTTTAACTTTGGGTCTATTTTTGGTGGGCCCCCAGCAGGTTCATGGAAATTTTACAGTGGAAAGATGTAGAGCGTCAAGTTATCTTTCCAACGCAACTTGAATCATTCAATTCCAAAGTTGGATGAGAGAGATATCGCAGTTTTTGTCGGATCGCTAAAAAAAGTCATTTCACAAGTTGTTTAGGGGCAATTTCGGCATAAAAAGATGAGAAGATGCAAGATCAGTGGCTAGATTGAAGCCACGATGCTCAGATCCACATCTAATGGCCCAGATCAAGGCTGGTTCGAGTGCAGTGTGGCGGCAGCGTCAAGATTCTATCGCACAGGCTTTGATTGGCCGATTGCATTATATTATAATGGTCCGCGATCTATTGTGTTAGCTCTTGATTCGGTGTGTCACATGTATGATGTGACGGCGGTGCAGATTCTCATCCGATGGCTTCCATTAGTCTCGATCGTGGCCGATGCGATTTATGCAAATCTAATGGCGCAGATATAATCCCTCCATTAACCGACAGATCCAATAGGTCAATATAAAGATTTCTTGTGCGCCAATACGATCTCGACAACACATCGGCGAGGCGCGGCTATGGTGCGGCGCGGGTGCGCGGTTATGAAAGGAAAGATTCTATTTTGAATGTTTTGGTTGATCGAACTTCAAACTGCCATAACTTTCTCATCCGAGCTTCAAATTGGTCCGTTCAAGTTGTAGTCTCCATATTTTGGGATGCTCTATACATTGGGTGCCATTGGGAGTCGAAAAAACATAGAGAAAAATTGAAAAGAGCATTTTGAAGGTAGAGAGAAGGTTTTCTAGGGTTTCGTGTCCTGTAGGAGTGATCAATCACCAACTACCTCTTCTTTGTGCATCAATGGAGTGCTAAATCCCTATGAGAGGTCAGTAGAGCATTTATGTTTATATTCATGGTGATTATAGATTGTGTGGAAGAGATTGAAAGCCTGTGAGCGATGTGTGCTCTGTGAATCGATCTCTATCATCATTGAAGGCTGTTAGAGAGTACCTGAGGGCAGTGTGAAGCTTCAGAGAGATTGTTGGCCATTCGAAAGCATTGTTTGTGAGATTTTCAATTCCCTATCTATTTATGCTTTCAATATATTGTATGCTAGCGTAGATGAAAATTGTTGAATACCTAACTAGTGGGGGAAAAATTATAAGGCAACATTATAAGCCTAAAAAATATTTGCTTCTTGTGGGTGTGAGTTAAGCGTGGTGTGTTCAGTGGGTGCTGGACACTGGCTGTTAAGCCTGAATTTTGGCGTTGGTGCGCCATCTCAGTTTTATACTGGAAAAACCTAGGATTAATATCCTTGTTTTATTAGAGACTAAAAGTTAAGTGTTGAGTAAACACGGAGCCCGTTGGGCATTACTCCGTGGACTAGCCATCACACACTGTGTTGGTGAACCACATAATATCTCTGTGTTCATTGTTTTATTTTTCTAGTATATTTTGGAGTGCGTGGAATGACTTGCAAGATGGGTGTGCAAATCTGGTAGACCTGGCCACTGAGTGGTAGCGAGGTAGATTTGCATGCGCTTGTATCTGTGTGAAAAGTTAGGTCTCCATCAGTTTTGGGCAACAGTAAATAATTAAGGAGAATTTTCAAACACTGATTCATCCCCCCCTCTCAGTGTCATATCAAGTTCATGAGCTTATAGGGTTTTTAAGAATTCCCAAGAGAAAAAACAAATTATTGTTGATTGGAGGATAAATTCCAAAGAGATTCAAGGAGAGATTTACACCTAAGTGATGCCTCCAAAGCTGTTATACCAACAACTAAGTCGTCAATTGATCACATTGCCGATTATGCTCTCTCTTGGAAGAACTAACCTTTTTACAGTTGATAAGCAATGGATTGAAGTAGATGAATACAAGATTACAACCAATGTAGTGTCTACGTTTGATTTGACTTGCTCACATTATGGTGATGTTTTCAGTGATTGCCGTTTTGTATGTCTATTATCTCATCAATACAGAATCTCTTGTCCTATCTTTTGGTCAGTCATGCTATTTAATAGCAAGTTCTAATTTTAGTCTCAACAAATTCCAGTTTAATTATATTCACTAGCAAATCTATACATTTATGTAAGGGTGTCAAAAATGAATCTGGGCCGATAACACGGACCGAGCCGGCCCGGTATAGCCCGAACCCAGACCGGACCGACCCTTTAATGGGCATGTTTTGGGCTGAGGGTTGTATTCCCGGTTCAGTTTGGTCCGGTCCGGGCTAGCCCGATGGGCGGCCCGCTATGGAACCTGAGTTAGCCCGAACCGAACCTGCACAGACCGAAGCCCATTAAGCCCGATTGAAATCCCTAATTTTTCACTTTCTAACCCTAGTATAAATACAATAGTTTCAACTTTTACTGTTTGTGTTTTCTGTTTTCAACTTTTCAGTTTCAGCGAAGGTCCGAAACTCAGCTACTGTGGCCGCCAGTACAGCCTCCTTCAATCCCTCTTCGACTCTTCCGACATCATTTCCAGCGACCACCTGCAACCACCTGCAACGGCGATAAGGTTTCACCGAGACTCAGCCACTGTGGCCAGCTCTCTGCGTGCCTCATTCAATCCCTCTTCGATTCTTCCAACATGGTTTTCGGCGACCACCTGCAAGGGCGATAATGATTGGTTGTTTTCTTTTCCAGGTAGGTAAGGATCGGTTCTTGTATTGTTATTCTTCTCTCTTTTTTTTTTCTTTTTTGGGGAAGCTTCTTTTTCCCTCTTTCATCACCGATCCGGATTCTCCATCCGCCTCGTGCTTCACCCCCATCTCCAATGACCTGGATCCGCTCCCCTTTCTGTGGTTTGAATAATATGTTACGGTGTAACAATTTTAAAAGATACTCATTAAGAATTAAGATGGTCGCCTGGTCGGTACTCGGTAGGTGTGTTGCTTAAAATATTATGTATTGCTTAAAATACTAAGTAGTGTTGCTTAAAATATTAAACACAACAGTCAACAGTATTTTAATATAAAAGAGGAAATCTCCCTCATATATACCCCCATTCGGCAGTGTTAACTGTTAACAAAGAAATCTCGGTACTTTCATTTCAATAATTACAAACCCATCTCTGACAAGAAAAAGAGGGGAGGGGAGGGGGGGGGAGACAAAATCAGGTAATGACCCTTGTAAAGATGAGTTCATGTTTTAAGAAACAAATTACCATTCCAATCTTGAGAGAGTCACATTTAAATTGAGCATAAAGGTTTGTTTCTATCCCACGACCCTGCATACAGAAGCAAAGAATTGCATTACACAACATTGAGGAAATAAACCAATTACAGTGAGAAGTTCAACTCATTCCAGCCATGTGCAGAACATAAAATTTTGTAAATGAAATTGGCACTGACTCATGGATAAACTTAAGATTCACAGCCTTGGCCATTTTTTTTTTTTTCCTTTCTAAGTTATTGATCATTTCCATTGCATTAATATTCACAAGGGGCACAACATGCACGCCATGGCTTTTAGAAGGTGAATACCAAGTTCAACTTAGTGAACTTCAAATGTAATATCATTCTAAATCTTTCTACCTGTATGTATTTGACCTGCAGGCAGCACTGTAGATAAAAAGTCGGATGCAACATAAATCCTTCAAAATGTATGTTACTATGTTGCATCCTTCAAAAATGGTTTAGTTACTATGTATAATAAGGAGATGAGATGATGACCCGAAAAGCAAGCCCAGCCCGATAAGCCGAAAAGCAAGCCCAGCCCGATAAGCCCAGTCCGGACCGAATCAGTCCGAATTCACATTGATAAGCCCAGCCCGATAATGAACCGAAATCGGACCAGCCCGTTTGTTACTGTGTCCAGCGCAGCCCATCCCAGCCCGAACCCTTAGTGGACATGTTTTGGGCTGGGGTTATAAAACCCGACACCGGTTTAGCCCGGACCGAAACCGGCCCGGACCGGCCCGTTGACACCTATACATTTATGCATTAGATGTATATAGGTCATTAATCAATATTGATCTTCGACCATTTAATTACAAGATAAAGAGATCATGAATGTTTGGGATCCATACTATGCAAGGAGAAGTTGTTTTTGCTAATTCGATTTGAAGGTGATATCAAATCGGTCTACTTTCGGCATCATATACATAGTTAATGCATTTGTTACTAGTTAACAGTTTCGTATCAAGGTTATCATTGATTTGTCACTATCATCAATATCGATATCATCAAAAAAATAACCTTTAGGCTTTTCATCTGGGAATTTGTTCAAAAATACCGTAATGAAAAGAACATAGGAGTTTATCGCTAGGTATTTGACCAAATATGACCGTCCAGTTCCTATAGAATCTATCACTAAAATACCCCTAAAGGGGATAGAGCTAAGCGGAGTGAAAAGGATTTTCCATGAGATGAGAAATGAAAACTATTAGCTCCACACGAGGTTTGTGAATAAGTGGTTTTCTAGTAATGAACCAAGGAATGTCCATTTTTCTGCTAAACATGATCTATTGAATTCATTAACTAAATCTTAATCCCTTCTGATTATAATGGTTTATAGCAAACTCATGAATCCTTTACACATCAAATGCTTGGACTAGCAAATTATAATTTCCTTCTATTTCATCTCTCTTGTCCTGAACTGGCCAGTCTAAACCTGCCCTGTCTTGCGTTGCATATTTGTTGATGAGATGTTTTGTTGTAAAGAGTCTGCAATGTTGGGTTTGGGTTTGTAAGAACTGCACCAAACCTGGACACATTTCCATTCTACTCCACCAAGGAGTGCAATAAGGCTGCCAACAATTAGTTAGACCATAAATGAAGTTGGTTAAGTAAGCCTTAAAAGAAAGGGGTTGGATAGTCTATATAGTGCTTCATATTTTTTGGGAAATAAATCCTCTCAAGCCCCTCATGCCTCTCATGCTGGTAAGAGGAAATCCAATGGCGGTAGTTTACTGGTTGTAGTTTACTGTACATACATACTGATGTATTGGTATACGCGCACAATAGATGACAACCACTGAATTTTCTTATGTCGACTGAGGGGCATGAGAGGATTTGAATCCCATTCTTAAGAATGATGAGAATAGGTGTTTGACCACACAATTTTAGTCAAAGGGTCATAGTAATGCCTTACCATTGGTAGGCTAGGTTCCACCCCTGTCCTCACCATAGAAGCCTATAAAGTTGGGCCATCATGGGAAGCTGTAATTTGCAAATGCTAATGAAACATTCTGTAAATAATTTGTTAATTATGGTAAATAAACAAATTTAAAAAGAAAATAGAAGATAAACCTAATTAAATCAAAGAAGCTAATAAATTGGGAGAGAAGAGGCTCTAGGAAGGATTAATAGATACTGGATCCTCAAGTTGATTCAAGACGCCGAATGTTAAAATATTTCCCAAAATCAAGATCGATCAACAACAATGGCATTGATAGATGTGGTGATCTGATGGCTTATCATAGTCTACAATTGTCAATTGAAACCAAGGTAAGCCCAACTCAGTAAATTATATCATTTTTGGGGCCTGCTTAAGCCCATTAGAAGCCCAATTATGAGCGCAGTCAAAGTAAATATTCACAAGCCTTGTATCGGCCTGCAACGATTACATCATACAATTTTAGAGTGGAGTTGGGTGGGAGTTGCAGAGGAGGTGCGCGGGTTGTGACGGTAGCTGCTAATGGAGGTTGAGGGCTAGGGTGGGAGCATGGGGTGAAGAGGAGGTAGACCTCTAGGTAGAAGATGGAGTGGATGGGTAAAATTGAAAATATGTATGTTTGATTTGTGAAAGAAAAAATTTCACAAGTTGTCCCACTTGAGGTACCTTAAGTGTCTGCTCATTTATTAAATGATCGGTCCAATTTCAGTCTTATTTTGCTGGGTTTGATTTCGGGTTTATTTGGTCGGCTTCGGTTGGCTTACCCTGTATGATCCTGGTTTTTAATGCCTCTATACTCTAGTTTTAACCGTTTATTCTATTTAAAAGAAAATTGTTTCAAATTATCATGGTCCCAACATTTTTTGAGCTGAAATAACCGTTTTCATACGAAATGGAACAAAATACCCATACCGGGCCAAACATAACCAAACTTAGATAACCCAAACTGGAACATCTGAATAATAGTGGTGAAATCATATCATCAATTCAAAATCGATGAAGAAAATTTTTAGAAATCCAAATACACTTTAATACAATTTTGTTTTGGATGCACTGGTATAGTTTTGTCCAACTGAGATGCATTTTTAGTGATGCCCATGATTTAAAATGTCCTCTTAAATGTGTACAATAACATCATAGATCTAACTATTGTTCAAAGGAGTACTTAATTTCAAGTACAATTGTTGAGTTAAGTTTCCCTTTTAGCTTTTTCTCTTTGAGAATTGAAACAGGTCTTCTTTGATCCTCTTTCGAAAAGTACCAATGTCAATTTATATTTTAAAAGAAAAAGAAATAGAACTTTTTTTTTTTTTTAAATTAATCGACTTAAATTTAAAGCTAGGAAAATGAAGCATGCACATAGATTATAAATATATCCACACCTGAGAGAACTCGTTAATCATTCCTTGTCTATCCCAGTATTCCAGGAACTTTAGCATGAAGACACCACAATCATATCTGTACCAAGATTTCTCCAAGTTGTCAACATATAATGAAACTATAAGAGAATATTTCAGTTAATTCAATATGGAAAAATGTACATATTTGTCTGTGATGGAAGTAGAGGCTTATCTAGATATTAATTACCAATTGAAAGTGTCCTCCCCTCATTTAACATGGTTAATATGGCATCGCATGTTTCCTTTACAAATCATCAAAGGATTAAACCATTTAAGAAATAGACAAAAAAATGTCTCAAAATGAACCATGAAAAAAATTATTGCACAAAGAAAGCAAATCGCAATTTTATGGGTAATATGTGGATTTGGATTGTTTTCTCTTTGTATTGCATTTCACAAGCACTCTTTAACTCATCAGTACTTACTCTTTAACTCATCAGTACTTATGTCCACAACCATCATACTACTACACTACCTGAGTCATGAGTGTTCTTTTTTACCTCAATCCCTTGCTTGACATCTGTAGTAGAGATATATCTGTAGGTAGATGCTTGATCAATTGACTCAATCATTGGTATGGTAGTTTTGATGGCCTTATGCTTAGGTGTAAACTCTTCTCCTGAATCTTTTTGATATTTATGTTATTTTCCATCAATCACAAAATCATAAATTTCTTTGGGATCCCTTTCGTCAATAATTGCATCAGTTGCTTTTTCCATATTACACCATATCAGCTCCGCCAAAAAACTAAAGCCACTTTCCACTGACTGACTCTTCAGACTGTCCTTCTCAACCATCATCTCATTGTTCACATGGCTCATACCATTGTTAGCAATAATAGAAATGCAACTCATATTTTCTAGATGTAACAAAATAGAAAAAAAAAAGAAAGGGAAGATGAAGAGAATGTAGAAGAGGGAGAGAGAATCAATGTATGTGTGTTATCCTCTCCTTATGTCCTTATATTTATAGAGAAAATAGTAGTCAACTATTACAAGAAAGTCTCTCAAATTAGAAGAGACATAATAAGAAAAAATAAGCTAACTTAGAGAATGAGATAAACTAACTTAAGAAAGAAAAGATAACTTAGTCAACAAGACTAAGACTTATTCCAATTATCGACTAGACAACTAGACTATTTAGGAAACTATCTTAACACCCTCCCTCAAGCCGGAGCATGGGAGAATGTGAGAGCTTCAACTTGAAACAATGTGGCAGCGGCAGTAGCAGTGGTAGCAGTAATAGTAGTAGCACAGTATAGGTCACTGTGAACAAAATAGCAACAGCAGCACAAGCTTCACCATGAACCAACATATCAACGGAAGCACGTATCAACGAAAGCAATATTAGCAGTTGTAGCAGGAGCAACAATAGTAGTAGCTCGAACACAAACAAGTAAGTTGTATCACATGCAACAAGTAAATAGAGGTTGCATCACGTGCAATTGTAGTAGACTGCAGGTAGTAGAAGTTGCATCACATGCAACTGTAGGTAGAGGTTACATCATGTGCAACAGTAGTAGTAGGCTCCAAACACAAGCAAGATATTAGTAGGCTCCAACATATCAACGGAAGCATGTATCAACGAAAGCAATAGTAGCAGTTGTAGCAAGAGCAGCAATAGTGATAGCTCAAACACAAACAAATAAGTTGTATCACGTGCAACAAGTAAGTAGAGGTTGTATCACATGCAATTGTAGTAGACTACAGGTAGTAGAAGTTGCATCACATGCAACTGTAAATAGAGGTTGCATCATGTGCAACAGTAGTTGTGGGTTCCAAACACAAGCAAGATATTAGTAGGCTCCAACATTAGCAAGGTAGAGAAAAGTATCTCTTCCCTGAGTAGACACGAACCAACAATAATAACAATCTTCAACTGATGACTTGAGTAAATAAGTAATCTTCGACTGATAACTTAAGTAGGTAAGAATCTTCCAATCTCCCCCTCACGTCGAGCATGCCACGTGAACAAGTAATACAGATGATGCAAGTAATACCAGTTAATGCAGACCAAAATTGAGAAAACCCAATTGAATCCGACATGGACCCAACCAAATAAAACCAATCAAAATAATGCTGAAAATTTCCCTTAAATAAGTCAAAAAAACTCAACTAGTGAAAGACACTTCTATAATTTTAGACAAAATTCAAGAGAATGTGATACCCAAACAAATCCTTTTGACATGATAGGAATAAATTGACCATAGTAGCAAAATAGTAAATATCTCAAGTCTATGAGGGTGAGTAACATCAACAAATAATCAACATATAAATAGTAGCAACAACAGATTCACAATAGGTCAGATTAGACTCTGACGAAGTAACGATTAGTAGCAGTAGATCAAAGGCAGAAGGTAGTAGAACTTAAAAAAAAAAAAAAACACTACTAAAATGGCAGCAGTAGTGGCTGCACACTAGAACGGAGAACCTTACACGACTTTCAAAATGGCTCATGCTCTGATACCATGTAACAAAATAGAAAAGAAAGAAAGAGAAGATGGAGAGAATGGAGAATGGAGAAGAATCAATGTATGTGTGTTCTCTTCTCCTTATGTCCTTGTATTTATAAAAAAAATAGTAGCCAACTATTACAAGAAAGTCTCTCAAATTAAAAGAGACATAATAAGAAAGAAATTAACTAACTTAAAGAATGAGATAAATTAACTTAAGAAAGAAAAGATAACTTAGTCAACAAGACTAAGACTTATTCCAATTACCGACTAGACACCTAGACTTTTTATGAAACTATCTTAACACTACTAGAGTATCTTTTTCAACAACTTTCTCTTGGTCATTCGCTCCAGAAAACCCAACAATGCTAGTTGGGCCAGCCTTTAAGTTTCTATCATTGATTACATGACTTGTATCTTCCCTTCTTTCTCCTTGAATAACATCATCATAAATATTTTCATCATTTTTTGATATAAACTGCAAATGCAAACAAGAAAAACTAATTAAAGAATAAATTACTTCATTTCAAAGTGATAAGAAAGAAGGGATCCATTAGACACCTTTCTCAAAGTAATGCATGGAGATGAGAAAATTTGAAGAGCACCACCGTGCCTCTGCTCAATTTGGTTCAATGTTATTGCATCATTTTGAGCATGTTCCCTTTCAGTTATTGAAGTTGAGGTCAAATGGTCATTTCTCTCAATATTCTTATTTCCTTCACTTGACCCACAAGTGGAAGCAGCCTGTCTGCAAATACACAGTGCCAGTTAAAGCAATCTTAATAAAGACAATGATAACATTAAAACATAATTGAAAAGCAATAAACATTGAAAATGAATTCTAGTCGGAGGGCATCGCACGCTTTTGTGTGCTCTGAAATTTTGATGTCCAAGCAAATGAGCCATAGCCAGAGAGAGTCGATGTCTAATTTTATTTACCAAGCCAAAAAAGAATATTAGAAGGTCATAATATAAATTAGCTAATAATTGTCTCCTTTCCTCGATCACCTCCCAAGAAACGGCAAATTGTTTGGCAATACTCTGCACTTTGGAAAGATGTGAAGTAAAATAAGATTCTAATTTGTCAAGTTCGGTGAAATAGAAACGACAAAATGAAACTGATCAATGAGGTGCATGGTTCGAAGTGAAATGAAATACAAGGGAAACTTCTTCAATGAGGTGTTTCGTTGGAAGTAAAATGAAAACAGTGATGATTTTTCTTCACCTCGAATGGAACATAACCTATATAGGTGTAGAAGTTATGAAAATGACAACACAAAAAAATAATTAATAATGCAACATACCCAAAGTGTTGAAGTTGTGAAAATGATGGTACAAGAATACAATTAAAAAAAATTAGAAGCAACCTAGGCGAGTGTGTCCCATAGTTAACCTTTCTCAACTAATAATCACTTATCCAACTTTTAAAATTCTAACAAAACTTGAAACTATCATGTTGCTTGTAAACATTAAAACATAGTTTTGTTTTTCCCATTCATACCTTGGCAAAACTTCTAATATAGGCAGATGACTGGTATTTTCTTTGGATCTCCTTTGAGGCATCACCTTGTTTGGATTGCTTTGCCGGTTCTCCTTTGAAGTATATCTTTGTTGCTTTACTTTCTCTGAGCAGGGGACTTTTTTCGGATCACATTGTATTTGAATACGGACACTTGAAGGAACACGTGGGCACCTTGTCTCGCATCCCCTTTCTCTTGACGACTTAAATGCTCCTTCATCCAGTGAATTCTACCACTAGAATATGTTTGCTCACAATATTTACACTTAAGAATTCTTCGTTTTCCATCTGGATTGGCCAAAATTTCACAATGGTCCCAAGTAATATCTGTTTTAATATGAGTTGGATATTTCTTTATAGAAGATAGGAAAGCAACCACATTGTCATTTGACATTTCAACTGTTTGAAACAATGTAAAAATGAAAACCTTTGTACTTAAAAAAAAAAAAAAAAAAAAAACACTAGACATTACTTACCAGAGAATTAAATCTTAATACTGCCTTAGCTTCTACGGTTGGAAAGGCAACATTATGTTGTTCAGATCCCAATCTAGTAAACTGATCAGTAATATCAACATTGTTAATAGTTTGGCAGGCATGCCAAGATTGTTATTGAATAAAGGAGTCCACTCCTTCAGGAGTTTCTGATGTGCGTTCCTTATCCTGAAACAAATGTCGAAAATAAACAATCCATCAACCATGGATACACTCTTAAGCTTCTACATTTTTGAAATGAAAACAATTCTTTCAAATTTTATGTGATTAAAAGTTAAAACCACATTAATATGCATTTAAAACTATAGTTTTTGAGATCAGAGCAAATCAATGACATGACCTAGAACGGTTTCTCATTTCCCAGTTTGAATTCAATCATGATGAAGCCATGTCACCTAACAAATATATATATATATATATATATATATATATATATATATATATACCCCAAACAGAGAGAGTATCGTTTGGGTCATGTCCCTCTTTGATGGTTTAGTGAGTAAATTTTTTTTTTTTTTTCGTGAAAGGATCTACCACCAAAAGCTTTTGACACCTCAAAGATTATAATGGTTATAGCACAAATTGTGAAATAGCACAAATGGACATTAGAAATCAGAATCATTTATGACTAACAATATATCGATAATGATCATCTACTTTCTTACCTTCTTTTTTAGGAAAACAAATTTATTTGAAAGAAGAATGCAAGAAGTAATACACTCATTAAAATGAAATTGCACATCACGTAATGTATCTCTCTCAAATATAAACTAAATTTCAAAAAAACTTCAACATAATCAAGGGTAACATCTAATTAAGTTGATTGTGTTGCATTTGAAACCTGTAAGTGCATTCATTTAAAGTCAAGACACTATGCCCATTCTCATGGTTAGCTACTCACCCCATGTTGCTATTTAAGTTTTTTTAGGTTTTTTTATACATTTCGTTTCACTTTACTTCACCTTTAATAAAATGGAGAGTTTAAGATTAAAGAGTTATCAAACTTGAACTTCTGTTTTAAAACTTTCACGATCTAAAGAGTTTTTCAATTGATTAGACAATTGTCGTGACAACTCAGTTCATCAACAGATTTTTTGGGTTTAAGAACACCGTTTCAAAAAAAAAAAAAAAATTTCTTATGACTTTGTTTGGTTGCAAGGGGAACTGAAATTATTATACTTTAAATAGAAACTTTTATAGTAGTAATACAATATGATTGTTTAAGATATAAAATTTATTTTACTTTTCTTGATATATTTAATAATGATATTTATAAGATGTAAAATTTATTTCCCTTTTCAAATGGAAGGGATTTGGATGTAAAGCGAAGTGTAAGTTAATGGGTAAATGTGGAATAATTTGAAATTAGTTAGATGGTAATGTGATAGCATGTGCTATTATCATTAAAAAAAATTTCATTTAAAGTATACAAATTTCACTTTCTTTCCCTTCAATACCACTACAATCAGCAAACACCCCCCCCAAAAAAAAAAAAAAAAAAAAAACTCTCTCACAGTGACCAATTGTATTTTTTCCTTGTAACAGTTAAAAAAAAAGTAGAAATCCGCATAACATCAAACACAACCTCAATATAACCTAGTTAAACAAAACTGGAAGCATGGAAAAATTACTTACCGGGTGTAAAGATGTTTCAAAAGATGGGAGGATCCATTTGTCATCTATCCAATTCAAAAGCAGCCGCATTTCTGACTTTGATACAACCACAAGTCTATTATACGAATCTAGCAGAATGGTATAAATATGTTGTTCTCCTCGGAAGGAATTGTCCATATTTCTCCTTTTAGCTAGGACTCTCTTAAATGCACGTCAATTGAGTCATCCAAATTAAACTTCTAATCATTCTCCACCTCCAGAGGCAATGGAGGCCTTATTCTGGATGCATCCACATGCATTATTCACTTTTCTTCGAATTGAAGCCTCAACCTCAATATGGTTTTTGGACAACTGCCAGATGATTGCTGAGCACCACCCACGAGTTTCAAAGCTATAAACCTCAACCTTCACGCCAATTTTAAGTTCCGTCTCCATACTTATTTCTTTTAACATCTGCAATTACTTTTAATCAATTGAAAAATAGAATAAGAATATCAGGAAAACGATTTAACGACCCACAGCATAAATTGCCGTGACTCACTAATTCACATAGCATAAAATCAAAATCAATCGTAAAACAAGATTAGCGGGGTGGGTGTAAACTACACATATTTCGTTGTCTTTACTCATGAACCACTGTTTAACGCAGTCATAGTAACCACTATCAAGTGCAGTGATAATATACAGCCGACTAGTGGAAGCAGGCAAACCTAAGTGATCCATGGTTCAAAACCATCACATCAAGTGCTAAGGCATTTATCTCTTAGGCTCTCTTTGGTTTGTATTATATAATGTATTATGAGCTATTTGTGACAAATCAATTATGATAATAGATTCTGAGTAATAAATAATGACCGTTTGGTACCACTAAATATAATACATTATATAATGAGAAATATGTTATAATAATAAACAACTAATAACCTATTTGTAGATTATGCATAATATCTATTTATTTTAATTATAAATAGACATTATAAATCATGTCAAATAATCATAAATTTCATAATGTATTACATAATACATTATATAATACAAACCAAAGAGAACCTTAGTAGATGTAGTGTAGCCGTAGTCTCGAGTTTATGTTGAGATCTCTGGGGATGTCCCTCTCCTGGACTCAATCTCCATCGAAGATGATGTCGGAAACTTGTTTCATCAATCGGTGAAATACGACTGGAGACCCCCCCCCCCCATTGCCTTTCCTGTGGGGTTTTTGGTCACTCGGCCAATTCTTGCTTACAGAAATCTTGTGATGCTGAGAAAGGAGTTCCCTCTAATGGGAAGGATGCTGCTGTTGAGAAGCTAGATATGGAGGCCTCAGGTGTGTCAGAAACTTTCGGCGGAGACCATCCTCTTGCTGGCAGTCACGCACCCTCTGTCATGTTTGATACTAGTTCCGGCCATGAGCAGGCTTGGATTCCTAAGCAGGTGAGAAAGAATGGAGCCGGAAGCAGGGTCAACCTAGATTTAGAGGAAGGCGAGATTCCTGGGGGATATCTGCTGAGATTCCTATTCATAATGAGTTAGTTTTGGGCGCTATACCAGTTGAGTCGTATCCCGCAGCTTCAGGATCGACAGGTGATCCTTTTCCCCACATCTAGTGGGTCCGATCGGGTAAGAAAGAAGAGGAGCCGGGTTAGGCCGGGTCCTAACCCGGCGTGGTTTTCCTGCTGCGAACATCTGTTCTCAGCGGGATCTGAATACTCATTTTCAAATTCGAATTTTGCTGATTCTATTCCCCCTTTTGTCGGTCTATTGCCAGTGACTTCTGCGCATCTGCGTGCCTTCTCTGATTGTGGTCAGCCTGCTAGTGGGCAGACTGAGTCTTATGCTGCGGGCTTTGATCTTTTACAGAGCCTGCATTCTCCCAACCGTTTCAATGCCTTGGGCGATCTGTCGTCGAGCCAGCTTGTCACACCCCAATTCCACACTGTTCAGAATGGTGTGATGAACCGCTAAATAAACAACGGCTCAACCAGGATCTCTAATAGGCTATCCCCGCGTTATCCAAACTTTACACGCATCCACAATCATAATCAGAGTAATACACAATAGCGGAAAAATTTATAAATAGTATGAACTGAGAACTAGAATGATACCCATAAATAATGTCAAATTATTCTGTGTTTAACTAAGACATAAATATTTAGTTACCAAATACATGTCTTATAAATCCAAATAAGAAACCTACAAAAATATCTAATCGAATACACACGAGTTGCACTCGCAAGAGGAGTCGTGTGTATCGCCTTCAGCTCCAACTTCCATAGCTGCTACAGTTCCATACGCCGATGCGTTCATATAATCTTCGACTGTATAACCTGCATCATCAACTAAAAATATTCGACGTCGAGGGGTGAGCACACAACACGGCTCAGTGAGTAGCCAAAACAATGCAACATTACATATACATGCAAAAAGTCAATTCTTATCTTTGGTCTTGGTTTATAGTTTGCAATGTGCAATAGAAAGGTTGGGTGATCAAAGGTTAACGTTTATTGATACCGCCTCTATACACAGGGTGTGGAAGTCCGCCCGAAGGTTAACGTTTATCGTCGTCCCCATCCACCCTACCATAACATTATACAACAAAGGTTAATGTTTATTGCTATATAATGCTATACCAACACGTAAGCCCCTGTTAGCGAGTGCTTACAAACTGGGCTCGCTGCTAACCAATCCTAATGCCAAACAGTGTATTCAAGGCCTCACCCCAGCATCCCTCAGAACATCCATAGAGATAGAGCTAAGGCCCCCCGGTAGAGTCAGAGACTACAAGGACCGAGACCACCTCCCCTAATACTCTACGACATAATAGTTCTGCTAAGGTAATGACGATACAACGATATCAATGCACAAGACTTGAGTTAGAGATAGAGCTAAAGTGCTGAGACCCGCCAAAGGTTAACGTTTATTGACGTTCTCATCACACCTCCCCTGATACTCTCTCGCATCAAGCACACCAACCACACACATACAAGCACATGCCTATTCCTATCATCATCATCATCATCATGTTATAAACAGTAAAGTAAATATGCATGAACAAGTAACAAAAATATTGGATGGCATGCTGTATGCACATTACAATCATATTCACATAGAATCAAACATGGCATAGGACTCAAGAAAAGAAAAACAGTTTATTATTAACCAATTTAGTTTGGGGTTAAGGTTCCTCACCTTAGCTTGCTAATAAATATTTTCCAAGCTTTCGATTCACTGTTATAACGGTATTATGTTGCTAGCAAACCTAACAAAGTCGATAGAATTTAATTAGAATTAATTCAGAATTTAAAAACCATTCTGCCAACTGAGGGTCGATGCTAGGGTCGATGGGTATATCGACCCTCCTAGCATTCTGAACTTCCCGAATGCTGAGGGTCGATGGTCAGAAACACCTAGGGTCGGATGGTCTATCGACCCTCGGTGGGACCCTCGGTGCACTCTGGTCCAATTTCTAATTTTTAATTCATTCTTCGTGTTTGGGGTCCTATGGCTTGCTTCCTACATTCACTCAACATTCATTCCATGGTCTAGAACCATGTATGATTCATCTAGATAGCTTTCGTACATCCTCCCATGGTTTTCCATGAAAACCTAACCATGGATGGATGGTTTGGGTTTCTCCGAAATCCTACACTCAATCATATCTAACCTAAGGTCTGTAGAAACTCATGGAATTAGTATCCATACCTGAGAAGATTACTTTCCTCTGCAATTTCTTCTCCTTTTTGCTAAGCCTTCTTCCTAGCCTCCTTTCTTCCTCTTTTCCTTCTTCTCTCATTCTCTCAATTCAATTAGGGTTGTGAAAGGAGTGAATGTGGCTTAGGGACGTCCTTTAAATAGACTAGGAATGTCCTATAATAATCCTATTGAGATTTGGAAAGAATCCCAACCGAAAATTAGGAAATTTCCTAATTTCAGTTTTCGTCAGAAACCGAGGGTCGATGGGAGGGACGATGATCCCGTCGACCCTAGGGTCTTAAGCTGTCCGACCCTCCCTCAAAAACTGAGGGTCTGACTTTCTGTTTTAGGAGGTCCGCCCCTGCTTCACTGGGTGTGCGACCCTCCCCTAGAATTAAGTGTTTTTGGGTCGATTTCATACCTGGGATCTCGATCTCCTTCATGCCCTTGGTCCATTTGACTCGACCATGATGGGTAAACCTGGTTCAAGGTGGTAAGACCGGGTTAGATTGACACGGGTCTTACACAGCTAATCCCCTCTGGTTCAAATCCTGCTAGTACCTCGGTTCCCCACCCCCCCCCCCCCCCTCCTTCTTCTAATGTTCAGTTATCGAACCTTGATTCTGTTTCGGCCTTGTGTCCCTCAAATCCCCTGGCTGTTGTGGCTTCTGTTGGTTCTTCCCTTAATGGTAGAGATGTCAATATCGACGACCCTTGGGATGGAAATCCTACTGCTGTTTTTTCCCCTGATCTCTCTCCTTCTTACCTTGAGCTGATGCCCCTTGCTTCCCTTCACCCTATCTATTCGGGTGATGATGCAAGTTCCTCTTGTAATGATTACTCTTCCTCTGATGAAGTGAGACTAGAGGCAGAGTGGCTTGCGAGCAATTCTGGAGGACATCAATCATGCTTTGATTTCCATGTTGAGGATTCGTCTGGTATTAACCTTATGATGGACTGGGATGGGGTTTCTAATCCATAGGAAGAGCTTCGTAAATTGTAGCTTTTTTTCTTGATGTTTGTTCAATCTGGTTCGTTTTGTTTTTCTTTGATCTCCCACAGATGGGATCTAGATATTACGTAGTTGTATCCTTAGTGGATGGAGTTTGTCCCCTGCTTTGAATCGGGCTTGAGGCTTGTAGTGTCCTTTTGGTTTTGTTACTCTTCTAGGGGATTCTTCCTCTAGTGGTGGGCTGGTTGTGTTCTCTTTTCCTTTTGGATTTTTAATAAATTTATCTACTTACCAAAAAAAAAAAAAAAAATTAATGTGGTCATACATTGAAGATTCCGTTTGGTTGCAAGTAAAAAAAAATTAAATCAAAATTTTTTTTTAAAAAAGGAAAATTTTATAATCATGAATGTGTAATTTATCTAAGATTCTTTTCATTTTTCAATGTAAAATTAATTTACATTTCAAATCCAAAATCAAAGGATTTGATTGCAAAGTACACTAAAATTCAATTACCAAATTTGGCACGCCTAGCAGTAAAATGAAATTCAAATGCTCGTGAGGTAATATGGTCACAAATATTTCCACTTTAATATTGATTTCATTTCAATTCCTTATCTTCTGTTAACTATTAAATTTCAATAGTAATTAACTACTATATACTTGGGATTCTAATGGTCGATGAGAGCAGAGCCGAGTCATTCTCATATACAATAAACAGTAAACTACAAATAAAATTATTCATTTTTTTGAGTTTAGAAACAGACCTTATCCTCTTATCCAAGGTATCTGCTCCCCTTACTAATTCTGGAGCAACCGGAGAAGAAGAGCACTGTAATTCCAAGACACAATTATTAAGTCAGCACTTGAACAATAAACATAAAAATGCAAAAGGTTTCCTACATTCCTGCGGTAGGAGCCCTTTCCCACACCCACTATTGTTTTAGAATATAGATCAGATAGGGTGATTTGTCATTCTGATTGGTGTATGGAGAGTAATTTTCCGGATAGGACAAATGTAAAATACCATGCCCACCTCAACCCAATGGTCAACCATATCATCTCCCTTAATTTTTATTTGAATGATCGGTAATGTCGTTCAAATAAATAATTCATTTTTTCAACAATTTTCAAATTACTATAACAATATGGAGGTAACATGATCCACTAAACTTCGGGCACTCCATTGGCTGCCACCTGGAAATTATTTCAGTTATGGTGGCAACATGGGAAAGCAATCATACAAGGGAGGTCATCATGCGGGAACTTTTTCCATAAAGATGAACTAATTAATTACCTGCATACAAGATGATGAATCTGACCATTTTCCTTCTCTTCACTCTTGATAAGTTTTTACTTCGATTTGGATACAACGTTCATATATATCAAGCCGTCCGTATAATTCTAGCTAATCGCATTCTTAACAAAATAAAATAGGTAGCTTCCTTGTTGCATGTATTTCCCAGATCTCTCCTTTCACCCAATGACAATTCCGCTTAAGCACTTCAACAGTTTCATTTTCCTAAAAAATTTGATTGTTATCTTTCTTCGCCGATAGTGGAGGTCTTACTCTAGACACATCAACATATAGTCTCTCCATTTCTGTTCTATCATCAGAATATTTCTCCTTGCCAACAAAAACTTCGATTTGGTTTCAGATTGACGCCAATATGGCCCCAATAATCCATTCTCTATGATACAAACTGTAGACTTCAACCTCAGCTCCAGTTGAGTGAACCTCTTCCATTTTTCTATGTTTCAATGGTTGTAGATCACCAAAAGAAAGAGAAAATGAATAAAAAATCAATGCTAGCAAATTTAAGGGTTAAACTATACCCCTTGAATTCTTAATTGCAAATAACATTTTGATGTATTTGGCATTGAGCATAGACATTTCCTCTTCCAATTCGATCCAAAATTTTAATTCAAATTGCACATTCTATATGGATAAAAAAAATATCGAATGTTTGAACATTTAAATTCAAATTCAAATTTTAATTCAAATTGAACATTCTATATTGGTAAAAGTTTAAACTATGCTGTGATTACATTAGTATATTCGTATTTGATTGAAACTTACCAATAAGATGGGTGCAAAATTTAAAGCTCACTAGGGGTTGAGAGAGCCATTTCCATCTCCATTACTTCCTTCCAGCATACAAGCAACACAAATCACTAACCCCACACCATAGAAAAATCAGGGACTTTTACAATGAAATCGGCCTGGAATCTACTTAGAGAGAGCCATCAAATGAAGGGATGGATTACAGAGATTTGGGGAAAACATATGATCCCGAGAGATTCTGTGTTTGGTTGGCGATGGCACCATAGAAGGTTACCCAATGATGATATGGTCCAGCAGAAGAATGTATGTATGGCTTCTAGATGCTACTTATGTTTCAAGGGGGTAGAAACTTTTAGTCGTCTGTTTTCATCTTGTGAAGTAGCATCAATGATCATAGATTAAAATCTTGAGTCTCGAAGTCATCTCAACCTTGAGAAAAAAATGAGATTTATGAGATCTCGGTGAAAAATGGCAAAAAGCTTGAGAAAGGTAAAAAAAAATGCAGTTTCGAGGCTAAAATAGTCATTTATACAGTTTTGAGGCTAAAATAGTCATTTTAAGACCTAATACTTCAAGAAAACCCTATTATAGTATATATAAACACATTTAAAACATAATGTTAAACTAGTAGAAGATCAAAGAAGACCAAATGAGCCAGTAAAATTATATTTTAGGAGAAAAATAAATATAATAGGACTTAATTAGTTAATTGTTATAGTCAAAAATCTCAAAGTAGTCAAGTAGACCATACAATCATAATTCATACATCATGTCGAGACCAGTCAAGAACTAGTCGAAAATGTTGAGAAATGGTCGAGAAATAGTTGAAAATGTTGATAAATGGCTCGAGTTGGTCTAGGCTGGTCGAGACTAGTCTAGACCAGATCGATAACTGGTCATGTTGGTCGAGACACAGTTTCGAGGGGGTGTCTCGTCTCAACCCTCTCGAAATCTTTGAAAAAACCAAGATTTTGGCGAGATCTAGCCGAGATTTTGAACTATGTCAATGATAATGATATGGGATATTTGATCTTATCTGGCAGGTATGTGAATTAATAGATAAACTAACAAACTAGTGGAGAAGGAAATCGAGAATTGTACCAATGAAATGCATTCGAGTACTTACTTATTCAATTAGCGGTTCTCTCAGCCATCTGGAAAGCAAGGAACCACAATTGTTATAACAACATAAATCCCTCAAAAACCCAAATTATGTGTTGGATACCAGATCTTGCAAAGAAATGTCAATAGTAAAGCCATGCACAGTTAAAAACATGAAGGATCTGGAAATAGCTAGATTCTCAAGGTTGGAAACTACGGTTGGTAGAAGGTCCCAGATATTTGAACTCTATTGGAATCCACCAATAAATAATTAGTGCAAAATAAATGTGGATGGATATAACATCGGTAACCCAGGTGAAGCGGCAACAGGAGGTGTGGTTCGTGATAGAACATGTAAAATGCTGTTTGCTTTTGCTGAATACCTAGGTGTTGGCATGAATTTCACAGCAAAACTGAGAGCAGCTCTAAGGGTTGTTGAGGAGGCTATAAATCTTGGGTTTAAGAAGATCGGGATGGAGAGAGATTCGGCATCAGTGATTTCTTGCATGAGATCTGAGAAAGTGCCGTGGTACTTGATTCAGGCATGGAGAAGCTCTAAGGAGAAAATTAGAAACATTGACATCATGGGCTTCAACTTCCTGAGCTTTACGAGTTTCAACTTCTTGAGCAAGCTCTTCAACTTCTTGAGGTTTACGGGTTTCAACTTCGTGAGCTGGAGCTTCAACCTAGGGAGCATCCATAAGTCAACTACTATTAGTCGACGTAGCCACTAGCCAGCAGGTGCATACATCGTTTCCCCAGGTTAAAGCGGAATTCTTAGAGTTTCAGTCTTTCAGAGGGCCATGTACTAAGAGCGCCAAGATCCTCTCCTGCGTTCCTGTCGTCTGTCAAGGGCCGGATTACTTCCGACCTGGAGTATTATAAACCAATTAATATCTATTGCTTGAATAGAGTAAGAAATGTTCTTCGTTCCATTCGTTTCACCTGTGCCATGATAATAAACTTCCCAGACCTTCCCAGGGATCCACAACTCATTATAAACACACATCTCAATCACTTGGTCTTCTTCCAAGATCCGATCGTTTTCATCCTCTCTAGGTAGCTGATGTCTTATTTCAGACGTTCCAACACGCAGTTTCTTCCTATTTATGTCCAGCTGCGTCCTAATCTCTACCTCAAATTCAGATCTGTATACCCCCAAAATAGTCGCTGGAACCCATCCATTATCTACATTGCCGAAAAGCTATTCTTTTACATAGAAGACCTCGACTTCATCTCCGACTCTAAACTGCATCATCTTCATATTTCTGTTTTTCTGTGAGTTTGACTGCTCTCCCTGCCCTGTGTTAAGGATAGTTCAGGTCATGATATCTCTGGCCCAGGTATGCCAAGCCTAGCTAGTGTAAGCCCAAATATCAGTTCGATAAAATGTCTATATATAGACATGTATGTACAGTGCAACAGATACGATAGACAAAATACACTTTCCTCTTTCTTCTTGAATCTCTGTCTTCTTCATTCTCTTCACCCTGCCCTGTTCAATTTTTATTTTTCGTATTAGTCCTGTTCAAGTTCTGGAAATTTATTTAATGTAAAAAAAAAAAGTGAAAATAAAAATGAGAACCAAATCCATAAAGAAAAGATAATGACAAGTTTAAATAAGTGATGCTCTAACCTGAAACTGATCAGAGACACCCACAGCCACAATCACCGTTGTATTTCACTCTTCAACTCTTGTCCACAATCAGCCAAACTCGTCGGAGGCGTTGCCGTGAATCAGTTAAAGTTAAATAATTAAAGATGGGGCTTCCATCCCCTCTTCCCCGCTTCTTCGCTTCCTATCTTTTATCTGTCTCCCACTGAAGCTTTTGAAAAGCTCTTCTTCTTCTTCTTCTTCTTCTTCTTCAAGATCTTGTAAGTTCCGACGGTGCAAGCATCCCGAAGACAAGCTATGTAAAATAGACGTCATTATGAGAACCGAATCTGGATTCGGTCCGTATATGGCTATCTATATTTGCACTTTGTGTTACTTGTGTGTCCTTTTACCAAAAAAAAAAAAAGGTGTCCTTTTTTTATTTTTATTTTACATCATGTACTTTTTCTTCGTCGTTGCTTTAGCCTGACCTTTTTGACTTTGGCCACAAAATTTTTGTTCTGTCTGCTAGTTTGTTTTTTTTTTTTTTTTCTTGCTTAACATGTCATTGGTTCAATAGCATTAGTTTCTTTTTTTTTTCTTGCTTAACATGTCATCGGTTCAATAGCAGGGTTTTCTATTACGTGTGTGTCTTTTCTTCTTTTTTTTTCATGTTTTTTTTACATCATGTACTTATTCTTTCTCGTTGCTTTAGCCTGAGCTTTTTTTGGCTTTGGCTAATTTTTGTTCTGTCTGTTAGTTTACTTTTTTTTTTTTTTTTTTTTCTCTTTTGTTTAATATGTCATCCGTTCAATAGCAGGGTATCTATTTTCTTATGGCACCATTGCACATAAATGAAATAGAGGGGACAATTTTTAGCAAGTTCCGGTCCCATTGATTCTTTAGTCTCACAGGGGTGGAGTTTGATATTAAAGTTTTTTCCTATTAGTTGGAAAGTATCGTATACAAAAACTATTGTCTAAAGTAATTTAAAATAGAAAAGGATTTGATTGGGCATTGACCAAGGTAGGTTTAAGTTACATGGAGAAGAGTGTTGGATAGCGATCCTATAGTTTATTAATCAAGATGGAAACCACAATTATGGTGTTTGAGTTATGAATAATAGAAACACATAGATTAACGGAAAATTTTATGTGTAATGATTTACATAACCTCAACATACAGATTAACAGAAAATTTTATGTGAAATGATTTATGTAACTTAAAAAATGACAACAATCCATTTCAAGTAAACATCTAATAAGAAAATGTCAGCAAATTGTTTGAACCTTAAACCCCTTAAAATATGAGGCAGGCAGGCAAAAAAAAAAATTGGCTGGGGTAATGATAAATTCATGATTGAAAGCAGCAAGAGAGATTACGGCCATTTTATTTTATTTCCTTTTTAAACAATCGGATGGATCCACCAATGTACCACCCCCTCACATTTAGATAATCACCCTATTTTGATGTTGTTGGTAAGGAAAACTAGAGGCGATGCATGCATAAGCAAAGCTGCAATCTTGTTACAAAAATCATAATTTAGAGAGATTCTTTTCAACAATTTCTAGTACCATCACGAGTGTCTGATTCTCCGGCTGTGAGATGGTTTTGGCCACATAATTAAACAACTAAATTCGATTGGTAGTGTCCAATCTTCCTCCATAGTGCCACCTCTTTTTCTCTCTCACTCATTCACTTACAAAAAAATGTTCCTTTCTTTTGGATTTCAACTTTCACCTCTTTCCTTCGGTAGTGGTGGGCTTGAGTCAAATGGATGGAGGTAGCGATAGGAGAGAGAAAGAAGTAGAAAGTGAAGGATAAAATTGTTATAAAAATAAAAAAAAAACCATGGGTGAGTGAGAAAGAACATTGTTTTGAATAGTTTTATAATACCAAAATTTAGTTTAAATAATTTGGTTGAGAGAAAGATTGGATCAGTAATTTAAATACGTTAGAACCCACTTTTAAGTAAGCGAAAAATATTTGTTTCTCCCTGAGGTTTGCCTAAAAGGCAAATACCTCTAAATTTTTAAGAAAAATACAACTCTCTCATTTTTTAACGATATTAAAATTATTCTCTCTATAGACAATTCTACCCTAGACATTTTGTTACCTCATTTTTGGCTTTTTTTTCTCCTTTTTATTCTACAATATGCCTTCCCATCTTAGAGCCGTCCATCCTGCTGAATCTCTCTACGCGAACCCTCTATGTTGAGTCTGGCACTTACCTACCATACTAGAGTTTGCCTCCCCTCCAAAGAAATTCCTAGAATGATCCCAATGAAAACACTAGAAATCTAGAAATGACTTTACCTTTAATCACCCAATTTGATCGCCTTCTAAAGTAGCAGTAACAGCCCAAAGAGCGTACATTGAGTTTTTGGACTTAACACTCCTCGGCTAATGACTCACATATTACAAGGTCTTATTCGGATCCTGGTATTAAATGGAATCCTCCACCTATGGGTACCATTACTTTAAATTCTGGAGCATCTTTTTTTTTAGCCCGAGTCCAAAGGGGGTTTGGGCTATATTCTTCATAACTTTTGAGGTTCACAATTGTTTGCAGCTTCAATTCCTATGAAATTCACTTTATTCAGTCCTGCAAGGCGAATGCTTGGCTATGAAAGCTGGAATGTTACTAGCGTTAGGCGATTGTATTGATCATCTGATTGTGGAGAATGATTACAAGTCTCTTATCTCTTTTGTTCAACATATGGATCAGAAGCAACATTTAAATGTTGTATCACTTGTATATGATATTAGTTCTCTGTCTCATTACTTTGTATCATATTCTTTTAGATACATTTCACGGGAGATTAACAGCATTGCTGACTCCCTTGCTTAGCAGGCCTTGTTTAAGTCGTACTTGATAGTTTGGCCGTCATACACTCGATGACTGTATGACATGTGTGTCCATCAATCCGTGTGCATGTCACGATCTAATGATTAATTATCTTTCCTACCAAATAACAATAATAATAATATATATAAAGAGTTTATAATTCTGCCACCAATAATTTGTATCCATACAAAATTACATATACATTTGGATCAGTAATAACTATCATGACCCAATTCATATTGTTTTACGTTTTGACAAGGTATCTTTTGTATAAATTAGTATTTGGAAATGATTATGCAGTAAGCTGTTCACTCAAGGGTGTCAATTTTGAACCGAAACTATGAAATTGAATCGAAACAGACTAATAAAAGTCGATCCAAACCAAACAAGAACTAAATCAGTTGGTTTTCGACTTTGCATTAAATAAACAATTAGAATCCAATTTAGAACGATTAAACCGTCGATTTTCTCTCCTTCCATGAACCCCATAACAAACAGTTTATGAGCCGATTAATTAAAACTGATAAGAAATCAATAAATCAATTGTTAATCAATTTCGTTTTAGTTTGGAGAATAAGATCGGTTGGGTTTTGATTTCATTAAAAAGTCTTCATCTCAATCGATCCGAATAGATAATCAATTTAATTATGAATCAATTTACAGTCCCTTATGTTTCCTTACATGCATGATCACCCCTAGAATCCAAACTTACTACGGCAATTGTCACTTTTACCCTTGACTTCGTGTATGATGACTAAAATATCCTTATAAAACTGTAGAAATGGTGTTTTTGCCCTTATCCATTGGTAAGATTTATAGGAATGTCTTCTTAAACTCCTTTGGAGGTGTTGACGTGAATGGTCGAATTCTAACTATCACCATCTTGTTGGTGATGTGGGAAATTCCCCTAACAGGTCTCTTTGTTAAACGTTCTAAAATTTTGGGTGGTAGTTGATGATGTCAGAAATCTATGGGTGGTAGGTGAAGTTTATCAAACTATCTGGGTAGTACGTGATATTTTTCTTATATATGTTACATCTTATAAGTATCATTACTAAATATATTATGAACTTTAAGTAATTTATACAATCATGTTATGTTACAACTGAAAAAGTTTTCATTAAAAGTTCAAAAATTTCACCTTCCCTTCTCTTCAATTCCCTTTGCAACTAAAGAAAACCATCAAGTAAACATCTAATGCGAAAATATGCGTAAATCATCTAAACCTCAAAACCCTTAAATTACGAGGCACGCAGAAGAAATTTTGGTTGGGGTTATGATAAATTCATTGCCAGAGTAAGAGAATTCATTGAGCGCAAATACTTTACTGAAAATTTCCCCCTCATAAAATTGTGAAACGGGCAATCAGTTTTTTAAAATTTTTATTTCTCATGCCTCTGTTTATGGGAAGTGACCATGTGTTTTTTGGTATAATAAAAGAACCGTAAGGCATGCTTGTATTGAAAATATGAGTGGTGCCCTCTCATCTCTTTTGAGTTAGAAAACTCATATTTTATATTAGATATAATGATTGTATCTCTTAGAAAGTAATTCACCCATTCAGTTTGACGAGTCAACAAAATGAAGGTCAGAATAAGATTTCAGAATCATAAGGCTCGACCGTCTGGTCTCGGTCTGCAGGTATCTGTTTAATTAAGGAAATGTATCATGTATGTAGGGTGTAGGACGGGTTACTGCTCTCCCCATGTGGATGGATGATCCAGACTCCAGAGAGAGAGAGAGATTTTATAAAAATTGAATCATAGTATTCGATTGGACATAATTAAAATAATGACATAATAATCGACCCAGACACCCAGACAGAGAGACAGAGAGAGAGAGAGAGAGAGAGAGAGAGACTTTACAAAAGTTGAATCATAGCTGATCCAAACTCCTGTGAAAAAGAAAGAGAAGGGAAGATTTTACAAAAGTTGAATCATAATATTCGACTCGACATAACTGAAAATAATGACATAATAATCGACCCGGATACCTGAGAGAGAGAGAGAGAGAGAGAGAGAGAGAGAGAGAGAGAGGAAGACTTTCTTGAATCACAATATTTGAGTACTGGACATAATTAAAATAATGACATGACAATCGACCCAGCTACCAACAAAGAGATTTTGGCCTGAAAGGCAAAAGGGTCCTAGGTGACAAAAAGTGTTGTCACCTATGATCCACATTGGTCATTATGGAAATCATAATAAATACGAATAGTTTAGGTATTCGAAGGCAGGGATCCACATCCTTTCCTCCCAGTGGTTTTGGGAGGACAAGGTACTCCTATCGGATGGTCGACATGTAGTTCTCAGGAGAATCTGAGCCCCATGTTGGAGTCGACATCCCTTGTCGACTCAACTTGTTGGTTCAGTATCGGTTTGAACGTGAGGCTTGGATTCTCTCGAAATTCATATGTCGGCCATTTGACGGTGGCGTCTCCATCCTCCAGAACCACTGGGAGTAGAGGATGTGAATCCCAAGGGTAGGGGGTGGTTATCTGATCTTATAAGTTCTGACGATTTAGAAACCAATGACTAGCCATGTAAAATAGACTTAATTGTAAACTGCAACCAAGTCTAGATCCTCAACCTATATAAATGCCTTCCCATTGCCCCCTCGTTGTCCTTATCCATGGTTCCATTGTACTCAATGGATGGAGATGGGGCCATGGAGAGGGCAGCCATATGGGGAGAGGACTAACCTCAGTAACAAAGGAATTTATCGTACTTTTAATTAAGGGTATCAATTGGTACAATATCGACAATCTGATAAGGGCAAGTACGGTATAAGAAATAAAAGCTTTTACCATTATCGTATTATACCAGCAAAAATACAATATCCCCTTATCATTACCATACCGGCTTGGTTTGATTTCGATACTATTTTTCTACAATATGAAAACGGTTTCAAATTTGAGAAGTAAAAATTTATATCATCACCACTTTAACAATTAGTATGTATTGTCGGTGGTGTACTAATACAATACCGTACCTTACCGAATTAAAAAATGTTATCAAAACTTGAACCATTATAATATTATCGATATCGATATCAGCGGTGCAAACCCATTCGATATCAAATCGACATCCATATTTTCGTTTGAGAAAAACTACTTCTCATTATCTAGCTTTTACGCCAACCCCACATGAAACAACCCACCCTTCCCCCCCCCCAAAAAAAAAATAATCTCACTTCAATTGGTCAATCAACCCGGTATCTTTCTTTGAAGCCAAAATCCTCCCAATTGCTTCGGATGTCACATCGGTTCATTATCGGGGTTAATTTTGCATGTTTAGACCTTTCTCTGCACGTTGTCACTAGAGGAAAACAAATTAAGATGAAATGAGGTTTCTCACCTCTTTCCTCCTGCCTATAAATAGACGAGGCCTTCATCAGAGTTCAGACCCACTTGAGTTGCAAGTTCTAAAGAAATGGGAAACATCTTCTCCTCTGCTAATGCATCAACTACACTTCATCCACCTCCTCCGTCTGGCGATATAGAAATGCAAGCAGCATCCTTAGACCACCACCCAACTACAAACTTGAATCCCAACAACTTTGATTCTGCTTTCTCTTCTGAAACCAACAATATCAGGTTAGCGAGGATGGATATTAGTATCTGGTTGGGAGCTGCAACATCTCTTTCGGTGCTTTACCATCAAGAGCGTCCACATGTTCCCTTGATGCTCCGTTTCATTCTGTTTGCTTTTATGCTAGCCTCTTTGGTTTACTTGGTTGGGATATTTCTGTATCAAAAGTTTCCGTCCTTTGCTCAAGTGATGATTCAAGTAGGAGTTGCTCTAGCTGCATTTTGTTTCCTTCTGTCTATGGGGCTGATGCTTCTCTAGACCCTCAAACCACAGCTTGCTTCACTTTGTGTTACTATTTTCACTATATTACTCTTCTTGTAATTGTGTTCTATTGTTGTTCCCTTCTTTTTTTCTTTTCTTTTTTGATAAATGTTGTTGTTCCTAGTTGAGTGAGAAATGCAGGGTCAGGGCATTTGTTTGTCTAATATATGTATACGTTACACACCAGTCATCATTCTGCAATATTATAAATTGGGTTGTTATGTCCTTGGAAGTTCTTTTCTCTCCACTCCTCAAAATTCACAATTTTAATTAATTGTATCAAGAGCAAACTATATATCCTTAACCTCATGAGACCATGTCAACCTCATGAGACCATGTCTCAGGAAGCTGAGGTCCTGGGTTCAACTAGTTTTCACTCCTTGATGACACCCACACGAGTTTGAATGGACTTGGAATTTATCCGGTCCTTAGGTTCCTCGTTAACAAAAAGAGAAAAAAAAAATGTACTTTTCTTCCTTTGAACTGAGGTGTAACTCAGCTTGTGTTCAGACCAGTCATCATATGCAATAGATATATGTGATGATGTAGGAGAATTGGTTACCAACTTTCTACACAAGATGAGACATGTTGGAAACGGTACCCACACGGGGTTTCTAGGAACGGAAATGACTATGCAAGAGGTTGTTCACTAAAGGGTTTCAATCCAGAATCGAAATCTGGAAATCGAATTGCAACTAGCCGGTAAAAACCGATTCAAACCGAACCAAAACTAAATGGTCTGTTTTCGACTTTGCACTAAAGAAACCGTTGAACCCGTTTAGAACCATTAAACCGTCGATTTTCTATCCTTCCCATGAACCCCATAAGAAACAGTTTATGAACTGATTAATCAAAGCCCATAAAAAAAAACTGTTAAATCCATTGTTAATCGATCTGGTTTTAGTTTTAGTTGATCGGTTCCATTTTTATTTCCACAATAAAAGTCTTGATCTGGACTGATCCGAACTCATAAACAGTTTATGGACTAATTCACAGCCTTATGTTCGCTTATTTTTTCCTGTAGTAACTCTTTTAAATGTGAACGGAAGATAAGAGCGAGAGGGAGGGAGAGAGACAGAGAACGTTTCCTAACGGATAGAGATGTGTTTCCACACCATCCATATAAATAAATAAAGGCAGAAATAATCTGATGGATTCGGTTTGATTAATTAGGGGTAGTATTTTTCATCTTTGACTCCATCATCCATATAAATGAAACCATATCATAAGCATTCATCTTTTCTTTGTCATAATTAAATCAGACTTGTCTAAATCTTGTAACTGGGGTCCATCCCATGGTGGTCAGGTTGGAGAAGAGAGTCCGTATTTTGCCTCCTTGTTGCTGTGCCTTTTTAGCCTTGGTTACAAAGAATTTTGTTTCTCTTTTTTGTTTAATATGTCATTATCGGTTCAATAGGAGGGTTTGATATCAGTTCTCTTGTGTTGTTACTGCACATTAATAAAATAAAGACAAATTTTAACAGGATTGCATGTTCCATTGATCTATTTATCTTATTGGGGCGGAATTAGTATTAAAATTTTTCTTTGTTCGATGGGAAATATCGTACATGTAAAAATTTATCTAAAATAATATAATATAAACGATCAATAGGAATTTCTTTTTCCCTTCCAAACTCTATTCTATGCTTTCCTTTTCTTCTTCTGACTTTGGAGGGGACGTTATAATTGGAACGAGTCATATTCGTCTTCCATCGCTGGAGCCTCCAATTGAGAATCCAACCGTTGGAGTTAACTCGGTGTGTCTTTCAATACATTGGTAGATGTGCCTGATTAACTCCAACCGCTGGATCCTCGATTGGAGGCTCCAGCAATTGGAGACGATAATAACCCAACTGAAACTCTAAAAAAAGTAGCAAAAAAATCTGGTTCAATTTGGACTTAAATAGGCCTTTAAACTGCTAATTTCATTTCGGCCATTAAATTATAAATAGTGAAATTAAAATGGAACGTTCTGATTAAACCAAAGAGAGATTTCGTGACAAAACGTCCTGTCACACTCTGGCGGCTGGATCATCAGCCATCGGATCTGCTTCAAAACATCGAGCAGATAATGGGCCGTTAGATCTGCCAACTGCGCCCAACGTGATCTCAATTTTGCTAGATAAGTTTGGTCCAAGGAAATAGAATCTTTCGCTGTCGTAGCGTATGCACACTAAATTTGGTCATGAAATTGTTACCACCGGTACCACGAGATTTCTAAGCATCGAAAAACATATATATTCGCCCTCAAAACATTGTTGAATACATGTAGGGGTCGATCGATTCAATATCGGATCAAAACCCAATCAACTCACCCGCTAAACCAAGTCAACTAAATACCTTATACTCTAAGGGTGTCAACGGGCCAATCCAATCCGATGTCGGTTTGGGCTGAAACGGTGTCAGACTCTACAAGCCCAACCTAAAACATATTCATTAAGGGTTCAGACTGGGATAGGCTGCATTGGACACAATAACTAATGAATCAGTCCGATACCAATTTGTTATTGGGCTGATCCCAGACCGGATCAGTCCAGGCTGGGTTTATCGGCCTTTTGATTTCGATGAAACCAATTTATTTATTTCTGTTGTCAATAGTCTAAATATTGGATTAAAAGTATATAACTGGCAATATAAAACGGAGAATACTTCTCACAGGCTTCATCTGCATTATGGGGTTATTGTCTATCGATTCTATCCTTAGTGTTCTCCTCTGGACCGCTAAGTACTCCTTTCATCTTCTTTGTCTAGTCTCTCACCCACCCTTGGTTATCCTCCATTGCAAACCATTTATTTTTGGCTTTCCAAGGTTCCTCACCCGTCCACAAGAAGGACCTTCATTTCACATGTATCAATTGAAACTTCAACAACAAAGAATTGTAAATGACACAAAAAGATTGTAACAGGGAAAATTTTTTTGACCTATTTCTTTCATGCACATACAGCTCTTAGAGGAACTAAAAGTGAATGTAATTCTTTTTTTTTTTTTTTTGGGGGGGGGGTGGTGGTGGTGTTGGTCGGGGGGAGGGTAGGGGGGAGAACCAAAATGCAGCGATCTTGGAATAAATTACAGCTTTATAAGTAAACTAAAATTAGTTTTTTACCAGAAAAAGCTCCGCTTGATAAGAAAGAGTTCCCAATATAAGAACTAGCTAGCAAAAGATTCAACCTAATTCGAAGAAATCATATGGCTGTTTAAAATTTTTGGAAGGGGGAAGGTGGACGACAATGTGCCTGTCCCAATGCCTCTACCAAATCCCATCGTCCAAGATTTATGATGAAGTGCAAATCCGTAGTCATCCGAGACAAACAGCTCTAACTATTTGCATTATGAGGGTGAAGCAGTGATTATAAACAAATTATAGAAATGGGTTTCCAGCAGTGAGAATTTGCACATGTAATTAGTCAATTTTACCAATAGAATTTCTACAGAAATCAAGAAACACAACTTTTTTTTCCCTAAAAATCCCTTCTTAGCTCAAATCGAGAAACAAAGCTGAAAGCCTTCCCAGTTTCAGGAAACACCAGAAACCCAGTCTGATGCCACTATGACTAGAACGCAAAAATCTCAATTCAGATTTGGAAAACGCTGCTTCAGGAAACACCAGAAAACCAGTCTGATACCACTACGACTAGAACGCAAAAATCTCAATTCAGATTTGGAAAACGCAAAAAGAATTCAAACAAACACTTACAAATCTCAGGAATTTAAGCTGATTCTGCACCCATTCTTGGTTGATTGAAACCCACTGTTCCATCTGCTCAACACCGCCAGCTGGGAGCCAATATCTTGCTATAGAAATATTTTGCACCTGAACAAGCTCTATGACCTAAAACAGCTGCAAAACTAAAGTTCACAATCCTCTCTCTTAGCTCTTTTTCACTGTTGACAAGAAGCTTGATCCACGGACTTGATTTCTCAATTTCAAGACCATCCATTCTTTCCAGCTTATGCTGTTTGCTTTTAAGTACATCAGCCCTGAATTCTGATAGTATAACCCTTCTACAGATAAAGTTGAGAAGGTGCAGCTGACGAAAAGGAATATTGAATAGTGATCTTGATGCCTGAAACAAATTGTTTTCCACTGAAAAAGCCTCAAGGCAACCATCAAGCCAACTCGAGAGAGCATTACAAAGTCTCTAACCAGCCAACAGGCCCACAAACAAAAATGGAGAATCACTCAACTTCTGAAAATGAAAACTAAAACAACATATGAACAAAACAAGGTAGACTTGGAGAGAATGACGAAGCATAACCTGTAATTAATCCAAAGCAATAGTCTCATGTATTATCTGCCGTACAAATAATAAAAACAAAAAATCACTAAATCTATACCTATAGAACTAGATTTTTAGATGTAAAAGAACCTTCTACAATGATCTCATGTATTATCAGCTGTTCCATTGAGTGGGTGATCAATATTAGTAGATTATTTAAGAAAAAAATCAAAAAGTTCTTTAAAATGTAAAACTTACATAAATAAATGGAACTTTAAGAGTTGTTTCTCCCCAGGACTATTTGAGTTAGAAAAACTGGTTGGGCTCTCATTTGATCCATTTCTACCAATTGCACTTTCATTTGATCAATTTTTACCAACTGCATTTTCATTTGTTCCATTCGTACAAACGACGCATTCATTTGATCCATTTCTACCAACTGCGCTATCATTTGTTTCATGCCTACCAACTGCGCTTTCATTTGATCCATTCCTACCAACTGTACACTCAAAGTAGTAGCCTCTTCCTACAAAGTGGAAACAGTAGCTTGGAGCTCTTCATCTTCCTTTTTTTTTTTTTTCCTAAACATTTCTCTGTGTCAGACCAAGATCACGAGGTGATACTCCTAAAGCTGCACCGCACAAAGCCCATGACTTACACAAAGATGTCATCTTGGACAGATTTGTCATCTCTCAATTGTGAGGGCTGTTCATCCAATTTCTTCTCCAACTTTTCCTACAATCTAATGTAAATTAAATATATTGGAAACAATTACAAGTGATCATAAACACTTGAAAATTTCAACCATTACAGTTCAATCCATAAACAAATACTTACAATGATTTCCTTTGCAGTCCAATCTACATAGCTTCCATATTTTCTCGTATGGGTTCTTTATAACAGTTCCACCGTTGTAGGTTTTCTATCATCAGGCATTTCACTAGTTCTTGTTGCATTGGGCACCCATACTTTTTCGTCACATAAAGAATGATGTAAGATATTTGAGCCATTGGATAAACAGGAGATGTTTTGGATAAATTAGCTAGGTATAATATTTGGTGATGTAGATTGATCATATAGTCCATCTTGTACTTTAAACTTTTTTCCCTTATATTTTCAGTAATTAATTTTTGGTGCACATGTCTCAGGCTTTCTAAAATATTATAATATCACCAATTCAAGGCATATCATCAATGAAACGATTGGTCTACAGTCAATCTCTATGGTGTTTTTATTGGTTTGTCACCAATCCAAAATACGCACAATTAACTCGTTTCCAGATTCTACTTCGGTTCTTTATCTTTTGGATTGATCTTAGCATACTTATCATTTTATTAACTAAGCAGACGTCTTTGCTCTTCTAACTTTGCTCTTCACCAGAACTTTCAAAACACTGAATTAGGTGATAGTTTTAATTTTCAAGTCTGGTGTTTTTCCCTATAAATTAGGGATAACATATTTCCTCATCTAGTTAAGTTGCAAAACGATGGCTGGCCCTGCAAATGGAACGTCTCTCAGGAACTTTTTTCTGTATGCCACTGAACTCCTCTCTATCTTCTCCTCTACTGCATCATCTCCACCTCTTCTTTCTGATGATATAGAAAAGCAAGCACCAATAACCCACAACCCAATCACTGACTTAAATCCCAATTCTGATGATATACACTACAATAATAAAGGGTTTTAGGGACGGAAAATCTATCCCTAAAATTATTATAGCACTGGAAAGTCCTCCCCCTAGAGAATATGATAATAAATAACAAAATAAACTTTCAAGTATTTGAGGTGGAAAATAGCATCCCTAAGCATTATTTTTGCGACGGAAACAACCGTCGCTAAAAAGTATCTCTATAGGGACAGACATATCCGTCGTGAAAACATTCTTTGAGGAAAAAAAAATATAACTTTTTATTTACCAGAATTTGTACCCTGTTGTTACATGTTAAATGATGCATTATACATATAAAAAATTGACAATTCAATTATGTAAACTATATAAATTTACACCCAATACAAGAGATCATGAATCCTGCCCTAAGTTTGCAGCACTCGTTGATGTCTTAATGTGTATGTAGGAACAAATAGACCTCAAGCATAAAAAAGGATATAGGAGACCTACTGAGACCTACTGGTCTACTAGGAAACTAGGAATTAACATGAATGAGGATAAAGTAAATCCAAATTCAAATGGCACCTTACCAATAAATGTTGACAATCCACTAAGTTTGAAATTCCAACAGTAACATTTGCAAGTGCTTCACCAGAGGCCTTCTTAAATGCTGGTTCTTCTGCAAGGAAACTAACATCATTTAGTGTAACTATTCTCATCAAATTGCAGAAACTATAAGCTTACAGAACAAATATCTAAAACAGCAGCAAAACTAAAGTTCACAATCCTCTCTCTTAGCTCTTTTTCACTGTTGACAAGTAGCTTGATCCACGGACTTGATTTCTCAATTTCAAGACCATCCATTCTTTCCAGCTTATGCTGTTTGCTTTTAAGTACATCAGCCCTGAATTCTGATAGTATAACCCTTCTACAGATAATGTTGAGAAGGTGCAGCTGACGAAAAGGAATATTGAATAGTGATCTTGATGCCTGAAACAAATTGTTTTCCACTGAAAAAGCCTCAAGGCAACCATCAAGCCAACTCGAGAGAGCATTACAAAGTCTCTAACCAGCCAACAGGCCCACAAACAAAAATGGAGAATCACTCAACTTCTGAAAATGAAAACTAAAACAACATATGAACAAAACAAGGTAGACTTGGAGAGAATGACGAAGCATAACCTGTAATTAATCCAAAGCAATAGTCTCATGTATTATCTGCCGTACAAATAATAAAAACAAAAAATCACTAAATCTATACCTATAGAACTAGATTTTTAGATGTAAAAGAAGCTTCCACAATGATCTCATGTATTATCAGCTGTTCCATTGAGTGGGTGATCAATATTAGTAGATTATTTAAGAAAAAAATCAAAAAGTTCTTTAAAATGTAAAACTTACATAAATAAATGGAACTTTAAGAGTTGTTTCTCCCCAGGACTATTTGAATTAGAAAAGCTGGTTGGGCTCTCATTTGATCCATTTCTACCAATTGCACTTTCATTTGATCAATTTTTACCAACTGCATTTTCATTTGTTCCATTTGTACCAACTGCGCATTCATTTGATCCATTTCTACCAACTGTGCTATCATTTGTTTCATGCCTACCAACTGCCGCTTTCATTTGATCCATTCCTACCAACTGTACACTCAAGTAGTAGCCTCTTCCTACAAAGTGGAAACAGTAGCTTGGAGCTCTTCATCTTCCTGTTTTTTCTTTTTTTTCCTGAACATTTCTCTGTGTCAGACCAAGATCACGAGGTGATACTCCTAAAGCTGCACCGCACAAAGCCCATGACTTACACAAAGATGTCATCTTGGACAGATTTGTCATCTTTCAATTGTGAGGGCTGTTCATCCAATTTCTTCTCCAGCTTTTCCTTCAATCTAATGTAAATTAAATATATTGGAAACAATTACAAGTGATCATAAACACTTCAAAATTTCAACCATTACAGTTCAATGCATAAACAAATACTTACAATGATTTCCTTTGCAGTCCAATCTACATAGCTTCCATATTTTCTCCTATGGGTTCTTTATAACAGTTCCACCCTTGTAGGTTTTCTATCATCAGGCATTTCACTACTTCTTGTTGCATTGGGCACCCATACTTTTTCATCACATAAAGAATGAAGTAAGATATCTGGGCCATTGGATAAACAGGAGATGTTTTGGATAAATTAGCTAGGTATAATATTTGGTGATGTAGATTGATCATATAGTCCATCTTGTACTTTAGACCTTTTTCCCTTATATTTTCAGTAATTAATTTTTGGTGCACATGTCTCAGGCTTTCTAAAATATTTTAGACAGTACTTTTTCCTGAAGAAAAAGCTGCATATTTGATTAAATTGTTATTACAAATAGATAGAGAATACCGGGACCTATGGCCCAAAAATAAATACAGAAAAATCCATATGATAATTATAAGCAAGTCATTGCATCAAGCCCAGCTCTTGACGCTAATTTACTGCGACCAAAACCAATCAATTAAGTAATTTTGTTTTCAATTATAAATCAATTGGTCCTGGTTTGGTTATTCAATTCCGGTCCTAGAGTGGCATTAGAATGCGTTTTAGTTCATTCCTCAGACTTCTGTTATAAAGCAAGATTGTTTTTATTATTATTATTATAAGAAAGAAAGTACAAGTGATCCCTCAAACCCAGGATTCAAATCCTCTCCTCCCAGTGATTCAGGAGGGGGACGCCCTCGTTGGATGGCCAACACGTGGGGCTAGGGTGAATCCAAGCCGACACCCCTGTCGGCTTTTCGGCTCGGATGGAGGGCTCGGATTCACCCGAGCCCCACGTGTCGGCCATCCAAGGGGGGCATCCTTCCTCCTCCCAAATCACTGGCAGGAGAGGATGTGAATCCCTCAAACCCAACCCCTCAAAGGTGAATGCAGATTTCGAACCTAAGGCTCTCTTTGTTATCATTTTTATTTTTGTTTTTCTGAAATGTTTTTGTTTTTGTAGGTGTTTGGTATCATATTTTAGTATAGTTTATGAAAACAAAAAACAAAAATAGCCCCAAAAACAAAAAGAGGTCAAGACGTCTTTTTGATTTTTGGGAAAAAATGTTTTTGTCTATTTTTGCGCAAGACTTAATGAGCATGTGTTTTAAGTGAAGGTAAATGGTAAAACCAACATTTTTTTTTATAACATTAGCTTTTCATCCACTCCCTTTTCTTTCTCCCTCTTTGACTTTTTTAGACGTCCAACATTCGATCTGTTCAATTGGATGTCAAGTATAGTTTATAGACATCCATTCAATCCGTTCAGTTGGATGTCAAGTATAGCAAAACACGGTACAGGTTCCCAAATTTCAAGTCAATCGTAGAAGGATATCACTAGATATCAAGATTTGAAAAATTCTGCCACTTGAAGAAATCCAACTTTTGTTCTTAATTTCGGCGTTGTAATTTTATGGCCGTTCAATCTCAGATCAGATCCGTCGGATGTTATAGGAAAAAAAGGTAAGGATATCCAAATTTCAAGTCGATCGGATAAGGGGATCACAAAATATAAATACTTAAAAAATTTAGTAACTTGAAGAAATTCAACTCTTGTTCTTAATTTCGGCCAGATCAGTTGTACTTTTCCAACCGTTCAACCTTCGGATGTCAATGCAAGGAAAAAATAGTAAGGGTATCCAAACTTCATGTTGATTAGACAAGGGGATCAAAATATATCATACTTTAAAAATTTTGCAACCTTGAAGAAACAAAAACACATTTTTATTCTTCAATACTAAACTTATTTCTCATTTTAAAATGTGTTATGCATGGTATTTACCAAACAACATTTTATTTTGATGAAATATATGATCTAAGGAGGGGTGGGGAAAATAATCATTGAAAGACGGAGTTAAAGATTGGAGGTGCAGTGAGTATTCATGAGTTATGTTCAAATTTACAGTCGACATTCATAAGCCATACAGATAAGGACTAGAATTTTGTGGATGGGTAGATACGAATGTCCCCAAGACACATGTCAAGTTTCATCCCCGTATTTATTTGGCAAAGAGGCAAAATAAAACTTTGAAATATCAACAACAACAACAATAATAGCAATAATAATAACAATAACAATAACAATAATATTAAGAATAAGAATAAGAATAGGAATAATAAGAATAAGAATTAAGAATAATAACAATAATAATAAGAATAATAACAATAATAATAAGAATAATAATTGGAAACAAATTGATGGCCAAAAATAAAAGTGCCAATACAATGGAGGGTATATTATTGATTTAAACTTGAAATTTTAGGGAATTTCAAGTTTAATGTAATTGTAACTAAGGGAATGGTTTTAGGGGGATTAACTTTGGCTATGCTCAAACTGACCAATTACGTAGCCTCCCGCTATAAAGAAAAGAACGTAAAATAACTAATATAAATGTCCCCTAACCTACAATGAAAAATGACTTGCATAAATGGCTATTTCCTTTTCACAAGAATATGGCATTTGGAATAAAGTTGATAAAAATTAGAAGAGACAAAAAAAAAAAAATCCTTCTGCTCAGCCCCAGGGAGGAAGAGCCATTACATGTTGAATTACAACAAACAACTCGATAGGATTTAAAAAAGGGGAAAAGGAAGTAGACGGTGTATTCTATCTTTATCACTCTTCCTTGAAATTCAGACCCCTCTTCTTTTTCTTTTTTTTTCCCTCCACCAACTGATTAGCCATTGGTCCTTTTTATAATGCCATTTTCTCACTAGAGTAAAAGATTATCCCCTGTTGTTAACATGTAGATCCCTCTCCCTTAAAAGAAATTAATAATCGACATGAAAGGAAGGGAGTGTTGGCCTTAAAACTAAAAAGTACTTTATTCATCCTCAGGGTGTTAGCTGCCAAGTTCCTGTGTTGCCATCAACCATATCATCAATGAAACGATTGGTCTACAGTCAATCTCTATGGTGTCTTTATTGGTTTGTCACCAATCCAAAATAAGCACAATTAACTCATTTCCAGATTCTACATCGGTTCTTTATCTGGTGGATTGATCTTTAGCATACTTATCATTTTATTAACTAAGCAGACGTCTTTGCTCTTCTAACTTTGCTCTTCACCAGAACTTTCAAAACATTGAATTAGGTGATAGTTTTAATTTTCAAGTCTGGCGTTTTTCCCTATAAATTAGGGATAGTATAATTCCTCATCTAGTTAAGTTGCAAAACGATGGCTGGCCCTGCAAATGGAATGTCTCTCAGGAACCTTTTTCTGTATGCCACTGAACTCCTCTCTATCTTCTCCTCTACTGCATCATCTCCACCTCTTCTTTCTGATGATATAGAAATGCAAGCACCAATAACCCACAACCCAATCACCGACTTAAATCCAAGTTCTGATGATATACACTACAATAATAGAGGGTTTTGGGGACAGAAATCTATCCCTAAAATTATTATAGCACTGGAAAGTCCTGCCCCTAGAGAATATGATAACAAATAACAAATAAACTTTCCAGTATTTGAGGCGGAAAATAGCATCCCTAAGCATTATTTTGGCTACAAAATGAACTGTCACTAAAAAGTATCTCTATAGGGACGGACATATCCATTGTGAAAACATTCTATGAGGAAAAAAAAACATATAACTTTTTATTTACCAGAATTTGTACCCTGTTGTTACATGTTAAATGATGCATTATACATATAAAAAATTGACAATTCAATTATGTAAACTATATAAATTTACACCCAATACAAGAGATCATGAATACTGCCCTAAGTTTGCAGCACTCGTCGATGTCTTAATGTGTATGTAGGAACAAATAGACCTCAAGCATAAAAAAGGATATAGGAGACCTACTGAGACCTACTGGTATACTAGGAAACTAGGAATTAACATGAATGAGGATAAAATCAGTCCAAATTCAAATGGCACCTTACCAATAAATGTTGACAATCCACTAAGTCTGAAATTCCAACAGTAACATTTGCAAGTGCTCCACCAGGGGCTTCTTAAATGCTGGTTCTTCTGCAAAAAATCTAACATCATTTAGTGTAACTATTCTCACCAAATAGCAGGAACTATAAGCTTACAGAACAAATATCTAAATCAACTAGTGTGTATATGCTTAATGGTAAACAAAGACACAATGTTTAATAGTTTTTAGCTTTTGTAAGGCAGCTGAACAAGAGAAAATAAAATTCAATCCCCAGAATATGGTAGATATATAGTTGCCAAACCCAAACAAGTGGGAATCAGACAACACACAAATTATCTGCCAACTTCATATATATTTACTGGTGTACCTCACCATGCCAAGAATGAGACCAATTACGACAGAAATGTGTAGTGTTAAATGCGTAATGCTTTTGTTACCTCTTGAACCTCTACAATCATATGTCAAATCTAGATTTGAACTAGTACAACGTAGACTACAACATTGTGCCAAAGTTTAGTAATTGAACTAACCAATTTGTAAAATTTTATCTGGGTACGTATGATATCCAGAGTAAAATATGATTTAGGAAGTGCTGGTCATGCAGTCATGGGCACTAATGCCAAATTTCAAGAGAAGATCATTGAAACAGTACATTAGAAGAAATGCACAAAATGAAATATATTTACGTACCATATGGAGAATATTCATCTTGAGGTTTCATGGCTGGAAAGAGAAGAACCTCCTGTTCAATAGATAAAGGAGTAAATTAATTATGCATAGTAAAAGTCATAGAGAAAATATGCCTTCACAGAAACAGTTGAGGAACAAATGAAAGAAAGGATCAACCTTGAAATTCTATGTATTAGTGAGAAAAATAGTAAGCTAATGAATCCTTAACCACAAACCAATAGGGAATGGCAATCCAAACGAGCCATACAAAATGTCTCATCTAATTGCATAACATCACCTGATTATTGAACGTGAGATAACAATCTCATAATATTTAAAAAGAATTCCCATTAACACATCTCCTACAAGGCTACAAGAAGTTCTGTACAAGCTGCCAACCAATGAGAAACCCTGATATTTTTTAAATGTAAAACTGGTGTTGGAATCCAATTTCAACTTCATTTGAACAAGTTGTACAATCATTATGCAAACAACTAGAACCATCAAAGAATTGGCTGAGAAATAAAAGAGGAAAACAGCAGTTAAACTATAAAAGACTGTAGGAAACCTCTAGAGAGCTAAACAGCTCGACACTTTCATAGGGCTTTACCAATTAAATCGCCTGCAACTTGGCTATTCTGAGATCCTGGGGTCATTCTGAGATCCTATGGTCAGGGAGATGCCAGATATGTTCCCTTGTTCTCTTTGGCAATAGACAGAACAACAGCACAAAGTGAAACTTAATCCTACAGAGGTGAAATTCTAGATGGAAACTCAATGTATTTTAATTCAGATTTCTGGGCTGGAATCAAGTCCAGCGGTACTCTACTAGCTAGAAAGCAATCCCTATAATTCAATTAATATTTTTTTTGGGTAAGTATCTATAATTCAGATATTATTGATGCTAAACAAGATGTTTTCAACATAGGGAACAACATCAATGATGCAGTTGAGAGAAATGGCAACAAAATTTGGGAAAAAGGAGGAAGAAACAAGCCCATTGCAATCAGTAAGAAATATTTGAAAACTGGGAATAGAACAAATGTCTTGATCAACCATCAGTAGAACTAAAAAGAATAGCTTGGACTTAGTAAACACGGGGAAGAGAGGAAGCCCACAACTGCTTGAGGGATATTTATACATGGTAGGAAAAAGAAAAAAAAAAAAAAAAAAGAACACCCTAAATTTGGGCATGAGAGTCAATGTACTTAAAAGGAAGTAAAGGAGGGAAAACGATATCTATCAGATGAAAATGGAAGGTGAACGATTTGTAGGAATAGATATGGAGAGTGGTTTATACCGAAATGAAAAATTAAAAAAAAAAAAAAAAAAAAAAAAAAAAAAACAAAAGTAAGAGTGTTGATTGGACAAAGAGTTGTTGCTCTCCAATACTTTTCTTCTCAAAAAAAGAGAAATATTTGAAACCTGTGAATGGCATTTCCAACTAGTCCATAATCTGTTTAGTAGAGCAGCAAGAGGAATCTTTGACTATTTAGACCATGTAACAAGAATTTGATCAGGGACTAGAGAAGGAAGGAAGATATGCTCTTGTGGATTTGACCTGGCATCAAAGTTCTTGAGATATCGATGATGTTGTATCATACTTGAGATATTAAGCAATTGCATTTGTGGTGTTTTTATTCTATTCCAAGTGGGAACTAGGAAGGAGTAACAATATTCTTTGTGATACCGGGTGTTGTAATGTAAGTATACAAAAGAAATCACCCTTTTTCTTGGCTGCAGTAGTTATAGATACTCTCAATGCTGCTGAACTAACATGCTATTGAACATGCACAGTAATTTTAGTTCATCTTTTCCACTCCAATTCACTTATTCATCATTCTCACACTAAGAAAGGCAATCAATCAAAGCAATCTCTGGTACTATTCCAGCTAGTTCAATGGTAGTAATTTATCTTACTAGTCGTTACATATTAATATTTTGGGAACAACAGAAGAGCAATCTCTAGTATCATTATCATATGGAGATTAGTGGGTAATTGTGTCATGGATAATCAGCTTCCACACATCATCCTTATCGATTGGCATTGTAAACAAAACCAGTTTTCTGGAGGGGTAACATCGATCCAAAAAAAAACTAATAGAAAAAAGGTTAATGAAAATCATACATATTAATATATGAGAGATATTATGGCAAAATCTTTTAAAAATGCAATCCTATTTCCTAGGAACAACTTATCAAATAATTATTAGGGTTTTCTTCCATAGCACTATGAAGAGTGAACAAACCATTTCACTATATTACATTTTTGCCATCAAAAGTGCAACAGTAAAATAAATAGTGGAACTTTTGGAATATCAAGCTTGTAGGAATCTACTGGAGAGAGCTGATTGAGAGGTTTAAACATGAGATTTCAACCAAATATTTGTAGGAAACTTTTCTACATCTTTTCCCCAACATGGGTTCCTTCCCGGCATGCTTCTTCTTCTAATACCGTAAGTCCCAGTTCAGAAGTCATGAAAATATTGGCAATACAGTGATGAAGGTAGGCTGAATTTTGATTCGAGTGAAGAGATCGATGGGATTAATCTTAAGTTCGCAGAAGGTCCAAAAGACATCGACATGGCTTTGGGATCATCAGAGATAGTTTACTTCGATTCAAGGTTTGATGTTCTGAAACCACTTAGAACTTAGAAAAATTCTGCGGGAACTTGAAGTTGAAGCAGAGAGGAAGCCCACAACTGCTTATTCAAAAAAAAATTAAAAGAAAAAAGGAAATCAAGCCTGTAACTTTCGGACTCTTGATTAATGCCATGACATGTCATCAAAACCAAAAAGATTAATGCCATGGTACATTGGCACTTCCCCAAAAAAGAGGAGAAACGGCTGGTTATACAATACGGTAAAATGGGTTCCCAAACTACGGCCATGTTTATAAACCACCGAAATACCCAAAGAAAGGATGCAAATTACCGATTTACATAAAACAGCAACCGTATGATGTACTTTGCTACACCATCCGGACATTTTTCCCCTCCACCTGTGGTCGATAACACCCCGATTAATATGACGAAGAGAAAGCTGATTGTGAACTTGAGCTATTGTCTTCTTTGGCACCAGCGGCGATAACTCTGCTAGCTTCATTCCGTTTTTAAGATTATTCTCAAAGATGAGGGAGAACAAAGGGAGAAAAAAAAAAAAGATGACAATGGGAAGCAATTAGAAATTAGAAGGAAAGAGCTTACAGAAGCAAACTTTGTTGATATTAGGCCAGCTTAATCAGGGATGGACCGAATGAGGAAGAAAGATGAGCTCAAGTGAGATTCTGCCCTCGTAAGGTGTGCCAGAGAACAAAGCAAGAGAGGAGAAGTCTGCGCGGAAATATGTCCCTCGAACATTAATTGGGGTCGCATTTATAAGGACAGAAATTTCCTTTGCAAATGATACAACGTTTTTTTTTTTTTTTTTTTTAATTACAAATGATACAAAGTTGCATTCTCGTTTAGTGACAAAAATATCGGTCCCTACTATTCTCACCCTTATGTGCTTTAGGGATGGATTTATCCATAGTAATACACAAAGTTTTTTGGAATGAAAAAGTCTTTTTAAAATATAAATGGCAAAAGCTCTTTAGGGACCAAAATTTTCAATCTCATGTTTAATAAGAAAATATATATTGGAGATGGCAAGTTTTCATCCCTATAAACATCTATTAGGGAGATGGCAAGTTTCCATCCCTATAAACATCATTTTGTTGTAATGATATAGAAATGTAAGCATCAACAGCCCACAACCCAACCATCGACTTCAATTCCAATTCCTTTTGTTTTAAAACCAATCATATTGAGACAGTAAGGATTAATATTCGTGTCTAGTGGGTGGCTGCAACACCTCTTTCAGTCTTTGACTTTTAAGTACGCCCAAATATTCCTTCCACACATTGCGCTTCAGTTTCTTGGCCTTCATGTTGGCATCCCTAATTTACTTCATTGGAGTTTTTATGCATCAAAAGATTTTTTTTCCATTAGTAAAGTAATGATTCAATCATGAGTTGGCTTTGCTACAATTTCTTTTTTTATGTATATGGGGTTGATGCTTCTATAAAGCCTCAGTTCTGTAGCCTTATCACCCATTTTTAACATGTTCCTAATTCCTATATATTATTAGCCTTATGTAATAATATGAGTTTAGAAGGTTTTGTATAACCTCTTTCCCTACGTTCTCGGAACTGTGTCTTGTTCTATATACTTTCAAATTTTCAATTTTAATCATATCTAGAGAAATGAGAACTGCAATTACAATGGCTAGAACAAGTTAAACAGATATCTGATCAGAAATAGATTGGCAAAAGCAACACCTTCATGTCTATACTATGCTTTCCTAATTTTCCATTTACAATGAAAACAAAAACAGAATATGTTTTGGTATAGTACGTGAGTGAGTAACCCATATACTACTAATCCACATTTAGTATCTCCCGTAAGAGAGTCATGAGGGTCTAATCTGAGGGACATGTGGCATTTAGGTCACCATCTATCCTTGATAGGAGGAAACGGTTGATCTATAAATACTAATGGGAAGGGTTCAGTGCATACTAATGAAAATTTGATAACTCCATCACATTCTTTGTCTAGGAATACAGTTAGTGTACAAAAACCTTTTGCTCTCTCTTCTCTTTTCCATCACATTCTTTGTCTAGGAATACAGTTAGTGTACAGAAACCTTTTGCTCTCTCTTCTCTTTTGTTCGCAGAAGAAGGCGTATCAGAGGGAATCAGACGAAGACTCGGATGGACGGACAATGGCTGAACATGTCACATGTATTTATCTCTGCCTTAACCTTTAACCTTTAGATATACAATGATGATAAAGTCTTACATTATGGTATCAGAGCGGGGTTTCAGCAGCCCATCCACCAATCTGATAAGTTAAAGAATCGGATTGATTGATTAAAATAAAGAATGTCTACTGGGAACCGTAAGCACACGACAAACAGCAAGGTCAGTCAAGTGCCTGCAGCCAGCCCACAGACATAAGGGGCAGCCGGAGCAGCACTGCAGGCCAGCCCACAAGGGCCAGCCAGCCGCGGCCATGCGCAGCCAACAGGCTGCTGAAACCAACCAGCAAAGGCTGCTATGGGTTTTATTTTCAAGTTTTTTTTTTCTCCTTATTCCGACCATTCAGTTCGATGGCGGTGGTGACTGGTGACTTTGCTGGGGCTTTTCGGTAATGCCGAATGTCAGAGCACGAACCCTAGCATCGTCGCAAGGTTCGGTAACGGAAAAAGGAATAAATCATAGGGATGGCATACTTTGTAAATTTGATAGAATCTTTGGTTAAATCTAAACTAATTAGGGTTTTGGTTGGTTAGGTTTAAGAAACCGACCGGATCAAGGATTAAACCCGGTCTATCTGGGTGAACCAAACCCAACTTTTTGCCATCGGGTTTGCCTATATCTGACTAAGGGAAATCGGGTTAACCCTATCCGAATGCCTGAACATTTGAGCCGAGATCCGGGTCAAATGCCATTCGGGTTGGTCCAAAAGGCTCGAGTTTCGACCAGGATATAGTTCGGGTTTGATCAAAAGGGATTTATTGAACCGGTCAGGACCACTTTGGTTCGGTTCTGGTCTGCCCAAAACCAATTAAATCGGATTATTTTGTTATTCTTGGTGACATTTAAAAGTTTTGAATTATTTTTATTATGTATCACCATGTGAGAGTTATAAACCGAATGTCACTGAAAAAGTGACTGTACCTTTTATGGCAGCAGATCCTGCACGTCGCTAAAAGTCCAGAACTCTTTTGCGACATTTACAGTCTGAACGTCACTGTATATAGATATATAACAGAATGTTTTATCTTACTGTTTAGTGACATACAGAATAAACGCCAGTAAAATATATGAATTGTTTTATGTCACTATTATAGTGACACTAACAAACGCCACTAAAGACAGTGTTAAATATTAATGAAAAACCTTTAGGTTTATATTTTAACACTTTTTAGGTGTTTGTTTTAAAGATGCCATAAATGAAAAATATTCCCTTGTAATAAATTTTGTGTTAATATCAAGAAAATAATTAGTTTTATTTCTTTAACACTCATGAGTGTTTATTTAAGGATCTCATAAAATACTAAAATACCCTTCTAGTGTAGGCATCACAAAATTGCATTTTCTCCATTAGAACTGGAGATTATCTCCATAGGGAAATGTTTTTTTTTCTTTGTTAGAAGATAGAATAAAGTAGAATGTGAAACTGCAAGAAAAAGGAAGCCTTCTTATACCTACAAGTGTGAAACTTATGTATATAGATGTAGAACAACCTTCTGAATTGTAATGTAGCATTCTAGTCTTATTAATACAGGCCTAAACAGATGTAATTATAATCTTAGCCCATAGGTAATTTTGTAGGATACATCAGTCTGTCAATTAAGTTTGATGTCGATAAACTTAGTGTAAAGTTTTCACATACTAAAATTGATTATAAGTTTAGCCCACAGGTAGATTATAATAAATTTTAGTGTGTGACTGATTATTGACATGGGTTGATATCTGTATAAAGTTTTGTACGCCAATAAATCTAAACTTCCTTAATTTTTGTTTGTAATTTATAACCAGAACACCATTCGAGTGCTTACTAAAGAAAATTATCCAAATTAGAAAGAAAAGATGTATATAATTTTAGGGTGCATGGATTTGGATTTGGCACTTCATGAGAATTAGTCTGCTGCTCTTATGGACTCTAGTACACCAACCCAAATTGCTCACCATGAAAAGTGGGAGCGGTCTAACCAATTATGCTTAATGATTGCCAGGAATAACATTGATAAGAGCATAGGCGGTTCAATTCCTGAATGGAAAACTGTTCAAGAATTCATGAAAACAATTGACGCTCAGTTTGAAAGTGCTGACAAGGCATTAAGTTGCACCCTATTAGATCAGTTAAGCACCATGAAGTACAATGATAAGAAAGGCAGTGCGTGAGCATATCATGCACATAAGGGACTTGACTTATAAGCTGAAAATTTTGGATGTTGACATACAAAAGAATTTGTTAGTGACATTCATATTTAACTCTCTCCCAAAAGATTATGATACCTTCAAGGTATCCTATAATACACAGAAGGCAAGATGGACAGTTAATGAGTTAATGAACATGTGTGTATAAGAAGAGGGGGAAACTTAAGGCAAACAATATGGAGAGTGTGTTGGGTTCCTCCTCACCCCACATGGGTGGGGGGACCTACATGCTTTATGACTTTCCTTAATGGAAAGGTTTCTTAATAAGAGAGGCTTTCTCAATGGCGGCAAAACCTCCTTAACTACTCACCATATATATATGCCTAAAGAAAATGTTGTAGAAAATATGGATGCCAGTTCCTGAGATGGAAAAAGATCCAGAGAGAAAAGTGGTGAGCTCTAAGAGAGAACCAGAGCTGTGACTTTCAGAGAGAACCTAGAGCCGAAGCTCAAAGTAAATCCAGAGTTTTCGAGTAGAGCTTTGTAGATACTTATACTTTGCACGTGCGGTGTGACGGCATTCTCCTTGTTCAGGGAAGAGACAAAGTGACAATTCTTCTTAGTATTTGTTACGTTGACATTGAAGTGAGAGTATTCTTGTTATTCTTAGATTACTACCAACTGTTTTAGTGAGTTATTGTATTATCCAAGAGTGGATTATTTCTCTTGGAGATTGGAAACCTCTAGTTGTGATTAGAGAAGATTGTATTGTGTATCCATTATTATCTTAGTGGAGATTTACCTGGACTAGGTCCGTGGTTTTTTTCCTTTTATCTTGGAAGGGTTTTTCACGTAAAAATTATTTTCTCTTATGGTTCGATTGTTTCTATTTATTTCTGCTACTATATCTCTTTGCATATTTTTTATGGTTGCATATTCCATTGGTTTGCATACAAGAGGAAAAAATACTCTTGCGTTTTCCCTAACAAGTGGTATCAGAGCTAAGCTCTATAATCGTGTGTGAACAATGGAGGGAACCCCGACACGGATGATTAGTTTAAATGGGAGCAACTGAATGATTTGAAAAACCAAGATAGAAGACTTATTGTACTGTAAAGATCTGTATGGATCCATACAGGGAGATACGACAAAACCAGAAAAATTATCTGATGTCGAGTGGAATACCTTGGACCGAAAAGCTATTGGCTTTATTCGACAATGGTTGGACGATACAATTTTCCATCATGTCTCCACAGAGGCATCGACAAAGTTACTGTAGAATAAATTAGAAAGTCTGTATAAAAGGAAGACTGTTGATAACAAAGCGTTCTGATAGAAAGCTTGTGAACCTAAAGTACAAAAATGGACACTCAGTTGCAGAATATTTAAAGGAGGTACAGAGTATTGTGAATCGACTCTCCTCTATGAAGATTGTACTAGATGATGAATTATAAGCCTTATTACTACTTAGTTCATTACCCGACAGTTGGGAGACGCTAGTGGTGTCTCTTAGTAATTCTGCATCAGATGAAAAAATCACAATGAGTCAAGTAACAGGAAGTCTGTTGAATGAAGAGACAAGAAGAAAGTCTTCGGATTCATTTCAACAAGAGACACTTGTAACAGAAAGCCGGGGGAGAAGTAAATACAGAAAATCCCAAGACCGTGGGAAGTCAAAAGAGAGATCTAAATCAAGACAAGGGATTACATGTTACTATTGTAAAAAGGTAGGACATATGAAAAGGGAATGCAGGAAACTCAAGAGAGATTCCAAGAAAGGAAATGGAGAAGAGAAGAACGAAGATACTACTACCGTCAACTCAGATGGAGACACTATTATTATATCAAACTGTAAAGAATCTTGTCATACATTCTCATGTCATGACTTAGATTGGATTGTTGACAATGGTTCTTCATACCATGTTACACCTCGTAGAGAATTATTTACCTCTTACAAGACAGGTGACTTTGGTATTGTAAGAATGGAAAACTGTGGTATTTCAAAAATTATGGGGATAGGTGATGTGAGTGTAGAGAAAAATATTGGATGTAAATTGACTCTCAAGGACGTGAGAGATGTTCCAGAACTTCGTTTGAATTTTATTTTTGCAGGGAAGTTAAATGCAAAAGGTTATCACAGTCACTTTGATAATGGTTAATGGAAGCTTATCAAAGGTTCTCTAGTAGTGGCAAGAGGAAACAAGTGCTGCATTCTATATAACACAAAGGTACAAGTGTGGAAGACTGAAGTAAATATAGTAGAGGGTGAATCCGCTACAGATTTGTGACATCGACGACTTGGTCACATGAGCGAGAAAGGGATGCAAATCCTCACAAAAAGCAAACTTCTTCTAGATATGAAAGGCATGCCTTTGAATCATTGTGTTCATTGTTTAGTTGGTAAACAACATCGTGTTACATTTATGAAGAATTATCCTCATAAAAAAAGAAATATTTTAGAATTGATACATTTCGATGTTTATGGTCCTATGAAAGTGAAAACACTTGATGGTTGCTTCTTATTTTGTTACTTTCATAGATGATGCTTCTAGAAAAATATGGGCATATGCTTTAAAAACCAAATATCAGGTTTTGGATATGTTTAAAAAATTTTATGCTATAGTTGAAAGAGAAACAGAAAAATCTATCAAATGCATTCGTACTAACAATAGTGGTGAGTACATTGATCCATTTGAAAAGTATTGCAATATTAAAGGTATTCGGCATGAACAAACAGTTTTCAAGACTCTACAGCATAATGGCGTTGCAGAAAAGATGAATCACATTATTATGGAAAGGATCAGGTGTATGCTCTCATAGGCAAAGTTGGCACGGTGTTATTGGGGAGAAGTGAAACATACTGCAGTCCATTTGATTAATTTATCTCCATCAGTTCCCTTGAATGAAAATGTTCTTGGAAAGGTGTAGAGGGAAAAAGATGTTTCCTATGGTCATTTAAAAGTATTTGGTTGTAAGACATTTGTGCATATTTCAAAAGATGAGTGGTCAAAGCTTTATGACAAGTCAGAACAATGTGTTTTCTTGGGATATATAGATGAAAATTTTGTATACAAATTATATGATCTGATTGAGAATAAAGTTATCAGAAGTAGAGATGTGATCTTTCTTAAAGATCAAACAATTAAAGACTTTGAGAAAATTGAAAAGCCTCAGCCATTTGTTGATGACTTGATCGATCTTGATCTAGTTTCTCTACCCATGGTACATGAAGGAGGAGATGTGCAAAATGATAATGATGGTATTCCCATAGATGATACAGGTGATGTTGAATAAAGGGAGCAGCCCCCTATAGAGCTACCAGTGGAGCCTCAGTTAAGAAGATCTATCAGGGAGTGAATCATCTACCAGGTATCCACCAAATGAATATATTATGCTGACAGATGCAGGTGAACCAGATTGCTTTGAAGAAGCACAAAGCTGAGTAGTTAAAAGCTATGCAAGAGGAGATGGATTCTTTGCATAAGAATCATACTTATGATTTAGTAAAGCTACCTAAGGGTAAGAAGACTCTCGTATTTAGGTTAAAGATCAAATAGAACAGATCACAACCAATGTACAAAGCAAGGTTGGTTGTGAAGGATTTTAGACAAACAAAAAGAATTGATTTTGATGAGATTTTTTCTCCTGTTGTGAAAATATCATCTATTCGAGTTGTGTTGGGTTTAGCTTCAAGTTTGAATTTAGAAGTTCAACAATTTGATGTCAAGACATCCTTTCTTCATAATGATTTGGAGGAAGAGATTTAAATAGAGTAACTAGAAGGTTTCAAAGTTAAAGGTAAAAGAATACATGGTTTACAGGATAAGGAAGAGCTTGTATGGTTTGAAACAGGCTCCAAGACAATGGTACAAGAAGTTCGATTCATTTATGATGGATCATGAGTACACAAGAACAACAGCAGGTCATTATGTGTTTATTAAGAAATTTTCTGAAGGTGATTTCATTATTCTTCTACTCTATGTTGATGACATGTTGATTGTTGGACAGGATGTCAATAAAGTTGACAAGTTAAAGAAAGGGTTGAGCAAGTTTTTCGACATGAAGGACTTTGGACTAGCATAGCAAATTTTAGGCATGCAGATCTCTCGTAATAGGAAAGTAGGTAAAATTTAGCTATCACAAGAAAAGTACATATAGAAAGCACTTGAACAGTTTAATATGAAGAAAGCAAAGCCAGTCAGTTCCCCACTTGCAGGTCACTTTAAATGGAGCAGTGACCAGAGTCCTTCAATTGAGCAAGGAAGAATAGAAATGAAAAAAATTTCCTACACATCAGCTGTAGGAAGTTTAATGTATGTTATGGTGTGTATAAGACCTGATATTGCATATGCAATTGAAGTTGTAAGAAGATTTCTTATCAATCCTGGCAAAAAGCATTGGCTAGTAGTCAAGTAGACTATGAGATATCTTAAAGATACATCCAATGCATGTTTGTGTTTTAGTATTGAAAAACCTGTGTTATAGGGGTATACAGATGTAGATATGGCAGGCGACATCGACTCAAGGAAATCAACATTAGGCTACCTATTTACTTTTGCAGGGGGAGCAGTGTCATGGCAATCCAAGTTGCAAAAGTGTATCGCTTTGTCAACTACATAAGCTGAGTATATTGCTACAGTATAAGCTTGCAAGGAGATGTTGTGGATGAAGAGGTTCATTCAAGAACTAGGTCTGACACAAAACAAGTATATTGTTCATTGTGATAGTCAGAGTGCCATTCACTTGAGTAGGAATCCTAGTTTCCATTACAAGACCAAGCATGTTGATGTGAGGTATCACTGAATTCGAGATATACTTGAATAGAAGCAACTGTAGGATGAGAAGATCCATACTGACAAAAATGGTGCAAATATGATGACAAAAGCATTACCCAAAGAGAAGCATGACTTTTGCAAAAGTATGGGAGGTTTGGGTTTGGTAGATCCTAGCTTGTGAGTCGAAGGGAAGTTTGTTGGGTTCCTCCTCACCCCACATGGGTGGGGGGACCTACATGCTTTATGACTTTCCTTAATGGAAAGGTTTCTTAATAAGAGAGGTTTTCTCAATGGCGTATATATATATATATATATATATATATATATATATATATATATATATATATATATATATATATATATATATGGATGCCAGTTCCTGAGATGCCTTAAGAAAAGGTTGTAAAAAATATGGATGCCAGTTCCTGAGATGAAAAAAGATCCAGAGAGAAAACTGGTGAGCTCTGAGAGAGAACCAGAGCCATGACTTTCAGATAGAACCTAGAGCCAAAGCCTGAAGTAAATCCAGAGTTTTTAAGTGGAGCTTTGTAGATACTCATACTTTGTGTAAGAACCGTGCTCTAAAACCCGGTCTAACCATGGTTTTATGCGATGACAAGTGCCCCAATCATAACCGGACCGGAAAACGAAGCCGGGCAAGAGACCACGCAAGAAGCCGGGTGAAGAACCAGTCAAATTCAGGTACGAAAAAGGTGTAAAAATGGTTAAGTGCATACCGGTCTCACCATACCGGTCGCACTATCCTGCAACCGGTATGGGCCAGCGGGAGATACCGGGTCTCACCATACCGGTTGCACTATCCTGCGACCGGTATGTGCGAGACCGGTATAGTTCGAAGCGGCTGGAGTCCGTCTCCAGCTTGTGTTGCTCTCAAAATGGAAACTTCAAGTTTTCATATGAGGGGGGGACGTGCCTTGGACTGTCTCCCTCTATTAATAGAGGGGGAGACACTCCGTGAACCTCTTGAAAACCTATCCGTTCGGAGAAGGAGTTGAGGAGATTCAAGGAGGAAGACGCCGCCCAGGAAGGAGTCGCCGGTGGAGGAGCACGCCGCCAACTGACAACCGCTACCGGTAAAGTGCTCTATCCTTCCTGTAGTATTGTTTATTGGATCGGAGCCGCGAAGCGGCGTGAGATCAGATGGAAAGAAATGCTTAGATTCCTTTCGCCTTTCTCTCTGATCTGGTTGGTTCTTGGCGTTCTAGCTGCGATCCGTAGGACCTTACAGGGATCGGACCCTAGCAGAGGATAGGTGAGACCTTAGGGAGCTAACCGTGGAGACCTCGCTCTCGGAATCACGCCGTAGGGTATACCCTTGGGCGAGTCCAGCGGTATGGGCCGCGATGTATACCGCTGGCACCATACCGGTCGCACTCAGCCAGATCTGAGTGAGACCGGTATGTGTGCATCCGGTATGCATACCGCGAGACCGGTATGTGTTCCGAGCCCTCGTTTGTTTGGGAAAGCCGGGTTTTGGCTTCTAAAACTCTAATAAATGGAAATTAACATGTAAATATGGTTGTGTAGGATTTTTTATGTGAAACTTCGACGAAAAGGATTGATACCATGCGTCAGGTAAGGGACAAGACCCGAAACTTAAATTAAAGAATTAATAATAAACCTTAGAGAGCTCTTTACTTTCTGTATCAATTTGTATGCTTTGTTTGATGGATTGTGCATATCACATGTCATATAGTGTAATTTCTATTTGCTTTATCTGTTCATGCATTTCATATGCTAGGTGTGATGGATGTTAGACATGTGATTGTTTTAGTTGGAGTGTGGAATGGGAAGGGATCATTCCTCACCCCGACACCTTCGCAGTACCTTATCTTAGCATGCTTGGTATGGGTTGGGTATCAGGGGGAGGTTATGGCAGGTGGTCTCCGATGTTGACGTTGATCTGGCCACAGTGATGTGGCATGGTGATCTCCGACGTCGACGTTGACCTGGCCATGACGCTTTAGCTCTATCCCTATGCCATAGGGAGTGATGTTGGGATAGGACCTACTTGCGTATAGTTCCATCTTGGTATGCTTGTTGCGGGTAGGGTATCAGGGAGAGGTGAGGTATTGTGGTCTCCAGCCTGACCTGCATGCTCTAGCTCTATCCCTATGCCGTAGACGGCTGTACTAGGGTGGAGCCTACATGTATTGACATCTAGGACTGGTTAGAAACGGAACCCACTTGCAAGCCCTTGCCAATAGGGGTTTAGGTATTGGTACGGTATGGGGTATCAGGGGGAGGACGTGGGATTGTGGTTCTTCCTGCCCACCAGACTCGAGTCCTATCTCTATATCGGAGTGAGTGATGTGGGGCAACAACAGTAGTGTGGTAGGTGCCTGACTGTGGGGTGTGCTCACACTCTCGTGCATGGAGGTGCGGTGGCCGCCAAACCTTACCATAGCACAATTGCAAGTTATACCTGGCCCAAATTGTAATGTTATCTCATGCATGTGGATGTTGCATTGGTCTTGTGCTTTACTGAGCTGTGTTGTAGCTCACCCCGATATATATATCTCTTTTCAGATTTGGATGCAGGGTATACGGTGGAGGACTTCGTGACCGCCCCAGCCTACAGTACGATGGCTGCCCTGGAGACACAGAGTGTGGAGGACGAGCATGATGCGTTATGCGAGTGCTCCTTCTGTGTCTTTCCTTTGTGATTGGTTTATTCGTTATTTTCTGTAAGCTTGTAAGTAAATATTATTTAAACTTTGATGGATGATGGAATAATTGAATTAATATTTTTAATTTATCATTTAGTTCAGTTCATTGTTATAATTATTTCCGCTGCTATGTATTATATCTCTGATTTTGTTAGATTGCTTGAGAATGATTGGTTACACGGTCTTTCGAGATCCTGGTGTGAATCGTGGTTTAGTACCGGTTCACTCACACTTCTGGTTCAGCCAGAATTGGGGTGTGACACTTTGCATGTGTGGCATGACGATATTCTTCTTATTTAGGAAAGAGAGAAAGGTAACAATTCTTCTCAGTATTTGTTATGTCAACATAGAGGTGAGAGTATTCTTGTTATTCTTGGATTACCATCAATTGTTTTGGTGAGTTATTGTATTACCCAAGAGTGGATTATTTCTCTTGGAGATTGAAAACCTCTAGCTGTGACTAGAGAAGATTGTATTATGTATCCATTATTATCATAGTGGTGATTTACTTGGACTACGTTCCGTGGTTTTTTTCCTTTCACCTTGGAAGAGTTTTTCACGTAAAAATTATCGTCTCTTATGATTTGATTGTCTCTATTTATTTCAGCTGCTATATCTCTTTGTATATTTTTTATGGTTGCATATTCCATTGGTTTGCATACAAGAGGGAAAAGTACTCTTGTATTTTCCCTAACAGAGTGTACATCTAACCAATAGTTCCAGTTACAAAAGGCAAAACAAGTCCTTCAAGAAGAAGAATAAGGGAAAAATACCGATAAAGAATGATGGTACTAAAGCCCATCCCAAATGCTTCTTCTGCGGGAAGAAATGACATATGAAGAAAGATTGCCCCAAGTACAAGAGCTGGTTGGAAAAGAAAGGTACCTTGTATTCTTTTGTATGTCATGAATCCAATTTTATTGATTCTCATTTAAAAATAATTAGTGGATTAATTCTAGATCAACAATCCATGTGGCCAATACCTTGCAGGGTTTTATACAGACAAGACTTCTGAAGGAAAATGGGAGACACATCCATTCAAGAAACCAGATGCAATTTCAAGTGGAAGCTGTTGGAGTCTACAAATTAGTGCTACAATTAAGATTTATGTTGGATTTAGGAGTGTAAACACCCCATTTTTGCCATCCCCAGCCATGAACAAGAGTCTTGATGGGCATATTCAGAAGGGTTGCGGGTCAATTCAAGGTTTGGACGATAAGTGGTGATTTCAAAGCTGATTTTGGCGGGCCCTACAGCAAGGTCATGGAAATACCTTCGAAATGATACCAGAATCATTCAATTCCGATATCAAACGAAGAAGATGTCGCGATTTTAGTCGGATTGAAATTGGCTTATTAAATCCAAGGGCTTTTCTGTAAATTATCATGAATTAAGGATTTATTGGGCAAATTATCGTGATTTAAATCGATCGGACTTCATTCGACCATATCTTGATCGTTCGACATCCAAATCCGACGATTCAAGCGCCACTGTGCTCCCTTGCCTGTCTTCTTCAAAGTGGACGTGAAGAATTTTGGACGGAAGCCGCCAGCGGATCCCATGCAAAGTTGTCGATCGGATTATCGTCAAAACTCCAATTCTTCATATCATGATCATCCGAAGTCCGAATCAGGCGATTCAAGTGCCACTGTGCTCCATTGCCTGTCCTCTTCAAAGTGGACGTGAAGAATTTTTGGCGGAAGCCGTCAGCGGGGTCCCATGCAAAGTTGTCGATTGGATTATCGTCAAAGCTTCAATTCTTCATATTTTGTTCGTCTGACGTCCGAATCAGACGATTCAAGCACCAGTGTGCTCCTTTGTCCGTCCTCTTCAAAGTGGACGTGGAAAATCTGAGAGAGGCCATCGAAATTTTCATGCGGAATTGCAAGCTGAGAGGACTCATAATAGAGAGAGAAATCAACCCAGTCCATACTTACTCAGCCCAACCAGCTCAGGCCCAATTTAGTCCAACCCCGTCAAACTCAATCAGTCCGGCCTGACCCAACCCAGACCGGCCCAGATCGAGTCGGGTCGGCCCATGTGTATACACTTTATGTACTTGTTATATATATACATTTATATTATATAATATATGTTTTATATATGATATATTATACATATATATATATATTGTATTATTATATTATATATATATATATATATATATATATATATTATATTATATTATATTATATATATAAATATGTATATATTCGGTCAAGAAAGGAGAATCCGATAAAGAGGAAGAGAGAGGAAAGGAGGAGAAAACCGAACATATATATTATATATATGTTCGGTCAAAGAGAGAGAGAATGGGAAGAGAGAGTGAGGATGGGAAGAGAGAAGAGGGAGAAGAACCGGAAAGAAAAAAAGAAGGGGGGAGGATTCGGTGGAGGGAAAGAGGGAGGTGCTGCCACCTCCATCTTTCCCATGCCCCAAATCCCTCTCCCTCACGCCACCTCCTCCTCTCCTTGAGCCCCGCTCCACCAGCCCCCTCTCCTTCTCCATGCCCTTCCCTCACCGCCACCTCATCTCACCTTGCCACCTCCATTCCTTGAGCCCAATCCCAAAGCATCTGCAATCATAAAAGGGAGAGGGGGGAGGCGAACCAGAAGAAAAGAAAAAGAAAGAGGGGAGCAGCTGCTGCCCCAGAGAAAAAAAAAGAAAAGAAAAAAGGGGGAGGGAGAGCAAGACTCGAAAAGGAGGGAGAAGGGGAAGAAAGCGGCAGCAGCAGAGCTGCCGCTGCCGTGGATGAGAAAAAGAAAGCAGCAGCAGCAGAGCTGCCGCTGTCGTGGATGAGGAAAAGAACAGCAGCTCTGCTGCTGGTCTGGTCTATGGAGTAAAAAAAAAAAAACAGAGAAGGGAGAAGAAAGAGAGAGAGGCAGAGAGAGGGGGAAGAAGGCAGCAGCAGCAGAGCTGCCGCTGCCGTGGAGAAAAGAGCAGCAGCTCTGCTGCTGATCCATGTAGTAAAAAAAAAAAAAAAAGAGGCAGATGAGCAAGAAGAAGATGGCAGCAGCAGAGCCGCCGCCACCGAAGAAAGAGGGAGCAGCAGCTCTACTGCTGGTCCATGAAGGAAGAAAAAAAAAAAAAAAAGCAGAGAAGGAAGAGAGAGAGGCCGAGAGGCAGAGAAGAAAACAGCAGCAGCAGAGCTGCCGCTGCCGTGGATGAGAAAAAAAGACCAGCAGCTCAAGACCAGCAGCAGTCCATAGAGTGAAAAAAAAAAAAAAAGAGTGAAACCAGAGAGGAGAAGAAGAAGAAGAAGCGGTAGCAGCAGTACCGGCAAATGGGGAAAGAGAAGATGAAGAAGAAGAAAGTTGAAGGAAAGAAGAAGAGGTAAGAAATTTTTACCTGTTACATACCTGAATTGATCACCTCATCAGTTCTATCATCAGCCCTTGATCTAGAATCTAAAGCTAGTTATATATTTATTGTGATGATTGAAAATTAATCTGAACTCTTGATATGATGAGCTGAACCCTTGAATGATGCCATGCAATCTGCCCTCTTTATTCCAACCATGATTTATTTTATCGATCCGATCATGAATGTTTGGAATCGTTATGAAATTGATGAATGTTTGGAATTGCTATGAAATTAATGATTTTGAAATTGATCCGGTGGATGCTTGAAGTAATTGAATGAAATTAATCCCATCACTTACTTGGAATTATTTATGGAATTGATCCGACCATGATTTTCATGTAATTGGTCCGATCATGTGATGGAAATTGTAGTTGGTCCGACCATGTGATGGGAATCTTAATGTGATTGGTCCGACCATATGATCGAAATTTTAATGTGGGTGATCCAACCACATGATTTGATTTTTATGAGAATTGATCATGACCATATAATTTTCATGAGTTGATCATAGCCATTGATCTGAAATTTTGATGTGATTTTAATTAATTCGAACCGTTAGATGATCTTTGGAAGTGATGTTAATCAATCTGAACGGCTGGATTGTGATCTTGACAATCTGAACCGTTAGATGGTCTTTGGAAGTGCTTTTAATCAATCTGAGCGGTTAAATTATCATGATGAATGATCTGGGCCATTAGATTATCTTTGGGAATGATTTAAATGAATCTAAATGGTTGGATTATGATCTTAAGCAATTTGAACCGTTGGATTGTCATCGTCGGGGATTTTGATGAATCTAAACCGTTAAATCTTGATCATGATTATTTTTGACGAATCTGAACGGTTAGATTATGATCTTGAGTAATTTGAACCGTTGGATTGTCATCGTGGGTATTTTGAGTGATGTAAATTGTTGAATCTGGATCATAATTGATTTAGATGAATCTGAGCCTTTGATTTCTTAGTCTGATCATGATAGGAGATCTAACCCATAGATCATAGCTATTTTGATGAGATATTAGTCATTGATCATGATTATAGCTATTTGATGAGATCTGAGCCGTTGATCTTGGCTGTTTTGATGAAATTTAAGTGTTGATCATGATCATCATTTTTTTGAAGAGATATAACCGTTAGATTGAGGATCTGATATCGTCTATGTCGTTATATCCATGCATCTATCATGTCCCTTGATTACGTTGTCATATTATGCGCTACCCAGCTCACATGCTTACAATGCTAGCTTTGTGCACACTGCCATGTTGATCTGCTTGCTAATGCCATGATTGAATGATGTTTATGTCGGCAAGAACTTATTTTTCGCTACACCCTAGTCGAACTGCCATGCATGTACACTGATAGAAGACATTCCTAGGTGTGGGGACATGCATGTAGGCACCCAACATTCATGGGAAGGGTAATAATGGAAAATGATAAAAGTCTTAATCAAGATCATGAAGCTTAGCCCAACAATTCCAAATCAGGGTTGTAAGTGACAAGGGTAGTTTAGGACGATCCCTACCCCTCAGTTCATTTCCCCTAGGATGCAGAATCTAGATAGGTTAATGTGAATCCAACCGCAGATCATCTAGGATCATCTTTCGGTCCAGCTGGACTGCCCATATTCTGACCCAAGTGGGTCACCCAATGAACAGTGCCATTTCGAACTACGCGGATCCTGATTCTCAGGTCAATACCCTGAGATACGTAGGTAGTCTGGGAAACTCCCAGATACGGTTCCACACATCAATCAATGTGCCCTCAAACATCACTCCCTGAGAGTACAACCCTACTCCCTGAGAGTACAAGCCTTACTCCCTGAGAGTACAAACCTTACTCCCTGAGAGTACAAACCTTACTCCCTGAGAGTACAAACCTTACTCCCTGAGAGTACAAACCTTACTCCCTGAGAGTACAAACCTTACTCCCTGAGAGTACAAACCTCACTCCCTGAGAGTACAAACCCTACTCCCTGAGAGTACAAGCAACCCTACTCCCTGAGAGTACAACCTTACTCCCTGAGAGTACAACCTTACTCCCTGAGAGTACAAACCTTACTCCCTGAGAGTACAAACCCTACTCCCTGAGAGTACAAACCCTACTCCCCCGAGAGTACAAACCTTACTCCCTGAGAGTACAAACCCTACTCCCTGAGAGTACAAACCCTACTCCCTGAGAGTACAACCCTACTCCCTGAGAGTACAAATCCAACTCCCTGAGAGCCATATTCTACTCCCTGAGAATACGCATGCTCAATCCTGAAGTCGTACTTGCGAGTACGCACCCTTAGCCTTGCGAGGCTCTATCTTGAAGTCGTGCTTGCGAGCACGCACCCCCTTAGCCTTGCGAGGCTCTATCTTGAAGTCGTGCTTGCGAGTACGCACCTTAGTCTTGCGAGACTATCTTACACTCTACTCCCTGAGAGCCACTCCCTACTCCCTGAGAGCCACACTCTACTCCTTGAGAGCCACACCCTACTCCCTGAGAGCCACACTCTACTCCCTGAGAGCCACACTCTACTCCCTGAGAGCCACACCCTACTCCCTGAGAGCCACACTCTACTCCCTGAGAGCCACACCCTACTCCCTGAGAGCCACACTCTACTCCCTGAGAGACACACCTTACTCCCTGAGAGTACAACCCATGAAACGAACTACGTTGTACCCGATTTCCCGGGACCTCGGAATACGTAGGCAACTTGGAGGACTCTCCAAGTACGGTACCTCATCTTAGTATCCTTAGGTTCCCCATATCCATATCCATATCCGTATCCATATCCTCGTTCACTTCGATCCATTTAGGCTATCTCTAGATTCAATCTCAATCATCATCAAGCATAAACTTCAACTTGAATAAATTGAATCTAAGAAAGCTTAATCTTTTGAACTACGTTTTTGGACTTGATTTCCAGGATTGGAATACGTAGGCAATTTGAGACGTTTTGGACATCTCAGATTCAGTCCATCACCGAACCATCTTTGGTTCGGTTCATTGTATATTATTTTATTTATTTTCTTACTTTGAGAACATGTTTGGCTGAATTTAGGCTAGAAGAACTCAGCAACTTGGCATAGGATCCCCCATGAGCCCTAGTCATCATCCATCGACCATGAACAGTCAGAACCATAGAGTCTAAGGAAAGTAGAGTCACATAGGAGGCCGATTTTTGGATCGGGCAGTTTTGGGTGCCTAACACCTTCCCAAACTGTACTTTGAACGCTTACCCGTTCTCTGTTGGACCAAAGCCGATATGTTGGGTCATGAGTCAATAGAAGTCTTATCTCACGATGAGGCTACATTTTAGGTCCTAGACCTTAATCTAGGTGGCGACTCCAAATCATTTCACCGTCCATTCAGCGTGGGTGGACATCACTATCCTCACAAGGAGATACTTTTCATGTTCCATCTTTTTCAAAAAACCTATTTTTTATTTTCAGATTGACACCTTTGGATTATGTGTTTAATTTTTTTGGTATAGTCTTAAAGATTTTGAAGAACAATGTAATAATTGGTACAACTTCTTTAATTAATGGTTTATTTTTCTTAAATCTAGATCCAACATATGAAAATAGTTTACTCTTTGTAAACAATATTAGCATAAAGAGAATGAATGTGAATGAGAATTCTTCTCAGTTGTAGCATCTTATATTAGGTCACATATCTAGTAATAGAATTAAAAGATTAGTGAATAATGGAATCCTTGAGACTCTTGATTTCACTAATCTAGGATTATTGTGGACTGCATCAAGGGAAAGCAGACCAACAAAATCAGAAAGGTGCTAGAAGGTTAACTAAACTTTTAGAAATCATACATACAGATATTTGTATACCATTTCCCACTCCCTATCTGAATGGTCAGAGATACTTTATCTTCTTTATTGAAAACACTCAAGATTCATATAACTCTATCTTTTAGTTCATAAAGATGAGACATTAGAAGCCTTTAAGAACTTCAAGACAGAAGTAGAGAAATAGATTGAAAAGTGATCAAGATCTTGAGATCAGATAGAGATTGTGAATATTACAATAGAACCACAGAATATGGTCAAAGACTTAACCCGTTTGTATGGTATCTTCAAGAGCAAGGTACTGTACCACAATATACCATGCATGGATCTCAAGATCAAAATGGGGTTACTGAAAGAAAGAACCGTACACTTATGGATATGGTCATGAGTATGATTTGTAATTCTAATCTATCTCTAAAATTGAGGGGTGAAGCTCTTAAGACAACGGTGTATATCTTGAACAGAGTACCATCCAAGTTAATTCCTAAGACTCATTTTGAGTTATGAAATGGATGAAAACATAGTTTGAAGCACACTCGCATATGAGGCTGTTGAACACTCGCATATGAGGCTGTTGAATTGAAATAAGAGTCTACAATCCACATCTTCAAATGTTGGACCCTAGAATAGTTAGTGGATATTTCATCGGCTATTCTAAAAGATCTAAGCATTACAAGTTGTATTGTCCCTTATATAGTCGGACCATTGTAGGGTCTAGAATTGCCAAATTTCTAAAGGATGGTGACAACAGTAGGAGTATACAGGGTTGAAACATCGAGTTCAATGAACAAGATGTATCGACAATCCTTTCAATATCTGGTGGTCAGGGTTTTATCCTTTTACCAGTGGTACCTGTGGTTCATGAGACACCACAAGCTCATGATGAAGTACTACATCAAGATACACCACATCAGGAACTAGTTATCACTGAACCTGTGGTCCAAAATTGAGAAACCAATCCTGAGCCATAGTTTAAGGAGATCATCGAGAGAGAGAAAATCGACAATCCCTTTAGATTATCAAGTGTAACTCCAAGACTGTGAAACTCACATTGGAATAAGTGATGATTCGACATCATATTCACATGCTATGGGTTGTACATGTAGATTACATTTTATGATATGACGCCATGAAGGATGAAATGGAATCTATGTCAAAGAATCAAGTATGAGAATTTGTAGAATTGCCTAAGGATACTTCCATTGTGGAGTGTAAATGGATTTTCAAGACTAAAAGAGACTCACACGACAATATTGAAAGATACAAGACCTGAATCATGACAAAAAGTTATAATAAAAAAACTAACATTGATTATATATAAAGAAACCTTTTCACCCGTATCTGAAAAAAGATTCTTCAAGGATCATCATGGCACTGGTGGCTCACTATGATCTTGAGCTGCACCAGATGGATGTCAAGTCGACATTTTTGAATGGTGATTTGATTGAGGAGGTATACATGGATCAACCTGAAGATTTTACTTTGGATAAATGAGATCATCTAGTATGCAAGCTTAAGAGATCTATTTATGGATTGAAACAAGCTTTCCAACATTGTTATTTGAAATTTGATAGCAAGATTACTTCCTATGATTTTGTGGAGAATCGAGTTGATCAATGCATTTACACCCACAGCCACAATCAATTCCATAAAAATAATTGATACTCTAACCAGAAACTGACCAGAGACACCCACAGCCACAATCACAGTTATATTAGATCAGAGACACCCACAGCCACAATCACCATTGTATTTCACTTTAATTCCCATCGACAATCGGCCATAGACGTCAAAAGGCTGTTTGGTGAGCCAATTAAAAGTTAAATAGTTAAATATTAGGCCTCCTTCCCATCTTCCTTCCCCGCTTCCTTCTTTTGAGTCTCCCTTTTCTTCCCATCTTTTCTAAGACTCTCCACTGAAGCTTTTGAAGTACTCGCTTCTTCTTTTTCTACTATTTCATATTCAATATTTATTAAGAACTGTAACCCATGCTTGTACTAGAAACCACTATAATCAAGATAATTTTAGAATTCAAGGACAGAGTGGTTAGCCGATCTTGTAAGTTCTTATGGTGCAGACATCCCGACAACAAGGGACTCGTCTCGTCTCAAGTTCGAAATGAACTTAAGATTTGCCAGTGTTGGCTGGATGGTCGACACCTATCACTCCGCCCGATCCAACGGTATGAAAGTTACTGAGTTATTTTATATTTATTTTTTTACTTTTTCGTACAATCACTCTCATACCGTTGGATCGAATGGAGTGACAGGTGTCGGCCATCTAGCTGACACTGGCAAGTCTCAAGTTCATTCTGAACTTGAGACAAGCCAAATCCGAAGACAAGCTGAATTCAGCTCGGCTCAAGTTCAAACCAAGTTCGGTTTGAACTTGAGACTCGCTAATGTCGGTTGGATGGCCGACCCCTGACACTCCCTCACATCCAATGGTATGAGAGCCATTATCTGAAAAAAAAAAAAAAATTACAAAAGAACTCAATAACTCTCATACCGTTGGATGTGAAGAAATGCCAGGTGTCGGCCATCTAGCCAACACTGGCAAATCTCAAGTTCAAACCAAAGTTGAGATGAGCTCCATCCAGACAAGCTATGTAAAATAGAGGTGATTATGAGTTGGAACTGAATCTGGATTCGGTCGGTATATGAGTAGCTTCGCACTCTTTGCTACTTGTGTCTCAGTGATTATTTTTTTATTTTTATTTTTTTTGCACCCTATCCTTTTCTTTCTCGTTGTTTGGCCTTTTTCCCTAGAGGTTGGAAAGTATCGTATATGAAAATTTTCTTCTAAAATAATTTAAAGTAGAGAAGGATTTCATTGCTCATCGGGCAAATTAGGTTTAAGTTCATTAGATCATAAAGAAAGGAGTGCTGGATAGGGATTCAACGGTTTATTAATCAAGATGAAAACCACAATTAGGTTGTTTGAGTATGAATAGATAGAAACATATAAGCTGTGTTTGTTTTCGCATAAAAGTTTATATGTAATATTTTACATAACTTCAAAAAAGAATAATGATTCATGTCACTAATAAGAAAATATCAACGAATTGTTTGAAATACGAGACAGACAAAAAATAATGGTTGGGCCAAAGAAAGAGAACTCGTTGAGCATAAGGAGGATATTTTCCTGAAAATTTTAGATCGCCACCGCATAAAATTGTGAAATGGGTAATCAGTTGTTAAATTTTTATTTTCTATGATTATGTTTATGCGAAAAGGTATTTTTGGGTATAACAAAAGAACTGTAGGGCATGTTTGTATTGGAAATATGAATAGTGTCCCTCTCATTTTTTTTAAGCTAAGAAAACTCATTTTAAGTTAGAATATGATCACATCTTTTGGAAATCTTTTGGAAGTAATTCACCCAATCAGTTAGATGAGTCAATAAAAATAAGGTGAAAGTAATGTTTCAAATTCATAAGGATCAGTCGATGCCTATATGTCAGGCATCGGCTGGATGCAGTCGAGTCTCCTGCCAAACCCCTGGCAGGAGACGATTTCTATACTAAGGATAGATAGTCTCGTCTCAATCTGATTTCTTTTTAAACAATAATATGTGTCATGTAAAGAGTGTGAGACGGCTTATTGCTCTCCCTATGTGGGGGATCCAAATCGTCTCCTGCCTGAGATTTGGCAGGAGACGGGGCTGCTCGGATGGATAGCCGACACCTGTCTGTCGGGTGAATCCGAACCCTCCATCCGAGCCGACACTCAAACCGACAAACTGAGCCGACAGGGAGTGTCGGCTCGGATTCACCCGACAGACAGGTGTCGGCCATCCATCCGAGCAGCCGCGTCTCCTGCCAAATCACTGGCAGGAGACAGGAGACGATTTCAATTCCTATGTGGGTGGGTGATCCAGAATCCCAAGAGAGGAAGACTTTTCAAATGTTGAATTGCAATAATCTATTCAATATAGTTAAAATAATAACAATAATAATCTTATCTTCCCCAATGTCACCCGGCCCATTATTAGTTTTACATGGCTGGTGCTCGTGGCTGAGGTTCTGAGGTTGAGGTGACGAAGAAGAGATCGGTAAGGGATTTCACTTTGGTGTTCGCCATTTGAGAATTGCCACACTATCTCTTTCAGAGACTATGCTTCCATCAATTGAGCCTCCTTAAACTCGCAAACATTGTAGCCTGCAAGAGAGAAGATGCAAAATTGTGGTGGTCTGATAGATAATGATCATTGTTTCATAGGCCATTTTTTTAATTCTTTTTCGGACAATCGGATGGGTCCACCTATCAACCACCCCTCACATCTAGATAATCACCCTAATTTATGTTGTTGGTCAAGGAAAACTAGGCCATGCATGCATAAGCGACAAAGATTGCAATCTTGTTATAAAAATCATAATTTGGAGAGATTATTTTTAACAATTTATATCACCATCACAAGTGTCTGATTTTCACTCTCTCTCTCTCTCTCTCTCTCTCACGAAGGTGTTCGTTTCAACTGAATTCAGCTTCCACCTCCTTCCTTCATCAGTGGTGTTGAGAAAAAGGAATGGAGGTGGTGATGGAAGAAGGGAGGAGGAAGAAAGTGAAGGGCAAAAGTGTCCAAAAATAAATTGATGAGAAAGGTGAGTATTGTTTTGGGTAGTTTTATAATACCTAAATTTTGTTTTATTTCTTTAATTAAAAGAAAGATTGGATGAATAATTTAAATAACTTAACACATTAATTTCAAGTAATATTATAAATTTTTTAATCTATCAGTTTCGTGATAATTGATGGTTCGGTCTCATGTTAATTAATGGTTTGGTTGGGTGCAAGGAAAAGGTCCAATTTTTTTATCATAAACGAAAGAATTTTTTTTTTTTGGTAAGAATCATAAAGGCTAAATGGGCGGTAGCGAAAGTGGGACATTAATTGTATCCCGCCGACATGCCCTCGTGCGTTTGAAATTTTGTTGTGAGTTAAGAATCCGAGCCGTTAAAAAAGCATATAGGGGAAGGGATTCAAATCCTCTCCTCCTAGTGATTCGGGAGGAGGGGTTTGGATAGCCGACACGTGGGGTTCGGATAAATTCAAACCCTCCATCCGAGCCAATACCAAATGGAGGACTTGAATTCACCTGAACCCCACGTGTCGACGGATGGAGGGCTCGAATTTACCCCGAGCCCCATGTATCGAGCATCCAATGGAGGTATCCCCCTCCTCCCGAATCACTGAATCACTGGGAGGAGAGGATGTGATTCCTAAGGGAAGATTCTAGGACCCATTGGAGCATTATGGCCCTTACTTATCTTCTCTCATTCACATACTTGTCTTCTCTCACTCACACACCCACAAAAATACAAAAGAAATTATATTACCATCCAAAACAACAAAAGCAAAAGTGGGGCAAAAACAGGCTATATAACCTCAAGAAGACAATGATTCATGCCAATAAAAGAAGGTCAAAATAAGGGTCTCGGCTCGGTCTGATTTCTGTTAAGCCAAAGGTGTATGTCGTGTAAAGAGGGTGTGGGACAAATTGTTGATCTCCCCATGTGGGTAGGTGGTCCAGAGACTCCAGACCACTGAGAGGAAGACTTTACAAATGTTGAAGACATTAATCGACCCGACATAATTAAAATAATAACAACATTAATCGACCCGGACAAGGAGGAGATTTTGGCTTGAAAAACTAAAAGTTTCAGGGTGACATAAAGTGTTGTCACCTATCCATTTTGATCGTAGCTCATTCGAGATTATAGAAATCACAATAAACAGAGATAGCTATGGTATTCAAGGGTAGGGGCCGTTATCAGGTCTTATAAATTCTGATGGTTCAGATAATCCAATGACAAGTTACGTAAGATAAGACTTATTGTGAGCTGGAACATAATCTAGATCGTCAACCTTTATGGGTATCTTCCCGTGGTTTCATCGCCATCCATATCCAATGGTCCCACATTCAATAGAGGGTGTTGGGGCCATGGGGAGGGCATCCATATGGGAAAAGGACTGAATTTGGTAACAAAAGAATGTAAGGTATTTTTAATTAGGGGTGTCAATTGGTACGATAAAATATTCTAGTAAGGGCACGTACGGTACAAGAAATAAAAATTTACCATTATTGTATTGTAGCGGCTACTGTTTCATACAGTACAAAAACAGTTAAATTCGATTAGGAAAAACTTACATCATCACCATTTTAGCAATTAATATGTATCGTCAATATACTGATACAATACCGTACCGTACTAAAAATGTTGGGTTAGGGCATTACGGTGTTTGTCTAAATATATGTGTTTTTGCATCTCAGTCATCATTCTGAAATATTATTAATTGAGTTGTTATGTCCTTGGATGTTCTTTTCTTCCCACTCTTCAGGATTCACAATTTAATTTAATTGTATCAAAGAGCAATCTATATATCCTTAATCCCACCGGACCATGCCTTAGGAAGCAAAGGTCTTGAGTTCAACCATTCTTCATTTTTTGGGATTCTTGGGACCACCTACATTGGATATGATAATACATATACAGAGTGCATATATATTTCTGCAACCAATAATTTGTAAGTCTATACAAAATTACATATAATTTGTATGTATAAATTAATACTTGGAAATGGCTATACAATAGGTTGTTGACTTACGGGTGTCAAATTTGAACCAAAACCGTAAAATTGAACTGAAACCAACTACGGAAAATTTGATCCAAATCAAAACATAACTAAACGGATTGTTTCGACTTTGCATTGAATAAATGCATGGTTTGAACCTGATTTAGAACCGTTAAACCATTGATTTTCTCTCTTTCCTTATGAACCTCGTAAGGAACAGTTTATGAGCCGATTATTCAAAACTGTTAAGAAATTGATAAATCAATTGTTAATCAGTTTGATTTTATTTTGAAGAATATTATTGATTCGATTTTATTTCCACTATAAAAGTCTTGATCTGAACAGATCCGAATTGATAGAAAGTTCATGAGCCAATCTACAGTATTAATCTTTGGGTTTTTTATTTTTATTTTTTTTTTGGCAGTAACTTCTTAATGTGCGTGAGTGAGAGAGAGAGAGAGAAAGAGGGTGGGGGGGGGGGGGTGGTAGCAGTATTTTTCATTTTTGACTCACATCATCTGTATAAATTAAATCATATTATAATTATTCATATTTTCTTTATCATAATTAAACCAAACCTGCCTTGATCTTGTAGCTGGGGTCGATCGATCCCACGGTGTTCATATTTTTTATTTTTATTTTTTGGTGCATTGGTGGTCATGATTAGCTTCTAAGATTTTTCTTCTTTTTTCCTTGATTATTTAGTCGTTATCGGTTCAATAGCAGTCAAGGTTCAATAGTAGGCATGAGTCGCATGACCGTATAACCCTACCCATGGTGGTCATGAAAGGTTGAATTCTCTTTCTTATATGAACTGCGATTTGCCTTCTTGTTGCAGTGCCTTTTTGACTTTGGTTTGGTTACAAAGATTTTTGTTTCCTTTCTTTCTTATATAATGTGATTATCGGATCAATACAAGGTTTGGTGTCTGTCCTCTTGGGTTGTTATTGCAATATAAATAATAAAAAATAAAATAGAAAGACGATTTTTAGTAGGATCACATGTTCCATTGATCCATTCATCTGATAATGACAGAGTAAGTGTTTTTTCCCTATTAGATGGAAAATATCATGCATGAAAGCTTTTATTTAAAATAATATAAAATAAAAAAGATTTGATTTCTCATTGACAAGTAATTAATTTGCCTAAAATCATTGTATTTAGACTTTTTTCTACTTATATTTTCAGCAATTAATTTGTTATGCACATGTCTTGGGGTTTCTACAATATTTTAGACAGTACTATTTTCATGAAAAAACTACAGAGCTTTTTAATAATTATAACCGCAAAACCCTGTCAAGCATTAACCATCGGGGAGTTTTAAATCCTGAATTTTTTTTAGTTTGTCGACATGCCATCATAAAATTCACTATAGTTTTTTCATGTGACATTGAAATTGAGTCTTACAATGTGCGTTGTGAAACTAACTCGATGTTCTATATGTTTCATGTTTAGTAGATTCTATGAAACCATTGTGAAATCCACCAAAACGTGCCTTGAAGTAAAAGATTCAAAACAAAACTTGAAATTTTGCTACAAAACTGTTACCACTTGTGCCGTGAGGCTACCACGCACCAGAAAACATATATATTCACATCAAAACATCAATGAACATATGATTTTGTAAGATTCAAAACCCTATTAACTCACCTGCCAGACGTGGTCAACATATTCTGAAATCTCTGAACATGTATGCATGCTCCTATAATACTGTTAATTAAGTCATCATATAAGTACTACCACATTGACACAACACCTGTATAATTAACGATAATATGACATAATTTCTGCGAACTCCAATTATGCAATAACGACACCCTTCCTTTGTGGCATAGTTAAGTATACTGTAACTCAATAGATTAATTTTAGGGTATTAACTATTTCTCAAACTAGCCAATTACCTAATCAATTCCCATCAACAAAAGAACATAAAATAGCTAATATAAATGTTCCCCTGATCATGAAAAATGATTTGTATAAATGACCCATTGACTTTTAAATAAGAATATGGCTTTCTGATTAAAGTTGATATAAATAAAATATAGGGTAATTTACACTATAGGTACCTGACGTTTTGAGAAATCATATCAAAGGTACCTCACATTTCAAAAATCATACCAAAGATATATCTTTTCATATTTCCAACATTAACCCTATTTAATGTTGGTATCCTTTATGTTAACCATTAAATCTACCTCAAATTTTTAGGGACTGATCGTTTCTTGTTGAACTACCCTTATTTGGTGCCTAATCGTTGGTACATCTGTTGGAAAAATAATAAATTGGGATGTGAAATTTTCACCTGAGGTGTGTACCATAATCGAAACTTGTGACTTGGTGATGAGTAATTGCCTGTGAGGAAGCATCATAGGAGAGGACAGAGACAGGAGAGGGGGTGGGCAATTGAGACAGCAACGAGTACATGGGAATCCGAGTGGTGAGTCGTTGTGGCAACGGGATGGTGAGAGAGTGAACCAAAGGGGACCAAGAAAGTTATGCTAAACATGGGGTAAATTTGGAAATATAAAAATAAAAGGTGCCTCAAGTGTAATATTTTTTAAACATCAGGTACCTCTGATATAATTTTTCAAAACGTCAAGTACCTCTGGTATGATTTTTAAAACGTGAGGTACCTCTGGTATAATTTCTCAAAACGTCAAGTACCTCTAGTGTAATTTAACAAAAAAAATCTATAGTTCAATGATTCAGTCAGAAAGAAGAAGAGCCATCACGAATCCAAATCTTCTTCTGCTACAGGTGGGAACTGCGACTGATCCAAGGGCTAAAATTCAATCGGTGCGTATACCAATACATCGGTATGTGTGTCGACTGAATCCAGTCTTTGACAGGCAGCAAGTCCGAAAGAAAGAATTTCTATCGTTGAATTACAACAAAGTACATAAAGGAGTACTTCCGTCTTTATTTATTTATTTTTTTTAAATTCAATTCTTTTTCTGTTTCTTCCCTAATTCTTCGGCCATGGTCCTCTTTTATATACTCCTATTCCATATTCCCATCGATCGACATGGGAAACAGAATGTATACCAAAAGGTCTTTTTGATGTTTTAGAATATGTCTCCAATTGCTTAAAATGTATATATCAAAGGCAGCCTTATACTCTCCTTCCTTTCTTAGGGGTAAGAAATGCTTATCATGCCTTCCAAACTAACGAAGGGGAGTTGGGTAAAAAGGTAAAACTGATATTTATTGCTGATTCTGATTGCTTAATTTAACTTCTTTTTTTTACAAAAGAGTCCTTGTTTGAGAATTAATAGCCATGTGGAAAAAAAATCGATAAAAAAAATGTGTGAATTACAAGCATTAACCAAAAAAATTTTATATAAGAATTCCAAACGTGGTTCTAAAACAAGTTATCTAATACGGTATCAGTTTGTTGCAAAATCTATCTAATCAATTATTTAGAATAGTCTCATATTGCTAATGAGATTAGAATCTTAGGGTTTTATATATGGAAAGTTCATTCACTTACTAGTTCGAATTTTTGAATTAGAAACTTGACATGGTATCAAAAAGTTACAGGTTTGATCCCTCTCATAATAACCTTAAAAAAAGAAAAAAAAACAAAAAAAGTCAGTGAAAGAGATCGTCAAATGCACAAAAGAAGGATTATGGTGAGAAAGATGATCACCCAAAAGAGAAACAATCACAAACATGTCACCCAAAGAAGAATTAGTCACCTAAAAAGTAGAACCAATCATTTGAAAAATACCATATACACTACCACATAACAATCTTGACAAAAGAAGGATTGTCACGGACAGTCACCCAAAGAGGAACCAATTATCTGAAAAATTCCATATATACTACCACATATACACCACTCCAAAAACAAAATGATGGTTTAAAAAAAAATATCTATTTATTTATTTGAATATTGTATTCGGGGACATTTAATTGTTTTATGTGTTTACCTTTTGAGATGGCTAGAGAATGCTTCAAATCCGAGAGTTCCGACAGTCAAAAGTATGATCGACATCAGGGGATTTAAAGATTGACGAAATCCGTCTCAAAGTGCCATATAGCAAGTTCATCATAAGATGCGATTTGGATAAATCTCAAGCTGAAGTTGATACCATCTCAATTTTGAAGTTGGAAGTGCAGATTTTTAGTGGGAATCAGATCTGGACTTCCAGTAGACAAAGCTCTGATCGCACCTGAAGAATGGACAAATGACAAAAAAAAAAAAAAACCGACCATATACTCAAATGGTCAATCAGATGGCCAGATTGGGAGAAATCTGAGGCCGAAGTTCGCTGCAAGCTTGGACTTGAAGTTAGAAGACGAGACTCATGGACTCTTATAGATCCACACTTCAGATAGATTGGGTACCGATCGCCCAGGAGGAATGGAAGAAGGACTAAAAATGATTAAACCCTCAAAATATCATTTCTATCCAACCGTGGATTTTGAAATCCGAGGTGAGTTTGCCCAATCAGATCGGATCGGGCAATCCGACTAATCCTATGCCGAAACTTCTTAATCCTCTAAATATGTCAAAGATCGGAGGATTGGATGGGCTAATCTGACTGATCCCATATCGTAACTTCCCGATCCTCTAAATATATCAGAGATCGAAATTCAATCAGGATTAATCAGGTTAAAAATCGATACAAATTGATAGGATCCAAAACCGTTACATTTATAGGGTTTGACAAGGACTTCGGCCCAATCAGCATGCTGAAGAAATATGCCATCGGCTCATTATATCTACGAGAGAGAGAGACAATATTAAGGAATTGACCGATTAGACTATAGACTGACGTGATGAGCCGGTGGAACCGGTGGAAGCTTCATGGGAAAGCAAATTTTTTAAGGAAGACAAAAGTAGAAAAATGAAGATTCGTCACCTCTTTCTCCATGTTTATGGAATTGAAAAAAGGAATTTTTGAAGACGGTGACAGGATTAATCTCAACCATACGACTCACTCTTAGATGGAAAAGCTCTATCCATTGAATGATCACTACGATTGGTTATTAGCTACAGATTTTATTTCGAAGGGTTGGATATATATGAAGGCCCACGTACGGCAATACTATACCTTTATTTTTTTGGTAAAACACATCGGTTCATTATCAATCGGGTGAATTTGGCATATGTTTGTAAGGCATTTCATTGCACTTTATTGAACATGTTGGGGTGGGGTCCCTGGAGGAGGAAAATAAGGTTAAATGAAAATGATGTTTGATGATCTCTTCTTCATGCTCTGCAGAATCTCACTTTAATTTCTCCTTGCCCTATAAATACCTCATCAGAGTCCAGTGAAACAACACACAACAATATCCTGACTCAAGAACTTGAAGATTATATTCAAGAAGACAGATTAGTTCGAGGGTAGGCTCCTCCTTAGACAAGAAGAAGGTAACTAACTAACTGTTCTGATACTCTTCCCTCCTCTTTCTACCTAGTTATACTAGTTTGTATATTCAGTTGCAATGAATATATATTCCTTCTTTACAACCAACGTAACATCCTAACAACCTAATTAATGACTTGCACTTCTCTTCCTCTGTCTTTCTCCCCTTGCAGGTCGTCCTTCGCGTAACATTCAGAGACAGCTTGAGCTAGAAGTTCTAAAAGAGATGGGAAGCATCTACTCTGCTAATGCATCAACTACACTTCATCCATCTCTTTTGTCTGGGGATATAGAAATGCAAGCAGCATCCTTAGACCACCACCCAACTACAAACTTGAATCCCACCAATTTTGATTCTACTTTCTCTTCTGAAATCAACAATATCAGGCTAGCGAGGATGAATATCAGTATCTGGTTGGGAGCTGCAACATCTCTTTCAGTGCTTTACTATCAAGAGCGTCCACATGTTCCTTTGATGCTCCGTTTCATTCTGTTTGCTTTTATGCTAGCCTCTTTGGTTTACTTGGTTGGGATATTTCTGTATCAAAAGTTTCCGTCCTTTGCTCAAGTGATGATTCAAGTGGGAGTTGCTCTAGCTGCATTTTGTTTCCTTCTGTCTATGGGGCTGATGCTTCTCTAGACCCTCAAACCACAGCTTGCTTCACTTTGTGTTACTATTTTCACTATATTATTCTTCTAGTAGTTGTGTTCTGTTGTTGTTCGCTTCTTGTTCTTTAGTAAATGTTGTTGTTCCTAGTTGAGTGAGAAATGCAGGTTCAGGGTATTCGTTTGTCTAATATATGTGTACGTTGCATCTCAGTCATCATTCTGTAATACTATAAATTGGATTGTTATGTCCATGGAAATTCTTTTCTCTCCACTCCTTAAATTCACAATTTTAATTGTATCAAGAGCAAACTATCCCTAACCCAACGAGACCATGTCTCCGGAAGTCGAGGTCCTGTGTTCAACTATTCTTCAATCCTTGGTGCACCACACGAGTTTAAATGGGTGAAAAAATAAGAAAAGTTCCGAAAACAAAATGGGACTCACTCTTAGATGGAATGGTTCTATCGATTTAATTAACACTATGATTGGGCTACAAATTTCATTTCAAAGGGTTGGATGTCGAGAGGCCCCTGCAATCATATATGCATGTGTTAATTGCTACAAGTGGAAAGTTGTTTATCATCAATCAGTTGATGTGGATGGATATCATCAATAAGATGATTACAAAGATATTCAGTGGGGGTAAGAAGCTTCAATTTTCCACAAAGGGAGGAAATCCTTCAGAATTAGAGAAAGGAGTAGGAAGTAGGGAGAAGGAGGCACAAACAGGGTTTGAACTGAGAGAATGAAAATTGAGCTAAGCATATTCGGTTTATAAATGGAGGGCAATTACATCATTTGATATATACCATTATGTCCCCCCTTAACTCTATTTCAGATCCAGGCGGACTCCTCCCTAGATGGCTCAAAAGTCAAACTTATGATGGGTACAGGTTAAATCGGTGTTAATTCTTCAAGGATAAGGAACCTTTGTACAATTAAAGTGGGTTCTATGAAATGCCTAAAGCTCTATGCCCAGTTTAGCCCAACCCAAATTTAAAATTAAAATAGAAGATAATCCTAATTAAATCAAAGAAGCTAATAAAGTGCGCGTCAAGAAGCTCTGGGAAGTAGATACTGGATATATATTTGACCCTAAAGTTGTTATCGCTTATAGATTTTTATTTTTTTTCACTTCAACAGTAGTAATGAGGGTAAAATAGTCTGTTCAGTATAAAATTTAGGTATTTGGGTTATTAACAATTAAGCCTCTTCTTTGCGGCGTTAGTTAACGGAAAATCACTAACAGAATAGGTGTTTTTGTAGTTTTTTTTTTTTTTTGGATTTTAAGGGAGGTACCCGTAATTATTTGAAAGGTTTAGGGAATACCAAGGTTTTGGACAAATCACAGAAGAAGTACCCATAATTTTCTCTTAAAATAATAACATTATAATCAACCCACACAATGAAGAGATTTTGGCCTAAAAAACTGAAGGGTCCAAGGTGACAAAGTGTTTTCACCTATCCACTTTGATCCATACTCATTGGTCATTATGGAAATCACAATAAACACAGTCAGTTTTGATATTCAAGGATAGGGATGGTGGTTATCCAATCTTATAAGTTCTGATGGTACAGGTGCCCGATGACAAGCTATGTAAGATGGACTTGATTGTGAGCTGGAACCAAGTCTAGATTCTCAACCTCCATCGGTACCTTCTCGTGGCCCCATCGCTGTCCATATCCATTGGTCCCACACTCAATGGACGGTGATGGGGTCATGGAGAAGGCATCCATATGAGGAGAGGACCAAACTTGTGACAATAGAATGTAACGTACTTTTAATTAAGGATATCGATTGGTACGGTATACACATACACATTCTGGTAAGGGCAAATATGGTACAAGAAATAAAAGCTTTTATCATTATCGTATTATACCTGAAAAAATATGATTTCCCGTTATCATTACTATACGCTTAGGTGTGATTTCGATACTATTTTTATACAATACGAAATTGGTTTCAAATTCGAGTAGGAAAAATTATATCATCATTAATTTAACAACTAGTATGGATTGTCAGTGGTATACTAATACAATACTGTACCTTACTGAATAAGAATATGATACCAAAACTTGAACCATTATTTCGTGGCATAGGTCAAGAAACAATCTGTTTGATTCGGTTTGATTAATTAGAGGTAGTTGATGGACTTGAGTCGACACTGAGAGAGGGGTGAATTAATGTGAGAAAATTCTTCTCTAATTTTTTACTACTGCCCAGAGCTAATGGAGAACCAAACTGTCAACACACACACAAGCATATGAAAACTTAACTCACTATCACTCAGTGGCCAGATCTACCAGATTTGCACACCCACCATGCAAGCCATTCCACGCACTCCGAAATATATCAGAAAATAAAACAATGAACACAGGGATATGACGTGGTTCACCACCACAATGTGTGATGGCTAGTCCACAAAGTAATGCCTAACGTGTTCTGTATTTACTCAATACTCAGCTTTTAGTCTCTTACAAGACAAATATACTAATCCTAGATTTTTTCAGTATAAAATTGAGAGGGCAAACAATGCCAAGAGTCAGGCTATGATAGCCAGTGTCCAACACCCACTGAACACAATACAAAAGAAAGGTTTTGGGGTTTATAGCAATTCCTACAATGAATTCTCCCAGACTAGATAGGTATTCCACTTTCTTTTTTTTACCTATGATTGCATACAATACATAGAAAACAATAAAAAGATAAGGAATAAGAAAATCTCACAACCGATGTTTATGAATGGCCAGCAATATTTTTAGAGCTTCACACTGTTCTCAAAATTCTTCAACAGCCTTCAATGATGGTAGAAATCGATTCACAGAGCACACCTTGCTCACAGGCTTGATCAATCTCTTTCACACAACCCATAATCACCATGAATGTAAGAAAAAAGGCTCTACCGACCTCTCACGGGGATTTAGCACTCCATTGATGCACAGAGGAGGTGGTTGGTGATTGGTCATTCCCATATGACACAAAACCCTATAAAACCACTGTATATCTTCAGAACCCTCTTTTCAATTTTTCTCAATGTTTTTACGACACCCAATAGGTAGAGCATCAAATTTCGAACTCGGTGCAACTTGAACCATTCGATTTCGAACTAAGAAGTTATGATGGTTTGAAGTTCGACCAACTAGAACTAAGGAAAGGGAATCTTTTTGCAGCTTACCATGAGCCAGAGCCTCACCAATCTCTGCCGCCTTATGCTATGTCGAACATTGATTGGTTGACGAGGAATCTCTGCAATTGTCCATTGGATCAAAAGTAAAAAGGCGGGATTGAAGCACCGCCGTTGGATTCACATATATCACGTCAACTTAAGTCAGCACAATTAACCGCCATTAGATATGGATCTTGATTGCCGCTGCACGATGAATGCTCCACACACAATCATAAGGGACCGTTAATATATCGCGAACCACTAAATTAACTTGCTATCAGCCAATGAGGAAGTTCGTGGGAGGATCTAGACACGACGTTCGAGCCATACAGCAGCCCGCATCTTTTTGAGCCATTAGATCGGCATTTAGCCTTTGTGGCTCTATCTGGGATGCGGATCTCGCATCTTCTCCTTTCTAACTTTATGAAAATACCTTGAAAAATCTTCATAAGGACCTCTGCAACCAGTTTTTATCAAAAACAAAACCTATAGAACGTTTATCGGCCTAGAGGTGCTTCTCTCTAGGTGAGCACTAACTCCCCCTCTAGGATTTTTGTCGAATAGGTGGTGAGCGTGTGACCATACCATGCACGCCCATGCCATGTGTGGCAGTGGGCCTGCAGTCCTTGCTGCCTTGCAGGCTTGCTACGGCTGGTGAGAGCATGCGTGCTGGTGGTGCCATGGTCTGTGGCTCGTGGCATGTTGCCAGTGGTGCCTTGCGTGCTGGTTGCTATGCCATGTGGCTAGCTGCTGTGCTGTTGCTGGCCTTGTGGCTGGCTGCCACTGTGGTGCTATGACCCTTGGCCAGACTGGCTGCCATGGTGGCATGCCACCTTGGCATAGTGGGTGCCACCCATACTTTCTCTCTCCTCTATCTCTCTCTGTAGTCTCTCTCTTATTTTTTTCTCTTCATGTAATACTGCATATGATGACGACGATGCCAATAATCCCATCAAAACTATGCCACATCACCAGTGTGACCCACAAACACTCCCTCTTATCAAACTCAATGTAGAATCTCATTTAATTCATTACAAGTCATCTCGAAACACACTAGAAGGGATGTAGAACACTATAGAGTGGATATCCAAGGTCACTTCATCCTTACCACTGCACAAACACCATTGCCACTCTCTGTCACTGCACTGACACCCTCTCTCTTCATTTCTCTGACCGTATGTTTATCCATTCTGCCACATCTATCAAGTTGTCAACAATAATAATACAAAATCCAACAATAGTATTTTTCATTTTGACTCAAACCATCCATATAAATCAAATCATATCATAACCATTAATCTTTTCTTTATTATAGTTAAATCAAACCTGTATTCGAGGTTTTTTCACGGTGGTCAGGGAATGGAATGCGGGACACACAGAAAGTTACCATTTTTTTTATTTATTTTTTTGAGTGCAGTGGTGATCATGAATCATGATTAGTTCCCAAGATTTTTCTTCCTTTTTCCTTGGTTATTTTATCCTTAACAGTTAAGGTTTAATAACATGTTCTGTCGCTGTTCACGTAAGTTTTGATTTGTTGTAAAAGGTTGAATTCTCCATTTTTGGAGTCCGTTTTGTCTTCTTGTTGGTGGACCTTTTTTGGCCTTGGTTACCAAGATTTTTGTTTCTTTTTTCTTATTTAATATGTCAATATCGGTTCAATAACAGGGTTTGCTACACATAAATAAAATAAAAAGGACACGTTTTAGCAAGATCACATGTCTCCTTGGTCCATTCATTCTACAGAGCAGAGTTGGTTTTAAAGTTTTTTCCTATTGGATAGAAAGTATGGCACAAGAAAATTTTTATCTAAAATAAAATAAAGAAAGATACAAATTAGGACTGAAATTTTGTGAATAAAAAAATTCAAATGTCCTCAAGATATATGCCAAGTAGTAAAATAAAACTTTGAAATATCAGTAAAAATAATAATAATAATAATAATAATAATAATAATAATTGAAAACAAATTAACAGTTCAAAATAAAAGGAATACCAATAGGATAGAGGGTATATTATATATTGAATTTAAACTTAAAATTTTACACATCGCCAATTCAGACATTCTCCTAAATATCCAGTGGTTTCATATGCTACATCACGTTTTCATGTAACTCGATTAAGTGTAAGTATATTTGTTACTCATGGGATTAATTTTAGAGAATTAACTCTGCCTATGCTCAAGAAAAGAACATAAGATAATAGTATAAATGTCCCTAGTCCCCACACCGACAATGATAAATGACTTGTATAAAAGGCCATTGACTTTCCCCAAAAACATGGTGTTTGGAATAAAGTTGAAGAAAAAAAAATCCTTTTAAGTTCAGGACCGAGAGAGGAAGAGATAACTCGGTTCAATTGCAACAACGACTAGATAGAATTAAAAAATACAATAATAATAATTGACCCGAGGAGAAGAGACCCAAGTTTCATGGTGGCCCTGATGGGGCCACTGGAAGGAAAACAAAGGTATAATATGAAGTTTCTCCACCTCTTTCTTCACGCTTTGAGTCTCAGATGATCTCACTTCAATTTCACCTATAAAAGCCCCATAAACGCTAGAAAGGAGCTCACCCTTCAGAGATCTTGAGCGAGCTTGAGCTGGGAGTTCTAAAAAGATGGAAACCATCTTCTCTGCTAATGTGTCAACTACACTCCATCCATCTCTTCCTTCTGATGATATAGAAATGCAAACACCATCTTTGGGCTACAACTCAACCACCAACCTGAATCGTACCAATCTTAATTCTGCTTTCTCTTCTGAAACCACCAACTACATTAGCTTAGCAAGGATGGATATTGGTGTTTGGTTGGCAGCTGCGACACCTCTTTTGGTGCTTTACTATCAAGAACGTTCACATGTTTCCTCTACACTCCGCGTCACTCTGTTTGCTTTTATGCTGGCCTCTCTGTTTTACGTGGTGGGGATATTTCTGCAACAAAAGTTTTCGTCCACAGCTCAAGTGATGATTCAAGTGGGAGTTGTTCTAGCTGCAATTTCTTTCTTTATGTCAATGGGGCTGATGCTTCTGTAAAATTGTTATTATTTCTATTAGAGTCACAATTGCAGGGTCTGGGTATTGTCTACATCATTGTCCGTTTGTTGCTTCTCAATCATCCTGAGATAATATAAATAAAGTTGTTTTGTTCTTGAAAATTCTGTACTCTGCTCCTCAAGGTCACCATTTTAATCCTATCAAGAGCAGTATTAATCAATCCTTTCACCAAACAGAGGTACAACTTGAGCAGAGTTATCCAAATCTGAACAGGCCCAACTAGATTTGTAGCCAGGCTGGACCAGGCCCCGGAATTTACGATTTGAACCCAATCATCATACATAGATATTAGATATATGTGAATCGGCTTTTGGAGAAAGGGGGCAGTTTTGGTTTTGCAGTTTTTTCCTTCAAATCCCATCCAGTGGTTGAAGATACATGGTTTCTTTTTTTCTTTTTTTTCTTTTTTTTTTTTTTTTTTTTTGGGTACACACTGAAAATATGTCTAAAATAATATAAAGGGAACATGATGTACATGCTACTGCGATCGATTAGATAATATATGAAGTCTAAACCCTTCAGTCTGTCTGATGTTCATCACTTCCTCTATGTCACTACGCCCTCTGTATCCCTTCCCTCTTCTCCACTCCTGGCAGATGCAACCCACTTTGCTTCATCTCCCCCTTCCCCCTCTCTTTATTTTATCTCTCCAACAACCACATCCCACGAGTTCACCTGGCTGCATAGATTGTCGACAGTGGTTGCCACAATAATCGCAGCTCTAAACCCATCTCAAAACTTCGCCGCCACCGATCTCGTCTCCCTCATATTCTGCCCCACACCCATCTCTCTCTCTCTCTCTCTCTAATGAATTCTCCTTATATTTTTAGTAATTAATTTGTTGTACTTATAGCTCACGTTTTCTAAACTATTTCGGATAATACATTTTTGGGTTAAATTTTTATTACCAATGGAAAATGAATAGTAGGGTGACTGGGCCAACCTATGCCCCAGATGTGAATACAAAAATATTATAATGTGATCGATATTGTATATAATAATATTAAAATAAGATCAGATCGAAGATCGATCAGGTTCAAAATCAATACGAATCAATCGATCCAATCGATTCTATACTAATTACTTGAACCATGATCCCCAAAACATATGTTAAGTTTCATCCCCATACTTATTTGGCCAAGAGAGAGAATAATATATCTATGAAATACTTGCAAAAAAGAAATAATTGAAAGCAAATTGATGGTTGAAAATTTAAGGGATGGCAGTACATTAAAAGATAAATGATTGAATTTAAACTGAAAATTTTACACATTATTAATCCAAACCATTTTCTAGATATTCAATATTCCGATTTGCTACATCACATCTTTCCATGTGACACAATAACTAGATGTAGGTACTTTGTAACTTAAGGGTTAGGATTAGTTCTAGGGATTAACTCTGGCCATGCTCAACTGGCCAATTACCCAGTTAGCTATCCCCTGTTTTCTCTATAGCTAACCATCCCCTGCTTTCTCTATTATCATTATTTCTCTTTCTTGCCTCTTCTATTCTTGAATTTCAATCTTTAAACACAAGTTCTGCAGTGGAGTTTGGGGGTTCTTCATCATGACAAATCAAGGTTGAAATTACATAATTTGAGAATGACTAAGGGCATAAGATAAAGATTCGAACCTCGTTCATTTATTTATTTGTTAAAATATTTGTACTTGTGCTAATATAAATAGCCCTTGACTGACAATGAAAGATAACGGGAGAATTTCAGCCCAAGAGAAAGAGCGCTTCTCAGAGACAGAGAGATCAGAAAGCAACCCTTGCTGGAATTCAAAGATTATCTGAGAAATTCGTGTTTCCTGCCATCTTTATGCGGTAAGTGCCCATAATGTTTCAGAGGGCTCTGTAGTCAACCTCCCATAATGTTAAGTTGGGAAGTGATTAATACATCTCAGGTTGTGCCCATTATGAGCGGTGTCAACTATAAACTATGGAGCTCAATCATCAGGCAGTGGAGGCGGTGGTGGTCGACGATTGTTGGTGTTGTAGAGGCTGTGGAAGATGAGTTATGGATATACTGAATTGCCATTTTTCTTTTTTTTTTCTTTTCTTTTTTTAGTATGCTTGGAAGGGGCAAAGGGATTTAGTATGCATTCTCTAATAAATTGTCATTATTTATGTTATGCATTTAAGGTAATTGATTGACAATAATCTAAGGTATGTACAATAAATATAGAAATATAATATCCGATAACTTAATTTTATGCTTTTTCGATAATTTTCAAATCCAAATTTGCTAACTTGGATCAAACCTTCCCAAATTGGGATTTAGTATGCAATGCAAGGCACGGCAGGTTTAGACTGATTCAAGATGAGAAAATTCAATGAAAGAAGAAATGAAATAGAAGAACATTATATTTTTCTAATCCGAGTATTTGATGTATGAAGGATTCATGAGTTTGCTAGTGACCAATATAATAAGAAAGGATTAAGATTAGTTAATCATGGATTAAGATCTTTTTATACATTTTCTTGTAATTAAATGGCCCAGGATCAATAATGATTAATGACTTATATACATCTGATGCATAAATGTATAGATTTGCTGGCGAATATAATTAAACTCGAATTTATTGAGATTAAAATTATAACTTACTATTAAATAGCATGACTGAGGGAAAGATAGAACAAGAGATTGTATTGATGAGATAATATTAGACTTACAAAACGACTAAAAATATCAGTGCTTAGACTTTTCAATCAAAAATTCTGGATCAAGATATCCAAAGCTTCCATGTACGGCAATACTACCATGGATATGATCTAATGCGGAACCTGTTTTTGAAAATCCAGAATCAGCCATCTGCTATATATAAGGTTCTCATCAAATAGTATATTGGTTGTCTTTACATCCCTATGGATTATACCCCTCTGCCCCCATGTGGAGTTAGTGGAGTCCACTGGTAGCACCTATGCAATCATCTAATTTCTATTTCAATGTCAAATGTAAGAGATCACTACTTCAATGCCAATTGTGGGAGATCACTCCCCAAGAGATGATTCCCCATAGCCCCATTTACCCTATACTCATGCAATAAAGTCATCTCATTATTTTCCTTGAAGAACATGGAAACTAGTGTCCGTGCCTGAACTTTGATAGCAACTCAATTTGTATCTCAAATTCTGCAAGACCTTGTTCAAATTGCGGATAAACAAAGTTTGATTGCTACCAGAATGCCATCATCGATTTCACCCTTGAAAACTTTGCCAAAGCCACAAACTCCAATCACCAATGATAGATCAAAATTCTTTGTTGCAGCTTGAATCTCTGTTATTATGAACCGCTTACCAAGTACTGACTCTATCGAAGTACATTACCTAGGAAATGTAACATTGCCTGAGACATGAAAAAGTACATTTAAACTCCAAAAAAAGAACAGACCATATTTCACATAGTGATTATGATCTTTTTACTTTTTAGTTGTAGCTTTCCTCTTTGTATTTACAAAATGCAATTTCTTCAATGATTTTTCTCCTCATGGATAGCAATTTTTCATATTCCATATCTATCTTTTTTTTTTTTTTTTCAGTTTGATTAATTAGAGGCAGTATTTTTCATTTTTGACTCACACTGTCTATGTAAATCAAATCATATCATAATCATTCATATTTTCTTTGTTATAATAAAATCAAACCTGCCTTGATCTTGTAGCTGGGGTCCATCCCATGGTGCTCATGATTTTTATTTTTTTTTGGGTGCAATTGTGGTCATGATTAGCTTCTAAGATTTTTCTTCCTTTTCCTTGATTATTTTATTGGTTCAATTGCAGTCGAGGCTCAATAGTAGGGTTCCGGTCACTGTTCTGATGCCGTTGCTATACATAAGTTTTGATCTAGATCATGACTAGAACCCTTCCCATGGTGGTCATGAAAGGTTGAATTCTCTATTTTATAGACTGCACTTTGCCTTCTTGTTGCCGTGCCTTTTTGGCTTCGTTACAAAGATTTTTGTTTCCTTTCTTGTTTAATATCGTTATCGGTTCAATAAAGGGGATGGTACCTGTTCTTGTGTGGTTATTGCAAATAAATAAAATAAAAAGAACAATTTTAGCAGGATCGCATGTCCCTTGATCCATTCACAAGAGCAGATTTAGTATTAGAGTTTTTCCTCCATTGGATTGAAAATATTATGCATGAAAACTTTTATCTAGAATAATATAAAATAAAGAAGTGAAAATTATAGGTATTTTTCTTGTAGTTTCCCTTTAAATCAGGTATATTTCAAACCTTTCAAACAATTTCAAAGACACCTCCCTTAAATCAAAATAAATTCCAAAAAAACTCACTCCGTTAGTGAATTTCCATTAATTGACGATAAAAGCTAAGAGATACAATTTTAATACCTAAAATACTCTCCTGTATAAGTTAAATGACCATTTTATTCCCATTTAAACCTCCCATTTACCTAAAACCCATTCCGATAGTGAATTTCCATTAACTTAAGGGAGTGAGTTTTAGGTAAATGGAAAATTTAAATAGGGGTAAAATAGTCTTTTAACTTATGTAGAAGGGTATTTTAAGTATTAAAATTCTAATCTTTAGCTTTTGTTGTCCGTTAACGAAAAATCACTAATGGAGTGAGTTTTTTTTAAATTTATTTTGATTTAAAAGGTATCTTTGAAATTGTTTGAAAGATTTCGAGTGTACCTAATTTAAAGGCAAACTACAAGGGAAATCCTTATAATTTACTCAATAAAGAAAGATTTCATTTCTCATTGACAAGTAATTAATTTGTCTAAAATAATTGTATTTAAACTTTTTCTACTTATATTTTCAGCAATTAATTTGTTGTGCTTCTAAAATATTTTAGACAACACTTTTCTTAGGAAAAAACTACAAAGCTTTTTAATAATTATAACCGCAAAACCCTGTCAAGTATTAACCACGGGGAGCTTTAAATCCTAGATTCCCTTTTTATTATTTTGTCAACGTGTCATCATAAAAACTTCACTGCAGCTTCTCTATGCAACATGAAAATTAAGTTTCAAAAAATATGTTGCGAAATTAACTTGATGCTCTACATGTTTTATTTTCAGTGAACTCTATGAAATTATTGTGAGATCTATCCAAACGTGCCTCAAAGTAAAAGGTTCAAAACGAAATCTGAAATTTGGCTATAAAACTGTTACTATTTGCGCCGTGAAGCTCCCACACCCACAAAACATATATATATATATATATATATATATATATATATATATATATATATATATATATATATATATATATATATATATATATATTCACATTAAAATGTCAATGCACACATGTAGAGGTTAATTGATTCTGTTAACAAGTCAAAACCCTGTTACGTCATTGACCATACCCGATCAACATAGTTTGAAGACTCTGAACACATAAGCATGCTCCTATGATACTGTTAATTAAGTCATCAAATAATAAACATTACCGCATTGATACAACATTACACCTGTAAAATCACCAATAATGACAACATAGCTTCCCTAGACTTCAATTACCCAATAACTACATCATTTTTCCATGTGGCACAGTTATATTAAATATAAGTATATTGTAAGTCAATAGATCAATTTTAGGGGCTTAGTTATTTATTTATTTTTATTGGCAAGACAGGATTTTTGGCAATACGGGAGTAATTAACTATGTCCAAACTGGCCAATTACCTAATCATCCTCCTTCAACAAAAGAACATAAAATAACTAATATAAATGTTTCCTTTGACCGAGGAGAATGAAAAATGACTTGTATAAATGACCCATTGACTTTTAAACAAGAAAATGGCATCCGATTAAAGTTGATACAAAAATAAAAAAATAAAAAAGCATCTTCAGTTCAGTTCGAAAGAGGAAGAGCCATCAGCCCATCACAATTTGAATTACAACAAAGTACATAAAGGAGTACTTCCGTCTTTATGTCTTTTTTTTTAAATTAAGTTCTTTTTCTTTTGCCTCTTTTCTCTTATTCATCGGCCATGGTCCTCCTTTTATGTACTCTTATCTTATATTCCCATACAGGAACAACAGAATGTATACCAAAAAGTGAATGTCTTTATGTTTCAGAATGTTTCCGATTACTTAAAATGTATATCAAAGACAACTTTATACTTTTCATGCTTTCTTAAGAAGTAAGAAATGCTTACCATGTTTTCCAAACTAGGGGGAGGGAGGCAGGTAAAAAGGTAAACGGAGCTTAATTAAAGTTGATTACAAAAGGAGCCCTTGTTTGTGAATTAATAGTCACGTGGGAAAAAAAATCGATAAGAAAAAAATGTTTGAATTACGATCATCAATCAAAAAGATTTTATATAAGAATTCCCAACATACTTCTAGAACAAGTTACTGGATATGTTATTGATTCGTTGAAAAATCTATCTGATCTATCATTGGGAATAGTCTCACATTATTAATGAGATTGGAATTTTAGGATCTTATATATGGAGAGCCTCTCCATTCTACTTACTAGTTCCAATTTTTGAATGTATTACAAAAAATAAAAAATAAAAAATAAAAAATAAAATAAAATAAAAAAACGCTTTTGAATTAAAAACTTGAAAGGTATCAGAGTTTCAAATTCCCCTTCATAGTAATCCTAAAAAAAGAAGCAAAAAAGTGGGACGTCATATGCATAAAAAAGAAACTAGTTAGAGGGATGATCATTTAAAAGAGGGACAGTCATAGACATGTCATCTAAAGAGGAACTAATCATCTAAAAAGTGAAATCAGTCACTTGAAAAGTGTCACATATACTACCACATATACACTATTTAATGGTGGGACTATATATGAGGGAAAATATTGAGAATAATCCTACATTATTAATGAGATTGGAATCTTGAAATTTTATATATGAAAATTCCCTCTCCTTGATAGTTCGAACTTTTGAGAAAGCCAAGAATTCGTGTTTGTATCACTTTTAGGATTTGACATTTTTAATATTTAAATATTATAAAAATGAAAAACAAATGGAAAAAAAATCAAAGAAATATAAGATTAGTTGGGAAAAAATCATAAAAGTAAGAAAAGTTCCAAAACAAAATGATGGGTTTTTTTTTTTTTTTTAAATAATATTTATTAATTTGAATATTTTTATTCGGGGACGTTTTATCGTTTTATGGTTTTACCGAAAAAAAAAATCGTTTTATGTTTTCACCCTTTGAGATGGCCGGAGAATGCTTCAAATCTGGGAGTTCCGTCCGTCAAAATTATGATCGACATCAGAGGATTTAAAGATTGACGAAATCTGTCTGAGGCCGAAGTTCGCTGCAAGCTTGAACTTTGAAGTTAGAAGTCGGCTCTTAGACTGTTTCAGATCCACACTTCTGATAGATCAAGCTCCGATCAGCGCCGGAGTAATGGAAGAAAGGACTAAAAATGATTAGACCCTCAAAATATCATCCCTATCCAACCGCTGGATTTGGAGAAATTGGATTTTGAAATCCGGGGCAACTAGAAAGCTTTTATTGAGTTTACCGGATCAGATCGGATCGGCCAATCCGACTAATCCTATACCGAAACTTCTTAAGCCTCTAAATATGTCAGAGATCAGAACGGATGGGCCAATCCAACTGATCCCATACTGTAACTTCTCAATCCCCTAAATATGTTGGAGATCAATCAGGTCCAAAATCGATACAGATTGATAGAATCCAAAACGGATTATATCTATGGGGTTTGATAATGACTTGGGCCCAATCAGCATGCTGAAGAAGTATGTCATCGGTCCATTTTACCGGATACTTCATGGGACTCATTGTTTCATCTTGGCAAACCTGGTTTACTTCATTAGAGTTTTTATGCATCACAAGGTTCCATCCGTTGGCAAAATAATGATGCAAGCTGCAGGGTTTGGTTTTACTGCAATTTCTTTCTATGTGTCTATGGGACTGATCCTTCTATAGACCCTCAGTTCTATAATCCTGTGTCATACCATTTCTTATCTTTCTTTGTGATTATGGGGCTGATGCTTCGATAGAACCTTGGTTCTATAGTTGTGTAATCCTGTGTCATGTCATTTCTTTATCTTTCTCTATGTCGATGGGGTTGATGTTTCTATAGAACCTCGGTTCTGTAGTCCTGTGTTATGTCATTTCTTATCTTTCTCCGTGTCTATGTTGTTGATGCTTCTATAGAACCTCAGTTCCGTAGTGCTGTGTAATGCTATTTTTTTTTTTTAAATTTTTTTTTTTAAATTTTTTTTTTTTTTTTTTTTTTTTTTTTTTTTTTTTTTTTTTCTTTTTTTTTTTTTTTTTTTTTTTTTTTTTTATTTTTTTAATTTTTTTATATTGGACCATCGTCTAGAATGTACTTTTGTAAGTAAAATCAACTGAACTGATTCATTGTGTTCAGTAAGAGGATTGATTGATTTAATAGTCGTTTAGGTGCAACATTATAAAGATATTCAATGGGGGTAAGCAGCTTCAGGAGGAAATCCTTCAGAATTAGAGAAAGGAGTAGGAAGTAGGGAGTAGGGAGGCACACAGGGTTCCACGTGAGAGAATGAAGATTGTGCTAAGCATATTCGGTAAGAAATAAAAAAAAAAACTGTTCAAAATTCTAAGAGAAATAGTTAATGATTGGTAGAGTGGGAGTTACGCCAGCACCCCATTCTCTTATCCCTTACCCTACGCTTTTACTAAACTACTATCCACCACTGTCTGCACGCATTGGTAAACACAAAAAATTAAAAAATTAAAAAATTAAAAAAAAATAACAACCCCCTCCCAAATTACAAATACATTGTAACAGCACTAGATGGATTTTTGCACAAAACGACGTAAAAACCTCTTTCTCTTTTTTGTTTATTTATTCCAATGGTAGCCTACCCTAAGCAAAACTCATCTCAGGTTCAGGATGGGCCGGCCCAAAATCTTTTGAGGCAAAGCTGGGTTGGGCTAATCAGACCTTGAACAAACAGGATTCACATCGTCTCCTCCCAGTCATTCTGGGAGGACTGGTTGTCACGATGGTGCCACTCTCGGTGAATCTGAAACCCACGTCTAAGCCGACACCCCCCTGTTGGCTTGGCTTGTCGACTGGGTGTCGGCTAGGACGTGAGTCTCGGATTCACCGAGAGTCACGTGGCAACTATCCGAGGAAGGTTACCATTGTCCTCCCAAACCCCTGGGAGGGGAGGATTTGGATCTGTACTCAGTGTGCAAGGCTCCTACCACTACGGGTCTAGAGAGAGGTTTATGTATATAGCTTACTCTTATTTGGCAAAATAACTTTTTCATATTTGAATCCATAACCACTAAGCTACAATTAATAAAGCATCCAATCTTTGGTTTAGAAAAACACAAGATTAGTCAAAAATAGGTTTGGATTTACTAGTCCTGATGAAGCTAACGAAGACTGATATTGTAGTATAGGAGGACTATGGTATACAATGTTGTAGGATTCAACGAAAAAGACTTCTAGAGTCTTCTCTAAGGATCGTTCTCATCCACACACGTGGATGGCTTCTGAGTCTTCGTATAAAACATTAGTTTAATTGTTTCTGATTCATTTGGGAGAAACGTATGTGTAAGAATAGTCTGTTGTCTAACAAAAGAGTTTAAGGCAAGTGAAAATTACTGAGGCAAAGTTTGAAAACTCGTTGAACGCAAGTAAAAATATGATTTCTCCTTATCATTACCATATCAGCTAGGTGTGATTTCGATACTATTTTTATACAATATGAAAACGGTTTAAAATTCCAATAAAAAAAATTATATCATCACTATTCTAATAACTAGTATGCATTGTCCGAAAACTTGACCAATTACAATATTATCAATTTCGGTATTAACCCTACGTAGAAAACCCATTCAGTATCAAATTGATATCCATATTTTTACCTTGAGAAAAGCTTGCCGTCACTACCTAGTTTTTTTTTTTTTTTTTTTTTTTTTTTTTTTTGGTAATGATTTGCCATGTTATTATCATTTCAAGTTTTTGAGGGGTGCCCCCCCTTCCCCCCAAATGAAATTTCCCAGTCTAATCGGGTCCAAATCGTCTTCTGTCTCCTGTCGTTGATCCAAGGACTTAGATTCAGTCTGACCGCCTATCAATACATTGGGAGGTGGGCTGACTGAAATCCGGTTCTTGACGAACGACAGAACCGCAGGAGAGGATTTGAAAACCCCACCCACCCTGAAAAGAATTCGTCTCCCACCTGGCTCTATGCGAGGGACACTGGCAGGTGCTGCTTCACTTGGATGTGCAACACCTGGCAGGTATCATAAACTCGCGCTCAACAATCAATTGATGTATAATGTTATGACTAAAAGATGTTGCATCCTATCAAATATCGATCTCAGAGTTTTCAACCGTGAAACTTGATTCTGAATCTGCAAGACTCTACACCACTTTTCGTGGGGGATATTGTTTCAGGGGGAGAAGAAAGTTGAGAGAGTGGCGGAGGAGAAAGGAGATCGAGCTTTGTGGGTTTTTTTTTCAGGGGAGTGGCGGAGGGGAAAGAAGATCGAGTTGATCTGCAACTTCTTGCATTTCTTCCACGATACAAACATCTTAGCCTCTATTCAGATATTTAGGGCTTTTCTTTTTTGGAAAAAAAGAAAAGAAAAGGGAAAAAGAAGGGGGATGGGGGTGTTCAATCGTTCACGTTGGAATGCGATGCGCTTGTGAACTCCAAGTTTTTGATTCATCTGCTGGAATTTGCTTACTGACCGTGATCTTCTGAACAGTGAAGATTTCTTTCTATGAGCTCCGAACCTCCTGGGTTTATGAACAGCAATGACGTCCATCAGAGTAATAGAGTATGTCCATCACAACTAACACTTTCTAATTAGATATTTTCTTCATTTACAGAAGTGAATCCCTTCTCAATCCATCATCTGTGTTGGGTTCATAAAACGATTTGCATTGAGTGCTAGCTCAGTAACCTTGGTCCAACTGGGACTGGTGTTTATTCAAAAAGAGTTTGATGATATGTATAACATAGAAGCTATTTTTTATTTAGTACATGGAGAACCTTTAATGCATAACATATGTATTGTAGTTTGTAGCCAGAGCAAACATCTTGTATTAGTTAAGAATCTAAAATTTGGTCTTTCTCAAACCAATTTTATTTTATATATATCTTTACATCCTTGAGACTGGATCTCAAAAGAGTTTGACTGTTTTTTCTGTGTTAACTCTTCAATATCACCTCATAATTTGCAGAACAGTTAAAATAGATGGTGGCCATGACTTTTCAGGAGAAATTTTCTGATGACCACAATCTGAGTTGGAAAAACCTCTTAGTCAATGAAAATTCCAGTGCTAGAATGAGTTGCAGGATCCCAGTAGATTCATCAAATAAAAAAATCCAATACAATTTGATGAACATAACCATATTGTATGGACTACTGTGTTATAAAGCTAATTGGGTGTTCTTAATTATATAGGTCTTAAAATCTATTTTAAGCCGTGGGTAGGAGGCCTGCAGAAAAAAGTTAGACTACTCTGTGCCATACTGAACTATAAGTTAGACCAATCTATGCCATATTGAGTTAGACTACTCTGTGCCATACTGAACTATAAGTTAGACCAATCTATGCCATATTGAACAATAAGTTAGACCAATCTGTGCCATACTGCCATTCGTTAAAACAGTCTTACTTGACCCATTTATTATGTTTTGGTTTATTGCATATAGGAAAATGATTGAAATATCGAATGCCAAATAAAGGGTTAGTCAATTGTTTTGTTCTCAAAATGCTTAGGAAATTAAAACAGAATGGGAGAAATGACATAAACCTTTCTTACCTTTTCACATACAAAAAAGAAAACCTGTAAAATTAAGAAGAAAGGAAATTCTTATCATATTTTGGAAACTCAATTTGATGAGACTTTGACTAATCCATATTATCCTTGGAAAAAAAAAATGAGAGAGTTTGTTTCTTGGTTGCCCATTAATTAAAAGCAGTTTAACTTGGTCCATACAATATGGTTATGTTTATAACATATAATTTGATGAACATAACCTTTTCAATCCATCATCTGTTGGGTCCATACAGTTTGAGGTTGCAGGATCCCAGCAGACTTGGGCCTGGTACCCAGCCTTGTGCTCTAGATTCAGATCATAGGATATACAATTGTGTTTGACCTAGAATGTCCCTTCCCCCTCCCCCTCCTCCTCCCCTCTCTGAAATGCACTGGGTTGAATTTTCAGACTGAAATGTTAAATTTAGGTTGTATCTTCAACATTAATGCTTGTGAAGTTTTTATCCCTCATTTCTCATACATGTGCATCTATTTCTCTAAAGCAGGGACCGGATTAGTGGGTATGAGGGTGAAGAACCAAGAGAATGAAGAATGAGATAGGAACTACAGAGGGTGAAGAATGAGATAGGAACTACAGCAGGGACCGGATTCTTTTTTGTCTGCAAATTCCTTATTTCTCTATAGATTATTTTTTGTCTGCAAAATGTGGTGCTAATGGTGATGAGTCACTGTTTTGATAGAATTATTCGGAAATCTAAATATTCCATTACCTTTCTCTAGAAAATATTCAAGTGGGGAGTGTATTCGGAAATGAAAATATTCCATCTTGCCTTTAAGTATTGAGTGTGATTGTAAATACCAAGCATGGGTCTTTGATGAGCAACTGCCATGACTATGTAAGCAATGAATTTGGAACTCCATGTCCTCAATGCCAAAGGCAGATGTCAGTGCAGGTGACTTATGTTGTAGGAACAGGAATAACAAAAGAGAAAACAAGTAGTGATGGAAGAGGTTATGTGGAAGAGATTTAGTTCTTGTGACATTTTGTGTTTAGTTCTATGAAACATTTGGTTTTGTTGTTGGATTTAAGAACATCTCTGTTATCATGTTTTGATAATTATTATATATTTATCTGGTATTATGAATATCGGATGTAGCTCAAGCGTATAGTGAATGAGCACAAATTGAATCTGCTCTTATTTCCTATACGAAATGTCTCCTATTTCTTATCTTTGGAGTTTTTTCTATTTTCTTTTTTCCAATTTTACCCATATATATTGCATCATGCACATTTTCCCTCCTCTCTCCTCATTCCCTGTCCCTCTGCAAATGAACCAATCAGTACCTGGCGGAAGATGCTAATAAACCTAAGGCAAGGGCATGTTATCTTACCCTGAAACAGTGCAGAAGTGAAAGCAAGGCATTGATGTAGTGTTGCAATTAGAATTTTAAAGGTGGTGGTTGTGGCCCAGTGTTAAAATGGCTGCTCATGCAGCTGCACCAGTCATCAGAAGGGAGTTCGATCTATTTAGTACCACTTTTCAATGACGTTTTTTCGGACAGAAATCTTTGTTTTTGGTTGGGATCGATGAGAGTTGCAATAGCTGAGAATGAGAGGAAGAGTTTCTATCAAATTCAAGTGGGAGGGCCTAAGGGTATTCCAAGCTTGCTACTCCCAAATGCCACTCCTAAAGAAATCTTATGGTAATAAAAAAAATATGTGGTATTCCAAGCTTGCTACTCCCAAATATTACTCATAGGTGTAATGGTCTTGTTATGTGTTACTACTTACTCGTATTGTATAAGCATCGAGACATGCATTAAACATGCAAATCCTCTTAAATAGTCGATTGGTTTGAATCATTCCTTTATTTTTCCGATTTAACTAACCAGGCTCTTATGAAGTTAGATTATTTTTCCGATTTAATTAACCAAGCTCCTATGAAGTTAGGTTATCCACAATATGTGTGCTGAAAGTCTGAATTCCCATCATGAAAGATACACATGGAACATATGTACATTCCTGAAAATCAACATCATCAAATGATTCTGGAGCCTTGCCTTCTATTCTGGCAGCTGTAGACGCATCTGGTTTCTTTGAACTTTATTCCGTAATTGAGAAAAAGGTGGAATCATAAGAATTCTTAGGGCAAAGAAGTTGCTGGACTCCAGCTTTTTCATTGGCAGAATATGCACACTTAGAAAGAACATCAAATTTGAATCTCCTCGAGGATGATAATACGTTGGAATGATCCTTTGAGAAGAACTCTAAGTCTCCAGCTGTTGGTATGCTTTAATTTAATGACATGCTCCCTCCTCTTCCTTTTATTCATCACTGATTAAGTCCTCTCTCAGCCCCATCAGAACACTCTTGAACGCCAAAGCGGCGCTTGGGGATCGGCCACAGAAGTATGAGATGTTGAGGCTTGAATTACACCCAATTTCCAACAACTGATGCTATTACTTCCTCTTCTCAATAATCCTACATGAAACCCATGGCCATTTGACACCAACTTCACAGAAGAATTCCCAAATGCCTTTTGAGATCCAGATTGGTTGTTGTTGGCCTATATGTCTACATATTGTAATTGTTGGCAAATTGGGCTAACTGGGTCCAGGTTGATGAGAGAGAGTGTCTGCGGATCCTACAGGTAATATGGCTTTGTTACAGGTACTGTGAAGCATGGAAGAGGTGAAAGAATTAGAGGAGAGAGAAAGAGGAGAGAGAAAGTGGGACCCAGGAGAGAGAAGGTGGGACCCACCACAGAGGCATGCCATCTAGACAGCCCACCTAGCCGAGCAGCCAGTCAGCAGGCCAGCCGCAAGGCAGCCCAGCCCAGCAAGCAGGCCAGGCTTGCCTTGCCAGCAAGCCAGCCAACCCGCAAGGCAGGCCAGCCCGCAAGGCAGTCCAGCCCCGCAAGCCAGCCAGCCCGCAGGCATGTCCTGCCGCAAGCCCACAAGGCAGCTAGCCTCGCAGCCGCGCGCTGGCTTTCCCGCATGCCGCGCACGTTGGTTCCTCTCTCCCGCACGCCCACCATATGTTCGACGATTTTCCAGGAGAGAGAAAAGCTCTCTGGAAAATCGTCTCTGGCAGAAGTTTAATAAAACTTCAAAAGTTACAGAGGCCATTTTTCGGATTCTCAGGGGTATTTTGGGAAGAAAAGATTGTTAAAGATGCGAGATCGGCAGTCTAAAAGGAGCCACGTCTTAAAGATTCCAAATCCAAGGCTCTGGCGAAGGCGGGCTACTGTGTGGCGCTGACCGTGCGCCTAGATACTCCCGCGTGTTACGTGAGTGGCGAGACGCAACATATTATCATGCATCGCGGTACATGTAAGTATAGCCTTGATCCAGTGTGACGCGCCTACGGTGCCGCGACACCATTGATCCAGATCGTGCGGCTAATATTAAAGCCGACAGGATCTGACGCTATTTATGCAGATCCAGCGGCGAGAAACAAATGCCGCCTTTTTGAGTGAGATCCGACGGCCGATTTCACAGGTGCTCTCTTCGGCCTATCAGAGTGCGACACCCAAGCGACAGGGCGCGGCTACGGTGCTTCGCAGGCGCACCAAATGATGCCGAAAGATTCCATTTGGAATTTTTTCAATGGCCGAACTTGTTTATGCCATAACTTGGCCATCTGGTGGCCAAATCCGACGATCCAAATTGCACCGAGCTAGGTTTTTCATGCTCTTTCTATTGAGAATGGTTAGAGAGTCCAGCAGCCGCGAAAAACAGATCTGGAGAAGGTTTTTGAAGGAAAAAGGGGAGAATGTTATGTTTTTGATTTTTTCTTGCTCTGGAAATTGAAGACATTCCTTTTTCATCTCTTTTCATGCTGATGCCGATACACTGAAGTATTCTTGAAGGCTGGAAGAGCTTGATTTCATATGACAAGGGATTTATTGACCTCCAGAAGAAGAGAAACATCGTCAATTATCAGAAAAAATTGGTTGTGAAATTTTCTCATCTCCCTTACTATTTATTGAATCAATTCATTGTATGTTAAGATGTTGAATGCCTATGTTGTATGGGAATCTAATGTATGCTAGCATTAGGCAAAGAAAAAGAGAAGAAAATATATTGAATGCCTTGCTAGGTTGGGATTTAATTGTAGGACATCATTATAAGCCCCAAAAAATTATATTTGTTGTGGTGTGTTCAGTGGGTGCTGGACACTGGCTTTATGCCTGAATTCTGGCGTTGTTACGCCCTCTCAGTTTCATGCTGGGAAAATTTAGGGTGAGCACCCTTGTCCTGTAAAGGGCTAAAAGTTGAGTATTGAGTAAATACGAAGCCCATTGGGTATTACTCCGTGGATTAGCCATCACTCACTGTGGTGGTGAACCACGTAATCTTTGTGTGTTGTGGTTTGCTTGATTATGTGCTTTGTGAAGTGCGTAGAATGAATTGCAGGATGGGTGTGCAAATTTGGTAGACCTGGCCACTGAGTGGTTGTGAGGTAGATTTGCATATGATTGTGTTTGGGACAGTTTATTTTATAAACATCACTGGGCAGCAAAGAAAAACCAAGGGAAAAATTATTCACACTGATTCACCCCCCCCTCTCAGTGTCATTCAAGGTTTATCAATTTGTATCAGAGCACCAGGCTCAATGACAGCTTAATCAGTAACTGAGAAGATCAGAATAAAAGATATGACACCAGGAGAAGGTTCAAACAAGCCTCCCTTGTTTGATGAGACGGATTTTGTCTTTTGGAAAAGAAGAATTGAGGTCTATGTAGGATCTCTTGGTTATGATGTTTGGGCTTCTGTAGAATGGCTACACTCCACATGATACAAATGCTCCCACAGTTGTAGATAAAAAAATTTTGAGAATAATAGAAAAGCTCTCAATGTCATTCAAGGGGGACTGACAAATAGTGAACTGGCTAAAATCATGGACTGCAAGACAGCAAAGGAAGTATGGGACAGACTGATCAACATATATGAAGGAGATAAGAAAATCAAGACTGTCAAGTTACAGACATTCAGAGGTCAGTTTGAGAATCTGAAGATGAATGAAGATGAGACCATTGATCAATACATGAACAGGGTTAATGATGTGGTCAACTCTATTAGAGGACTTGGTGAAGATTTGAAAGGTCATATTGTTTGTCAGAAGATTTTGAGGTCTCTCACCCCAAAATTTGAGTCAAAGGTATCTGCTCTTGAAGAAACCAAGGACTTGAAACAGGTTACTATTGATGAAATTCATGGAGCTTTAACAGCTTTTGAGATGAAGATTGATCTAGGAACCACTAGTGATAAGCAGGTAGCTTTCAAGGCTATGAAAAAGCTGAAGATTTCTGAAAAACAAAATGAGGAAGAAAGTGAAGATGAAGCCACAGCTCATTTCACTAGGAAATTAAGAAAAGGTACAGGAAAGTATAAAAACAAGCTTCCATTCAAATGCTTTAATTGTGGTAAAGTTGGACACTTCATTGCAAAGTGCCCAATGAAGAGTAAGTTTGACAGTGATGATGAAGATGATAGAAAAAGCAAGTTTAAGGGAAAGAAAAACTACAACTTCAAGAAAAACAGGTCAAACAGAAAGAGTTTTATCTCTAAAAGAAGCACTGAATCCTCAGATGATGACTCTGATGAAATCTCAGAAGATGAGCCTAGTGAGGCCTTGTTCATGGTTTACATTGAAGATCAAGAGAAGAACACAGCTAAAGAGAAATTCTCCTCAAAAAGCAATGAAGAAGGCATTGTGGAATCTATTTCAAGCAGTGAAGAAGAAAAAGGGAATGAAATTTCAAGCTCTGGTGATGATGAAGAAGGTGAGGTAAATTTTGAAGAAGAGTTTGCTGCAGCTATGAAGGAACTCAAGAAAGAAAGAAAATATAACAAGCTTGCCTCACAAGAAGTTAAAAAATAGAAAAAGGTAATTCAAGATTTGAGAATTCAAGTGGTAGAATCCAAGAAAATTGTTGAAGATCTCAAGACTCAGCTTGAACAGGTATCAACAAATCACTCCAAACTAATGACTGAGAATATAGGTTTGAGAGCTCAACTTGAAACACAAGCCCCTGTGATGAGTAAATTTGAAGAGCTTGAGAAGGAATTTATTTTGTTAAAAGCAAATGTGAGTGAATATGAAATAGAAGAGTTTGAAAGACAACAGAAATTGAACAAATCTGATGAGCCAAGCAACTCTACAATACATCCTAGTAACAGAAAGTTAGATGGGATTATAAACTCTCAAAGACCTTTCAATGTAAAATTTGGTCTTGGTTTCGATAAGGGAGAGACTTCAAATAATGCAAACTCAAATAGAAAGGGTTCCATCTCTTTTGTGAAAGAGAGTGAAAAGGGCAAGGCTGCTGTAGTTTATGATCAAAAAGTAAATCATGTTCCTACTTCACTGACCAACAATGCAAGGCAAGGTAGGAGAGTTGAAAAGACTAACACCTATGGAAGAGATTATCCCAATGCATTGCAGAGACAGATGAGTTATGTGACTCCTTCTAGGTCAAGATCTTATTTTCATGGTTACTGTTATAAATGCAATACTTATGGTCACTGAATAGCTACTTGCAAGTTCAATATGAGTCAAGTTAGATTTGAAAGCGTAAATCGTTTGCCCCTCTTGAAGAAAATTTTGTTGAATGCTATAACTGTAACAATTTTGGGCATATAGCAAGGAACTGTAGAACCATCTTTCCCCCTATGCCACCTTCACAGAGACAATATGACAGAATTAGAAGCAAGATTCCAAGACAAAAGCAAGATGAAATATCTAAATCAAATAAGAGGGTCTGGGTTCAGAAAAATAGCTCTTTGGTTGTACAGACAGCTCTCAAGGCTCAAAATAGTTCTACACCATGGATTCTTGACAGTGGATGTTCAAGTCATATGACAGGAGATAGTAAGAGGCTTTGAAATTTCAACATTATGAAGGAGGCTCAGTCAAGTTTGGTAATGATATTGGTGCAAAGATTGTTGGGAAAGGAAGCATTAGCCTCAACAATGGAAAGGTAAAATCTCATGAGGTTCTCTATGTTTTAGGCTTGAAACATAATCTATTGAGTGTCAGTCAGCTTTGTGATAAGGGCCACAGATTAATTTTCAGTGATCAAGGATGTGAGATTCGAAGAACTGACAGTGGCAAATTGATGGCAACTGGAAAGAGAACATCAGGAAATCTTTATACATTGTTTGAAGATTTTCAAGAAAATTGCATGTTGAGCCAAGAAGAAGAAACATGGTTATGACACAAAAGACTGGGGCATATTGGATTTGAAAATTTAGTAAAGATTTCCAATAAAAATGCTGTAAGAGATATCCCCTCTTTGAAGAAGCCTACCAATGGCATATGTCCATCTTGTCAGAAAGGGAAGCAGACAAGAGTATCATTTAAACCAAAAGATCACCGTACTACTCAACCACTTGAGATTATTCACACAGATCTATGTGGGCCAGTGAGAACTCAGAGCATCTCAGGAGAGAGGTACTTTATTCTATTCATAGATGACTACTCCAGGATGACTTGGGTAATGTTCTTGAAAAATAAGTCAGAGGCTCATGCGAAGTTTAAAATCTTCAAAGCTCAAGTTGAAAATGAGACAGGAAAGAAAATTAAATGTTTAAGGTCTGACAGGGGAGGAGAATACACCTGAATTAATTTTGTAGATTTTTGTTCTGAGAATGGCATCAAGAGACAGACTTCAGCTCCTAGAACACCACAACAGAATGGTGTTGCAGAAAGAAAGAATAGAACTGTTCAAGAGATGGCCAGGACTATGTTTACAGAAAATGACATGGGGAACAAATTCTGGAGAGAAGCAGTGCACACAACAGTATATGTTCAGAACAGATGTATGTTGAGACAGTATGAAGACAAAACTCCCTATGAATTATGGTTTGGTAAAAAGGCCACAACAAAGCACTTCAAAGTGTTTGGTAGTAAATGTTATATAAAAAACACCAATCATGATTTAGGGAAGTTTGATGATCGAGCAGATGAAGGAATTTTTCTTGGCTACTCTACCTCAAGCAAAGCATATAAATGTTACAATAAAAAACTTGGCAAGATTGTTAAAAATGCAGATGTGAGAGTTGATGAGCATAAGAATTCTCCTACAGGATCAAATAATGAGGTTCCTATTTTTGAAGACCTGGACAGTGAGCAGAATGACATTGAAACAGAAAAGGAGCAGGATGTTACAAATGTGCCAGAACAGAGAACAGTGGTTGATACAGAAGACAGAGAAGAGCAGTCAGGTTCAGAGGCAGATAGGCAGAACAAAAGTGGCTCAAGCAGAGTAAAAAAGAATCATCCTGATCAATTAATTCTTGGTGATCCATCAGCTGGTATGCAAACAAGGAAGGTGAGACAACCAAAACAAATGTTTTCTTTATTATCTCACATTGAACCAAAATCAGTTGCAGAGGCATGTGAAGATGCAAGTTGGCTCAAGGCAATGAATGAAGAGTTGGATCAAATAGAGAAAAATAAGACTTGGGAATTGGTGCCAAGACCTACAGACAAAAATGTTATTGGCACTAAATGGGTTTACAGGAACAAACTCAATGAAGATGATAAAATTGTAAGGAACAAGGCCAGATTAGTTTGTAAAGGATATGCTCAGGTTGAGGGTATTGACTTTGAAGAAACATTTGCTCATGTGGCTAGGTTGGAAGCTATCAGGATGTTTCTTGCTTTTGCAGTGCACAAGAACTTCAAGGTTTATCAGATGGATGTCAAGTCAGCTTTTCTGAATGGTGACTTGGAAGAAGAGGTGTATATAGAGCAACCAGAAGGATTTCAACTGAGTGAGGACCCTACACTTGTGTGTAAACTGAAGAAAACATTGTATGGGTTGAAGCAAGCACCAAGAGCATGGTATTCCAGACTGGATACTTATCTTTGTAAGAGAGAAAGTTGGACCCAGGAGAGAGAAAGTGGGACCCACCACGGAGGCATGCCACCTAGACAGCCCACCTGGCCGAGCAGCCAGTCAGCAGGCCAGCCGCAAGGCAGCCCAGCCCAGCAAGCAGGCCAGGCTTGCCTTGCCAGCAAGCTAGCCAGCCCGCAAGGCAGGCCAGCCCGCAAGGCAGTCCAGCCCCGCAAGCCAGCCAGCCCGCATGCATGTCTTGCCGCAAGCCCGCAAGGCAACTAGCCTCGCAGCCGCGCGCTGGCTTTCTCGCATGCCGCGCACGTTGGTTCCTCTCTCCCGCACGCCCACCATATGTTCGACGATTTTCCAGGAGAGAGAAAAGCTCTCTGGAAAATCGTCTCTGGCAGAAGTTTAATAAAACTTCAAAAGTTACAGAGGCCATTTTTCGGATTCTCAGGGGTATTTTGGGAAGAAAAGATTGTTAAAGATGCGAGATCGGCAGTCTAAAAGGAGCCACGTCTTAAAGATTCCAAATCCAAGGCTCTGGCGAAGGCGGGCTACTGTGTGGCGCTGACCGTACGCCTAGATACTCCCGCGCGTTACGTGAGTGGCCAGACGCAACATATTATCATGCATCGCGGTACATGTAAGTATAGCCTTGATCCAGTGTGACGCGCCTACGGTGCCGCGACACCATTGATCCAGATCGTGCGGCTAATATTAAAGCCGACAGGATCTGATGCTATTTATGCAGATCCAGTGGCGAGAAACAAATGCCGCCTTTTTGAGTGAGATCCGACGGCCGATTTCACAGATGCTCTCTTCGGCCTATCAGAGCGCGACACCCAAGCGACAGGGCGCGGCTACGGTGCTTCGCAGGCGCACCAAATGATGCCGAAAGATTCCATTTGGAATTTTTTCAATGGCCGAACTTGTTTATGCCATAACTTGGCCATCCGGTGGCCAAATCCGACGATCCAAATTGCATCGAGCTAGGTTTTTCATGCTCTTTCTATTGAGAATGGTTAGAGAGTCCAGCAGCCGCGAAAAACAGATCTGGAGAAGGTTTTTGAAGGAAAAAGGGGAGAATGTTATGTTTTTGATTTTTTCTTGCTCTGGAAATTGAAGACATTCCTTCTCCATCTCTTTTCGTGCTGATGTCGATACACTGAAGTATTCTTGAAGGCAGGAAGAGCTTGATTGCATATGACAAGGGATTTATTGACCTCCAGAAGAAGAGAAACATCGTCAATTATCAGAAAAAATTGGTTGTGAGATTTTCTCATCTCCCTTACTATTTATTGAATCAATTCATTGTATGTTAAGATGTTGAATGCCTATGTTGTATGGGAATCTAATGTATGCTAGCATTAGGCAACGAAAAAGAGAAGAAAATATATTGAATGCCTTGCTAGGTTGGGATTTAATTGTAGGGCATCATTATAAGCCCCAAAAAATTGTATTTGTTGTGGTGTGTTCAATGGGTGCTGGACACTGGCTTTATGCCTGAATTCTGGCGTTGTTACGCCCTCTCAGTTTCATGCTGGAAAAATTTAGGGTGAGCACCCTTGTCCTGTAAAGGGCTAAAAGTTGAGTATTGAGTAAATACGAAGCCCATTGGGCATTACTCCGTGGATTAGCCATCACTCACTGTGGTGGTGAACCACGTAATCTTTGTGTGTTGTGGTTTGCTTGATTATGTGATTTGTGAAGTGCGTGGAATGAATTGCAGGATGGGTGTGTAAATCTGGTAGACCTGGCCACTGAGTGGTTGTGAGGTAGATTTGCGTACGATTATGTTTGGGACCGTTTATTTTATAAACATCACTGGGCAGCAAAGAAAAACCAAGGGAAAAATTATTCACACTGATTCACCCCCCCCTCTCAGTGTCATTCAAGGTTTATCAGTTGCAGCATCCATAAGTCTGAATTGCCCCAATTGCTTGGTGAAATGCAACAGCAGTCATTCTGAAAAACCAGGAAGGCACATGAAAACAGAAACTAAATGCGTGAGAAAAGAGTGGTGGGAGATGGGCGGGACTCAGTAGCCACTAAAAGATATAAGACATCAAACAAAACTAATGCTACAAAAATTTTAAACCAACAAAAAAAATGGTTGCAAAATGTAAGAAAATTATCCAACTCGAACAGACCAATCCATGACACATAAATCCCCATTGAAATCAAACTCATCTGAGATCTAGTATTGCCAGTAACTGAAACAAGAAATCAGTGCCAAAACGCAGACAGAAAAGAAGTTACCCAATTGACAGTGGGCATAAATCAAAAGGGAGGGAGAAGATCTTTTTCTCGTTGGTTTAATACATCCAGCTTACAGCTTCCAAAATTTAAAAATAAAAATAAATTGGCCAAGAAAACCAAACCACGAAATAATTCAAACAGGGTTCACCTCCAGTCTCCTTCCCTTTATTCCTAAACAAAATTACCCCCACCTCACGAATTATGCTTCCATTGCTTGCAACAAGAGTCATGTTAATTTAAATGAACAAATACACAGTCAAATGGGCATCACAAATATAACAAACCAAAGCATTTCCCCCGAAAATTTGAATATAACAAAGCAACAAAAATGGCCTCAAACTCAGAAAATGATATCATACATTTTTCTCAAGAGTTTTAACTGAGGGAACATTATCAAATTATTAGATTTATGTGGGCTTAATTAATTACCTAAACTAGTTAATTCAGTGGGAGTCTGATTGACACGATATAGCTGGTTTGGTTTGGTTTGTCACATGGTATGAGATAGGTTTGGTAACCCTAATTCTATTGTGAGAAGGGTTTTAGAGTTACATTTGTATTCTATAAATACAGGGTTAGAGTCCCCACAGCCACAATTAATCAGTTCTCTGCACCCATTAGCAAGAGACGTCAGGATATCCTCTGGAGGCTGTGGAAGACTGTAGCCGAGGGATTTCGATCAAAGCTTGGAGCGTCGTAGAGCGTATGGGAAATTAATCTCTTCACAGACAGGTATGTCTTTATGTTCATTGTTTATGGCTTCTCTATTGTATTCTATGGTAACTGTATGAATGGAGAATGAGTTTCATTGAAACCCTAAACTCATAATATTCTAACAGTTGGTACAAAGCCAATCATACAAACTTAGAATCAATTGAGATTGATTATAAAGACTGATAATGAATGGTCAAATTAAAAGAAAAATTTTTCTCAAGTTTTGGATCGAATCTTGATCAGATCTGTCAGAGTTTTTCATCGACGAAATTTTTTTTTCGACCGAAAAAATAAGTCAAGCAATATACCTTTGGAAAGGTCTCGAAGAGACGGAGCCAGCGATATAAAAATCACCGGCGTCGGCCGCCGGACGCGCCGACAATCGTTGGCGGTATCCGCGAGTGAAACTCACTCGCGGGTGGGAAGAAAATAAAAACTTTGTTACGGCGGCATAGAACCGGTCATCACCGGGTCAACTCGGCAACCCTAACGGGTTGGAACATGACTCGGACCGAGTCGACCCAAAGAACAAAAAAAAAAAATTTTGGCGGCGCCGATTCGTCGCCGAGTTGACTCAGCGAGAATCAAAAACCCTAACTATCACACCCCAATTCTGATCCAACCAGAATGGTGTGAGTAATCCGTCATTGAACCAACGGTTCACACCAGGATCTCTAATAGGCCGTGTCCACCCATACAAACCATTACACATAACCAACAATCAGAATATAAATATTACAGCGGAAGACTTTAAATAGAATGAACTGAGTATCTATTGATAATTTAAATAAATATCCCATTATCCAAATTCAAACACATAAAATAAATATCTTTTACATCTCTTTAACATCAAATGAAAATAACTGAAACGACTAAATAAAAATCCATCACAAGTACACACAGAAATGGCACTCGCATGAAGCATCATGTTCGTCCTCCCCTGCTTGTACATCCAGAGCAGCTACACCTCCATACGCCGGAGCGTTCACGTAGTCGTCCACGGTGTATCCTGCATCAACATCTAAAAACATGTATATATACAAGGGGTGAGCTACCAACACAGCTCAGTAAGATAATCAAACAGTTTCACAAGATTATGCATGAGTAACAATCAGTTTTATGCTGTGGTCTGGTTTTAAGTTTGCAATGTGCTATAGAAAGGTTTGGTGGCCCCCGCACCTCTATACACGAGTGTGTGGCACCTCATGGATCACACCCCCATCGGCCCACATGCACCCACCATGGAATAGAGATAGAGCTAAGATACCCACGTACCTCCCCTGATACTCTACCCATACCAGTACCTAAGCCCCTAGTGGCCAGGGCTCGCAAACTGGGCTCGCAACTAACCAATCCTATATGTCATCAATGTATGCTCTATCCCAGCACAGCCATCTACGGCAAAGAGATAGAGCTAAGACATTCCCACACCTCCCCGATGCCCTATCCGCAACTAACCCACTAGGATAGAAACAATACGCAGGTAGACCCTATCCCAACATAACTCCCTACGGCATAGAGATAGAGCTAAAGCATCGTGGACAAGCCAGCGTCGACTCGGAATCCTCAGTACCACATAACAATGGCCGGGACAACATCAATATCGGAGACCACCGTACCACGACCTTCCCCTGATACCCCACCCGTACCAAGCATGTTAAGACAGAATACTACAAAAGGTGCTAATGTGAAGAACGATCCCAGGCCCATGCCCCACTCCACACACCAACGAAAACAATCACATGCCTAACAATCACATCCTATCAATGCATGAACAGTAATAATAACTGATAGTAAAGGATGGCATGTGAATATGCACAAACATCACATCATAGATATTCAATGATTAACAACGATTTACTGTCCATTAATTATTAGGTTTAGGTCAGATTCCCTTACTTGACGCTCGTTCGATAACTTGCTCCACGTCGCAAGGTCCAAACGATATGTCACAAAGTCCTACAATATTATTAGGGTTTCATTAAAATAATATTCTTAGAGTCTCATGTTGATCGGAAACCAACAGGGTTACAAATACCCTCACAGAGCTGACCGGTGGCATATACCGGTCGCAGCTCTGTAGGAAAGACTAGCGACCGGTATGGTCAGTCGGTCCCCACAGATAACCTCCCGAGAGGTAGCGGTCGCAACATACCGGTCGCACTATGTGCAACCGGTATAGTCGACCGGTATGTCTCCGGAAGACCATACATGGGTTTTTCGACTGCCGACGATCACCCTCCATGGATTTTCAGGGTTTCTCCTATCCATTCTAAGTCTAGGCTTTGAGTTAGAGTTATCCCCAACTCATTCAAGTCTCGTTTCGATGAATATCATCTCGAAACTCGAATCTAGGGTTTGACGGCAACTTAGGGTTTATTGGCCAATTTAGGGTTTTAGATCAATACCTACTTTGCATGGTATTGATCCACCCACACAACTAACATAGGGTAAGAAGATGGATTCAAGCACTTACCGTTGACTGGCGTAAGGATAGCTTCGTCGAACGGTAATGACGGCTCCTTCTTCTTCCTCCTAGCTCCTTCTCCTTTTCCACCTCTTTCTCTTCTCTAGGGTTTGTGAGAGACAATGGAAAGGATTTGAGGAGGCTTAAGGGTGTATTTATAGGCTAGAAATAGGGTTTAGTAACCCTACTAGGATTAGGAAACTTCTAGGATTCGAAATCAGGAAAGCGAGACCCGTAGAGATAAATTTCTAGATTCCCGCACATAGCTGTGCAGGCCATACCGGTCGACCGGTACCAAGACCGGTACCATCGACCGGTATACCTAAAATCAGGTATAATTGGTTGACTTCGGTCTGATTTTGTACCTGTTTGTTATCCGATTGCCCCGTCTGGCCCGGTGATGATCGGAAGACCTGTCATGACACAAAACCAAGGTTTAGACCGGGTTTTCAGAGTGCGGGTCTTACAACTCCACCACCCTTAAAAGAAATTTTATCCCCGAAATTTACATGTAGGTTCTACAACTCCCCCACCCTTAAAAGAAATTTTGTCCCGAAATTTGCATGCAGGTTCTACAACTCCCCCACCCTTAAGAGAAATTTCGGCCTCGAAATTTGAACGTACCTTGATCGTCAAAAAGGTTAGGGTACTCCTTCCTCATCGTGCTCTCTTCTTCCCAAGTAATTTCCTCCACATTTTGGCTTCTCCAATGCACCTTCACATAGTGGATATCCTTGGTTTGAAGTTGCTGAACTTTTCGGCTTGAGAGCATTACAGGCACCACTTCGAAAGTTAAGTCTTCAGTCAATTCTAGAGGATCAGCGATCAAGATATGCGATGGATCTCTGACATACTTCTTCAGTAATGATACATGGAACACATTATGAACGCTAGACATAGATGGTGGTAGAGCCAATTGATATGCTACATTACCACGTCGATTCAATATCTCATACGGTCCCACATACCTGGGGCATAACTTCCCCTTTTTACCAAACCGTTTCAGACCTCGCACCGGTGATACTTTCAAGAACACTTTGTCACCCATTGCAAACTCCAGATCTCGACGTCGATTATCCGCATAATGCTTCTGTCGGACTTGAGCCGTCTTTACTCTCTCCTTGATCTGATCAATCACTCGGTAAGTTTCTTCAACAAACTCCGGTCCTACAATTCTTCTTTCCCCCACTTCATTCCATAACAGAGGTGTACGACACTTCTTCCAATAGAGTGCTTCATATGGGGCCATTTTAATTGTAGCCTGATAGCTGTTGTTGTAAGCAAACTCGGTAAGTGATAGCTTCTCATCCCAAGCTCCTTTGAAATCTAATGCACAAGCTCGGAGCATATCTTCCAAAATTTGAATAGTTCGCTCTGACTGTCCGTCTGTTTGAGGGTGAAAAGCTGTATTGAACTTCAACTTGGTTCCCATAGCTTTCTGTAATCCTTCCCAGAACTTTGATGTAAAACGGGGGTCTCTGTCAGATACTATACTCTTTGGAACGCCATGAAGTCTGACTATATTATCAACATATAACTTGGCCAGTTTCTCCATGGTATACTGAGGTCTGACCGCAATAAATTGAGCTGTCTTGGTGAGTCGATCTACTATAACCCAAACTGCATCCACCGACCTTGGTGTCAAAGGTAGGCCAGTGACGAAATCCATGGTGATACAATCCCACTTCCACGCAAGTTCCGGTAACGGCTGTAGTAAACCTGCGGGTCTTTGCCTTTCCGCTTTAACTTGTTGACAATTCAGACACTGGAACACAAAACGAGCTATATCTGCTTTCATTCCCCTCCACTAATATAGTCCTCTTAGATCATGGTACATCTTGGTACTTCCTGGATGTACCGAATATGGAGTATAATGAGCTTCAGTCATAACTCGGTCTCTGATATCGCAGTCTTCGCTCTCAGGTATACATAACCGTCCACGATACTTGAGTACCTTGTCTGAATCCAAGGTAAAGTCAGGATTGCACGTACCCTTCTCTAAGTCTTCCTGCACTGTCTTGAGATATGGATCCTGTAGGATTGCTACCTTGACTTCATCAATTAGATCCGGTGAGATCTTCAATGCGGAGAACATCATAGTAAACTTATGAATCAAGCCTTGTTCAACTGGATCTTCTGTAGTTTCGATAATATGTTCTTCATCAATTTCTATTGAACTCGAGGCTGCAGCACACAGTGCAACATTTGTACTCGGTCCTGCCTCAGGTTTCGATGCCCACTTTCTGCTTAAGGCGTCAGCCACCACATTTGCTTTACCCGGATGCTACTGGATGTCGCAATCATAATCTTTTAACAATTCCAGCCATCGCCTCTGTCTCATATTCAGATCCTTCTGAGTGAAAAGATAAGTTAAGCTCTTGTGATCTGACTTGATCTGAAACTTCTCACCGTACAAGTAGTGTCTTCAAGTTTTGATTGCGTGAATAACCGCTGTCATCTCCAAGTCATACGTAGGATAGTTTTTCTCATGCTCTTTTAACTGTCTTGATGCGTAAGCAATCACCTGTTCTCCTTGCATCAATACACACCCAATTCCCAACCCTGAAGCATCCGTATATAAAGTAAACGGTACGCTTGGTTCTGGGATGGTCAAGATAGGTGCAGAGACTAGTCTTGACTTCAATGTCTGAAAGCACTTCTCGCACTCATCTGTCCATATGAATTTCTCTCCCTTTTTGGTCAATCTGGTGAGTGGAACAGCGATCCTAGAGTAATCTTCCACGAATCTTCTATAATAACCAGCCAACCCAAGGAAACTACGAATCTTCGCAACAGATTTTGGTGCTTCCCATCCTACTATAGCAGCTATCTTGCTTGGATCAACCTTGATACCGTCTTCAGATACAACATGGCCCAAGAAAGCCACTTCCTTCAGCCAAAACTCACACTTTTTGAACTTTGCATAAAGCTTCACATCTCTCAGCTGTTGTAGGGCTGCCCTCAAATGCGCTGTATGAGTCTCCATGTCCTTAGAGTAAATCAATATGTCATCTATGAATACGATGACCGAAGTGTCCAACATATCATGAAACACTCGGTTCATCAGTTCCATAAACGACGCTGGAGCATTGGTCAACCCGAAAGACATAACTAGAAACTCATAATGCCCATACCTCGTCCGGAAAGCAGTCTTCGGAATATCTCCGGCCTTGATCTTCAATTGGTGATACCCCGATCGGAGATCGATCTTCGAGAAAACCTTTGCACCCTGCAGCTGATCGAACAGATCATCGATCCTAGGCAAAGGATACCGATTCTTGATCGTCAACTTGTTCAGCTCACGGTAGTCAATACATAGCCGTACACTTCCATCCTTCTTCTTGACGAATAATACAGGTGCTCCCCAAGGCGATATACTAGGTCGTATGAAGCCCTTATCCAGCAATTCTTGTAATTGGGTCTTCAACTCCTTTAACTCGGTCGGGGCCATCCTGTATGGTGCTTTAGACACCGGCGCCGAACCTGGCATAAGGTCTATCACAAATTCTGTAGCCTTGTCTGGTGGTAAACCTGGAAGCTCCTCTGAAAACACATCTGGGAACTCCCGAACCACATCTATATCTTCCATCTTGAGTGACTCTGCCGTGATATCGACTACAGATAGGAGATAACCCACTCCCCCTTTCTCCAAGCATCTCTTAGTTTTTAGGGCGGAGAGGATCAGCTTCCGCTTCCTAGATAGCTTGATCCCCGCGAAACTATATTCCCTTCCCTCTTTGTCAGTAAGCACAAGCTTCCTTTCACCACATAAAAGGACGGCCGAATGATAGCCTAGCCAATCCATCCCCAAAATGACATCAAAATCTGCCATCTCAAGTATTACTAGGCTTGCTTCTAAGTCTCGGCCCTCAATACATACAGTACATGGTCCATAATATTCGATCAAAGCCACTTCGACTCCTAGTGGAGAGCGAACTATCAAGCTTGGGTTCAAATGCTTGATTGGTAACTCCATTCGCTTCCCAAAAGAAATAGAAACAAAGGAGTGCGTGGCCCCAGAGTCAAATAATACTCTGGCGGGTAAACCAGCTACATTTATAATTCCTGGAATATATTGCCCTTTAGTTCTACATGCTCATGCAACTGAAAGAATAAACCAAATAGTAAGGGATAGAGTCGTACCAGTTACCACATCAGGTGATGCGGCTGCCTCTTCAGTGGTGACCGCATACACTTTTCCTTGCTGGGGAGCTTGCTTCTTAGGTAGAGTGCACTTCCTTGCAACATGTCCCAGCTGCTGACAATTATAACATTTGATATTTGGGTTGTGTCCAGCGAACTGTGGCACAGGTGGTGCCGGGTTGTTTCTCACAGGTGCTGTAGCGGTCCGTGCCCTGTATGGGCAGAATGGTCTAGTATTACCGCCACCCGAGCTCTCACTAGCAGATCTCTTCACTCCCCTGTTCTGAGCGAAGAAGCTGTCCCTCTGGCTGGACTCTATCAACCTCGCAACCTGCACAGCTTCGTTGTAGGTCTTCTTGTCCAGACCCAAAAGGTGCTCTCTGATGCTTCCACATAGTCCCATGGTGAACCTACGTGTCTTGGTCTCCTCCTCTTGCATACTGGCCGGTGCGAAGAAAAATAGCTCTTCGTACCTCTGCTGATAAGCATCTACGGTCGACTGAGACTGCTGCAGATTGAGAAACTCTCTCTCCATTTGATCCTTGAAACTCTTTGGGAAATATTTGTCAAAGAAAGCCGCTTTAAACACTTCCCAATCAACCAGTGTGTACTTAGTCTCCAGATATGCCCGTGTAGAATTTCACCAAGCATTTGCATCTTCCTTCAACATATGAGTGGAAAATAGAACCTTTTTCTCCTCAGTACAAGTCATCAATCGAAAGTTCTTTTCCATCTCAGCAACCCACTGTGCTGGCCACAATGGTTTCCCTGACCTGCCTTTGAACGATGAAGGTTTCAACTTCAAGAATCTGTCCACTGACCTGCTCAGATCATACTGTCCCTGTGTATCTGCTCCGTACCATGGTGGTGGATACGGATAAGCCCCCTGGTACGCAGAAGGCGACGGAAACCGATGCGGTGGTGGTACGTTCTGTGCTTGGCCCCTCGACCTTGGGCTACTCTGCATCGGTTGGGTAGTATTAATTCCTCCTGACTCGGGCGTATTTCCAGCGGGAACAGAACCTGTTGGCCTGAGCATCATCAGTACCTCGCTCAGAAATTCCTTTTGTTGAGCCTGCATCTGATAGACCAAGTTTGTAACAATGGTCTCAGAATTCCTGTGAGGTGGGCCTGGTAAATTTGTCGGCACTTCTGGGACCTGTTCCTCCTCCACTTCAGGACTTGGTTCTCTAACCTGGTCTTGTTCAACTTGTTCTTCTTCTAGGCGCATCCTGGCCTGATGACGCTTTCGCCCCCTTCGGCCGTTTCCGCCTGCCATCTCAGACTATTTTATTTGGATCTGAGAAGAAGACATAACACGTGAGAAGATCAATAATAGTAGTGTTAGTCTTGAATAATGCAAGGGAAAATAGTCAAGAAGTAACATTTCAAATTACACAATTTTAAAAATTTTAAATTCAATTTTTTTTCTGGCTCTTTGGTGCGTACCGGTCGCAACATACCGATCGCACCCTTGTGGAATATGCTGCGACCGGTATAGTCGACCGATCAGAATTAAAATTCTGGCCGAGACATAGCGGTCGCATGTCTGGGAGATACCGGTCGACACTCTGTATACAGTGTTGCGACCGGTATAGTCGACCGGTCAGAATTAAAATTTTGACCGAGATATAGCGGTCGCATACCTGGGGATGATACCGGTCGACCGGTATAGGCAAAACCGTCGACCGGTATGCCCAATTAAGCTTTAAAATCGCGAAAAAGTGAGATTTTTCTCACTTTTTCCAATTCTTTCTTCTCCGGTGGCGATTTTCCTCTGGGTTCCGAGTTGCTACAGTCCGACTGGTACCATTTGAAGCCGATTCCTTCCATTCCAAGTGTAGAACATCATCTCCAGGTAGGTCTCTTCCCTCTCTCTCATCTTTTTACAAGTTTCCCATATCGTCTATATGTAGAAATTTAGGTTTTTCTTTGTTCGAGATGTTTTAATCGTAGGAATTTTTTTCCTTCGGCTTGGAAAGGGTTTAGGGACCCCCAAGAGCAAAAGCCCTCAACTAATTTGGGGTTCCATCGGAAGGTTTGCATAAAAATCAAAATTTTCATATTTTAACCTAGGTTTTCAAATTTTTTTTTGAAATTTCTAATTTTTTCTTAAATTCTTGAAATTTCTCCTTTTAATTGCTTGTGATTGGTTTGTCGAAGTGTGTGGGGGTTACGTAAGTCCTCCTCCCCACATTTTTGGGTGAGTTCGAGGCTTTTTCCCAAAATGCTGTCGTTATGCTGTCGAAATTTTAAAAATTTTCTAACTTTTATCTTATTTTCTTTTGTTTTGCAGTTTAAAATGGCTCCTAGACGCGCTCTTGGGAAACGCTCACATGGCTCTAGTTCTCGGGCTCCCTCACCACCAGTTCCACAGCTAGATGAGCTATGGTTTCGCTCCTTGGAAGCTCAAGCTCGGTTTCCATGGTTTGATAATAAAAGTATTGAATCAGGGCGCCGGGTCAATGTGGAACAACTGCACCGGTTCAATGTGGAGACGGCTTTTGGTGCTCTAGGTTGGTTGCCAGTTATTTCATACACAGAGACCACACGCCCTAACTTGGTCAAGCACTACTATGCGAACTTGGAACTTGAAGGGGATGTCGAGGATATGAACCAGTGTAGGGATCTACGCATTACCAGCTACGTCCGGGGTGTGCATATTTCATTTAACATCCACCAGTTGGCTGACCTTCTTGGGATTCCCAACGATGGAGACTTGGTGTACTGCGCCCCGAAGGCGAAAGGTTATTTGACTGATGATTTGCGCCGAGAAATAGCGCATCAGATCTTAAACCCTGGAGCCCCTATGAAGGCGGCTAGCCTGAGGCCTATACCTCGGGTATATAGTCGTATTATTCAGCACGACATAGTACCACAAAGCGGCCACTACGGTGAGTTGTCCCAGCTCACCCAGTACGTCACTTATTGCGTCTGCACAGGGGAGCGGATCTCACTTCCCTACCTCATCATCCGAACTATGCATCGCGTGGCCGTGGCCGATCGGGCCAGCAACCTTCCATATGGCCGTCTCGTCACTTTCCTTCTTCGCCGTCTGGGCGTGAGCTTTAGAGGAGAGGTAGCCGCTGAGGACACCATGACCTCCGACATCGACTGGGATACTATACAGAGGATGCAGATGGTCGATCTGCCGGTTAGTGATGACGAGTTGGAGGCTCGCCCTCGTCCACTTGGGAGAGTAGCAGCGGTAGCAGCGGTAGCAGCAGTAGCAGCCGCGGCCAATGCGGCCTATGAGGCAGAGATGGGTGATGACGATGATGACGATATGGCTGGGGAAGCACCAGTGCCTGCCCCACAGTCTGCACCTGCACCACCACCATCTGTCCCCACAACTAGACCATCTCAGCCTCCTCCCGACTCAGTGATGGGTATGTTTATGGAGCTCAGGGACGCTCAGTGGGAGATGAGCCGTGACTTAGCACAGTTGACTTGCAGCCTCCGAGGCACACAGGATTAGGTGTACTGGCTCAGGGTCGCTTACGAGCGAGACTATGACATAGCGGACCCCATACCTCCTAGCCCCCCTACCCCATGATTTTCCCTTTTTACTTTCTCTTTCTTATGACTGTTGTATATATAAGGGTAACTGTCCGGTTTGTGGACTGTACCCTGTAGCACTATTTATCAGATACTCATTTTCTTAGTTAATGAAAGTTTCATGGTTTCACCTAACTAGTGTATGTGCACATGTTAAGTTTCATAATTAGAATAGTACATTATTCTCTTTCTTAATCAGTCTCAGGTATCAAACAATGTTTAGGGTGTGTTTGTATTAAAATTTTTAATATTTCCTAACTCAGTTCATCGACTTAGTTAAGTGCAATATAGTCTGTAGACAGAGCCCGAGGGCTCCTCAAAACCTCCAATCTCATTCGTCAATTACTTCCGCCCCTCCCCCTAGCGGTCGAGTAGCTTCGCCCCTCCTCTCTCCTCAGAGAAGAGGAGTCAGAATAACTGGATATACCAAGTTGTCACACCCCAATTCTGATCCAACCAGAATGGTGTAAGTGAACCGTCATTGAACCAACGGTTCACACCAGGATCTCGAATAGACCGTGTCCACCCATACAAACCATTACACATAACCAACAATCAGAATATAAATATTACAGCGGAAGACTTTAAATAGAATGAACTGCGTATCTATTGATAATTTAAATAAATATCCCATTATCCAAATTCAAACACATAAAATAAATATCTTTTACATCTCTTTAACATCAAACGAAAATAACTGAAACGACTAAATAAAAATCCATCACAAGTACACATAGAAAGGACACTCACATGAAGCATCATGCTCGTACCACATAACAATGGCCGGGACAACATCAATATCGGAGACCACCGTACCACGACCTTCCCCTGATACCCCACCCGTACCAAGCATGTTAAGACAGAATACTACAAAAGGTGCTAATGTGAAGAGCGATCCCAGGCCCATGCCCCACTCCACACACCAACGAAAACAATCACATGCCTAACAATCACATCCTATCAATGCATGAACAGTAATAATAACTGAAAGTAAAGGATGGCATATGAATATGCACAAACATCACATCATAGATATCTTCTCTAGGGTTTGTGAGAGACAATGGAAAGGATTTGAGGAGGCTTAAGGGTATATTTATAGGCTAGAAATAGGGTTTACTAACCCTACTAGGATTAGAAAACTTCTAGGATTCGAAATCAGGAAAGCGGGACCCGTAGAGACAAATTTCCAGATTCCCGCACATAGCTGTGCAGGCCATACCGGTCGACTGGTACCAAGACCGGTACCATCGACCGGTATACCTAAAATCAGGTATAATTGGTCGACTTCGGTCCGATTTTGTACCTGTTTGTTATCCGCTTGCCCCGTCCGGCCCGGTGATGATCGGAAGACCTGTCATGACACAAAACCAAGGTTTAGACCGGGTTTTCAGAGTGCGGGTCTTACAACTCCACCACCCTTAAAAGAAATTTCATCCCCGAAATTTACATGTAGGTTCTACACTAGCCTAGCCAAAGGCAGCCGGGGCGGGGCTGGGGGCAGGGTAGGCCGAGCCAGCTTGGTCAGGCAAGGCCCAAGCCCAAACCAGCCTCATACACGTGCGGCTAGCACGTGTGACCCAGACCCGACCCACAAGGCCGGTATCTAACCCGGAAACCTTGACCCGAAAACCCGAACCATTAACCCGTTTACTTGGTCCGAAAACTAGGATTTCGAACCCGAAAACCCTAATGTATGAACCCGAAAACCCGCTGGTTGAACCGTTGGCCAAGACCTTGGTTCGGTTTACCCCAGGCCCGTGTGGTTCAACCTGGACCAAAGTAAAAGTAATAAAAAAAAAGGTGGAGAATAAAAGTGGAATATTTGGTTCGGTTCAAAGAGAACCAAATCGATTCTGGTCAGACCGGACCAGACTGAATCGAACCAAACCGACCCAGATAGAATTTTCTTGTAAGGGCCTGTTTGGCTTCTGGTTTTGATAAAAGAACATTAAACAGTGATTCTGGGAGCTAGGAAGGTCGGATTGACCTCCGATTTGTTTTGTTGGACTCCCTTTTTAATGCTCTTCAATCTGATATATATTTTGATGCATTAAAAAAATATGTTGTTATGGAAAAATGCCCTATGGGAACTCGATTTGTAATGTTTTTGCTGATTTTTCTTAAAGTTATTATACAAAATTGATTAATTGAGCTAATGTGCATGTTTATATGAATGTTTAGAATTGTAAAATGTATTTTAAAGCATTCATGGTTAAATGAATATCCCACATGAGCTGCAGTTTAGGATTTGTTCATATCATAGTGGAACTTGGTGTGACCACCAAAGTGGCAACCTTGTTTTATTATGATGTATTCAAATTCAAAGATATGTGTTTGTAAATGCTTCAGTTTTGATAATGTTCACCCAAAGGTGACATTGTCTAAGTTTATTCAAATTATGATTTATAGCTATTGCGTAAGGATTATAGTGTGACCACCAAAGTGGCAATCTTAGTTCTATCATAATATACTCAAATCTAGCATTTATGTATTTACAAACTACAGTAAGGAAGTATAGTGTTCACACAAAAGTGACACTGATATAAACTCTCACTTTTATGGATGCAGTAAAGAATGACACTGTCCACCCAAAGGTGGCGTTGTCTAAGATTATAAAGAACGACACTATCCATCCAAAGGTGACGTTGTCAAAGATTACAAGGAAATCTTGCACATGGTTGAAGGATTGTGATTTTAGGGATCTTCATCCACCCAAAGGTGGTGAGATTTTCGAAAGTCATTATCTCTTTGCAGTTGTTGCACAGATATTGAGAGGACCAGTGCACATATTGTCCCAAAGGATGTGTGTGTAGTTCGGCTGACTTTTCAAAGATATTAATTAGCTTGCACATGTTATGTATATATATTCTTGCTAGCTAATTTTATTTTGTTTTAATTGTAGACTTACAATTATTGACATTGTAATATAGTTGTGGACATGTAATGATTAAATACCTTAAGATGCCTGTCTTTGGCAGCCAGTTTGATGAATTGGCATGGAAATTGAAAACTAGTCTAGGACTGTTTAACCTAGATGTACTCAATAGAAAATTTGTATTCTGATTCTTAAGGTGTTTAGTTCTTAAAATCAAGTAAAACAATGTTCAGATGAGAAACATTGGAAAAGAATATTTCCTGAGAAATCCAAAGAAAGATTTGATATTTCAAGAAGGGGCAGAGAGATATTTTATTACTCAAGTCCATCAGTATCAGTTTTTTGATGATAAGAGATGGTATTGAGAATGTGAGGAAATATAAAGTAGAGTTGTTAACTATTAATGATAAGCTCAAGGATAGGAATATTTGTAGGTTCAATAAAACCTATGTAGGTGACATTTTAGACTTTTCACTTCCTCACAAGAATTGTATAGTTAGATCCTGGTGACATATAGTACTTAAAAATATAGTGAACCCTAAAGTAAAATAACTAAGGATAAAAGTTCAAAGAAAAGAGAAAAATATGAATACCATTGTCATAGTGCATAATATATACCCAGACAAAGGCAAGTTGTAAAAGAGGTAGAGAAACCCATAGAAAGAAAAATATTTTTTCATGGAATAGTCAGAAACTTTATGACAAAGAATTAGACATTAAAAAACTACAAGATAAAATGGATCTATGTAGAATAAAATTCTTGTAGAGTGACCCAGAAGGGGCATGTAAAGAAAATTTATATAGCTGGACAGCTTAAGTGAAAAAAGAATAAGGATTATGAAACTTCTGAGCAAGAAGGTGCAGTATATTGGATACTTAAGCATTAATCGTAGTCTGAACCAATAGAAGTATAAAAATTTTTAATTTATTATATCTTTGGAAGTTAAACTGTATATTGTAATCTTCCACCCTGGTCATAAGGGTTTAGGACTGTTGTCCAAAGAAATATTAGAAAGAATAATATTCTGAATTTTTCCTTCCAAGATTTATTAATGTATATATGTGAGAATTAATTAAAAGAGAAGATGATAAGATTAAAGTAAGTGAATGTTATTCACAACAAGGATTTATTGGACTTGGTGGACATCAAAATTTCATCTAGGACTTCTTGTCACAGTTTAGTCTATGGGTGTTTTTTCAAATAATGAAAATTAAGGTGAAAATTTTTTTATTAAAAGAATTGAAACTATTGGATTTGAATGAGAGTGTTTTGGGAGACCATGTGATACTGGTCTATTCCTTAGTAAATTTAAGTAAGTGTTTGCAAAAGTCTAAGAATGTATTTGATCCCGTAAGGAAAGAATTGATATTGCAACATATATTATTAATAGAGTGCTAGTTAATCAGATTTCAGTTTCAGTTTCAGTTTAAGTTATCTTCTTGTTATGAGACTGTAGAACTGACATGATTTCATAATACTCGTGGGAGAGTGATTATTTTAGGACATTGAGTTGTCATATTATGGGATGTCAAAATAGACTCAAGAAACTTGAAGTTTGATGAGACCACCTGAAAAAGGGTGTGAAGCAACCAGTTGAGATACCAGAAATGCTACTAGAGTGTAATGAAATGATTATTGAAATATTTATTAAGATCGATGCTTCAGCCATAGTAGCAGAGTCAGATGAGGCAATGAAGAGATATACTGGACCATGTAGATCTGTGATTTCATCTAATCACATGTTGTACTTCAAGAAAGATGTTTTTGGTGATGGACAAAAATAAAGACCCTAATGATTCTGAGAAAGTTATTAGTAATGAAATTGTTCTTGAATGTTTAATGATCATAAAGGATGTGTTATTGTCTATGAAATAACGAGACTTGAAATTTTATGCTTTTGTCAATGAGCGGTGGCTCATAGGCTAAAAATGGATATACAAAGAAAATGTATGATTCCAGTGGGATAATTGATTGTTACAGAGTAAGATTTATAGCAAAGTGGAATCACACAAAGGCAAGAGAAAGATAACTTCAAATTTTGAGATCTTAGTTGCTCATTTTATTTTGGAGTTGCATCAGGTAGATGTAAAGATCGTTTTGATCAAAGAAAATTTAGAAGAAAATATTTATATATTTTAATCACAAGGTTTTATGATTAGGATAAAGAAGATATGTTTTGTAGACTTATAAAGTCAATATGTGGATTAAACGGGTATCCGGATAATGGTATTTGAAGTTTAACAGGGTTATATCTTCTTTCAACTTTGTTGAGATTTTCATTGACCATTGTATATATTTATAGGTCAATGGGAGTGGATTCACTACTTTGTCATATGTGTTGATGGTTTTCGTTGGCTTGTAGTGACATGGTTTACTAGTTGAAATCAATATTTTTCTGTCTGATAACTTTGACATGTAAAACTGTATGAGCAAGTACCTTTGTACCTGGTATTGAGTTTGCTCGTGATAGGAAAAATAAAATTCTGGATTTATCTCAAAGTGTAAATACTGTTCGTGTTTTCGAATGGTTCAGTATGTATGTATAACTAGTAAGTTGCGGATGCTAAAATCGGTAAAGGAGACAAATTGACAGAATTATGGACAAAGAATGATACTAAGTATTAGCATCTAAAATACAATAGAGAGCTTGATATATGTTTAAGGTTGTAATCATTTCATATAGCCTTTTCATTGAGTGTCATAGGATGTTTTCAGTTGGATGCTGGTATAGCTTACTGGACAATGGGGAAAAGGAAGGTTATGCAGTATATGCAGAAGACCAAACATTACATGTTCATTTATGAAAGTAGTGACACTCTAGGCTATTTTAATGTAATTTATAATGATTGTATTGATGACAAGAAACCAACATCAAGGTTCATTGTCATGGTAGTAAGGTTTTGTAACTCTATATAATGATAACAAGCAAGATATCTTGTGTGAAAATTTATTCTCTAATTTGGAGGTTGTAGACTTCCTTCTAAACCTATTGAGATGTGTTTTGACAGCGGTTCAACTGTGTTCTTCTCAAAGAATAATAAGAAATATAGTATTTCACAGCATAATAGAGATCGAATCTCTTCAAGTAAGGAATATGTTAAAAGATTTTATATCGTTGTAGATTCTCGGACGAAGGTTTTGTCAGTGGGAGTCTTTAAGAGACGGTATGTCCAATATAAGAATGGTTGAAAATAAATAATTTTATCAGAGGCTTAAGTGGCTAAAGATCTAGAAATCAGTGGGAGTCTCTAGATATGCTTAATCAGTGGGAGACTCTTTATGTTTATACTTGTGTTTTCACATTGCTTACTGTGTTTGATTGTATTGCTCATGGTTTGATGGGTACAGTTTTTGTAACTATGATTTTGTTTACATTAGCATTTGCATTATTACTATTTTGCATACATAGTTATATATTTGACATGTCACAGATATAAGGCAGTATTTAGCCAAAGTTTCAAGGTAGTATTTAGCCAAAGTTTCAAGGCAGTATTTAGCCAAAGTTTCAAGGCAGTATTTAGCCATAGTTTCAAGGCAGTATTTAGCCAAAGTTTCAAGGCAGTATTTAGCCAAAGATTTAAGATGGTGTCTAACCAAAGTATGGTATTATAATTCTGTAATATTTAAATACCATGTTATATTGCCCATAAAGGTTTTGGGGCACTTTGATTAAGGTTCTTTAATCAAGTTTGGACTCGCATGGGAGTTTGCTTTCATGCATTATCTCAGGCGATTCATGTATTGAGTAGACCTCTGTTGTGGCTGACAGAAGTTTGTACACCATATGTTAAGGTGTATTATTCGTTGTTGCTCGCATTGGGAAGCTTGATGGATGTTTCAAAGTTAGTGACGATTTAGTGTGTTGGATTTTGTGGTCACATTGGTTGACGATAGTTTTGTAATTAATATAGCCCAAGTGGGAGATTGTTAGATTTATGTAGGGCTTAATTAATTACCTAAACTAGTTAATTCAGTGGGAGTTTGATTGACATGATATAACCGGTTTGGTTTGGTTTGTCATATAGTATGAGATAGGTTTGGTAACCCTAATTCTATTGTGGGAAGGGTTTTAGGGTTACATCTGTATTCTATAAATACAGGGTTAGAGTCCCCACAGCCACAGTTAATCAGTTCTCTGCACCCATTAGCAAAAGACGTCAAGATATCCTCTGGAGGCTGTGGAAGACTGACTGTAGCCGAGGAATTTCGATCAAAGCTTGGAGCGTCATGGAGCGTATGGAAAATTAATCTCTTCACAGACAGATATGTCTTTATGTTCATTGTTTATGATTTCTCTATTATATTCTATGGTAATTGTATGGATGGAGAATGGGTTTCATTGAAACCCTAAACTCATAATATTCTAACATTAATACCCTTGAAAGACAAATCATAACAAACAACAAAAACCTACAAAAGAAAAGGTAGAAAAGAAGTAAAATCATCATGGTCTTTCACCTGCTTCCTAGTTTCGCCGCTCTCTCTATCAAGTATCTTCCTATCTTCTTCCTCTGCTCGCGATTTGGAACCCAAAGCAAACCCAGAACCTTCTCCTCTGAAACAAAACCTCTAACGCCCTAATTTCTCAAGTTACCACTCCCTGCGATTTGAGACCCAAAGCAAACCCTCTGAAACTATTTTGTCTTCCTCGATCTCCTTTATCCTCCAACGGTCTCTCTCTCTCTCTCTCAACTTTCTTCTGGTTATCCCTTTCTTCTTCCTCTGCCTTCCCTCCCTTTCCCCTCCGAAACTGTCTGGGTTGAAAACTCAGACTGAGATGGAGTTGTCGATCCTTTTCAGATTCAAAAAGGGATATTTGATACAACATCTTTTAGTTATAACATTATGCATCAATTGATTGTTGAACGCCAGATATGATTAGGGGTGCAAGTTTTATCCTGACAACCCGAACCCGTCCAGGCCTGCCCTGAACCCTGGCAGGGTTGAATCCGGCCCAAACCCTAATAGGGCTGGGTTATGGTTTAATTTTATATGAACCCTGGCAGGGTTGGGCTGGGTAAGGGTTGACCCTCTGGGTTGAACCCGGCCCAACCCGACCCTGTATATATTTGAATATATATATATATATATATATATATATATATATATATATATATATATATATATATATATATATAAACCCTAAAACTAAACCTAACCTAAGCTGCATCTCAGACTCAATTCTCATTTCTCACGGCTAAGACGGCTTCACAAAAATCAGAATCACAGCAGCCTTCCCCTCTTCTCTCAATCTCGCTCGAACGAACGAACGAATGAAACCCTAAGGCTACGATTTACGGCGCTCCTTCATCTCTTCTCTCAGTCTCCCTCTCTCAAACAAAACGGTGCCTTCAGGCTTCATCTCTTCTCTCAATCTCCCCCTCTCAAACGAAACCCTCAGTCACTCAATCTCTCATTCTCTCCGATTCTCTCGACTATCTCTCTCTCGACTCTCTCTCATGATTCTCTCTGATTTTCTGATTAGTTGCTAACTTGCTATTGTCAAGATTCTGAATAGGATACCAGGTAAGTTATCTACAGCAAGGTCTTTTTAAATTATCTAAAATATACATACATTGCTAATGCTGATCATTATGTTGGACAAACAAGAAAATGAAGCTTCAATAGTCCAACCCTGAATCAGGGTCAATATTAGGGTCAATCAGGGTCAATCTAACCCTGAATCAGGGTTAATCAGGGTTGACCCGGCCCAACCCGGCCCTGTCAAGGTCAATCAGGGTAGGTTAGGATTAGGCTCAATCCTATCAGGGTCAGGGTTAGGGTTGTACATTTTCTGACCCTGGTAGAGTTGGACTGGGTTAGGGTTAAGTTTCAATAGTTAGGGTTGGGGTTAGGGTTTTGAAAAACCCGACCCAATCCGACCTGCTGCAGCCCTAGATATGATACCTGCCAGGTGTTGCACATCCAAGTGAAAGCAGCCGTGATTTCTATCCCCCCCCCCAAAGACCCCTGAAAATGACGTTTCCACGAGACCAAATGAAGTTTCCACGAGACCACTGAAGTTTCCACCCACGAGACCACACGAGACCACTTCCCCCCCCCCCCCCCCCAAAAAAAAAGTTTCCTCACCTCTTTCTTCATGCTCTATAAATAGCGCAAAAGAGACAGGCCGCCCATCAGAGTTCAGACACAGCTTGAGCTACAATTTCTGAAGAGATGGGAAGCAGGTACTCAGCTCATGCGTCAACTACACTTGATCCATCTCTTCCGTCGTCTGACGATATAGAAATGCAAGCAGCATCCCTAGACCACTACCCATCCACAAACTTGAATCCCAACAATTTTGATTCAGTTTTCTCTTCTGAAACGAACAATATCAAGTTAACAAGGATGGATATCGGTATCTGGTCGTCAGCTGCAACTCCTCTTTCGGTGCTTTACTATCAAGAACATCCACATGTTCCCTTGATGCTCCGCTTCATTCTGTTTGTTTTTATGCTGGCCTCTATGGTTTACTTGGTTGGGATATTTCTGCTTCAAAAGTTTCCATCCTTAGCTCAACTGATGATTCAAATGGGGGTTGCTTTAGCTGCAATTTCTTTCTTTCTGTCTATGGGGCTGATGCTTCTCTAGAGCCTCAAGCCACAGCTTGCTTTACTTTGTGTTACTTTTGTTTTGTCACTATATTATTCTTCTTGTGATTGTGTGATATCTATTGTTGTAATTGTTCCTATTTGAGTGAGAAATGCAGGGTTAGGGCATTTCTGTGTTTGTCTAAATATATATGTACGTTGCATCTTAGTCAACATTCAGAAATATTATAAATTGGGTTGTTATGTTTTTGGAAGTTCTTTGCTCTCCACTCCTCAAGATTCACAATTTTAATCGTGTCAACGAACCATCCTTAACTCCAAGGGACCATGTCTCAGGAAATTGAGGTCCCAAGTTCAACTATTCTTCACTCTTCGGGGCCACTCACACCAGTTTGCACGGATTCATCCGATCCATCTGAAGATGAATCATAGATTCCTCGTTAGAAAAAAGGGAAAAAAAATATAAACTATTCTTTCACCAGATGGGTCCAGTGTTTCGAAGTCCGATTAGGCACGAGTGACGGCTAGATTTGGAGACAAAACTGGAATTGGATTAAGTTGGACCAAGGCCAGGGTTTTCCGGCTCAGACAAGTCATCAAAGGATGAGACATTTAGGAAACCGTTCCCACATGGATCTCCCTCATTGGATATGTTAATAGATATATAGATTGCATATATTTCTGCAACCAATAATTTGTATCTATACATAGACATTTTGATCAGTAATAACTATCATAACCCAATTCATATTGTTTTATATTTTGACAAGGCATCTTTGGCATTAATTTTGTACTTGGAAATGACTATGCAACAGGCTGTTCACTAAAGGGTGTCAATTTTGACTTGAAACCCAGTCCAATCGAAGCCCATCAATAAAAACTGATCCAAAACGAACCAAAACTAAATGGTTTGTTTTCGATTTTGCATTGGTTTGAATGCGGTTTAGAACCATTAAATCATCAATTTTCTCTCCAACCCCATAAGAAACAGTTTATGAGTCAATTAATCAAAACTATTAAGAAATTGATAACCAATTGTTAATCGGTTTAGTTTTAGTTTAGTTTGAAGAATAAGATCGGTTCAGTTTTGATTTCCACTATATTAATCTTGATCTGAACCAATCCAAACTGATAAACATTTTATGAACCAATTTACAGCCATTTGCTTATTTCTTTCTGCGGTAAGTCCTTAAATGTGTGTCTGTGAGAGAGAGAGAGAAAAAAAGAGAGGGAAGAGGCAGATGATAAAACATTTCATGGTACAGGACAAGTAAAGACAACGTGTGGATTTGGCCTTCTCTTTTGATTAACTATAGAGATGCGTGTACATATGTTTTCACACCATTCATATAAATAAATGAAGAAAAAATCGTTTCGATTGGGTTTGATTAATCGGAGGAAGGACTTTTCATCTTCGACTCACAGCATATATATATATATATATATATATATATAAAATTTCATCTTCACCCCATCAAAGATTGTTAACATCATCTACACCCACAAGTTTGCAAAAACATCACCTGGGTCCCAAAACTTTGGCTGTGGTAATCAAAGAAGTCCACTCCGTCAGTTAATTCCCGTTAGATGCTGACGTTAACTGAAATAAAATTTCCATGGACAATACTGCCCTTAGAGTAAAGATAAAATACCATTTTATCCTTCTTCTTCTTCCTTTCCTCTTCTTCTTTCCTTTTCTTCTTTCCTCTTCTGCTCTTCTCCATAGTCAGATTCATATGGCAGGAGCTAGTTTGGGGGGAAATTAGGGGAGTTGGCATGGCTCCAACAGTGTTGGACGAAAGTGTATGTCGTCTTGGTCGTGAATCGTGAATCGTGAATTGTGATTCGTGAATGCACGCTTTTCCTTCCAACCAATAGTCAAGTACCATCTTGCATTTATCATCGTTGTGGGCTCCGGCGTTGAATCCAATGGATCTCTTCTCTTCAAAATCAGTTTAGTTTGCTTCTGCTTCAAATCCTTGTTGGCTGCTTGGCTTCTCCGTCTCCGTCCCTTTCTTGCTACGAAACCCTAACGTATAGCCACCATGGGAGACGATGATTTGGCTCGTCAATCGTCTGTTACACCACAATCTCGTCGAAAATCGGTTCATCAAGCTCTTGGCGGTGGTGCAAGTACACATATTTCTTTCTTTGCATTTCCGGTCCCTTCTTAACTGCTGTTGCTATATCGTGCATTTCTTCTTCATGCTTGGAAAATTTGTGTTTTGGATCTTCTGAGTCTTCTTTTTATTCCTCTTCATTATATCACGAATTCTTGCTGGATTCGATATTGATACTGTAATGGATTCTGCAGTTGCCGACGCGGTATTTTGGAAACGATGGAGTGCAGGGGCTTGACCGCTAGTAACAGCGACTGCCTTTTGGTTCCTGTTCGAACGGACTGGATACAGTCCGTTGCCTCTTGTCGCTCATGTGCTATTTCTTCTGGTTGTAATCTTGTTCTTGTGGGCGAAGTCCGCATCTCTCCTCAATAGGTACTGCCTTTGAAATTTTTGGATACATTTTACTGTTTCCATAGATTTTGTCTCAAGCTCACATTACCGGAAAAATCTTCACGTCGCCGGAGAAGAAGGCTGTTTGGAATAAATCTTTTACGTTTTTTAAAATTAAAAGGATAAAATATAAAAATGAAGGGTAAAACTGTATTTTAACAATTTTAGTGATTTTCGTCAGTTAACTGGACCTAGGTGATGTTTCTGCATTCTTATGGGTGTAGATGATGTTAACAATCTTTGATGGAGTGTAGAAATTTTTTCATATATATATATATATATTAAATCATATCATTATCATTCATCTTTTCTTTGTTATAATTAAATCAAAACTTCGTACATCTTGTACATAGCTGGGTCCTTCCGAAGGTAGTTATGATTTTTTTTTTGGGTGCAATTGTTGTCATGATTGGCTTCTAAGATTTTCCCCCCTTTCCTTGTTATTTTGTTTTATTGGTTCAATAACATGGCTCTCCTTGTTCTCCGTCATTGTTGCACTTTAAAAAGTAAATTATACGAATCTCCCTTATAAAATATAAGGATCTTCAGGTAATTTATACTAGAGGTATTCGACGTTTTGAGAAAATCATACCAAAGATACCTCATGTTTCAAAAATCATACCAAAGGTACCTCTTCTCATATTTCCAACATTAATCCTATTTAACGTTAGCATCCTCTAAATTAACCATTAGATCTACCTCAAATTTTCAGGGACTGATCGTTTCTTGTTGAACTACCCTTATTTGGTGTCTGATCGTTGATACACCGGCCAGAAAAATATTAAATTGGGGTGCAGAGTTTTCACCAGAGGTGTGTACCATAATCAAGATTTGTGACTTGGTGATGAGCATCTACTAGTGATGAAGGGTCGCAGGAGAGGACAGGGGCAGGAGAGGGGGTGGGCAATTGAGACAGCAATGAACACATGGGAATCCAAGTGGTAAATCGTTGCGGCAACAGGATGGTGAGAGAGTGAACCAAAGGGGACCAAGAAAGTTATGTTAAATAGGAGTAAATTTGGAAGTACAAAAATAAAAGGTACCCTAAGTGTAATATTTTTGAAATGTTAGGTACCTCTTGTATAATTTCTCAAAACGTCAGGTACCTTTGGTATGATTTTTGAAACGTGAGGTACCTCTGGTTTAATTTCTCAAAACGTCAAGTACCTCTGGTGTAATTTACTCTAAAATATATTAAATATAATGTACGAACGAACAAAAATTAGTGACAAATTTTCATTCCAATTGTTGATATCATGGAGACTTAACATTCTATAAGAGAAAACTACCCTTAAGATGACGTAAAGTTAATTACTTAATTGCCCTTATAGCCAAACAAACAGACATTTTGCAATGGAACTAAGGCTGAAAACTCCCTCTTTGCAACTCCCACCGCAGAAACCTACAACTCCTACCGAGGGAATTGATAACAAGTTCTTCTCCCTCAGGAGATGTTAGAAGATTAAATAGAGAAGGGATTGCCATTACATCATTTTGTCATGGTTCCCTGGGCAGAGAAGGAGGGCAAAGATTGCCAACTGCATTCTTTTTCCCTCTCGGATTCCCTTCTTTGATCAACATCACCAAGGATGGGATTGCATCTGGTATTTCTCCTATCAATTTCCTATGCTCTTCCATTGAAGAAAGATAGTGTTAGAGCAAGCATCAGGAAATACAAATGAAAACAGAAAACATAAAACGATTCAAGCAAAATGACAAACGTATTTCAAATCTCCAAGCTGTATCTTTCCATATGGGGATCCAAATCTCCAAGCTATATCTCTTTATGAACATATTCCGCAAATTGCTCCCAGATCTTGAGCTGACAAAAACTTTCCTTAGTAGGAGAGATATTTTGGATAAGGCTTCCAACTGTGCATATCGAGTTCCAAGATGTACTTCTGCTATAGGTGAGGAGCCGAACTCCTAGGTGAACCTCAACGATGGATGAGGTACCGAGCTCCAAGGTGAACCTCAACGATGGATGAGGTACCAAGCTCCGCCCTTGACCTCGGCTATGCTGACAACGAAGGTCAAGGTCGACTCCCTAGGTTAGCCACAGAGACCACGACAGGGAGGGGACTTAACGCCGTCCCGGTCCGTTTCTTCCACGAGTTTGAGTACATGTGGCATGTTATTATTGGGGGGTTATAATCTCCATAACCGTACCCATGCTATTTTAATTATATTTCAAAATATGTACTGAAAAAAAAAAAAAAGAGGGGTAGTTTTTGTAATTTTATTTCCTTTCAATTTAGAATCCAAATTATTTTTTATCAAAACAGATTCTACTCTCTTCCAGCTCTGATATGGTTCCAGATCAATGTGTTATCAAACATGTTTTCGTTCCAAAGATGCTCTGAAATCCATTGTAAAACTACGTTATCAAACATGTTTATACTCCCAAATAATCCTTGAGTAGCTTGGAGTAAAATCCAAATTCTAAACCAAAATCCAGATCCCGCAAAAATTTTATCAAACTCGACCTTAATGTCATTCAAGAGAAAGGATTTTATACAAGAATTACCTTAATATCATTCAAGAGAAAGGATTTTATACAAGAATTCCCATCATGACTCTGAAACGAGGTATCTAATACGTTATCGATTGGTTCCAAAATCGACCTGATCTGTTGGGATCAGTCAAGATTGGTCCGATCCTGACAGTATCACTGCCTTTTGGGAGGATCCACATCGCCTCCACCCTGAGATTCGGGAGGAGGGGTGGTGGCCTCGATGGATGGCCGACACCTAGTTCTTGGGTGAATCCGAGCCATCCATCCAAGCCGACACCCCTGTCGGCTCAGCTTATCGACTGGGGTGTCGGCTCGAATTCACTCGAGAACCAGGTATCGGCCATCCATCCAGGTCACCATCCCTCCTCCCGAATCTCAGGAGGAGACGATTTGGATCCCTTTTGGGGTAAGTACTTTTAGGTTTGAGCATTTTTAATATTTAAATATTATAAAAAATATAAAAATGATATAAAAAAATAGTAAATTTTCCGAAAACAAAATGCTGAATATTTTTTTTTTAAATTGTAATTATTATTTATTTGAAATATTGTATTCGGGTCATACTATAATGAAGGAAACAATGTTAAGAAGTCACTGCTAATCGTTTTGTGTTTTTGACCTCTTGAGATTGGCCAAAAATTGTTTTAGATCATCGATGGACAAAATTATGATCGACACCAGGGGATTTAAGTATTGAAGAACTCTGTCCCTAATTGCCAAATGTCAAATTCATCAGTAGATGCAATTTGGATAAATCTCAAGCTGAGGTACATATCGTCTAAGTTAAGGAGTTGGAAGTGCAAATTTTAGTATGAATCAGATCTGAACTTTCGGAAAATAAAGCTCAGATTGGCATTGGAAGAATGGAAGAATGATATTAAAAAAAAAAAAAAAATGATCCTATCACTCAAATAGTCTATCAGATGGCCGGATTGGGAGAATCTGAGGTCCAAGTTCACAGCAAGCTTGGAATTTGAAGTTAGAAGATGAGACTCTTGGACTGTTTCATATCCACTCTTTTGAGAGATTAAACTCCGATCAGCGCCGGAGGAATGGATGAAGGACTAAAAACGATCAGACCCTCAAAATATCATCCATATCCAGCCGCTGGGTTTGGAGAAATTGGATTTTGAAATCTGGTGCAACCAAGAAAGCTGTCAGTGAGTTTTTTTTTTTTTTTTAATGTCCGAAGCCAGATCGTATCGGATCAGCCAAACCGACTGACCCAGTATCATAATTTCCCGATCCTCTAAATATGTATCGGTCAGACCGTCAGAGCCAAAATCAGATACAATTTGACGGAATAAAAAAACCACTAAGCCTATGGGGTTTGACAATGACTTCAACCTAATCAGCATCCTGGAGAAATACGTCATCGGTTCATTACCCGGTAGTTCATGGGATAGCTATTTCATCTCCCCTAGCTATACGGCAAAGAGAGAGAGACAGAGAGAATATTGAACTGGTGCAGTTTGATGGGAAAGCAGATTTTTGAAAATGTGGGGCCACTGGAAGGAAAAGAAAGGTAGAAAATGAAGTTTCTTCCCCTCTTTCTTTATGCTTTGAGTCTTTGAGAAAATCTCATTTCATTCTCCTCTAGAGCCTTATAAATAATCGCCAGAAACGAGCTCACCCTTCAGAGATCTTAAGCGAGCTTAAAGCTAGGAGTTCTAAAGAGATGGAAACCAACTTCTCTGCTAATGTGTCAACTACACTCCATCCATCCCGTCCTTCTTCTGAGGATATTGAAATGCAAGCACCACCCGTAGCCCACAACTCAACCCCCAACCTGAATCTCAGCAATGTTAATTCTGTTATCCCTTCTGAAACCAACTACATCAAGTTAGCAAGGATGGATATCGGAGTCTGGTTAGCAGCTGCGACGCCTCTTTTAGTGCTCTATCATCAAGAACACCCACATGTTTCCTCGACTCTCCGCTTCATTCTGTTTGCTTATATGCTGGCTTCTTTGGTTTACATGGTTGGGATATTTCTGCAACACAAGTTTCCTTCCCCAGCTCAATTGATGATTCAAGTGGGAGTTGTTCTAGCTGCAGTTTCTTTCCTTATGTCTTTGGGGCTGATGCTTCTGTAAAACCTCAAATGGCAGTTTCGCTTCACTTTGTGTGTCAGTGATGGTTTTTTTTTTTTTCTTTTTCGTTGCACCATGTCTGTTGTTATTGTTCCTGTTAAATTGACAATTCTAGGATCTCAGGATTGTGTGTTTGTCCATTTTTACTAAAAATATTTTAAAATTGCTCTTGTTTCTGGAATCAATAATAATCTGGTTTCATCTGTACGACGTACAAACGATCTGTCATGGCTAGTATAAGTGTATAACCATTCCCATGGTGGTACTCTCGAAAGGTTGAATTTTAGAGTGTGCTTTGCTTTCTTGTTGCTGTGCTTTTTTGGCCGTTGGTTACAAAGAATTTTTAGCATAAATAAAATATCGTATGTCCCATTGGTCCCTTCATATCCATTTCCATGGTCGGTTCGATAGCAGCGTTTGCTGCACATAAATAAAATAAAGAGGACACTTTTTAGCATTATCGTATGTCCCATTGGTCCATTCATCCTACAGGGGCAGAGTTGGTTATAAAGTTTTTTTTCCTATTGAATGGAAAATATCGTACATGACAACTTTTATCTAAAAAAATAAAAAATAGAGAAAGATATAATTTCTAATTGACAAAGTAATCAATTCTTCATTTAATAGGTAAAGACCGAGCTTGAAATTGAAATTAGTTCCTTTTCACTATAATATAATAGTGTAACAAATATTCCTTTGTGTGTCGTTACATAATATAGCGGCGTTTATAAGAAAACGCCGCCAATGTTATTTTTTATTTAATATATATAACCCGTTTCTGTGGGATTCAAATCCTCTCCTCCCTGAGATTCAGAAAGAGGGATGGCAGCCTGGATGGATGGCTGACACCTGGCTCTCGGATGAATCCGAGCCGTCCATCCGAGCTAACACCCCAACCGACAAGCTGAGTCGACAGGGGTGTCAGTATGGATGGATGGCTCGGATTCACCCGAGAGCCAAGTGTCAACCGTCCATCGAGGCCGCTGCCTCTCCTCCCGAATCTCAGAGAAGACGATGTGGATCCGTTTCTGTGTCATCATATCGTTTAACATGTTAAAACAAAAGTATATAATGCATTCAAAATACATAAACAGTCATTTCAATAGAGCCCAATTAGGGGTGAAAGTTTTGCCCTGACGACCCGAGCCCGCCCAAAATCGCCCTGAACCCGGTCAGGGTTTAGCCCGGCCCGTACCCTGATAGGGTCCAATCAGGGTACAGGGTAATTTTTACCCTGTCAGGGTAAGGGCGGGTTAGGGTTGAGGCCTGGGGTAGAGCCCGGCCCGACCCTACCCGACCCTGACTTTTTTATTAACAATTTAACATTATCTTGTATGCTACTATTTTGAATTCTCATGGAATGTTTTTACTTTTTATATTACTCTATATTTCTATTATGTTGTGTTTTATTTTATTTTGATCCTCTATATTAAGTTATCATTAATCTTATTACTGTATTCTTCTTTTTGATAATCATTCGTGTCTTATACTTGTAAATATTTGGCATTTATATGTTAAAATGTTGAGTTCAGGGTAAATCAGGGTAAACCCTACCCAGATTTTGGGTCAATCAGGGTAAACCCGACCTGGCCCGGCCCGATCAGGGTAAATCAGGGTAGGGTAGGGTTTGGTAATACCCTGCCAGGGTAGGGTAAGGGTTGAGGTTATGTAATACCCTGACAGGGTAGGGTAGGGTTTGGGTTAGCATGAATTTTTTTTGGATAGAGTAGGGTTTGCAGATACCCGGCCCAACCCGACCCTGTTTCACCCCTAAGCCCAATATCCTTTTTTTATTTTTTTATTTTTTGATAAATGATCCCAATATCCACTTACATCCCATACATCAATAAACATCAATGGTTGTCTTTAAACAAAGAAAAAGACTTCTAACATCAATGGTTGTCTATCAACTCCATGACTTCTTCAATGAACATATGTATTTATTAATTAGTTTACCAATCAGTTAACACTGAACAGAACAACAACAGATGGATTAAAATATTTATTCCACATAGAATGTATACAAAGAATAATGCTTTGATTCATCCACCTCACTGGGTTGTTAGCATCTTTATAAAGATGCTGTATAAAGATGCCGTAGTGTTGGTTTTGCTACTGTTGGTGCTGACCATTCATGACCACAGACACAGCTTGGGTCTGCGGTCACCACAAATGCCTGAAGGACCTGAACGCAATTGAAAATGGTAAATTGAAATGTCGAAGCACGGTTTGTACACCTTGTAACCTGCTACCTATAGCCAATAAAAACGAAGCACATGAAAAGGACTCCTAACACGTCTGGATGTGTACGGGTCCGTTTGATAAAATTTCTGTTTTTGGATTCTGGATTCTGGTTCAAATTTGGATTCTACTCCAGGCTACTCCAAGATTATTTTGGAATAGAAACTTGTTTGATAACGCAATTTTAAAATGGATTCTAAAAGATCTTTGAATTAAAAACATGTTTGATAACACACTTATCACTCCAATCGAAGTCTAGAAAAACAGTTGTAGTAGTAGTGGGTGGTGGTGGTAGGTGGTGGCGGCGATGGCGGTGGTGGTCGTGTTGGTGGTGGTAGGTGGTGGGTGGTGGTTGTGGTGGTAGTGGGTAATGGCCATGGTGGGTGGTGGGTGGTGGGTGGTGGGTGATGGGTGGTGGGTGATGGGTGGTGGGGGTGGTGGGGGTGGTTGTGGCGGTGGTTGTGGTGGTGGCGGTGTTGGTGGTGGTGGTAGAGGTGGCGGCGGCGACGGCGGTGGTGGCGGTGGTGGTGGCGATGGTGGAAATGGGTGGTGGATGGTGGCGGCGCAGTGGTGGTGGCGGGTGGTGGTTGTGGTGGTTGTGGTGGGTGGTGGCGAAGGTGGTGGTGGTGGTGGTGGTCAAATGAGAATCATGTGAGAATCAATTCTTTTCTTTCTCTCAAAAAATTGATCAAACAGTTTGGAGCAAGTATTTATGACTCCAAAAATTTGGATTCTGGAGTCATTCTGAATCTGGTTCACTCTGTGAGAGTTGAAATCCAACCAGACTTATCAAACGCGCTTCTACTCCATGCAGAATACTTGAACAAATGGAGCCTAAAGTTCACATGGAAAACTAAATAAACTACACAAAGATTTCCCAAAGAATGTCCAAGGATACATCTAACTGCAATAAAGAGCTTTCATCCTGCCAGTGAGAAATTAATACCATCAGTCTAATTATATATACATCTGGTCCAGTTCACCAGCTAAAATATATTCAGCAAACAAGAGAAAGAGAAAGACTGACCTTCAACAGAAGTTGAATGGCTCTTGGAGTATTCTGTCACAGGTGAGCCAGATGTTGGCAGAGCCCTTACAAGCCCTTATATTGTATGGTGTAGTCGTAGCTGTGTAGATGACCAATCCTTCGTAGCTACAGCCGGATTTTCTCCTCTGGAGCTGAAATTATAAAGTTTCTGTTTGCATAAAAAGAGGGGGTGGGGGTTATGAACAACTATGATTCATCCCAAGCCCTTTTGGAATTTGTCGGCTGTTGCTATTATACTATTAGAGATCCATTGATGCATCCGTCATTTTCAGATGTTATGATGAAATATTCAACTATTCTCCATCCTAAAGCATAATTCAAGTCCCAGTAAAACAGAACGTCATTGTGAAAGCCACTATGTTTCTCTGGATCCATAAGGATTAGTTTCACAAATGTCCAATCCAAAAGGTTCAATCGCAAAATCATCATCTTTTTTGTAGTAATAAGATCATCAGGTAATTGCTATAACAAAAATTAAAGAAGTGATATAGCCCAGCAAAGGAGTGAATCTCATACCTTGGGGTAAGCATATAGAAAGACAAACCACCAGGCGCAAATCAAAGAGAGAACAACTGTGGTGAGCACCACCGAATGCAAGGTTACCTAGGTAAGAGCAAGCACTGATGCTCCAGTAAGCATTATTGTCCATGGCTGACACCTACCAAGAAAATGGAGTAATTGAGGCAGATGGAGATACAAAAATGTATGGTGTTGCAGGTAATCTCTAAACAGAGTTTTCCATTGTATGCTTTGAAATGCAACAGGTTAGCTCACCTTTTGAACTTCAGCTTTAGTGATCAAAAGTTGTTTATAGATTCAAGGAAGTGTGTGTTAGGGAAAAATCACTCCCACACCTGATCGAACTTATGAGAAGATAACAAGTATATCACAAAAATATTTTCAGCCCTAACAATATGTGCAAATAATGAATATAAATCAACCACACATGAGACACAAGAATTTAACGTGGAAAAACCTCTTCAAATCGAAGAGTAAAAAACCACGGGACTTTAAAGCCCAAATCGAAACTTCACTATTATCAATTGAGGTTACAAAACCTAGTTTCAATTCTTCCAATGGGTATACAACCCCAATAGCAACAAGAAGTAAAACTACTACTCGAAGAAACAAAGAGATGCAGAAATTTCACCCAAAGAAACAGAGGCTGCTGTACGGAGCAAATAATTTGACTTAAAAAACTCCAATAAAAAATATGACCGTACAGATTGACGAACTATGTGTCCTCTATCTGCTGTCCAAATATCAGCCCAATCGGACCACGGATGACCTCCCGATCGTCGGCTTGATCACGGCTGCGCAAATCACCTACGCCCAGAAAAACTGCTGCTTTCTTTCTCTTCTTCTTATGATGCTAAACCCTAACCCTAATTCATTTTTGCCCTATTTAAAAGATTAAATACAAGGTAAAAAGAATGGACTTAAATGGGCTTAAAACATACAAAGGTTTGGGCCTTTTTCCACATAGGAAGGGAGCTCAAAAACCCAACAATGTGTGATTGAAGGAATAGAGCAAAGGGACTGCTTGGAGGAGCAGGCCCGAGCGAGTAGGAGCAGGGTGGTTGTAGATCAGGGAGTGGGCCCGATCGAACTGCTCTTAAAGGGGGGGTCCCACAGTTTGATCACAAAGAGTAAACTGAGAATGTTTCCTGCACGACCTAAGAAGAACTGTCTACCTCCAAGACCAAGAGAATCCAAGTAAACCAGTCTGTTTGCCTGTAATTTCTCTTTCAGTTAAGTGCTGGGGAATCAATATGTTTTATACAAGGACTAATTATACGATGAAGTGCAAACTCGTAGTCATCCAAGACAAACAGCTCTAACTATTTGTGTTATAAGGGTGAAGCAGTGATTACAAAAAATTATAGAAATGGGTTTCTGGCAGTGAGAATTTGCAAATGTAATTAGTCAATTTTACCAATAGAATTTCTACAGAAATCAAGAAACACAAATTTTTTCCCTAAAAATCCCTCGTTAGCTCAAATCGAGAAACAAAGCTGGAAGCCTTCCCAGTTTCAGGAAATACCAGAAACCCAGTCTGATGCCCACTACGACTACAATGCAAAATTCTTAATTCAGATTTAGAAAGCGCAAAAAGAATTCAACCAAACCCTTACAAATCTCAGGAATTTAAGGTGATTCTGCACCCATTCTTGGTTGATTGAAACCCAATGTTCCATCTGCTCAACACCAGCTCGAAGCCAATATCTTGCTATAGAAATATTTTGCAGCTGAACAAGCTCTATGACCTAAAAGAGCTGCAAAACTAAAGCTCACAATCCTCTCTCTCTTAGCTCCTTTTCACTGTTGACAAGTAGCTTGATCCACGGACTTGATTTCTCAATTTCAAAACCATCAATTCTTTCCAGTCTATGCTGTTTACTTTTAAGTACATCAGCCCTGAATTCTGATAGTGTAACCCTTCTACAGATAATGTTGAGAAGGTGCAGCTGAGGAAAAGGAATATTGAACAGTGACCTTGATGCCTGAAACAAAATGTTTTCCGCTGAAAAGCCCTCAGGGCAACCATCAAGCCAACTTGAGAGATCATTACAGAGTATCTAACTAGCCAACAGGCCCACAAACAGAAATGGAGTACCATTCACTGAACTTCTGAAAATGAAAACTAAAACAAGGTAGCCTTGGAAAGAATGACGAAACCTAAACTGTAATTAATCCAAAGCAATAGTCACATATATTATTTGCTGTAAAAATAATAAAAATATAAATAAAAAAAAATTACTAAATCTTTACCTGTAGAACTAGATTCTCTAAATGTAAAAAGCAAGAGAAGCTTCTACAATGATCATGTATTATCAGCAGTTCCATTAAGTGGGTGATCAATATTAGTAGATTATTTAAGAAAAATAAATAAATAATTCTTTAAAATGTAAAACTTACATAAATGAATTGAACTTTAAGAGTTATTTCTCCTCAGACTATTTGGGTTAGAAAAGCTAGTTGGGCTTTCATTTGATCCATTTCTACCATTTGCGTTTTTATTTGATCAATTTCTACCAACTTCGCTTTCATTTGTTCCATTCCTACCAACCATGCATTCATTTGATCCATTTTTACCAACTGCGCTTTCATATGTTTCATTCCTACCAACTGCGTTTTCATTTGATCCATTCCTACCAACTGTTCATTCAAAGTAGTAACTGCTTCCTACAAAGTGAAAACAGTAGCTGGGAGTTCTTCATCTTCCTTTTTTTCTAAAGATTTCTCTGTGTCAGACCAAGATCACGAGGTGATACTCCTAAACCTGCACCGCATACACGACCATGTGATTCAGGGCCCATGATATACACAAAGATGTCATCTTGGACACATTCGTCATCTCTCAATTGTGAGGGCTGTTCATCCAATTTCTTCTACAGTTTTTCCTACAATCTAGTGTAAATAAATATGTTGGAAACAATTATAAGTGATCATAAACACTTCAAAATTTCAACCTACTACAATTCAATGCATAATTAAATACTTACAATGATTTCCTTAGCTTCCATCTTTTCTCGTATGGGTTCTTTAAAACAGTTCCACCCTTGAAGGTTTTCTACCATCAGTCATTTCACCACTTTTTGTTGCATTGGGCACCCGAATACTTTTTCGTCACGTAAAGAATGATGTAAGATATTTGAACTATTGGATAGACAGGAGATGTTTTGGATAAATTAGCTAGGTGTAATATTTGGTGATGTCGCTTGATCATATAGTCCATCTGGTATTTAGACCTTTTTTCCTTATATATCAGTAATTAATTTTTTGTGCACATGTCTCAGGCTTTCTAAAATATTTTAGATAGTACTATTTTCTGAAGAAAAAAACTGCATATTTGATTAAGTTGTTATTATGAATAGATAGAGAATATTGGGATCTATGGCCCAAAAATAAATATACAAAAATCCAATCAAATAAGTTATTTTGTTTCAATTATAAATCGATTGGTCCTGGTTTGGTTATTCAATTTTGATCCTAGAGTGGCATTGTTAGGCATTATAATGCCTTTTAGCTCAGTCCTCAGACTTCTGTTTTAAAGCAAGGCAATTTTTTGTTTTTATTATTATTATTATGAGAAGGAAAGTACAGGTGATCCCTCAAACCCCTCCAAGGTGAAGGCAGAATTCGAACCTAAGGCTCTCTTTGGTATCATTTGTACTTTTGCCTTTTTGAAATGTTTTTGTTTTTGTAGGTGTTTGGTATCAATTTTTTGGTGTAGTTTATGAAAAAAATGAAAAGAAAAACAAAAAATAACCCCAAAAACAAAAAGAGGTCAAGACGTCTTTTTTATTTTTGGACAAAAAGAGTTTTTGTTTGTTTTTGCGCAAGACTTAATGAGTAGGTGTTTTAAGTGAAGGTAAATGGTAAAACCAACATTTTTTATAACATTAGCTTTTCATCCACTCCTCTTTCTTTCTCACTCTTTGACTTTTTCTAGCCATCCAACATTTGAACCATTCAGTTGGATGTCAAGTATAGCAAAACACGATACAGGTTCTTAATTTCAGGGCTGTAATTTTCTGACCACCTCCGATCAGATCCGTCGGATGTTAAGACCAAGAAAAAAAAGGTAAGGATGTTCAAATTTCAGGTCAATCAGATAAGGGGATCACAAAATATCAATGCTTAAAAAATTTTGCAACTTGAAGAAATCCAACTCTTGTTCTTGATTTGGCTAGTTCAGTTGTACTTTCCGACCGTCCAACCTCCGGATGACAATGCAAGGAAAAAAAAGTAAATGTAACACCCCAGCCCCAAGGTGGGACGCCACAAAATTCCAGGATGAGTTGGCTCGACGGAATCTAATAGAAACTAAGCTTCTTTTTTTTTTTTTCAATATGAGTCTTCATTGAAACATAAGCAAGGTTTAAAATCTCAGGTTTCGAAGGAGTCTCGGCCTCCTCCGAAATCGAGATCTCGCCGAGACAGTGTATTTTGTCCGAGACAGCTTAAAAAGGCTATCTCAGTGTCCAAAATGCATTTTTTAGGTCTCCAACTTCAGGGGAAACTCATTTTTACATACATAAACACATTTAGAGTATAAAATTGTAAAAAAAATTACTCTTTGTGGTTGTTTGGGTTTACACCCATGTTTTGACAGTCAACGCTGAAGTCTGTTGTAAGTTTAAGTTAATATTAACTATTATATTCAATCAAATATGGCAAATGAGACAATAACATAATGCATTAGGGGAAAGAAACAAAATAACACTTCATTATAAATCATTACATTGTAGTTCAAATATTCAATATTGAATGATCCCATAGTCCCCCTATGCCCATAGTCCACAATTCCACAATCCTCATACAGATACAATGTCTAGTAATATGTAGAGTGTCGTAGATGATCCATCCTACTATCATCATACATCTGGGAAAGTTGTCGATGCAAATTGTCTTCCAATTGAGCAACATAATCTTCCCATGACATTCTTAGTGCAAAGTAGTTCTGGTAGTCTTGCACATGATTCATAAATTGAACATCAGAAGCTGTCCGAAGGATACCTATCTTTGGGAAGAATGGAAAAACTTCTGAAGTAGTATCTGGTGAGTAGACTCTTGCGGAAGTACTGATGGAACGGAATAGAAATTGATTGATCCACTCTGACTCCATGTCTGTGCTCCTGCATTTGAACCATCATCGAAGGAAGAACCATATGCAATCGCAGTGAGATAGGGGACGAAGTTGATATCAACATAATCATTTGAGGTGTATGCTGAACCAGTGCTATATCCAGGAAAATTCCACTGCTCCTATCCACTACAGTAATTGTTATTCTCCTCCACACTCAATCCTCGTAAGCTAGTAGAGAGGCTATCAACGTCGACGTCCATCGTGCTACTGCAATCAGCATCTTCATCATGTTGAGAATGAGAATTATGCCGAGGCCTACGCGAATACGAATACCTGATGAGGATGGCTCACGTGCACCATGGTCATCATCCTGTGTTGTATGAGTGTACTGGCTCTCCCCATTGTATCTAACAGGTGATGCTCATGGCTCTGGATCAGCCCCAATATTGACAATAGTGGCTCGACCTCCACCTGGGTCTCCACGCCCACCCCCATGATCATTACCACTAGCTCCACTACCACTCCAACTCCACTCAGGATCATCTGTATCAGTGCCAGCAAGAGGGTCAAACGGCACGGGTGATAGTGTATGGACTCGACCCTCTTCCGAGGCTAAAAAATCGCCGACATCAGTATCCAAATGGCTGGCCAAATGGGAGTCAGGCATCCCCCTGGGCTGGTACATCACAGGTATTGCTCTGTCCCGCACCCACTCTACTAATGGATCTTCCTCTTCAGAGTCAAGCTGGAAGATGTTGGCGAGCTCGAGTGGGGTATCATCCTCCTTATCATGGAACATGTTTTGCACCCTCAGCCTCATGTTGTAATGCACAAAGACCAAGTCATTTAGCCATTGCGAGCCAAGTCGATTCCGCCTCTTTGAATGAATGAGGTTGAAAGTACTCCAGTTTCGCTCATAGCCAGATGCAGAGCATGTCTGAGCTAATACTCTACTTGCTATTTTCTTCAGAGCAGGTGCATCTTTACCATACAACACTCACCATTCAGCTGCATAAGAACAATAACATATTTTAATTTTGTATGTCATTTAAACGTAATACATAAAACATAAGATAATTTAATTTCGTATGTCATTTAAACGTAATACATACACGGATCACTTTTGTCACGTCCAGCCACTACAGCGGGGAACCCAAAACTCCCACGGGCTTCCCTGAAGATTTTAATCTACAAACAATAGAAAATTTATAAATATTTGCAATTACAATATATAATTTTCCCGCACTAGCAATAGCAGTAACCAGTACAATTAGTGTCACGGCGATCATATTTCCAGTAATTGAAGCATAAACTCACCTCTAGGTTTGCCAATGCATGTGCTTGGGGATCTGGCTCCAACTTTGCAACCACTAGCTTCACTGCCTCAATGAGTTCTGCATTCGTCCCAAGTACATGTGTATAATGGTACTTGGGGTTCAAATAGTATGCTGAAATATTTAACAGTGGACACATGGTTAAAGCAAATAAAAATTATATTGGTACATAAGTAATACTAAAATAAATACATCATCAAATTTACTCACCAGCCTTATGCAATGGATGCATGAGTTAGCTCTCCCATCGGTCATTGATGATCTTTATGTAATTCTTGTAGCCATGTGGTATCAAAGCTTTAACACGTACTTTCAATGAGTCCACAACAGCATAAAGAAGTGGCATGGTAGGTTTTCACTCAGTATCTACCAATCTCAACACTTATACTACAGGATGCAACACCCTGACTACCACCTTCACATTTTGCCAAAATTCGTCTGAAGCAATGGTACTTTGTGCTTCCACTCCCTGGTGGGTAGCTGATTGTCTCCACGAAAACCAATCCTCAGATGCAAACATCGATCTGAGTCCGGCCATCTTCGCCTCAAAGCTCTTCAATGCTATGAAGTTCGTAGCGAATCTGGTGACGCCTGGTCTGACCAAGTCCCCTCCACATCTTTCCCTGAGCATGTTCAAGGAATAACCATGGTTGTAGATGAAAGTGGTTACTTGTCTTACTTGCTCAACCACTCTCTTGACTTTACTTATCTTGCCCATGTCCTTCAACATCAAATCAATACAATGGGCAGCACATGGAGTCCGGAAGAGTTTGTAGTCAGCATTATTCATTAACATCTCCCCTGCCTTCTTAAAATTGCTGCCGTTATCCGTCACAATCTGAATAACATTCTGAGCTCCCACCTCAACCACCACCTCTTGCAATAACCCATAAATATAATCTGCATCTTTTACTTCAACTGATGCATCAACAGACCTAAGGAACACCGTCCTCCCATCATAGTAAACCATGAAGTTGATGATGGATTTTCTAATAGGACCAGTCCAACCATCACACATAATAGTTACTCTTAAATCTTCCTAATTCTTTTTCTGGCCTAGAATCCAGTCTTGTAATTCCTTCTTATGTTAAGGAAAATAATGAGTCATTAGCTCATATTGATTTGACCCTCTATTCCCTGTACCTGCCTTAGCAACTGCATTTAGCATGCTCTGAAAGAAAGGGTCTGTGGTGGCATTTGCTGGGATGCCATGATAAAACGACTACTTAGAGTAAGAATACCCTACTGACTCCCTATTCTTTCCCCCAAACATTGCCTTTATATTTTTTTGTTTACTACCTTGCTTCGTAAAGACTTTGGGATCTTGCTCTAGAACTTGAACATAATCATCCTGTCCCTGTGGCTGAAGCACAGGTTCTTCCCTTCTACTTCGTGATCTAGAAAACCAAGAACCAATCCCTTTGCTCCATCTTTGTGGCTCAGGCTCAGCAAATCCACTACCACTGCCACCTGCTCCAGATGTACTTGCTCCTGTCCGTCTCCTTTTTGCATTTGATCTTAAGGGTTTCTCTACTAGCCATTGCCGCATGACGCATCTGTTTTGCCTCTGCCTCTGTCATATCTTCTACATCCCATCCCTCAGCCTCATGTTCCTCACTGGATTCTGGTATGGTACCTCGAACTGCCTCCTCAAAATATTATTTTTCTCTTTCCATTGCTGCCCTCCTCTGCCTTCCTCCCCTCAGCTATTCACCTATGGTCCTGGATATCTCTACAGGACACTGCAGGCATTTGAAAACATTTTTGCCCAATCCACTCAAGTATTGCTTCAGTCTTGTGATGCCGCCAGACTGAAGCTTCTTCCCACAAAAATTACACTGAGTCTTCTTTCTATTACCCTGAAATGCAGTCCCATACTGCCATGCAGGGTCAGTTCGAGAACCGGTACCGTCGCCCCCATCGCCTGCTCCAGAACTAGGTCTCGACATAATTTTCAAGCACTGTTTCATAGAAAACACAAACTTCAAAAACCTTACAAACTAGAACACTGTAGAAATTACATTTCAAAATTTTTCTCATATTTTAAATGCGATCAAAATATTTTTCCTTATTTTTTTTCTTATTTTATAGCATTTTTAATCATTTTTAAATTAATTTTTTATTGCTAGAAATTATTTTTTAATATAAATAATTCAAAAAAAAAAAAAACATACAACAACCGAAACTGAAATCTAAAATCGTAGGACAGTAGGTCGGCCAACGGTGATTAACATATAAATAGGTCATCATCATCAAATGAGTAATAATAATAATTATTTTAAATTTTAATTGCTGAAAATTCATTTTTAAATGCAAATAATTGAAAAAAATACCAACAACAACCGAAATCGAAATATGAAACTGTAGGACAGTAGATCGACCAATGGTGATTAACATATTGTTAGGTGGGAAAAATCTCATCCATTTAAAATCTTACACGTGTCAAGCTTCACCTTCGGAGCCGATCGCTCGGAGTGTCTTAAGCTCGGCTTATGAGGCATTCGGTACCTTACACTCGGCCTCTCATGCGCCCGGCATGCCGCACTCCCCCTATGCTGTCTGGTTATCATTATCTACGGTAGTGCTCGGAGCCATAGTCCTACCCGGCTACGTTTCCCAGTCGGTAGTCAGAGTCCTAATGTGATTATGCTACGTCCGATGAGTCCTTCTCCCAGTCTAATACGATGCCGACTATCCCGCTCGGCGATTACTCACACGTTGACATGTGTCAGTCCCAGAGCTGACCGACCTAGCTTCCTTGGCTAAGGTCTCCTACTCCTACTCGGAGTCTACCACACGGGTGTCCCACAGAGTGACACGTGGCCATCCTATTGGCAGTATACTCCCCTGAGTCCTGGTACCTCCATGCTTCTTCCCAATCTATAAGTAGAGGGCAATCCCTCAAGGTAATCCCGGACGCACAAGTTACTAGTTCAGAATATCTCTCTCTCATTCATCATTCTCGCACGCTCAAACTCTCTCATCGTCCCACATTCTTTAAACTGGAGATAACTTTCTGCTATCTCTTGACTGTTTACATTGGGAATCCGACTTAGGCATCGGAGTGTACCCAGGACTTAGGCGTCCAACTCCCTTGTCTCATCTCTGTGATTGTAGGTAGCTCAGATCATGGATCGGAGGGCGATTTCCAACCGTAACACATATAAATAGGTCATCATCATCAAATAAGTATAAATAATAATTAGTTTAATTTTTAATTGCTGAAAATTAATTTTTAAATGCAAGTAATTGAAAAAAAAACCTACAACAATCAAAATCGAAATCTAAAACCGTGAGCTTGTAAATCGGGCTCACATATCTAACATATAAAAATTTCATCACATTCTAGAAAAAAAAAATTTCTCCCTCATAGTCTCATGTAAAAATCTCATTTTTCGACAAGAAACTTACCTTCAACAGTTGATATAAAGCTCTTACAGCAATCCCCGCAGTCCGAAGCACCACCCATTGCAAGTTAAAAGTCAAACAAAAAAAGAATGGGGAAGAAATGAAAAAATCTTCAAAAAACTAAGAAAAAAGAGGAAGCAGCAGAATAGTGCCTTCTCTCTTTTATAAAGAGAAAAAAAAGTGAAAAACAATTTCTCGTCGAGATCTCGCGAGATTTACCTAGATTTACCGAGATCTCAGCGAGATCATGTATCTACTGAGACGAAAAGGGTTATCGACCCTGTTTTCGTCTCGGTTACTTGCGAGAATGGTAAAAATGACGAGATCTCGCGGAGATTTTATTCCATGAACATAAGCAAGTGTGTGTCTAAGAACCAAAAACACAACCACGAGACCATTCCAACTGAAAGTTCATAAGATACATTAGAACCTATGATACATACATTCTCCCATGAGAGTGAAATACCTAGTAAGGTACACCTCTCGCTAATACATCAAAAGCGGGAAAAATTATACTTAACTATTCAACATTCTTCTGATACAAAAGATATTTGAACACTTTTCATATGAGACTTTGTCTTCGCCTCTCAACTTTGGGAGTCCTAGGACTCAAACTCTACCTTCCTCTGGTAGTGTCTGTTCAGGTTCAACGGAAGCCTCTGGATTTGTCACCATTGTCTCTGTTTCACCAAGGACGAAAATGTGAGCTCTCATAACTCAGTGTAGGACTCACACCCATTTAGGCTTACAGCAACAACACACTCAAAGTGGATTAAAATGTAAAGATAATTGGGGAAAACAACAGAAACATGCAAGGATAAAAATTGGGTAACAAGTCACAACATGAATTAGATTAACATACCAAACCTTACTCTGGAACAAATGATGGCATAAATAAAACATGATGGTACCACCAGAATTCACCAAAACATCACACAACCCACATTGATTTGTAACCATTTTCATATATAATACTTGCTGGTGTACTTCCTTTATTTGGTTTTTTTTTTTAATTTTTATATCTTTTGTATTCCCGACTCAACAGATTGACCATTTCTCGCCACGCACAGTGGCTCAATGGATTAGCCGTTTCTTGTCTATTTCTTGACTCAACGGATAAACCGTTTCTTGTCTCTCGATCGGACTCAACGGATTTTCCGTTTCTTGTCTTTCTCTTGACTCAACGGATTAACCGTTTCTTGTCACTCAATCGGAGTCAACGGATTTCCCGTTTCTTGTCTTTCCTCGACTCAACTTATTGGCCGTTTCTTGTCATCTTCTTGGCTCAACGGATCATCCGTCTCTTGCCTATTTATCTTCGTATTTCTGTCCCTGTTAATTAAGTAAGGTCAAATTCTTAAATAGTATCTCATCAGTTTTTGTTCTTAACTTACTTGCATAAGCTGATAGGTGGTGTATTAAACTTGAACACACCTATTCTTACGTTAAAGCGGGTCTTCAAGTATCATAAACAGGAATCACTCATATAATCATCACATACAAGCATAAATAGGGAGGTCCCCTCACCTGATATACCACCGGTTCCTCACTCCCCCGCTATGTGGAAAAGTCCATTAACTCCTTTTCCTTAATCCTGGGGCCTCAATCTTTTCCTTGATCTGTCCATTGAATTTGACACCAACATTATCTTCTTAGTAACTTCTTCAACCAACTCAAAAAAAAATTCCCTAACCCTGAAAAAAAATGATTTCATATTTTTAACTTTTTTATTATACAACTTAGCATATTCAGACACTAAGTTATATCTGAACCCACAAGAATAGCCTACTGTTCTTGTACGGTAGAAGTTCATTTTATTATTATTTTTATTTTTTATTTTTTTATTTTTTTATTTTTATAGGTCAATATTCAATATTCTGCTATACTTCATTTATTTATTCTTTATTTACTTTCGTTTTCTTTTCTTTTTTTTCTTTTTTCATTCCCTACTTTTGGCTATACTGTTCTAGATAGCCACAGCAACCCCTTCCACAATTGTGAAATAACATAAGACATTCTGTTGTCTTGGTTAACATTAGCCCTTCCTTTCCAATCCATAGGAGACACTAATGATACTTAGCAAAAAGATAGGTTTCCATACCATTTTTTTTTTTACCAAAAAGAATAAACAATCAACAATGGGTTTCATCAGGAGGGGCTTCGGCATAACACTTTAGCTGCCCAACTCTCACCTGAAACCCAAATCTTTATACCATGAGTTCCTGTGATAAAACCCCATTCCTGATTCCAAATAAAAGTGATTTGGTCAGCATCTTTTGCTACCAACCCACTCTTAGAAATCTCCATTTCCCACGCTTTCATTTTCCCCAATTTCCCCTTTAAACACAAGGTGGATTACTAACCTTTTTCTTCTCTCGAATTGCAGGTCACCAGAAAATTTCCAGCAAGTATCGTTGCTGGTCTCTTCCCCTCCGTTCCAATCAAAAACAGATCTCTGAGTTGCACGGCGGCTGCAACACTCCCCTCTCTAGCTCCCCACTCGAAATCCCCTGATTCAACCCTCCTTTCATACCTACTACACTGCTGGACTCTGCTCTCTCCTTGCTTGCCTCTCTCTTCCTGTAGTAAGGACTTCCCCACAGGAGCCATGCTCTCTCTTTACCTCCTATGTTCAGAAAAATGTATCGTTTTATTTTCTTTTCTCTTTCCTTCAACTCTTCATATGTTTACACATATTAACCTATTACCTCCCAACTCTTTACTATTCCTCTCTAGGCCCCTTGTCTTCAAGTTTAATTTCTGAATATCCTCACACCTGTGAATATCCCGACACCTGTATGTACAGGTGTTAGTTAGATCATTGAGGACCCAATGGACAGCTCAAAGGTTGAGCTGTCCTTCATTAATTAGAGTATTGTGCATGGTCGGTCATAGCTGGTTTTTTTCCAGATCCTTTGGGCTGAGCAGCCCAAGCAATTCAACCCATGTGTTTTTTTTTTTATTTTTTTATTTTTTTTTTTATTTTTATACGTACAATGAATAATTCCAGCTCCATTTATTCTTCCCTCTCACTCCTCCTTCCAACAGAACTAGGCCCATCCACAAACGTAAATAATTCCTCATGTCATTTCATAACATAACATAATATAATATTATTTAAGTACCTAAATATAACATTAAAGACAAAGTACATAACTCAAAAGGGATTTAACAAGTTACCTAACACTTGCTTTTACCAAAATATCCCCATTGATCATGATCCTCCGGAGACATGTGGAAAAATCCAAAAGGTACCTTTATTAATACCTTAAGAAAATGTTTTCTTTTTGTTTCTGACTTGACTGTCACTATCATCCCTCTGATTGTGTGACGGCTGTATACAGTTTCACGAGGAAGGTAACGATGGCAGGTGGCCAGGTAGAGGTAACAAGGTACGGTGAAGTAGTTACAGTAAAGGTCTCCAAACTTCATGTCGATCAGATAAGGGGATCACAATATATCATAGTTTGAAAATTTTGCAACCTTAAAGAAACAAAAATACATTTTTATTCTTATAGAATACCAAACTTATTTCTCATTCTAAAATGCATTATGCATAGTAGCTACCAAATAACATTTTATTTTTGATGAAATATAATGAAATTTAAGGAGGAACAGGGAAAATAACCATTGAAAGATAGGGTAAAAGATTGGAGGTGTTGTGAGTATTGATGAGGTTATGTTCAAATTTACAGCCAACATCTATGAGCCATACAGTTTAGGAATGTAATTTTGTCGATAGGTAGATACGAATGTCCTCAAGACACATGTAAAGTTTCATCCCTGTACTTATTTGGCGTAGAGGCAAAATAAAACTTTGAAATATCAACAACAAAAATAACAATAACAATAATAATAATAATAATAATAATAATAATAATAATAATAATAATTGGAAACAAATTGATGGCCATAAATAGTAGTGCCAATACAATGGGGGTATATTATTGAACTTAAACATGAAATTTTACACATTACCAATTTAGGCATTCTCTTAGATATCCAATAATCCGATTTGCTACATCATCCTCTTCCATGTGGCACAGTGGTGCAAGGTAGGGATTCCACACAAAACGATTCACAAATCCCTCTTTTGCAATAGGATCTTCACAGCCCAAATTAAAACCGAAATAGAAAGTCTTGAATAAAAACACGTATCTCAAAATTTGGCCATTAACTCTCCATGAAATTTGGATCATACACTCTTTGGCATAGATGTAAACACACTTCCAAAGATGATTGGAATCCAACAAAAGCTGAAGAAGTTATTGTAGCCGCAAGCTGGCTGTTCCAGATTACCGCCAGATTTGGAGTGGATCTGGGTTGGGTTTTAAAATTGTAACAGTAAATCAGCTAACTCTATAACTCTCTGCAAGAAATCAGATTCAAAGACTGGATGGGATGCTTAAAGGAAACACGATGAATAAGAATAATAGAAGAAGAACAAGAAGTTGAGTCTCACAACTTGGTGAGGTTCAATCAGAAATTAATTAACCCTTCAATTTTTCTAGAAAAACTCTAAACTAACCAAAAATTAATTAACTTTTTAATTTTTCTAGAAAAACTCTAAACTGCCGCCAACCTTCTTCCCTTTTTATTTATAGTTTGAGCTCTTACAAATAAAATAGGAAAGACATAAATGTAGTAAAAACTAACCTCCTTTATAATATAGGAAGGTTCTAATACAATGCAATAGGAAATTTCCTAAATCTGGAAATTAGGAAAGTAATAACTTAGTCTCCAAGTAATTGGAGCCTTTCTAACTATCTAACCTATATATTAGGAAACTAACAATGACAATAAAGTCATAAGCAATTAGGAAACTAATTACTAATAAATCTAACTAAAATAGAGATAGCTGGCGGTAATTCTAATAGTCGATATCTAGATCTTGGCTTCTTCGACTTTTTCCTTTCTCTCTTCATTCGGTTGCATTAGCTCCCCCTGGATTGGAAACATTCATCGACGACAAATAGATGAAAAACATGTATCGGTCATAAAAATCAGGATTGATGCGTTTGAAGTCATCCTCATGTATCCACATGCAGTCACTACGTGGGTGTCCTTTCCACTTGACAAAAATGACTGGTAACCTCCACCATTGCGAGTCATTGTATACTTGGAGTCAAGAATATCTTCAATTTGTTCAGCGGAAGGAATGGTAAACTGTGGAAGACGTAAAACATGTTCTGTATCCCCTTCATTAGAATGATGACCCGTATAGAGAGTCAAATCAACGTTAAAAATGTTACCGATAGCCATGTTAGGTGGGAGCTCAAGGACATACGCATTGGCTCCTATTTTCTTCAGCACCTTGTAAGGACATCTTCGGTGGATGTAACTTGGTAGCTTCACCAAGAGTGAATCTCTCAGGAGTTATTCGAACCATTACTATGTCACAAAGCTTAAACTCCACATTACGACGATGACGATCTGCAGTAGCTTTGTATGCCTCATTGCTAAGTGCTATATGTCATCAAACATCCGCATGTACTTCCGTAATATGATGGATAAATTCATCAGCTTCAATGCTCACACGCACTTGAGGTGGGAGCGATATAAGATCAATAGGCCTCTTGGGTTGTATGCCAAGCACTATCTCAAATGGTGTACGGTCGGTGGTCCGATTGACAGAGCTATTATAAGCAAACTCTGTTACATCAAGAATGGAGGGCCAAGTCTTCTCATTAATCACTAACAAGACATCGAAGAAGATCGCCCAAGCTCTGATTCACTACTTCAATCTGCCCATCTGTTTGAGGATGGAAGGTGGTTGAATAAAGCAACTTAGTATTTGTCTTTTACCATAATGTCTTCCAAAAACAGCTCATAAGTTTCACATTCTGATCCGACACAATAGTCTCAGGAAACCCATGGAGACGCACTACTTCCTTAAAGAATAGGACAGCAACATGCCTTGCGTCAAAAGTCTTCCGACAAGGGAGGAAGTGTGACATTTTTGAGAATCTGTCCACTACCACAAATATGGAGTCATATCGTTCCCTCGTAAATGACAAACCGAGGACAAAATCCACACTGATGTACAGCCATGGTCAATGAGGCAACGGTAATGGTGTGTACAAATCAGAATTTTATTTGATGCCTTTAGCTAGTTGACATGTATGACACCGTTGGACCACACTTTGCACATCATGGGGTAAGTGAAGCCAATAATAAAGATCTGTAACTTATGCCATTGTCTTATCTCAACCAAAGTGTCCACCTAAACGACCTCCATGTAACTCCCGAATTAGGTATTGGCGTAGGGACATCTTTGGGATGCATAACTGTGTTCCCATAAACAAGTAACCGTCTTGAATCAAGAATTTTAGGTCGGTCTCATCTTGTTGTAATTTCTGGTATATAGTACCAAAATCTTCATCTATTGAATATTCCTCTTTGATATGGTCAATTCTTGTACCTTGGGCTAAAAAGGTACTCATCGTATTCACTTTGTGGCTCAATGCATCTGCTACTTAGTTTTATTTTCCAGCTTTGTAATTAAGTGCAAAAGTAAACTCTTGTAGGTATGAAATCCACTTAGCATGCTTGTGGCTAATGGTCCGTTGGGAGTTAAGGAACTTGAGTGCCCCATGGTCAGAGTATAGAACAAACTCTTTCCCTATGAGGTAGTGTCTCCAATGTTTGACCACTTGTACAATAGCATAAAGTTCTAAATCATAGATGGAATACCTCTTCTTGACATAATTGAGTTTCTCACTGTAGAACACCACCGGATGCTTTTCTTGCATAAGTATCCCTCCAATTCTCGAGTGTGAGGCATCAGTAGCAACCTCGAACACAAGGTCAAAATCAGGTAGGTGTAGGACAAGAGCCTCAGTGAAGGCTTTCTTTATGAGATGGGAATGCTTTGGTGGCCGCCGGGTCCATTGGAACGGACCTTTCTTCGCCTTCATGCACTCTGTGATGGTTGCCATGATGGAGCTAAACCCTCGTATGAACCTTCGATAAAAGGAAGCAAGGCCGTGGAAACTACGAACCTCGGCGAGAGTTTTTGGGAGTGGCCAATTAGTAATGCTCTCAATCTTGGATGGATCAGCTTCTACCCCTTTTGATGAAACAATGAAACCAAGGAAGACTACCCTGGGGAACATAAAAGAACACTTCTTCAAGTTCAAGTACAACTTTTCATCTTGAAGGATCCTCATCACTTGCCGTATATGATCAAGGTGGTCTTCATGGCATTTGTTGTATATTAGTATATCATCAAAGTAAGCAACAAGAAACTTACCTATGAACGGTCAGAGTGTTTGAGTCATTACTCTCATGAAAGTACTAGGGGTCAAAGGACAAAGCCTTCCATTCATATAATCCATCTTTCGTTTGAAGGCTGTTTTTCATTCATCGCCGGGACGAATACGGATTTGATGGTAACCACTCCGTAAATCAAGCTTTGTGAAGATAGTAGGACCTGTCAACATGTCCAACATATCATCAAGCCGTGGAATAGAAAACCTGTATTTGACAGTGATTTTGTTGATTGCTCTGTTGCCGATGCACATCTGCCATGTTCCATCTTTCTTATGTGTCAAAAGTGCTGGTATGGCACATGGGCTCATGCTTTCTACAATGAAATCCTTTTGTAACAATTCATCCACCTGTCTTTTCAGTTCTGCATGCTCTGTAGGACTTAGACGGTAGGTGGGAAGGTTCAGTAACACCAATCTGGGGACCAAATCAATTGTATGTTGTATGTCCCTCATTGGTAGCAACTCATTAAGTTCATCTGCAACAAGATCTATAAAATCAGACAAGATAAATTGAGTAGGTGGGGGAAAGTTAGTTTTTTCAGGGGGTATAACTTCCCTAGCCATAAGGGCTATCATTACACCTCTTTCTTTACTTGTTTCCTCAAAGTCTTGTTGATTGAGTATCAACAATGGTGATCAACTTGCTGTCCAACCTTTGATGATTGTCCCTTGCCCTTGCTGGTCCTTCTTTAAAGCTTGAAGGATTTGTTTACGCTTCAATTGTGCAGCTCGTAACCTATTTTTCTCAATTGGTACATTAATTGGCTTCAATATCACGGGGCTTCCCATCAACATCGAAGTAACACTGGTTCTTGGTACCTCCAACTAACACATCATGGTCATATAACCATGGTCTTCCCAATAGTACATCAGCCAATATCATGGGGATAACATCACACCATGTCGTATCATTGTAGAGCCCTGCTTGTAATAGAATCAAGCATCTTTGACTTACTTCCAATGTATTACCATTGAAAAGTGAGACCTTGTACGATTGAGAATGAGTTTCAGCCTCTAGTTTAGCATCTATCACAAAAGCTTGTGACACAACATTAACACTGCTACCGCTGTCCACGATAATTTGAGCAAGTTTAGGTCCACTAGACATGCGGGTGGTAAAAATGCAATGACGAGCCAATCTTCCCCTTTTGATTCAGCCACATATCCGACTCATAACATGCATCCCCAAGGATGCTTCATCTTCTTCAAAGTCATACTCTGGTTCATCAACTAGGGCAACATTATCATAGGAATCATCTTCTTGTGGTTCCCACACTTGGAAATCAGCATTGGCTTCCACAGAAGCCACTAGGGAATTTCCTTTCACTTTTCTCGGGCAATCCCTTGCATAATGGCCATAGGCATTACAATGATAGCATTGAACACTGTTATTGGGAGTCATTGGTCCCTTTCCCTTTTCAGTTACCGTGGGAGTAGGACGAGGAGCAGCCACAGTGCTCTTGGAATTTGTCAAGGGTTTCTTGCCTTCATTAAAATTTGGGTTATACCTTCTAGAGGTCTTCAGGAGCTCTTCAGGTTGAAAAGCCTTATCAACATAGTCATTAAGACAAACTATATCAACCACACCCATTTTTTCTCTAATTTCATGTCGCAGTCCCAAACAGAATCGAGATATCATTTGATCATTATTGTCTCGTGATCCCGACCGTGCACATAATTGATCAAATTGATATACATAATCTTCTATACTCGTATTGCCTTGTCAAAGATTATTCAACTGGTCATGCAACCTTCTTTGGAAGGACCGTGGTAAATATTTTTCTTTCAATTATTCTTTCATCTCCTCCCAAGTAGTAGGTTCCATCCGTCTCCTCATGAGACTATACTCATAGTTACGCCATCAATCATGAGCAACCCCCACAAGTTTAGAACAGGCCAATTGCAGATTCTGAGGTTTGGGAAGATTAAACCAATCGAAATAGTCATCTTGGACATTCACCCAGTCATGAAAAGCTTGGGGGTCTTGTCTTCCATGGAATTCCTTGAGATCCATCCGTACCTTATGGGTTTGATACCGGATAGGTTAATTGCCATCATAGTCTTCATAAGGTGGGTCATGGTATTCCTCTCTAGGGACTCTTTGAGGAGCCCTAGTAACATGCCTAGGCATTAGGTTGACTATAAGAATGTCTCTTTTAAGGGCTTCTATTCTAGCCGGTTTTGTATTATTTCGTTCCTCCAAATTACTTATTCCCCCATCCATGCTATCTAACTTGGCGTCTATTTTGGCTAATTGTTGGAGAACCACATTAATAAGGTCAAGGGGGTTGTTGGACTGATTAACTCTCCCCAGCCATACTCTGATACCAAATTGGTGCAAGGTAGGGATTGCACACAAAACAAGTCACAAATCCCTCTTTTGCAATAAGATCTTCACAGCCCAAATCAAAACAGAAATAGAAAGTACTGAATAAAAACACTTATCTCAAAATCTGGCCATTAACTCTCCATGAAATTTGGATCATACGCTCCTTGGCATAGATGTGAACACACTTCTAAAGATGATTGGAATCCAATAAAAACTAAAGAAGTTATTGTAGCCGCATGCTAGCTGTTCCAGATTACCGCCAGATTTGGAGTGGATCTAGGTTGGGTTTTAAAATTGTAGCAGTAAATCAGCTAACTCTATAACTCTCTACAGGAAATCAGATTCAAAGACTGGTTGGGATGCATAAAGTAAACACGAAAAAGAAGAATAAGAAAAGAAGAACAAGAGATTGAGTCTCACAACCTGGTGAGGCTTAACCAGAAATTAATTAACTCTTTAATTTTTTTGGAAAAACTCTAAACTGCCGCCAGCCTTCTTCCTCTTTTATTTATAGTTTGAGATCTTACAAATAAAATAGGAAAGACATAAATTTAGTGAAAACTAACCTCCTTTATAATATAGGAAGGTTCTAATACAATGCAATAGGAAAGTTCCTAAATCTGGAAATTAGGAAAGTAATAACTTAGTCTTCAAGTAATTGGAGTCTTTCTAATTATCTAACCTATATATTAGGAAACTAACAATGACAATAGAGTCATAAGCAATTAGAAAACTAGCTACTAATAAATCTAACTAAAATAGAGATAACTGGCGGTAATTCTAATAGTCGAGATCTCTCTCAACTTCTTCGACTTCTTCCTTTCTCTCTTATTTCGGCTGCATCACACAGTTAAATGTAATTGTAACTAAGGGATTGGTTTTAGGGGATTAACTTTGGCTATGCTCAAACTGGCCAATTACCTAGCCATCCATTGTCAAGAAAAGAACATAAAATAACTAATGTAAATGTCCCTTAACCTACAATGAAAAATGACTTGCATAAATGGCTATTTAACTTTCATATTATGGCATTTAGAATAAAGTTGATAAAAATTAGAAGAGAAAAAAAAAAAAAAACTTTTGCTCGGCCCCAAAGAGGAAGAGCCATCACATGTTGAATTACAACAAACAACTCGATAGGATTTAAAAAAAGGGGAAAAGGAAGTAAAAGGTGTATTCTATTTTATCACTCTCTTCCTTGAAATTCAGACCTCTCTTTTTTTTTTCTTTTTTTCCTCCTCCAACTGTTTGGCCATCGGTCCTTTTTATACTGCCATTTTCTAGCTAGTGTAAAAGATTCTAATATCCCTTGTTGTTAACGTGTAGATCCCTCTCCCTTAAAAAAAAATTTAATAATCCACATGAAAGGGAGTGTCGGCCTTAAAACTAAAAAGTACTTTATTCATCCTCATGGAGCCGGCTGCCAAGTTCCTGTGTCGCCATCAACCATATCATCGATGAAATGATTGGTCTACAGTTAATCTCTATGGTGTCTTTATTGGTTTGTCACCAATCCAAAATAAGCACAATTAATTCATTTCCAGATGCTTCATCGGTTCTTTATCAGGTGGATTGATCTTAGCATACTTATCATTTCATTAACCAAGCAGACGTCTCTAGTCTTCTAACTTTGCTCTTCGCCAGAACTTTCAAAACATTGAATTAGGTGATAGATTTAATTTTCAAGTCTGGTGTTTTACCCTATAAATTAGGGATAGCATAATTCCTCATCTAGTTAAGTTGCAAAACGATGGCTGTCCCAGCAAATGGAATGTCTCTCAGGAACTTTTTTCTGTGTGCCACTAAACTCCTCTCTATCTTCTCCTCTATTGCATCATCTCCACCTCTTCCTTCTGATGAAATAGAAATGCAAGCACCAATTGCCCACAACCCAACCACCGACCTGAATCCCAATTCTGATGATATAAACTACAATAATAGATGGTTTTACTAAAATTATTATAGCGACGGAAAGTTCTACCCCTAAAGAATATGACAACAAATAACAAAAAAAACTTTCTAGTATTTGATGCAGAAAATACCATCTCTAAGCATTATTTTGGTGACGAAAAGAACCGTCACTAAAAAGTATCTCTTTAGGGACAGAAATATCTGTTGCAAAACATTCTATGTGGAAAAAATATATAATTTTTTATTTACCAGAATTTGTACCCTGTTGTAACATGTCAAAATGATGCATTATACATATAAAAAAATTTTCACAATTCAATTATGTAAAACTATATAAATTTACACCCAATACAAGAGATCATGAATCCTGCGCTAAATTTGCAGCACCCATCCATTGTTCATCAATCAAGTCTTAATGTGTACATAGAACAAATAGCCCTCAAGCATAAAAAAAGGGTATAGGAGACCTACTGGTCTACCAAGAAACTAGTAATTAACATGAATGAGAATAAAGTAAGTCCAAATATCAAATGGCACCTTACCAATAAATGTTGACAATCCACTAAGTCTGAAATTCCAACAGTAACATTTGCAAGTGCTCTACTAGGGGCTTTCTTAAATGCTGGTTCTTCTGCAAGGAAACTATTATCATTTAGTGTAACTATACTCATCAAATTGCAGAAATTAATAGCTTACAGAACAAATATCTAAATCAACTAGTGTGTATATGCTTAATGATAAACGGAGACACAATGTTTAATAGTTTTTAGCTTTTGTGAGGCAGCTGAACAAGAGAAAATACAATTCAATCCCCAGAATATGGTGGATATATAGTTGCCAAACCCACACAAGTGGGAATCAGACAACACACAAAATTATCTGCCAACTTCATATATATTTACGGGTGTACCTCACCATGTCAAGAACACTGAGACCAATTATGAAACAAATGTGTAGTGTTAAATGTGTAATGCTTTTGTTACCTCTTGAACCTCTACAGGCATATATCTAATCTAAATTTGAGCTAGTACAACATAGACTGCAACATTGTGCCAAAGAGGAAGAAACAAGCCCATTGCAATCAGTAAGAAATATTTGAAAACTGTGAATGGAACAAATGTCTTGATTAACCATCAGTAGAACTAAAAAGAATAGCTTGGATTTTGCACTTGTAACTTAGTAAACATGGGGAAGAGAGGAAGCCCACAACAGCTTCAGGGGTATTTATATATGGTAGGAAAAAGAAATAAAAAAAGAAAGCCCTAAATTTGGGTGTGAGGGTCAATGTACTTAAAAGGAAGTAAAGGAGGGAAAATGATATCTATCAAAAGAAAATGGAAGGTGAGCGATTTGTAAGAATAGATATGAAGAGTGGTTTATACCTGAAAAATTACCAAAAAAAGAAGTAAGAACGTTGATTGGACAAAGAGTTGTTGCTCTCCAACATTTGTCTTCTCAAAAAAGAGAAATACTTGAAACCTGTGAATGGAATTTCCTACAGGTCCATAATCTGTTTAGTAGAGCAGCAAGAGGAATCTCTTACTAATTATTAGACCATGTAAAAAGAATTTGATCAGGGACTAGAGAAGGACGGAAGATAAGCTGTTGTGGATTTGATCTGGCATCAAAGTAGGCAAAACATATCACCATTTTTCTTGGCTGCAGTAGTTATAGATATTCCCAATGCTCCTGAACTAAAATGCTATTGAACATGCACAGTAATTTACTTCATCTTTTCCACTCCATTTCACTTGATTCATCATTCTCACACTAAGAAAGGCAACCAATCAAAGAAATCTCTAGTACTATTCCAACTAGATCAATGATAATAGTTTATCATTTTTAATGACCAAAATAATCTTTTCTTATCAAAAAAAAAAAAAACGAAAAGAAAAAGTAACCTTCTACAAATGAATGGTTACTTTTACAAATGAACGACAGGCGAGAAGAGTGAGTTTCAGATTTCCATTTTCAGTTTCAGATCCGAGGAGTGAAATGAAGGCAACTTGAGAGATCGTCTAGACGATTTCTTTTCCTCTCAGTTTTCTTTAATCTCGCGGTATCCTCTGCAACCTTCAATTTCTAGTTTTAGATTTCAGTTTCAGTTTTTAGTTTCTTATTTCAAATCATATTGGAGTCATAGACGAAGGATGACAGAGGTGACCAATCTCGGTTTCGTGGTCATCCGAATACGATTTGTGGAATCTGAATTTCATGGTCATCCTATTATGAGCGCTTCAGAAGAGGACGATGATGAGTATGGCTTTGTGATTTCAAGATCGACTTTGTCGCCGCAAGCCAAGAATTCAACGGAGATTCCAGCTAATTGTTCGTTTCCGATGGATAAACCTCTGGTCTTCGTTCGTTTCGGTCACCGAAAAAAAATCAAACCTTTGCTCTTTGTTCGTTCCAATTTAATCAGTGAGACTCACGATCTGTTTAATTGCATCCGGTGATCCTTGCTTTGCAAAATAGTCTAGCGTTTTTTACAATGCATATAGAATACAGTATGAGCTAATATCTTAGCAAAGCAGGTAATCATCATCGGATGTTCTTCAAGGAATTATTCAAAGTAATCATCACTGGAGAGGCACTGTTTGGGTTCAATTGTCTCTAAAAACCGGTCAACTGTCACCGTTACTTGCAGCCACCTTCATTTTCAAGAGAAATGAAACTAGAGTCACCAGACTATAAGGAAGGGAGGATAAAAAATGGGTAGACCTCAAGCTTCCATGGTTGCATAGAGGTCATTAGAAAAATGACTCAAGTTCGCCAGAAAATCCTTCACCTGAACTTGCAACTGCAATGGAACATTTGTCACCGGCTCTCCTTCTTCCGTAGAATCTTTCACTTCATTTTTTATCGGATTTGTTCTTCAATCTACCTTAACTTGCAGCACAACTTCACCTTCAAATCCACTGCAGCACTGCTGAACTTCATCCCATTCAGCGTCTTCTTGCTATGGGTCATCCCACATTTTGGTGTTGTTGTTGCATTATAGAAGAAGAAGACGACGACGATGAAGGATCAGAAAATTCGATTCTCGTAGAGACAGAACTAGTGGTAGTGGAGACCATGGATCTATAATCCTCTTCCATCTTCTCCAACATACCCTTTGACAACCCTTCCATTTTCCTTCCAAGATTCTCCAACTGCAAAAACCAGCAATTTTTTAAGACGCCATTTTTTTCCTCTCATTTTTAAAGTCATTAACTCATTAATTTAAAGCAAGCTTGACTGTTTCTGGAATTCAAAGAAATGAGAGTTTCTTCTCTTCCGTTGGTTGCCGGTTGGAGAGCGATTGTAGAAGAATTTAGGGATTTCAATACCAGACAATAAGACAGAAGAAAAAAGAATTGATTGTGTGTTGCTTAGTACAAATTAAGATATATACTATACAAATAGTTACACCCGTTAGATAAAAAAACACCATGTTACGTGCATCCAACGGCCAAAATTTCAGGGGTATAAAAAATTCACTTTAACACCGTTAAAAATAAAGGATTTTTGTCTTTTTCAAAAACTTTTGGGAGCATTTGTCCTTTAAGCATAGTACAGGGGAGACAATCGTATTTTTCCCTTATTTTTATGAAAAAAAAAAAATCAGCTACTCCCCATAATAATTTTGAAACATCACATACTATCCACATCTTTCACAAAAAAACATCAACTACCACCCAAACGTTTACCACTGTTAATCAAATAGATCTACTCCGTTTAAGGAATCCCGTTAATTACTGATGTCATCGAAAAGTGAATTTGAATTGGACAATAATACCCTAAAAGATATGTTGAAAGATGGTTTTACCTTCCCTTAGTAAGAAAGAAGAAAAATAAACCTTTCTTCTTCGATTGTCTTCGTCGATGACGACGATACTGTTCTTCTTCCCCGATAACGATGACCTCGAGCCGACTTTGAAGGTGTTGTACTCTCCATCTCTCGGCTTCTTTCCATCTATGATTTTCCCCCAATCTAATTTTGGCACATCTGTTCTTCCTTCTTTCTTGGCTTCTTGTTCCAGTGTTCCTCTCAAACTACACTGCATATGCAACGGAGAGAAACAATGGTCAGGTGGGTATCTGGGGTTTACCTCACATAACTGAAAGAGTCGAACTGAGTTTCAATCTAAGTTTTAATTTCAGATCTGAAATTTGAGTTTCAATCTAAGTTTCAGTTTTAGATCTGAAATTTGAATTTTATTCTAAGTTTCAATTTCAGATTTCAGTTTTAGATCTAAAATGTGAGTTTCAATCTAAGTTTCAATTTCAGATCTGAAATCTGAGTTTTAGTTTCAGATTTGAAATCTTAACATAACTGAGTAGCAATGAGAGATTTCAACTTGGATCCCTTTGAACTCTGGATTCTCGAAGCAAGGAAAGGATGAACAATCCGCGTAAGGTATTGCTAATGTATCTCATGAAAAAATTTGATGCAACAATGATGAACATTAAACACGCTACTGGGCACCGGTTTCATTGAAGTAGAGATTTAATAATAAAAAATAAAAAAAAAAAGCACGGAGAGCTTGCAGAAACCTTTTTTACCATCTAAATAGAGAAAAGGTTGAATACTAGACATGAACACCGAAGAAAAAAAAGTCTCATTTCCAAATACAAAACAGAAGTGAGAGGTACTTCAGAATTACTTTTTAGAAAAAAAAAATCAAATCATAATCACGTGTAAATACAAAACCCAAATGTTTTGCTAAGCTCTGTTTAACGGCAAATCATAAGAAAGTATCAGAAATATCATCCCATAAACCAGTTTTTCAATTCAAGAAAAAATTAATTTTTTTTATTCAATTCAAAACCCATAATCAGAGTAGTCTCTCTAAAGCAGTTTTTCAGTTTTTTTATCTTTTTTTTTTTTTTAATCGTGAAGAGTTGTGGTTTTGTAGAAGAAGACCGCTTGTATCAGGGAGGGAGAGAGGAAAGGAAATAAAAGGGTTATATTAGTAATTTTATTAGTTTTTAAAATTTTTCAATTAAAAACAAAAAGGGTAAAAATGTCTAAAGCTGATTTCCGTTTCTTCCGTCAGTTATTTGGGAGTAGTTGATGTTTTTTAAAAGGTGTGAATAGTAGGTGATGTTTCGAAACTATTTTGGGGGGTAACTGATTTTTTTTTTATTATTTCTCTGTTAATGAATTAGAAAAGAAATTTTTAGGCAATTGTGACAAAATTAATCTCCCTCTTGCCACTCACTCTTAAATGGATAAAGTCTATGGATATTATGATCACCTTTTTTTTTTTTTTTGGTTAAAGGTTAGAAAAAAAATTTCATTCATAAAAAAAAAATAAGAAAAGACGTACAAAAAAAAAAAAACTTCACACTCAAGAATAAGCCCCCACCTTCGGCATTACCATCAGCAAGGCTCTTCTTAAGGTCATAATCTTTTATTAAATCTGAATCTAGGCCTTCTGGATGCATCCCATACAACATTTTGAGCCACCAAATCTAGACACATTCCCCACCTTTCAGTTTGTCTAGTCATAGTAGCATTTTTTGTAAGAGTTTACCATCCCTACACTGAAGATTAATGCGGAAGATAAATACCTCCAGTGTGACTTGTTTCAACCATTGTCCGTCCAACCGATGTCCTCTTTATGATCTACCCTGATATGCCCTGCTGCACAGAGAAAAGAAAAGAGAGAGGGGAAGGAGGTAGGGTTTCTATGTACTCCTTAATCTCAGACAAAAGAGAATGTAATGGAAATTCTCTGACTGCATAAGTGTACACAGGACCCCACCTTTTGGATTATTTATAGACCAACCGTCTCCTTCCATCAAGGATGGACGGTGATCTGGGTGCCACATGTCCCAGGATCCTAATGTTAATCAATCAACTTAGGTGGGGTCAGGTGGCATGTGGGCCACCCAACTTACATTCTCCCACTTGGCTCATATTGCCACAAGGCAAGACACTTTATGATTATTAACAAGATGTATGGTCATACAGTAATTTTTAGATCCTTCTTTATGGACTTGTTCTTTATGTTCATAATAAAACTCCCAACCTATGAATCATGGCGGTGCATGTCCCAGTATTGAAGTACAATGGAAACACTCCCTTCCATGTATTACAATAGATTGTTTATTTTACGATGAACCTCAATTGTGACTACCCTACTTTATAGAATCAATTCAATAATCGATTCAAGGGTCAAACTTTATTGCCTAAAAAACTTTATAGACATCTGTCATTCCAAAACTTTATGTATACAACCAAATAAATGACAGGAAAAGAAATAACTTTATTTCGAGTCGTCAAAACTTTATATTGCAATATCATAAATAAAACATTCAAAAAACTTAATGATTTACATAGCCCCTCATGATCCACGTGAACTACATACACCTTAGGCGGTAGCCATTTGGTGAAAGGATCAACTATCATATCATCAGTGTCAATATGTTCTATTTGAACGCAACGAACTTGAATGTCTTCTTTAACAACAAAATACTTTATCTCAATGTGTCGGCAGCGACTCATTGAGCATGTGTTGTTAGAGAGACGTACTGCTGCAGTATTGTCACAGTAGATCCTTATAGGTCTGTCAATAAAACTTATGACCTCAAAACTGTGATAAACTATCTCAACCATAATGCCTGAGAAATTGCTTTATAGCACGCCACCACTTCCGCTTCAATAATAGAAGAAGCTATCTTAGGTTGCTTTACGCTACGCCAAGACACTATTCCTCTAACAAACAAAAATGAAGTCAGAAGTGTACTTCCTTGTATCTCCACATTTAGCAAAATCTGAATCTGAGTAACTGATTAGCTTCAAAACATCAACATGTCTATATATGAACATGTGATCCTTGATGCCTTGTAGGTACCTCAGTACTTTCTTTGCTATTGTCCAATGTGGAAAATCAGGGTTCTTTCGAAACCTACCGAATACTCCCACTGAATATGAGATGCCAGGTACAGACCTGAACATACATCAAATTGCTTACTACTGATGCATAAGGGATATTTTGCATTGTCTGCTATTTCAGATTGGTCTTCGTACATTGCTCCAGACTAAGTCTGTCACCTTTAACAAGAGGTGCTACACTTGATGAATATTGCTTCATCTTGAACCGTTTCAAAACTTTGTTAATATAACCCTTCTAGGACAGTCCTAAGGTCTTAAGAAATCTGTCCATGTGAATCTCTATGCCTAAGACATTGAAGGCTTCACCCATATCATTTATGTCAAAGTTTTGGGTCAAGAAATATTTAGTCTCATGTAGCATCCCTAGATCATTGCTAGCTATAAGAATGCCATCCACATATAACACTAGTATGGTGAAACTAGTTCCCTTGATCTTTATGTAAATGCATTGATCAGCTCGATTCTCCACAAAACTATAAGAAGTAATCATGCTATCAAATTTCAAATACCACTATAGGGAAGCTTGTTTCAATCCATATATGGATCTCTTAAGCTTGCATACTAGATGATCACCTTTATCCGAAGTAAAAAACTTCAAGTTGATCCATGTATACCTCCTCAATCAGATCACCATTCAAAATGCCATCTTGACATCCATCTGGTGCAGCTCAAGATCATAGTGAGCCACCAGTGCCATAATGATCCCCAAAGAATCTTTTCTAGACACGGACGAAAAGGTTTCTTTATAATCAATGTTAGCCTTCTGATTATAACCTTCTGTCACAAGTCGAACCTTGTATCTTTCAATATTGCTATGTGGGTCCATTTTAGTTTTGAAAACCCATTTACACCCTACAGTAGAGGTGTCCTTAGGCAATTCTACAAGTTCTCATACTAGATTCTTTGACATAGATTCCATTCCATCCTTCATGGCATTATGCCATAAAATGGTATCTATACAACCCATAGCCTGTGAAAATAATCGGATCATCTTTTATTCCAATATTAGTTTCACAGATCAGGATATACACTTCATAATCTGAAGGGATTTCCGATTTTCTCTCTTTCGATGATCTCCTTAAAACTTGTGGTTCGAGATTTGTTTCTTGATTATGGACCACAGGTTCAAACGACAACTGGTTCCTGATTTGGTGTATCCTGATGTGGTAATTCATCATGAACAGTTAGTGTTGTTCATGAACCGCAGGTACCACTGGTAAAGGGATAAATCCCTGACCACCAGATATATAAGGAATTGTCGATACATCTTTTTCATTGAACTCAATGTTTCGACTCCGTATATTCCCACTGTTGTCGTCATCCTCTAGAAACTTGGCAAATTTAGACTCTACAATGGTAAGACTATATGAGGGACGATAAAACTTATAACCCTTTGATCTTTCAGAATAGCCAATGAAATATCCACTGACTGTTCTAGGGTCCAACTTCTAAAGAAGTGGATTATAGACTCTTATTTTGGCTTGATAGCCCCATATGCGAGTATTGCTTCAAACTAGTTTCCATCCATTCCACAACTCAAAAGGAGTTTTAGGAACCGACTTGGATGATACCTTGTTCAAGATATATACCGCTATTTTAAGAGCTTCACTCCACAATTTCAGAAGTAGATTAGAGTTACTAATCATACTCCTGACCATATCCATAAGTGTACGATTTCTTCTTTCAACAATGCTATTTTGATCAGGAGATCCAGGCATAGTATATTGTTGTACAATACCTTGCTCTTGAAGATACCATGCAAATGGGCCAGGTCTTTGACCATATTCTGTGGTTCTATCGTAGTATTCTCCACCTCTATCGATATTACGATCTTAATCACTTTTTCAGTCTGTTTCTTTACTTCTGTCTTGAAGTTCTTAAAGGCTTCTAATGCCTCATCTTTATGAACTAAAAGATAGAGATACATGAATTTAGAATGGTCATCAATGAAGGAGATAAAGTATCGCTGACCATTCAGACAGGGAGTGGAAAATGGGCCACAGATATCTGTATGTATGATTTCTAGTAGTTTAGTTGACCTTCTGGCACTTTTCTTGGTTTTGTTAGTCTGCTTTCCCTTGATGCAGTCCACACATAACCCTAGATCAGTGAAATCAAGAGTCTCAAGGATTCTATCATTTACTAATCTTTTAATTCTGTTACTAGATATGTGACCTAATTTAAGATGCCACAACTGAGAGGATTTCTCATTCACATTCATTCTCTTTATGCCAATATTATTTACAGAGAGTAAACTACTTTTATATGTTGGATCTAGATTTAAGAGAAATAAACCATCAACTAAAGAACCTGAACCGATGAATACATCATTTTTTTTTAAATCCTTATTTCTGTACTAGAAAAATTAAAACACATAACCCAAAGGTGTTAATCTAGAAACAGAAATCAGATTCTTTACAAAAGATGGAATATAAATGGTTTCTCCTAAATCCAACACATATCTGGATCGCAATATCAATCTATAGACACCTATAGCTTCCACTTAAGATTTCATTCGATTTCCTAAATGGATATGTCTCTAAGTTTCTTTCGGAAGTATTGTCTGCAGAAAGCCTTGCATGGTATTGACCACATGGATTGATGATCTAGAATCAATCCACCAGTTATTTGAATGAAAATCAACTAAATTTGATTCATAACAAACCAAAATTCTCTGAGCTGAGATGTCCCTCATGCGCATGATGTAGTCACACACATCATCCTTACCATTGTAACTTAATGAGTCTGATTTTTCCATTAGAGTGCTTACTAACATCTTGTTTGAACTCACAAACTGAGCATCAATTGCCTTCATGTAGTCAATGACCTTCTTACATTCAGGAATTGATCCTTTAATGCTCTTGTCGATGACAAGCATTAGGCTCAAGTGGTTAGACTGCTCCCACTTATCATACTGAGCAATTTGGACTAGCGTATTTGAATCCGTAAGAGCAGCGGGCTCTTCTATACGGAGCGCCATATCCAAATCCATGCACTCTAAGGTTAAATAAATCTTCTATTTCCAATCTGAATAATTTTTCCTAGTAAGCATTGGGAGACAAATCTGGTTATAAACTGCAAACAACAATAGGGAAGTTTAGATTTATTGGCGTACAACTTTATACTGATATCAACCCACGTCAATAATCAGTAACACACTAAAATTAATTATAATCTACCTGTGGGCTAAACTTATAATCAATTTTAGTATGTGAAACTTTACACTAAGTTGATTGACATCAAACTTAAGTGACAGACAGATGTATCTTACAAAATTACCTGTGGGCTAAGATTATAGTCTATATCTGTCAAGGTCTGTATTAATAAGACTAGAATGCTACACTATAATTCAGAAGGTTGTTCCACACCTGTAGGCAGAAGAAGGCTCCCACTGTCTTGTAGTTTCACATTCTACCTTATTCCATCTTCTCACATAAAAAAAGAATATTTTTCTGTGGGGATGATATCCAGTCCCAATGCAAAAGATGTAATTTTCTGATGCCTACCACTAGAAGGGTATTTCAATCTTTTATGACATCTTTAAATAGGCACTTATATGTGTTAAAATATAAAACTAATTATTTCCTTGATTTTAACACAAAACTTTATTATAAGGGCATATTTGTCATCTATGACATCTTGAAAAACACACTTATATGTGTTAAAATTAAACCTAATGATTTTCTTGATTTTTAACACAACTTTATTATAAGGGCATTTTAGTCATTTATGGCATCCTTTAAACAACCATTCATAAGTGTTAACATAACCCTAATAATCTTAAAGAGTTCTTAATGGCTTATTCTTTACTTTATGTAACACTAACTTTTAATGGTGTTTGTTACTGTCACTAAAACAGTGACATAACAACCTTACTGTATTCATATATTTAGTGGCGTTTATTCTATAATGTCACTAAACAGTAAGATAAATCATTATGTTATGTACATCAATATACAGTGGCGTTCTGTCTTTAAATGTCACTAAAACAGTGCTTAATACATTCTGTTATGTTTATAGATACAGTGACCTTCTGTCTGTAAATGTCACTACAAGAAAACTAGATTTTTAGCGACGTTCAGAACACACTGTCATAACAATATAGTCACTGTTCTTTAACTTTTAGCGACGTTCATAACAAACTGTCATAAAAAAGGTGCAGTCACTTATACAGTGACGTTCGGTTCATAACCATATTATGGTGATATATAATAAATATAGTCCAAAATTATTAAACGTCACTATCTGTATAACAGAATCACCCGGTTTAAAAACTCGGGTCAAAAGGGTTTGGTTTGGGTCACGGATTTGGTTCGGTTCAACCCATAACCGGGTTTTCTTTATCCGGTTCATATTATTGAACCGGGTTGAACCGAGACCACTAAAACCCTAATTTCATTAGATTTAACCAAAGATTCCCTCAAATTTACAAAAATTGCCATCCTTAAAATTTTCTCTTCCTCTCTTATCAGACCACCGAACCTAGCAACGGCGGCGCCAGGGATGTGCCAGAATATCCGGCACTCCCAAACTAATCCGGTGAAGAACCGGTCACCGCCAGAACACCTCCAAATGGCCGGAGAGATAGAGAGAGAAAAGAGGGATTAAATCCCATGGCAACCCGACTTGTCGCGCATGTGGGGGCTGGCCTGCCGCTCCTTGCGCGGCGGGCTGGGCCTTGCTGCGGCTGGCCTCGACAGCCTGGCCGGCCGCGCATGGCCACACGGCGGTGGCCTTGCGGCCGGCTCGCTGCGCCTAGCGCTGCCGGCTGGCTGCTTGGCTGCCCCTTATGGCCGCGGCCAGCAGATCTGAAAATGGCTGGCTGCCGCAAGGAGCAGCGGCGGCTGGGCAGATTCTGCAATGCCCTGCTGTTCCTTGCGCGGCCGGCCAAACATAAAAAAAAATTTGTTTTTTTTTTATTCATTAAAATCGATTCTAAAATCAGATCGGTGGATGGGTGGCTGAAACCCTGTTGTGATACCAAATGTAAGAGTTTACCATCCCTACACTGAAGATTAATGCGGAAGATAAATACCTCCAGTGTGACTTGTTCCAACCATTGTCCGTCCAACCGATGTCCTCTTTATGATCTACCCTGATATGCCCTGCTGCACAGAGAAAAGAAAAGAGAGAGGGGAAGGAGGTAGGGTTTCTATGTACTCCTTAATCTCAGACAAAAGAGAATGTAATGGAAATTCTCTGATTGCATAAGTGTACACAGACCCCACCTTTTGGATTATTTATAGACCAACCGTCTCCTTCCATCAAGGATGGACGGTGATCTGGGTACCACATGTCCCAGGATCCTAATGTTAATCAATCAACTTAGGTGGGGTCAGGTGGCATGTGGGCCACCCAACTTACATTTTTTGCTAACACATCTGCAACCATATTAACTTCAAAGAATTAAAAGCTACAAATTTCATTTCAAATGGTTGGATCTCAAGGGCCCCTGCAATACTATATATATATATATATATATATATATATATATATATATATATATATATATACACACAAGTAGAAAGTTCTTCACCATCCATTAGTTGATGTCAATGGACATCATCCTTGTTATATTCAATCGTGTACCATCTTCTAGAACGTACTCTTTTAAGTAAATTTAGGTGAGCTGATTCAAGTGTTCAGTAATAAGATTATAGTAATCGTTTAGGTATAACATTACAAAGATATTCAGGGCGTGTAAGAAGCTTTCAATTTTCAACCAAGGGAGAGAACCCTTCGGAATTAGAGAAGAGAATGAAAAGTAAGGAGTAGTAAGGATGTTAAAAGGTTCGATTTCGGATTCACGGTTTGGTTAGTTGCGCAAAGGGTAATATCGAAATTGAACCGTTTAATAAACGGTTTGAAAGTCCTTATCGAAACCGTTTATTAATCGATTTCGGTTTATTGACTTTTAAACGGTTTTTTGGTTTAACAGGTTAAATGGTTTCAATTGGAGATTTTAAAGCAGTTTCTGGGTTAAACATTTTAAACAATTTTGTGTGTGTGTGTGTGTGTGTGTGTGTGTGTGTGTGTGTGTTGTGTGTGTGTGTGTGTGTGTGTGTGTGTGTGTGAGAGAGAGAGAGAGAGAGAGAGAGAGAGAGAGAGAGAGAGGATGTAAGGGTTTGATTTAATATATTCAATTTTTAACTACACCATTAATTGTATTTTACTACATTTAGGTTTTATATTTAATTTTTTAGTCTAGGGAAATGATAATTTTTTAAATTCAAAAATGAGAAATTAATTTAAAACTTCAAAAGAGGGATTATGACACTGTGTGTAACTTTACTCCAATCTTAGAAAATGGAAAAATCAAATATCAATGTGTTACTTGGTTCTAAATGTTATAAGTTATGAAAAATAAACTCAGACTTTTTCAAATAATGAGAGCTTTAAAAAGAGAATTATGTAAATTAAAGCGAGGCTAATTGATTTTAATAAAGATAATTGGTTTATAAACGGTTTTACAAACGACTTGGTTATACGGTTTTAATCGATTTATAATTAGTTTATAAACCGTTTAACCGGTTTGATTCGATTTTGTTATATGGTATCAAATTGAAAATCAGAATCCAACCATCTAATAAAAGGTTTATTGATTACGATTTAAACATTTCCGTTCGATTTCGATATACGATTCGATTTCACTTTTAACACCCTTAGGGTGTAGGGAAGCTTACACAAGGTTCCAACTCAGAGAAAAAAGACTGAGCTAAACTTATTCGGTTTATATATGAAAGACAATTACATCATTTGATATGGTCCGACGTGTGGATGTGGGCCCTATCATATTGGAAAGATTCCTACGGTCATTAAATTGTCTGTTTGTGGCATTCCCCAAAGTAAACATGATTTCTTAATTGGAGGCTAGTAACTAGTAACTTGAGAAAACTGAAAGTTTTTTCGACATTTCGCAAAAATTAAACAAAAGGAAACAAAAATGTGAACGCATATCCGTTGATCGAATCAACTTCTTGTCATTTGCAGCATGAGGGTTTGGATTGGTTACCTGTGGCGTTGATTTCTTGAGTTCTGCTTTCTTATTGAAGAACAGAAGAAGATGGCTATGGCTGTTGGGTTGGTACGTGAACGGTGGATCCTCATGGATTCAGAGAGGTTTCAAGATGAATGTTTCATGTGTTGCTTTTCAGCCAGCTTGACAGATCAATATAGAAAGCTTAGACTCCAGCCTGGTGCTTCTGAAACCGAGTAAAGAAGGCCTTTCGCCCGCTCGCGTTACAGGTTCGTTCTGTTCTTATGGATACCAGACGTTGTGGTTCTATGGTTCCTGGTTAGGTGAATTTCGAGTTTTTTTTATCAGCTTCGGTTGGCTTAACTCGTACGGTCCTTGTTTTTAACGCTTCTACTCTAGTTTTCATTATTTATTCTATTTAAAAGAAAATTCTTTCAAATTATCATGGTCCAAACATTTTTTGAGTTGAAATAACCATTTTTGTACGAAATAGAACAAAATACCTATACCGAACCAAACTTAACTAAACTAGAAAATCTGAACAATAGTGGTGAAATCATATCATTTTTTGTTGTGACCCAATTCAAAATGGATGAAGAAAGAGTTTTCACAACTCCAAACACACCTTAATACAATTTTGTTATGGATGCAATTCTAGTACAATTTTGTAGTACCGAGATGCATTGTGAGTGTTGCCCATGTTTTAAAATATCCTCCTAAATATGTAAAATAACATCACAGGTCTAACTATTGTTCAAAGAAGTATTGAATTTCAAGTGCAATTGCTGAGATGCAGGTGTTTTATTGGGAATAGTCTCATATTGGTAATGAGATTGGAATCCTGTGATCTTATATATGAAGAGTCCCTCCATTTACTAGTTCTAACTTTTGAGTTGGAAACTTGACATGGTATCAGAGCTCTAGATTCCCTTTCATAATTATCTTTAAAAAAAAAATGACCAAGTCACCGAAAGAGGGACGCCAGATGCACAAAAGAGGGACTATTGCCATCCAAAGAGGGACGATTACCCAAAAGAAGGATCAGTCACCCAAGAAAAGGGATCAGTCACCTGAAAAGTGTCATGTAATGCCACATATATTACCACATATACACCATTTAACGGTGGGGTTTTATGTGAGGAGGAGTATTGGAAATAGTCCTACATTGCAAATGAGATTGAAATCATATGGTCTTTTATATGGAGTGTCCCTCCACTTACTAGTTCAAACTTTTAAATTGGAAACATGACATATTTCTAGAGTATGAATGCCTTTTGGTTTATGCCTAAGCAAAAGTTGATAAATGTCAAAGGAATTTTATATATATATATATACCTAAGTACCTAATGATTTTAAAATATCTAGATAATTTGTATTGATAAAAACTAAATGACATACTTTGTTAAAATTTCCCTTTTAGCTTTCTCCCAGGGAATTGCAACAGGTCTGCCTTGATCGTCTTTCGAAAAGTTTTAATGTCATCCTATATTTTAAAAGGAAAAAATATACAAAAAATATTTAAGTTAATCAACTTAAATTTGAAGCTAAGAAAATGAATCACGCACATAGATTATAAACATATCCATACCAGAGTGAACTCTATTATCATTCCTTGTCCATTCCAATATTCCATGAACTTCAACATGAAGACACCACAATCGTGTCTGTACCAAAATTTCTCAAGATTGTCAGCATATAATGAAACAATAAGAGAATATTTTAATTAACTCAATATGGAAAAACATACCCATTTGTCTGTGATGGAAGTAGAGGTTTATCTAGATTCCAACTACCAATTGAAAATTTCCTCCCCTCATTTAATGTGGTTAATATGGTATTGCAGGTTTTCTTTTGCAAGTCATCAAAGGATTAAACCATTTAAGAAATAGAAAAGAAAAGAAAAAGTCTCAAAATGAACCATGAGAAAAATTAATATAGAAAGAAAGCAGACCATTATTTCATTGGTAGCATGTTGATCTGGATTGTCCTCTCTTCGTATGGAATTCAGAATATATAGTTTTTGATCCTTTAAGTTAATCAAATATAAAAACCAATGGTAGTCCAAACACATGGGTATGAAAAACTGAAAACAAATTATAATAATTAGTGACAGTTTAATACATTTATAATGTATACATTAAACAATGTGCTCACCAAAACAACACTAAGATGTACTTAATTCAAAGCTAGCAAAGTACACAAAAATGCGTTCAAAGATTACCATAGGAGATACAAATTTGGGTTTAAATACTATGAAAATAATTACCAGATCACAATGAATCAAGTTGTAGCCTAGTTTATTCTTCGCATCAAATCATTTAAATGGCACCCTCTTGCAATCTTTACCTACCATAATTAACAAAATAATTAATACATACTCCTAGCAGTAATCATTTGTTTTACTATTGTAAAAAAAAAAAAAAAAAAAAAAAATTACCCCAAAATAAGTGGGAAAGTAGTGGCGCAATATTCTTCCAACTTGGTCTTCTTGTTTGATGATTAGCATTTGCCCGAAGATATTAACAACCTACATGACATCCAACAAATTATTAGGTTGTCAATATATATGGTAGTTAGCAGTACAATGTAAAGAGTACTATCTTGTAGTGTACTTACTATATTGTTAATCTGTTTTGGATCTTGCAAGCATTCAAGTTCCTCTGGAGTTGCATGAAAGCTTTAATGAACTTGATATGACACTGAGAGGGGGGGTGAATCAGTGTCTGAAACTTTTTCCCTATAAATTCAATGCTGTCCAGAGCTGTTGGATACCTGATTTGTCAATACACACAATTGTATGCAAATCCACCTCGCTACCAGTCAGTGGCCAGGTCTACCAGATTTGCACACCCATCCTGCAAACCATTTCACACACTCCAAAATATACCAGAAAAATAAACACACAGAACACAAGATACTACGTGGTTCACCACCATAGTATGTGATGGCTAATCCACGGAGTAATGCCCCACGGGCTCCGTACTTACTCAATACTCAACTTTTAGTCTCTTACAGACAAGGATACTAACTCTAAATTTTCCCAGCATAAAACTGAGAGGGTGTAACAACACCAAAATTCAGGCATAAAGCCAGTGTCGAGCACCCACTGAACACACCACAACTAAAACAATTTTTGGGGCTTATAGAATTGCCCTACAATGAAACCCACAAGCTAGATAGGTATTCTACTATTTTTCTTTCACCTATACTAGCATACAGTGCATAAAAATTATTTAACGAGATAGGGAATGAGAAAATCTCACAACCAATAGTCTTGAATTGCCAGCGATAATCTTTGATGCTCCACACTGCCTTGAGAACCTCTGAACAGCCTTCAATGATAGTAAATCTTGAAACATCGATCTCGTCTTGATCATAGGCTTCCCATCTCCTTCAACATCACCATGAATAAGTAATACGCAGCATATCAACCTCTCTCAGGGTTTCAACAATCCATTGATGCACAGAGAATAGGTGGATAGTGATGAATCCCCTCACTGGAAACTCCGACAGGCAAAATCCCTCTTCTGTAGCTTCAAAACACACTTTTCAATTTTTTCCAGCCCTTTCACGACTCCCAACGGCACCCAATAGATAGGGCATCGAAAAATATGAATGCTGCAATTTGAACGGACCGATTTGGAGCTCGGGTGAAGAAGATATGGCAATTTGAAAATTGGCTAATCTCGGATAAGGAAAGAGAATCTTTCCTTATATAACCTGCACCTGCGCCGCATCGTAGCCGAGCCGCGTCTTTGTGGGCTGTCAGATGCGAATCTGAGAGGTGAGGATCAGTCCTCGCCGCGGATCTTGGATCTCCTTCTCTTTTTCTTGACGAAAAAGCCCCTATACAACTTGTGAAATGCCGAAATTGCCCCTAAACAACTTATGAAATGACTTTTTCGAGCGATTCGACAGAAACTGCGATATCTCTCTCATCCGACGTCGGAATTGAGTGATTCAAGTTGCGTTGGAAAGCTAACTCGATGCTCTACATATTTCCAATGCCGGATCTCCATGAACCTGTTGCAGGAACCATCAAAAATAGACCCAAAGTTAAAACTCTGTCAAACCTTGGAATTTGAACCTGAAACTTTGTGTGCATGCATGCCAAGTGCCGTGGGCTGCCGTGTTGGCATGTCACCTTGCCACCATACCTGTGGGTCCCACTCACATTTTTCTCTCTCCTCTTTCTCTCTCTTCTGATTCTCTTTTTCTCTCTCCTCTTTCTCTCTCTTCTGATTCTCTCTCTTCTTTCTCTCTCTTGAATTTCTCTCTTTAATTGCATGACGAACCACAAGACTACAACCAGTATCAATCTACAACCAGTATCAATCTCCCTCATCAGACTTGGTCCGAGTTGCCGACAATGACAATCCAAAGTGCAACAATCTCCCCCTTTGGAATTGTTGGCAACTCACTCTGTGCATAAATATTTCTCCCCCTTTGACAACAAGAACAAAGGGATATGCCACATAGGAGTGCCCACCGCATCTTTCCAATCCTATGAAAGCTCCAAAACATAAACTCAACACCATAGTAACACAAAAAAAATATCAATAGACTCCCCCTGAGTCCTACATGGGGAGCAAAAAAAATTGAACAAGCAAACACTGCTCCCCCTCACTCCAAGCTCCTCAATGCTTGGGGAAGATAATCACTCCCAATTTCTGTCGCAAGTAATCAAACTGATCTCTGGGAAGTGGCTTTGTGAAAATATCTGCAATCTGCTCTGCTGTGGGAATGAACTCTAACTGAACTTCTCCTTCGAGAACTTTCTCTCTCAAGAAGTGATATCGAATGGCTATGTGCTTCGTCCTGGAGTGCATAACGGGATTTTTAGATATATTTATGGCACTAGTGTTATCACAAAACATAGAAATAGGTTTCTTTGACTCAATGCCGAGATCCTTCAACATCTGCTTCATCCATAATACCTGTGTGCAACATGAGGTAGCTGCAATGTATTCTGCCTCTGCCGTAGATAATGATACTGACTCCTGTTTCTTACTGTGCCAAGCCACCAAATTTCTTCCAAGATAAAAAGCACCGCCACTAGTGCTCTTCCTATCATCAACACATCCTGCCCAATCTGCATCTGAGTAAGAAGATAATTCCAGATCCTTGCTTTTTGCATACCAAAGACCATAGTCCATAGTCCCCTTTAGATATCTGAAAATTCTTTTCACAGCTACAACGTGTGTCTCTTTTGGGCCAGCTTGATATCTAGCTACCATGCAAACAGACTGTAGAATATCTGGCCTTGTAGCAGTTAAGTAAAGTAGACTTCCAATCATTGACCTATACATAGTGTGGTCAACTGATGGAGAGTCATCCTCTTTGCTTAGCTTACAGCTTGTCATCATTGGAGTGCTCATTGGTGTACAGTCTTCCATTGTGAATTTCTTCAACATTTCCTTCACATATTTAGTCTGAGATAAAAAGAATCCATTCTTTAACTGGCTGATCTGCAGACCTAAAAAATAAGATAACTCTCCAATCATAGACATCTCAAACTCATCTTGCATTCTCTGAGCAAAGTCTTGACATAATTCATCCTTTTGGCCTGCAAAGATGATATCATCTACATATACAACCACAACCTGTCGATTGCCATCCATAGATTTAACATACAAATTGCTATCAACCAAACCTTTCTTGAAGCCCAACTTACAAAGATAAGTATCCAGTCTGGAATACCATGCTCTTGGTGCTTGCTTCAACCCATACAATGCTTTCTTCAGTTTACACACAAGTGTAGGGTCCTCACTCAGTTGAAATCCTTCTGGTTGCTCTATATACACCTCTTCTTCCAAGTCTCCATTCAGAAAAGCTGACTTGACATCCATCTGATAAACCTTGAAGTTCTTATGCACTGCAAAAGCAAGAAACATCCTGATAGCTTCCAGCCTAGCCACAGGAGCAAATGTTTCTTCAAAGTCAATTCCCTCAACCTGAGCATATCCTTTGCAAACTAATCTGGCCTTGTTTCTTACAATTTTTCCATCTTCATTGAGCTTGTTCCTGTAGACCCATTTAGTGCCAATGACATTCTTGTCTGTAGGCCTTGGCACCAATTCCCAAGTTTTGTTTTTCTCTATTTGATCCAACTCTTCATTCATTGCTTTGAGCCAACTTGCATCTTCACATGCCTCTGCAACTGATTTTGGTTCAATATGAGATAGTAAAGAAAACATTTGTTTTGGTTGTCTCACCTTTCTTGTTTGCATACCAGCCGATGGATCACCAAGAATTAATTGCTCAGGATGATTTTTTTTACTCTGCTTGAGCCACTTTTGTTCTGCCTATCTGCCTCTGAATCTGACTGCTCTTCTCTTTCTTCTGTATCAACCACTGTTCTCTGTTCTGGCACATTTGTCACATTTTGCTCTTTTTCTATTTCACTGTCATTTTTCTCACTATCCAAGTCTTCAAAAATATGAGGATCACTGATTGACTCTGGAGTTGAATTTTTATGCTCATCTACTCTCACATCTGCACTCTCAACGATTTTACCAAGCTTCTTGTTGTAACATTTATATGCTTTGCTTGAGGTAGAGTAGCCAAGAAAAAATTCCTTCATCTGCTTCGATCATCAAACTTCCCTAAATCATGATTGGTGTTTTTTATATAACATTTACTACCAAACACTTTGAAGTGCTTTGCTGTGGCCTTTTTACCAAACCATAATTCATAGGGAGTTTTGTCTTCATGTTGTCTCAACATACACCTGTTCTGAACATATACTGCTGTATGCACTGCTTCTCTCCAGAATTTGTTCCCCATGTCATTTTCTGTCAACATAGTCCTGGCCATCTCTTGAACAGTTCTATTCTTTCTTTCTGCAACACCATTCTGTTGTGGTGTTCTAGGAGCTGAAGTCTGTCTCTTGATGCCATTCTCAGAACAAAAATCTGCAAAATTAATCCAGGTGTATTCTCCTCCCCTGTCAGACCTTAAACATTTAATTTTCTTTCCTGTCTCATTTTCAACTTGAGCTTTGAAGATTTTAAACTTTGCAAGAGCCTCTGACTTATTTTTCAAGAACATTACCCAAGTCATTCTGGAGTAGTCATCTATGAATAGAATAAAGTACCTCTCTCCTGAGATGCTCTGAGTTCTCACTGGCCCACATAGATCTGTGTGAATAATCTCAAGTGGTTGAGTAGTATGGTGATCTTTTGGTTTAAATGACACTCTTGTCTGCTTCCCTTTCTGACAAGATGGACATATGCCATTGGTTGGCTTCTTCAAAGATGGGATATCTCTCACAGCATTTTTATTGGAAATCTTTACTAAATTTTCAAATCCAATATGCCCTAGTCTTTTGTGCCATAGCCATATTTCTTCTTCTGGGCTCAACATGCAATTTTCTTGAAAATCTTCAGACAATGTATAAAGATTTCCTGAAGTTCTCTTTCCAGTTGCCATCAATTTGCCACTGTCAGTTCTTCGAATCTCACATCCTTGATCACTGAAAATTAATCTGTGGCCCTTATCACAAAGCTGACTGACACTCAATAGATTATGTTTCAAGCCTGAAACATAGAGAACCTCATGAGATTTTACCTTCCCATTGTTGAGGCTAATGCTTCCTTTCCCAACAATCTTTGCACCAATATCATTACCAAACTTGACTGAGCCTCCTTCATAATGTTGAAGTTTCTGAAGCCTCTTACTATCTCCTGTCATATGACTCGAACATCCACTGTCAAGAATCCATGGTGTAGAACTATTTTGTGCCTTGAAAGCTGTCTGTACAACCAAAGAGCTATTTTTCTGAACCCAGACCCTCTTATTTGATTTAGATATTTCATCTTGCTTCTGTCTTGGAATCTTGCTTCTAATTCTGTCATACTGTCTCTGTGAAGGTGGCATAGGGGGAAAGATGGTTCTACAGTTCCTTGCTATATGCCCAAAATTGTTACAGTTATAGCATTCAACAAAATTTTCTTCAAGAGGGGCAAACTGATTTCTGCTTTCAAATCTAACTTGACTCAGATTGAACTTGCAGGTAGCTATTCTGTGACCATAAGTATTGCATTTATAACAGTAACCATGAAAATAAGATCTTGGCCTAGAAGGAGCCACATACCTCATCTGTCTCTGCAATGCATTGGGATAATTTCTTTCATAGATGTTAGTTTTTTTAACTCTCCTACCTTGCCTTGCATTGTTGGTCAGAGGAGTAGGAACATGGTTTTCTTTTTTATCATAAACCACAGCAGCCTTGCCCTTTTCACTCTCTTTCACAAAAGAGATGGAACCTTTTCTATTTGAGTTTGCATTATTTGAAGTCTCTCCCTTATCAAAACCAAGACCAAATTTTACATTGAAAGGTCTTTGAGAATTTATAATCCCATCTAGCTTTCTGCTACTAGGATGTATTGTAGTGTTGCTTGGCTCATCAGATTTGTTCAATTTTTGTTGTCTTTCAAACTCTTCTATTTCATATTCATTCACCTTTGCTTTTAACAAAATAAATTCCTTCTCAAGCTCTTCAAATTTACTCATCACAGGGGCTTGTGTTTCAAGTTGAGCTCTCAAACCTGTATTCTCAGTCATTAGTTTGGAGTGGTCTGTAGATACCTGTCCAATCTGAGTCTTGAGATCTTCAACAATTTTCTTGGATTCAACAACTTGAATTCTCAAATCTTGAATTACCTTTTTCTGTTTTTTAACTTCTTGTGAGGCAAGCTTGTTATATTTTCTTTCTTTCTTAAGTTCCTTCATAGCTGCAGCAAACTCTTCTTCAAAATTTACCTCACCTTCTTCTTCATCACCAGAGCTTAAAATTTCATTCCCTTTTTCTTCTTCACTACTAGAGATAGATTCCACAATGCCTTCTTCATTGCTTTTTGAGGAGAATTTTTCTTTAGCTGTGTTCTTCTCTTGATCTTCAATGTAAACCATGAACAAAGCCTCACTAGGCTCATCTTCTGAGATTTCATCAGAGTCATCATCTGAGGATTCAATGCTTCTCTTAGAGATAAAACTCTTTCTGTTTGACCTATTTTTCTTGAAGTTGTAGTTTTTCTTTCCCTTAAACTTGCTTTTTCTATCATCTTCATCATCACTGTCAAACTTACTCTTCATTGGGCACTTTGCAACGAAGTGTCCAACTTTACCACAATTGAAGCATTTGAATGGAAGCTTGTTTTTATACTTTCCTGTACCCTTTTTCAATTTCCTAGTGAAATGAGCTGTGGCTTCATCTTCACTTTCTTCCTCATTTTGTTTTTCAAAAATCTTCAGCTTCTTCATAGCCTTGAAAGCTACCTGCTTGTCACTAGTGGTTCCTGGATCAACCCTCATCTCAAAAGCTGTTAAAGCTCCATGAATTTCATCAATAGTAACTTGTTCCAAGTCCTTGGTTTCTTCAAGAGCTGATACTTTTGACTCAAATTTTTGAGTGAGAGACCTCAAAATCTTCTGACAAACAATATGACCTTTTAAATCTTCACCAAGTCCTCTAATGGAATTGACCACTTCATTAACCCTGTTCATGTATTGATCAATGGTCTCATCTTCATTCATCTTCAGATTCTCAAACTGACCTCTGAATGTTTGTAGCTTGACTGTCTTGATTTTCTTATCTCCTTCATATATGTTGATCAGTCTGTCCCATACTTCCTTTGCTGTCTTGCAGTCCATGATTTTAGCCAGCTCACTATTTGTCAGTCCCCCTTGAATGGCATTGAGAGCCTTTCTATTGTTCTCAAAATTCTTTTTGTCTACAACTGTGGGAGCATTTGTATCATGTGGAGTGTAGTCATTCTCTACAGAAGTCCAAACATCATAACCAAGAGATCCTACATAGACCTCCATTCTTCTTTTCCAAAAGACAAAATCCATCCCATCAAATAAAGGGGGCTTGTTTGAACCTTCTCCTGGTGCCATATCTTTTATTCTGATCTTATCAGTTGCTAAATACCAATTGATGAACTTGATATGACACTGAGAGGGGGGGGTGAATCAGTGTCTGAAACTTTTTCCCTATAAATTCAATGCTGTCCAGAGCTGTTGGATACCTGATTTGTCAATACACACAATTGTATGCAAATCCACCTCGCTACCACTCAGTGGCCAGGTATACCAGATTTGCACACCCATCCTGCAAACCATTCCACACACTCCAAAATATAGCAGAAAAATAAACACACAGAACACAAGATATTACGTGGTTCACCACCATAGTATGTGATGGCTAATCCACGGAGTAATGCCCCACGGGCTCCGTACTTACTCAATACTCAACTTTTAGTCTCTTACAGACAAGGATACTAACCCTAAATTTTCCCAGCATAAAACTGAGAGGGTGTAACAACACCAAAATTCAGGCATAAAGCCAGTGTCCAGCACCCACTGAACACACCACAACTAAAATAATTTTTGGGGCTTATAGAATTGCCCTACAATGAAACCCACAAGCTAGATAGGTATTCTACTATTTTTCTTTCACCTATACTAGCATACAGTGCATAAAAATTATTTAAAGAGATAGGGAATGAGAAAATCTCACAACCAATAGTCTTGAATTGCCAGCGATAATCTTTGATGCTCCACACTGCCTTGAGAACCTCTGAACAGCCTTCAATGATAGTAAATCTTGAAACATCGATCTCGTCTTGATCATAGGCTTCCCATCTCCTTCAACATCACCATGAATGAGTAATACGCAGCATATCAACCTCTCTCAGGGTTTCAACAATCCATTGATGCACAGAGAATAGGTGGATAGTGATGAATCCCCTCACTGGAAACTCCGACAGGCAAAATCCCTCTTCTGTAGCTTCAAAACACACTTTTCAATTTTTTCCAGCCCTTTCACGACTCCCAATGACACCCAATAGATAGGGCATCGAAAAATATGAATGCTGCAATTTGAACGGATCGATTTGTAGCTCGGATGAAGAAGATATGGCAATTTGAAAATTGGCTAATCTCAGATAAGGAAAGAGAATCTTTCCTTATATAACCTGCACCTGCGCCGCACCGTAGCCGAGCCGCGTCTTTGTGGGCTGTCAGATGCGAATCTGAGAGGTAAGGATCAGTCCTCGCCGCGGATCTTGGATCTCCTTCTCTTTTTCTTGACGAAAAAGCCCCTATACAACTTGTGAAATGCCGAAATTGCCCCTAAACAACTTATGAAATGACTTTTTTCGACGATTCGGACAGAAACTGCGATATCTCTCTCATCCGACGTCGGAATTGAGTGATTCAAGTTGCGTTGGAAAGCTAACTCGATGCTCTACATATTTCCAATGCCGGATCTCCATGAACCTGTTGCGGGACCCACCAAAAATAGACCCAAAGTTAAAACTCTGTCAAACCTTGGAATTTGAACCTGAAACTTTGTGTGCATGCATGCCAAGTGCCGTGGGCTGCCATGTTGGCATGTCACCTTGCCACCATACCTGTGGGTCCCACTCACATTTTTTCTCTCTCTTTCTCTCTCTTCTGATTCTCTTTTTCTCTCTCCTCTTTCTCTCTCTTCTGATTCTCTCTCTTCTTTCTCTCTCTTGAATTTCTCTCTTTAATTGCATGACGAACCACAAGACTACAACCGGTATCAATCTACAACCAGTATCAATATCCCTCATCAGACTTGGTCCGAGTTGCCGACAATGACAATCCAAAATGCAACAAGCTTCCTATTACTAGTTCTTTGTCCTATGAAAGTAAATAATATTTATATAATTAGAAACACATACAGTGAATCAAACATTACTTAATACATAATGATAAAATTACTTTTTTCTTAAAAGCACAATGGATGACTTCTACAAGTTCTGATAATGGATAAAAACAATGAATTTGATAGTGAACAACTTATCGAGACATCCTTCCCTATCTCATTCCTCTTGTTTTTAACAGTCTATGTCTTGACTTTGTTTTTAGTGATATTGAGATGCGCAAAGCTGTCCTCATTTTCAATTTTGCTAATATATTGACTTTTGGTCATTAACTGATGACAATACCAAAGATGGGGACTGAGGTTTAATCTGGTCATGTATACTTGTTTTAAATTCTTTTTATTGAATTTTTTTGCTGATCCATCCTGAAAAAAGATAAATGATTTGATACAACCCTAGTGCCCAAAAAAAAAAAAAAAAAAGGTGTGTAAATGAGAAGGCTAACATTTATACCTCAACCCTAATGCTATCTAGGAGGATGTGTGGGGTTTCAATAAATAAGCTCACACTTATACTTCCAATTTCAATTGTCTGATTATGTATCCGTACTACCAACCTTGCTATATTCACTAATGGAAAATTGATTGATCACGCAAGCAGGCTTCAAACGTCTTGAGCCACAATCAAGTCGCATTATTTCTTGTACAGTTTTATATTTAGCACGTTTAAATTATGACAGATATTTGAGTTCACTGTTCCAGATATTTTCCATCTAAGTTTGTAGTGGAGATGGCCTTGTCTTAAAGGTTATATTATAAATGAATGCTGGAAAAGGCACAGTACCAAGGATGACGACACATCAATGACTAACACATGAAAAGTGAACACAAAAATATCCAAATATAAATTTCATTTATAATTAATTTTTTCAAGTTTATTTAACTTGACTATAATGAAGTACATTAAACTATAATTAACAAATCACCCAATGATTAACATGTGAAGATTTTGACTTGTAATCATAGTGTGTTTTGTCATCCTTACATTAGCATCTTTATTATCAGGCTTCCTCCGCTTAGAGGATGATGGTGGTTCTGGTATCAAGTCCATCTTTCTTATCTCATTTTCAATCTTCTCTTTCACATTATATTTCAATTCCACTGCCTCTCTTTTGGCCTCCGTTTTTCTATGACAACAATTTTCAAGTTCCTTAAGTGACCTCATTAGCCATTCATTATCCATTTTCGTAATATTGTGATCGAAGCAAACTTTGTGCCATTCAAGGATAATATCCTTAGAAATGTTCTCATAATTGGTAGCTCGAATCAGTTGAACTACTTCACGCATTTGCTTTAACAAAAAACGACGGGTATCCTTGCTAGCAATAAGACATTTTGTAAAGATATCACCATCAATATTCTCAATTCCCATATTCAAGTCAATCTTTACTATCTCATTTTCTATCTTCTCCCTCACATTATTTTTCAATTTCAAGGTCTCACTTTCGACTGCTTGTTTCTCCTTCAAACAACTATCAAGTGCCTTGACTGTGCTCATCAGCCATTCATTATCAATATTCATGGATTTATGATCTAAGCAAACCACCTGCCACTCAATGATCTTAATTTCAGAAATGTTTTCATAATTAGTAGCTTTAATCTGTTCAACTGTTTCACACATTTGAACTATAAAATGATAAAGAATAGTCTCCGTTGTGATAAAGCAGTTTCTCAAGACATCACCATGATGATAGAAAATCCAATCAAATATGCTCTTTAAATGGATTGGTATCATATGCGTTTGTATCTTTTTACCTTGGATTGTCGTTCGACATTGCATTTCACAAGCACTCTTCGACTCGTCAATACTTATGTCCACAGTCTTCATATTGCTACCTGAGTCATGAGTGTTCTCTTGTACTTCAACCCCTTGCTTCACAATTGTAGTAGGGCCATATCCGAAGGTAGATGCTTGATCAATTGACTCAATCATTGGCATGGTAGTTTTGATGGCCTTATCCTTATGTGTAAACACTTCCCCTGAATCTTTTTGATATTTATACTCTTTCCCATCAATAGCAACTTCATAAATTTCATTGGGATCCTTTTGGTCAATAATTGCATCAATAATTGCATCTTCCATAGCAGCTATCTTCTCATCATTCACATGGCTTGTAGCAGTTATAGATTTGTAACTCATATTTTCTTGGGTATCTTTTTCAACAACTTTCTCTTGGCCATCTACTCCAGAAAGTCCACTAATGCCAGTTGGGCCAGTTTTTAAGTTTCCTTCCTTGACAACAGGACTTGTATCTTCCCTTCCTTCTCCTTGAATAGCATCAACAGAATTATTTTCTTTACTTTTTGATATAAACTGCAAATGCAAACAAGAAAAACTAGTTAAAGAATAAATTACTTCACTTCAAAATGATAAGTGAGAAGGCCGGGAACCATAAGATACCTTTCCCAAAGAAGCAAAAACCTGGTTTTGTTTTTCCTTACCTTCGCAGAACTTCTAATAGAGGTAGATGAGTGGTGTTTTCCTTGGATCTCCTTAGAGGCATTACCTTGCTTAAATTTTTTTCTTGTTGGAACTAATTTAAGATCATTTTGAATATCATTGTGAACACTGGGAGGAACCTGTGGGCAAGGTGCTGCGTCCCCTTTTTCTTGATGACTTAAATGTTGTTTCATCCGGTGAATCCCACCACCCCTGAATTTCTGTCCACAATAGTTACATTGAAGAATAATCTTCCCCTCTATACTTGGGTGGGGTAAAATTTTACAATGTCCCCAAGTAATATCTTCTTTAGTTTGAGTCACCTTACGCTTGATAGAAGATGAGGCACCAAGAAGCATATTTGCATTTGATATCCCAACTATTTGAAATCAATTTAAGCATGAGAATCTAAATAACTAAGAAAGAAACTAGACATCATTTATACAGTCTTAAAGCTATTAGTTTCATTACCTTCTGCAGTTGAGAATTCAGCATTGTGTTGTTCATCCACTTTTAAAACATTGTGAGGCAATTCTTTTCTCTTTCTCTTTCAATGAAGTGATCTACACAATGCGGTCAAAGTTACATGTTGACTATAAAGAGAGCATAAGTTTATACAATGAATGTATGGCAGAATATTATGTGTCCTTTACAGTGTCATCCTTGATCAAACCCAAAATTATAAATTGATTATGACTCTATCAGTCGTATTTCACCTTGTCCAGATTTTTCTTGATTGACTATGTTGGCACTTTCTTGAAACAAATTTCAGAATTTAAAATAGCCGTCAACCATAATTGAATCTACATAGACTTTTATATTTTATTATCTTTAATAATGAATTTGGTTAAATTTCTACTCCCTATATTGTAAAGGTTTCTTTTCATGGCCCACCTAGGAGGTTTCCTTTGTCCATGGCCCATTTACTTTTGCCACATTATAAGGTGATGTGGCAAGTCCAACTGGATAGATAGGCTGGTATAGCTGGATTAGTCATTTATCAAACTCAATTTTGTACCTTCCCTTCTATTGGTATTTTTTCCTTCCATGTTTAGCTATCCATTGGTCCTTAAACATTTTCAAGACGTCTCATATTTTTATCCATTTTATTAAAAATCAAAGCTTTATATTTCATCACGTGGAAAATTCTACTACAGGTTGAAACTTGACATATTCTACTGACTACTGGTTGAAACTTAGACATATCCATGGACCCGTCTACATACAAATTTCGGCTCAACTTGATCTACCACATTGCAAATTCTAGGGTTAGGATTTTCTAGGAAACCAAAGCCTTGAACAGTTAACATCACGTTAATATGCATTCAGTAGGTAAAATAGCGTAGTTTTTTAATTACCAGAAAAAAATATTGTAGTTTTATAAATCAAAGAAAATCAAAGAACTGAATGAGAAAGTTCAGTTTTGGTTTTGGATTTCTTTGTCTGGATCCAATTTAGTATCTAATGAGGTGGTTGTGGGGTCTTCGATTATATGGACTTTGCCATGTTTTCCAAATGGCAAACTGGGAGGATACTAATCTTTACTAAGATTCTAATTGTTAAAAATGAAATTTAGTTGTTAATTTTAGGTAAAATAACACCAACAAGAATGGGAAAGTTATTCCAAGTGGAAATTATATCAGATCTGTCTCATCTCTTTAGAGGTTGAACTTCGTTTGTTTATTTAACTGGTCTTTTAGCCCATAGTGAGACCTTCTTTCTTTTTTTTCTTTTTTTTTTTCATTTAGGCTAAAGGGTCTCTATATAGTCCTTCTCTTTGTTTCCTCTAATAATCAAGTTTCCTTAAAAAACCAATATGAAAAAAAGCACGTGGAAACACCCAAAAAAAAATGTTTCGCATTAAAACATAGAAATTAATTTTAGACATAAAATTTGCTGATCGTATTTAACTTTGATTATTTTTTATTTATTTTATTTTCTTTACCAATACTTTTTAGACCAACGTTTTATTTTTCTTTTACACTTTGCTTTACATTTCCTAATTTCACTTTACCTATTTAAAAGAGAGAGAGAGAGAGAGAGAGAGAGAAAGAGTGTGTGTTTGTGTGTTGAACCTCTGTTTTAAATTTTCTATAATCCAACGACCTTAATTTTGAACAAATTCGTCAATTATTGAATCAATTCAATTCATCATCAGACATTTTGGGTTTCAAAAAACAGCTTCAGAAAACCCTTCACTAGAAAAGTAGAAATGGGCATAGCCTCAAAACACGTGGTTCAAATATATAACTCATTGAGTTGATTCTTTGGCATTTGAAACCTTTGAGTTGCATTTATGTTGCTAAGTGGAATTTCTTTGGGCTTTTTTTTTTTTTTTTTTTTTTTTTCTTCAATAAAATGGAGAGTTCAAGATTAACGAGTTATTGAATTTCTCTTTTAAAACTTTGACGATCCAAAGAGTTTCTCAGTTGAATGGCCAAATGTCGAGTGAACTCAATTCATCAACAAATTTTCTTGACTTTAAGAACACAGTTTCAAAAAATCCCTTATGGGAAGTGTCACTTAGCTTTAAAGGGTAAGGTGGTGATAGGTTTTGGGACCGAATACCCCTCACAATGATCACTGGACTATTATTTTTTTGGGTAATAATAATAATAATAATAATAATAACTTAGGAAGGTAGAAATCAGCATAACAGTTAACACGGTTTCTATATAACCTTAGTAAACAAAACTGAAGCATGTAAAAATTACTTACCGGTTGTAAAGATGTTCCGAAAAACGGGAGGACCCATTTGCCATCTACCCAATTCCAAAGGGCCCACATTTCTGCCTTCATCAAGGAAATAGACGATGATTGTAGAATGATATAAATAATGTTGTTTTTCTTGGAATGAATATTCCATATCTCTCCCTTTAGCCAAGACTCTCCTAAACGCACCTCAATAAAATCACCCCAATTGAACTTCTGATCATTTTCCATCTCAGGCCGTGGGGGCCTTATTCTAGATGCATCCACGTGCATTATCCACTTCTTTCCATTGATCAAAACGTCAACCTCAATATGGTTTTTGTACGACTGCAAGATAATCGTTGAAGACCACCCATGAGTCTTAAGGCTATAAACCTCGACCTCCGCTCAGACATTAAATTCAGGCTCATCTATATTTGTTTCTTTTAACATCTGCAATTACTTCTGATTAGTAAATTGAAATAGAATAAGAATATCAACAAAATGATATAAGGACCCACGGCATAGATTATTGTGACTACATTCCACCATCGGATCAAAATCAACTGTGACAAACAAGATTAACGGGGTGGGTGTAAACTGAAAACTTCACACATTTCGTTGTCTTTACTCGTGAACCACATGTGAGTGTAGTGCAGTGGCATAGGCAGCTAACCAGTCGGTGTAGGCAAGCCTAGGTGATATATGTTTCAAAACCTCCAATCATATCGAGTGCTAAAATATATATACTCATATTTAAAATAGATTATTACCTGGTGGTGATCTGCAGATGAATCTGAGAGTGGCCGAATCCATTCCCCATCTCTCCATTCCTTATGGATCCTTATCTCATCGTTGTTCTTTATGCAAACGTATGCTGATGTGGGATGGGAGACGAAATAAATTAATTCATCCTCCCTCCTCGATACCTTGAAGATCCGTCTCACGCACCAGACCCTCCTTTCAAGTATCTTTTCAAGTATCTCAACTTCATCATGTAATTGGAATATCTGATGGTTTTCTTCCTCCATCAATTGCAGTTTAGGCCTTACCAGACGCATCATGGACCCACTCCCTCACATCCCAACTGTCTTTTACCTCAATTTTATTTTCTTGTATTTCCACAATGGTCCTAGGCTCCCTTCCATCCCCATAATCGTTGAAGACTTCAACCATAGCTCCAATGTAAAATTGTGCATATTCAAATTTTCTTTGTTTTACCACAGTTGAAATTGTTGACCTTTCAAAGCAAAGTGGCCCAATTAATAAACAAACTTATAATTGAGACAAAATATTTAATTTAGGAGATTGAAATATTCAGCAAGAATCAATTATAAAATGACCTAGAATTGCTTGAACCACGTTACGAATTGGTTTCTAAACGTGATGTAATTGCTTGAATCTTGATAAAATTGCTCAATAGCGAATCTAAGGTGTCATACTTTGAAGGCTCCAATTTAAAAATCAATTTTGGAAAGGAAAAGATAAGTGTTACAATTATGATTGTAATTTACTTAAGATTCTTTCCATATTTTAAATGTAAAATTTATTTTATATTTTAAATCTAATATCAAAAGATTTTGTTGCAAAGTAAAATGAAATTCAATTACAAAATTTGGTATGCTTTACAGTAAAATGAAATTCGATTCCTCAATGAACACAAACATTTCTACTTCAACATTGATTTTATTTCGTTTCTCTTTCCTTTGTTAACAAACAAAACAATTTTTTTTTTCTTTTTTCCAAATTTCAATGGTAATTAACTACTGTATAGTTGGAATTCTGGAACCAACCACTCATTCGTATATAGCAAATTACAAATAGAAGCATTCAAGTTTAGAAACATATCTCATCCTCTTATCCGAGACATCAGCCCTCCTTACTAATTCTAGGGAAGAGCTCATCCTCTTATCCGAGGCATTAGCCTCCCTTATTAATTCTGGAAAAGATCGAGCAGAAGAGCGCTGCTATTTTCAAATGCAATAACTAATCAGCACTTGGACAACGATATTAAACAAACAAAAAATCCTTTATCATTTAAAATGATAAAAGTAATTACATGTGGTAGGAGCCCTTTCCTACACCCACTATTGTTTTACCACATAGATCAAATAGGATGATTTCTCATTCTAATTGGTGGATAGAGGGTAACTTCTTGAATAAGACATGTCGCCCACATCAATCTAATGATCCAGAATGTCATCTCCCTTAATTTTTGTTTGGACGATCGTTCAATGTCGTTCAAACAAATAATTGACTTTATATAACAATATGTGGAGGTAACATGACCCACTAAACTTTGGGCAATTGATAGACTGCCATATGGTAGCTATTTTCAATTATGGTGGCAACGTTGGAATGCAATTATACAAGGGAGGTCATGTGAGATCCTTTTCCATAAATATGATTTAATTAATTACCTGATTTATTAAAAAAAACATTAATAATTAATTACCTGCACACATGATGATGAATCTGACCACTTTCCTTCCCTCCATTCTCGACGAGTTCTTACTTTGGACTTGGATACAGCGTACACACATTTGAAGTTATCAACAATCTTAACAAAATAAAATAGATTGGTCCTTGTAGCATGTATTTCCCAAATCTCTTCTTTTATCCAATAACTATTCGAAGAAAACACTTCAACAACTTCATTTTCCTTGTAAATTAGATTGTTATCTTTCTCCATCAATAGTCGAGGCCTTACTTTGGACGCATCAACAAGCAGTATTTCATATTCACCATAATGCCTCATCCTAATATTAACTTCAATTTGATTTTCTATTGACTCCGATATGGTCCCAGGAATCCATTGTTTACGATGCAAACTGTAGACTTCAACCTCAACTTCAACCAACCGAGGCCCTTCCATTTTTCTCTGTTTCAATGGCTGTAGATCACCAAAAAAGAGAGAGAGAGAGAGAGAGAGAGAGAGAGAGAGAGAGAAAGAGAATGAGAATTGACCGTATAATGGGTTGTGATACCCCATTGTTGAATCAAAAATCAAGTGCTAGTGTAAGTGAGGGTTAAAATATACCCCTTTAATTCTTAATTGCAAATAGCATTTTGGTGTATATGACATTTGAACATAAAAATTTTCTCTTCCAATCAGATCTCATGGGACAAATTTCAATTCAAACTGAACATTCTATATAAGTCAAAAGAATATCTAAAGTTACAGAACATTACAAACATGCCATTAAATTTTATAACACATCATGGAGGTTTGAGGTATAATTGGTAAATTGGCAAAGGTTTAAGAACTATGTTGTGATCACAATTGTATACTTGTATTTGATTGAAACACAACCAATGAGATGGATGCAAAATTTAAAGCTCACTAGCCTTATTGGAAGGGTGCAAACATTTGAAGGGGCTCACCAGTATTATTGTGTTGTGGTAATTTTATCGATCATTAAATGTTTGTTCAACGTTATCTATGTTCTAGGATAAATGAATTTACATGTTATTATGACATATAGCACATGAGAGATTATTGAGACCACCAACACCACAAAGCATTTGTTTTTTGGAGCAACCACAGCTAGCTGAAATTACTTGGCTTCAATCACTTAGATGTGAGCTGAGTTTTATCTTACTCTTCCACATCTTTTATGGTGTGACAATAATGAAGCCACCTCCATAATGGCCAATCCAATTTTTCTCACACATACACGCCAAACATATTGCTTTTGATTTCCATTTTATGTCTAAGACGTGGATTGTGTTGATCTAAATGTTTGCTACCTCTCTACACATGGTCAAAATACGGGAAATGCAATTTCACGATCGTTCTTGAACCATTTTGCTTGTGGGACCATATATATGAAGACTCTACGATTTAATACACCAAATCTATCTCTTCAAGAGATAATGTTAGGCATTTGATTAAGTTCTCATAATTGTTCTGAATTCAATTGTTGTAGACAAGTAAATATTACACCAATTCTATACCCATTCTTCTAGGATTGAGAGTCATTCTCATCTCCCTTACTTCCCTATTTTGGCTGCGTTTGGTAACTCTCCCAAAGAACAGTTCTTCTGTTCTTCCGTTCTGATAGAATAGAAAAACTATTCGGAACAATCAAGAAACATTTAAAAACTGTTTGGCAAATCTGGTTTGTTCTTCCCGTTCTCACGGAACGAACCGGATGAAAAGAACATCTAAGAACAAAAATTTCAGAACATGGTTTACCATGTTTTTACGTTCTAGAACAATTTTGAAAAGAACAAAAAACTAAGTTGTGCCCGATAAAACCTGACACCCTTTCTACCTACTTCCATACACGAAGAAGCACATCCTCCTTGTTCGTTTTCTGCAAGCACAACAGTTATTTTCCCCTCATCTCTCTCTCTCTCTCTCTCTCTCTCGTCTTTACTTCTCCTCCATCTCCATTTTTCTTGTCTGAATTTTTTTTTAACATTTTTGTAGAAACTACTCCTTATTCGAGTAGGTTAATGTACTACTGTTTCGTCTCCATCTCTGCAACTTGCTTGTTCTTTGTTTTAGGGATGGTCACCTCTCATTTTCCCTCTTCCTCTCTCACACGGTACCAGAGGATTTCTATCTGAATCAGTACATCGGGTTTGCAGATTTGGATCTGAGACTAATGTGTAGATGGTTCTGTGATTTAAGAAATTAATGTTTTGCTGGTTCTGTGAAATTCACATCTATTTGGCTGTACTCACCAAAAGATAATCAAGTGGACTCCTGATTATTATTCCTGTGCTTAATTTTTTATCAAATATCGACTGAAAACGTCAGTATTGACTTTATTTTGTTCTTTTTATTTTCTGTTTCAAATTCCAGATATGAATTATTTGTGTTCTAAATTCTTTTGGCATGAACCCAAATGATAACTACAAATAAAAAATAAAAAATAAAAAAGTTTACGGCTCTAGATGCATGAAATTTTATTTTTATTTTTTGAAAATTTTTCTTGTTTAATTGATCAACTTATCTCCATCAATCCATAGGTACAATTTATAATTAAATGACATTAATATTAATTAATTTGGTAAGATATCGGTTTAATGGTAATTCTGGAATATTTGAATCATTTGAGAAAAAGGGTTCTAAAACCAATTTTACCAAACAGCAAACAAGTTAGAACAATGTTTTCAAACTAGTTCTGGAACATATTTGCCAAACAGTTTTAAGGCCAAAAGAACAGCCAAAGAACATTATTTCAAAACAGAACAAAAAAAGACCATCTCTTCCGGTTCAAAACAAGAACAAACGAAAACGTTACCAAACGCAGCCTTTAAGTTATAAGCAACATAAGTTACTAGCCCTTCACCTACAAAATAAAAATATAACAGATGACAGCCTACATTTAAAAATAAAAAATTAAGGATGAAATTTTGTACTTTTCTTGATACCATGTTTTAAGTTCATATCATGACTCCCCACCAAGGGTAGGATCTGAAAAGTGTGACATAATATTAGCATTTTCATTGTAATAAATTTGATTTATAGTTTTTAATTATTTTAAAGATCTAATCCCCTCACCCAAAAAAAATATATAATAGAAAAAGATATAAATCGAAAGAAGAATAAATTACTTGCTCTATGTACTGAATCCATTTATCATCAACCCATTCTCGACGAACCCTTACACACTGTTGACTCGCATTAATCATTCCTACTTTCGGATGGCTGATGGTGTAAGAAATTATTTTTCTTGATAGCATCTCACTATATATCTCCAAGACCTCTCCCACATACCAACTCTTAAAATCAAACTGACACTTTTTTGAAACTAATTTAAAAATTATAAATAGCCATCAACCGTAATTGACTCTACATAGGCTTCTATTTTTTTTTATCTTTAATAAGGAATCTAGTTAAATTTTCTACGCCCTATACTCTGCAAAAGCTTCTTTTCATGGCCCACCTAGGAGGTTTCTTTGTCCATGGCACATTTACTTTGGCCACATTGTAAGGTGGTGTAGCAAGTCCAACTATTGGATAGATTGGCAGGTATGGCTGGATTAGCCATTTATCAAACTTAATTTTGTACCTTCTTCTCTAATGGTATTTTTCCTTCCATGTTTAGTCATCCATTGGTTCTTAACCATTTTCAAAAAAATTTATATTTTTAACCATTTTATGAAAAATCAAAGCTTTATTTCATCACGTGAAAAATTCTGCTATGGTTGAAACCTAACATATCTACGAGTAACCTTGGGTCTGTCTACATACAAGATTTCGGCTCAACTTAATATACTACATTGCAAATTTTGGGGTTATGAGGAAAGGCCTTTCTAGGAAATCAAAGCCCTAGACAATTGAAACCAAGTTAATATGCATTCAATACTGCAGTTTTATAAGTTAGAGTCAATACCATAGTTTTATAATTAGTCAGAGAAAATCAAAGGGCTGAATGTGAAAGTTCAATTTTGGTTTTGGATTTCATAGTCTGGTTCCAATTCTATTAGGTGATGAGGTGGTTGTGGGGTCTTCTATGGCATGGACCTGGTCATGTTTTTCAAATGGTAAACTGTGGAGGATACTAATCTTTAGTAAGATTTTATTTGTTAAAAATGAAATTAAATATTCCTTAATTTTTGGTAAAATAACACCAACAAGAATGGACAGTTATTCTAAGTGGAGATTATATCAGATCTATCTTGTCTCTTTCAAGGTTGAACCTCGATCTTAATGTGTTTATTTAATTGATTTTTTAGCCTGTATTGAGACTCTTTTTTTTTTTTTTTTTTTTTAATCAAGTTTTCATAGAAAACCAATACAGAAAAAGCATGTGGAAACACAAAAAAAATTGTTTCACATCAAACATTAAAAATTAATTTTACGAGTAAAATTTGTTGATTGCATTTAATTTTTGGTTATTTTTATTTATTTTATTTTATTTTTCTAATTTTTTTTTCTTGTACACTTTACTGTACTTTATTTATTATTTTTTTATTTTTTCTTGTAAAGAGAGTATCTATTCAACTGAGGCATTAACAGCTTGACGACAGTCCAATTTACACATATCTACCAACCAGGCAGAATTGATATCCAACAGGACACAACCATGACTCCTATTCGCTCGTTGGGCCAAACAATAAGCTATCGTATTAGCTGAACGAGGAATATGACAAAAGACCACCCTACAACCTTGTGTAGTACAATTAGTAATATCCTTAACTATATCATCTATATATACATCAGTAGACTGTTTTTTGCTTTACTTTACTTCATCAAAAAAAAAAAAAAAAAAAAAACAGAGAATCCAAGATTGACGACTAAACTCTGTTTTGAAATTTCTGTAATCCAACGAGATTAATATTGAACAAATTTGCCAATTGTTGAGTCAATTCAATTCATCAGTAAACATTTTCGGTTTCAGAACACAGTTTTAAGAAAAAAAAACCCTTCATAGAAAGGCAGAAATGGGCATAACCTCAAACATGGGGTTCCCATTTAAAATTTGAAATAGCACAAATAGAGATATTCAAGGGTAACATCTAATTAAGTTGATTCTCTCACATTTAAAACCTTTAAAGTGTATTCATCTAAAGTCGAAACACCATAGCCACTCTCATGGTTACCCACTTATCCCCAGTTGCTAATGGAAATTTTTTGTTTTTTGGCCTTTTTATGCAATTCGTTTCACTTTATTTCACCTACAATAAAATGGATAATTCAAGATTAACGAGTTATCAAACTTAAACTTCTATTTTAAAACTTTTACGATTCAATGAGTTTTTCAATTGACCGCCTGATTGTCGAATCAACTCAATTCATTCTTCACTTATGGCTAGCAATATATGGATAAAGATCATGTAATTTCTTACCCTTTTTTTTTTTTAGAAACAAATTTATTTGAAAGAAGAAATGCAAGTAATACACTCATTAAAATGCAAATTGCACATCAGGAAATTTCTCTCTCTCAAATAAAAATTAAATTTCAAAATGCTTCAACATAATCAAGGGGAACAGCTAATTAGGTTGATTCTTTTGTATGTAAAAACTTTAAATTGTGTTAATCTAAAGTCAAGACACCATACTCCTCTCATGGTTACCCACTTACCCCACGGAATTTTATTTGGGTAATTTTTATTCACTTTGTTTCGCATTACTTTCACCTACAATAAAATAGAGAGTTCAAGATTAATGAGTTATCAAACTTGAACTTCTGTTTTAAAACTTTCAGGATCTAAGGAGTATTTCGGTTGACTGATCAATTGTGATCAGGTCAACTCTATTCATCAACAGATTTTTTTGGGTTTAAGAATACATCTTCAAAAAATTCCTTTCATAGAAAATGTAGTTAAATAAAATATTAAAGGGTATGGATTCTCGTATGGTCGTGTCAGGTTTTGGGACCGAATATCCCTCACAGGGACCGCTTTTATTTTATTACTTATAACAGTAAAATGGAAAACCCCTACGGAAAGGCAGACATCGGCATAATATCTAACATGGCTTTAATATAAGCTCATTAAACAAAACTAGAAGCAGGGAAAAGTTACTTATTGGTTGTAAAGATGTTCCAAAAGATGGGAAGATCCATTTACCATCTACCCAATTCCAACGGGGCACGCACGTATTCTTGACTTTAATACAGTCTCAAATTTAGCAAATGAATGTAGAATGATATAAATTATATTGTTCTTCTGGGAATCATTAATTCTCCATATCTCTCCCTTTAGCTAGAATTGTTCTGAACGCATCTCAATCAAGTCATTCAAATTGAACTTCTGATCATTCTCCACCTTCGAAGACGGTGGGGGTCTTATACTGGATGCATTCACATGGATTATCCACTTCTCTCCATCAATCGAAGCATCAACCCTAATATGGTTTTTGCACAATTGCAAGATGGTTGCCAAACACCACCCACGAGTTTTAAAGCTATTAACCTCGACCTTCGTGCCAACATTAAGTTCTATCTCCTCTATATTTGTTTCTTTTAACATCTGCAATTACTTCTGATCAATACATAGAAATAGAATAGGAATATCAAGAAAATGTTTTAAGGACCCACAGCATAGATTATTGTGACTCACTAATACACTCCACCATGGGATCAAAATCAATTGTGATAAACAAGATTAGCGGGGTGGATGTAAACTTCACATATTTCGTTGTCTTTACTCGTGAACCACATGTGTAGTGCAGTGATCGTAAGCAGCTAACCAGTCGATGTAGGCAAGCCTAAGTGATATATGTTTCAAAACCTCCGGTCACATCGAGTGCTAAAACACTTCTTCCCCTCCCTTACTAGATGATGTAGTGTAGCCGTATCCCCCGTGGGCACTCCAGTTTGATGGTCGCCAAAACTTAAATTCTTCACAAAATCATGTCATTGGCCCTTATATATATTCCTTTATTATTTCTGGAGGATATGCTAAATGAGATGATGGGACTATTTTAACCGTGGAACAAGAAGGATAGTGGATACCGATTAATCACAAGATAAATGTCAAAGCTTATTCAATAAAACAAAATACCTTCTTTCTTATTTACAAGCAAACTCATGTATCATGTATGTCATGTAGGGCTGCAACAGGGTCGAATTGGGCCGGGTTTTTCAAAACCCTAACCCTAACCTTGACTATTTAAACTTAACCTTAACCCAGCCCAACCCTATCAGGGTCAGAAAATATACAACCCTAACCCTGACCCTGACAGGGTTGGGCCTAACCCTAACCTACCCTGATTGACCCTGACAGGGCCGAATTGGGCTGGGTTAACCCTGATTAACCCTAATTTAGGGTTGAAATGACCCTGATTGGCCCATAAATATACAAAAAATTATCAAATAACATATATATAACAATTATAACTTAAAGATATAACAAAACAACATATATATATATATATATATATATATATATATATATAGGGTCGGGCTGGGTTGGGCTCAACCCAGGGGGTCAACCCTAACCCAATCCAACCCTGCCAGGGTTGATCAAAATTTGAACCCTAACCCAACCCTATCAGGGTTTGGGCCGGGTTCAACCCTGCCAGGGTTCAGGGCGAGTTTGGGCGGGTTTGGACGGGTTCGGATTGTCAAGGTAAAACTTGCACCCCTAATGTCATGTATGCCAATCATATTTTGAAAACTAAAAATCTGTCAAAGAGGTCAGATCTGTAGCGAACACCGACACTGAATGAAATAAGAAAATGTAATTCTAAAATGCATGTTAACTGTGGAACATTCTCTCTATCGCTTTGATGATTGATGAGTGAAATATATATACTCATGGTTAGAATAGATTATTACCTGGTGGTAATCTGCATATGAATCTGAGTGTGGCGGAATTCATTCCCCATCTCTCCATTTTCTATGTATCCTTATCGTGCTTTATGCCAACCTATGCTGATGTTGGATGGAGATGAAATAAATTAATTCATCCTCCCTCCTCAATACCTTGATGATCTGTCCCACGCACCAAACCCCCATTTCTAATGAGAGTATCTGAGGCTCTCTTCCCCCATCGATGGCAATTTAGGCCTTACCAGGCATGCATCATGGAACCACTGTCATATATTCCGTCCATTTTTTACCTTGAATTTTATTTTTTTTGCTTTTTCACAATGGTCTGGCTCCCATCCATCCTTATAAACGTTGAAGATCTCAACCTTAGCTCCAACGTAAAATTGTGCATCTTCAAATTTCCTTTGCTTTACCACAGTCGAATTTGTTGACCTTTCAAAACACAGTGGTCCAATTAATAAACAAACTTATAATTGAGATAAAACATTTAATTTAAGAGATTAAAATATTTAACAAGAATCAGCTATAAAATGACCTAGAATTGCTTGAACCACGTTATGATTGAGTTTCTACACCTATGTAATTGCTTGAATCTTGATAGAATTGCTTAATACCGAGTCTAAGGTGTCATACGTTGAAGGTTCCAATGAAAAATTAATTTTGAAAAGGAAAAAATAAGTTTTACAACCATGAGTGTGATTTACTCAAGATTCTTTCCATATTTGAATATAAAATATACCTTATATTTTAAATCTAATATCAAAAGATTTGGTTGCAAAATAAAATGAAATTTAATTACCAAATTTGGTATACTTTCCAGTAAAATGAAAATCGATTACTCAATGGACACAAACATTTTCTACTTTAATATTGATTTTATTTCATTTCTTTTTCTTTGTCAACAAGCAGAACAATACTTTTCTTTTTTCTTTTTTCTTTTTTTTTTCCCTAAATTTCAATGGTAATTAACTACTGTATAACTGAAATTCTGAAACGAACCACTCATTTGTATATAATTGACTACAAATAGAAGCATTCATTTCTTAGAACTTAGAAACATACCTCATCCTCTTACCCGAGACATAAGCCCCCCTTTACTAATTCTAGAGAAGATCTCATCCTCTTATTCAAAGCATCATCCTCCCTTGGTAATTCTAGAGGAATTCACATCTTTTCTTCCAAGAGTTTCTTGAGGAGAGGTGGTGCTCCCATTGGATGGACGACACCTGAGACTTGGGTGAATCCCAGCCCTCCATCCAACCCGACACCCCCTTTCGACTCAACTTGTAGACTCGGTGTCGGCTCGAATAGAGAATTCGGATTCACCCGAACCCCAGGTGTCATCCATCCAATAGGAGCACCACCTCTCCTCCAAAAACTCATGGAGAAGAGGATTTGAATCCATTATAGAAAAGATGGAGAAGAAAGAACGCTGTAATTCCCAAACGTAATAATCAATCAGCACTTGAATAATGCGAAAGGTTTCCTACATGCCTACTTACGGTAGGATCCATTTCCTACACCCACTATTGTTTTATCAAACTATCCACTATTCCCTTCTCTTTCTCTTTCTAACGACCAAGTTTTGCATTCTCCTTTGACCAAAAAAATAAATAAATAAATAAGGTTTGCATTTTCCTACAACAAGGGAACCTTACTTCTGAATCACTGGGTTACTCTGTTGTCAACAAATCATTTTCCCTTTTCTTTTTTACTAACCAAGAATCCACGACCCATTCTTTGGATGGACCGGATAAACTCCTGGTCCATGTAGACCTTACTTTCCATTGATGGTTTAGGTGTTTAGCACATTTTCAAATCATAACCTCGATACTTACCTAATCTTTAATGAGACCAAAGCTCTCTCTCCTAATGATATAACAACATTATAGGTCCTACACTTCAATCGAGGTGACGATTTTAATTTATTTTCGTTCATCAGGCATGGGTGGACAAGATCACAAGGCGAAAATCTAGATCTCTCGTTTAGGCATAAACCCCTCAATTTCCATCAAATTCCAAATATATTTCTTTCAAGCCACGAAAGAGAAGACCTGGAAGAAAAATGCTATATCCTCACACTATTGTAGTTTAGGAACTAAGAATGTAATTTTGAAAGCTTAACTGGAAGAACAGTCCATTATGCTTAACCATTTTAAAGAAATAGACAATGAACTTGCAATTTTGAAAGCAAAAATAATTGAGTATCAACAAGAAGAGTTTGAGAGACAAGAATAACTGTATAGAATAGTGAGCCAAGTATATTTAGTTTAAAGCATTGTAGCAGCAGTAAACTTGATGGCATCATCAATATTCAAAGAATTTCTCACATTAAATTTACCAAAGAAGAATCAACCAAAAAGACCAACACAAAGGGAAAAGGTTCAATTTAGAACTTGATTTAAACTTCTTACTTTTCTATCATTTACAATTAATTTTGATTATTTGATACAACCCTCATATCCAACACATAAAAAAAAGTATGTAAAGGAGAAAACTAGCATTTTATACCTCAGTCCTAATGCTATCTAGGTGGGTGTGTAAGGCTTTAAGCTGTTCGTGGAATTCTGACACACGCATCTCTGATGGACTCTCTTTCAAGATGACCTATAAAAGAAGATAAAAAGTTAGGATAAGTTGCTAGGTAATCAAGTTTTTATTTATTTTCTCTAAAAAACTTTCATATAACTCCAAAAGATGCATATGTTCATCTTCAATATAAAAATTCAATTTTTAATTTAATAAGTCATTTTTATTTAATTTAATTATAATGAAGTATATTAAACTATATTTAATAAATCACCCAATGACTAATAAATGAAAATTTTGACTTGCAATCATAATGTGATTCGTCATACTTACATCAGCATCTTCATTAGTAAGCTTTGTCCGCTTAAAGGATAATGGTTCATCATCAAGTCTATCTTTCTTATCTCATTTTAAATCTTTTCTTTCACTTTATTTTTCAATTCCATTGTCTCTCTTTTGGTTACCATTTTCTCATTGTAACAATTTTCAAGTTCCTTAATTGACCACATTAGCCATTCATTATCAATTTTTTTATAATTGGTAGCTCGAATCTATTGAACTATTTTGTACGTTTGTTTTACTAAAAGCCAGCGTGTATGCTTTCTAGCAATAAAACATTTTTTAAAGATATCACCATCAATATTCTCAATTTCCATATCAATGTCAATTTTTCGTATCTCATTTTCAATCTTTCCTTCCAATTATTTTTCAATTTCAAGGTCTCAGTTTCAACTGCTTGTTTCTCCGTCAAACAATTATCAAGTGCCTTGACCAAGCTCATCAGCCATTCATTATCAATATTCAAGGATTTGTAATCTAAGCAAGCATCGTGTCATTCAGTGATCATGATTTCAAATAAATTTTCATAATTGGTAGTTTGAATCTATTGAACCGTTTCACACATTTGAAATTTAAAATAACAAAGTATATCCTCCATCATACCAGAACAATTTTTTAAAATATCACTATGTCGAGAGCAAATTGAATCAAATGTGCACCTTAAATTGATTGGTATCATATGCCCTTGTATCTTTTTGCCTTGGGTTGTAGTTCGACATTGCATTTCACAAGCACTCTTCAACTCATCAGTACTTATGCCCACAGTCCTCATTCTACTGCTACCTGAGTACTCATGAGTGTTCTCTTGTACCTCAATCCCTTCCTTATGACTCAATCATTGGTATGGTAGTTTTGATGGTCCTGTCCTTACATGTAAACTCTTTCCCTTAATCATTTTGACATTTATATTCTTTTCCATCAATCACAACTTCATAAATTTCTTTGGAATCCCTTTGGTCAATAATTGCATCAGTTGCTTCATCCAAATTACCAACCATCATCTCATCATTCACATGGTTCGTTTCATTGTTAGCAATTTATATATGCAATTCATATTCTCTAGAGTATCTTTTTCAACAACTTTCTCTTGGCCATTGACTCCAGAGAATCAAATAATGCCAGTCTGACCAGTCTTTAAATTTCCTTCCTTGACTACAGGATTTGTATCTTTCCCTTCCTTCTCCTTGAATAACATCAATAAAAATATTTTCATCAACTTTTACCAACTGCAAATGCAAACAAGAAAAGCTACTTAAAGAATGAATTACTTCACTTGAGAGTGATAATTAAGATGGAAACATAACATTCTCAAAGATTAAGGATGTAAACGGATCAGATTCAACATGGATAGACTCGATCCAAAATCCTCTAGATTTTTAGAAATCGAATCCGAATATCCAGTTAAAATCTGATTCGAATCCGACAAACTATATAGGTTGAATCTGAGATGAAGAATTGGTTAAACATGAGATACACAGAATCGATTGAAAATGCAAACATGTGATGAGAGAATTGATTATTAAACTAGATGGGACACTAAGGAAACCAGACCAAGAAGAAAGATGTTAAAATCTAGATGAAAAATGCTGAAATTTGACATTAAAATCAGAGTTACAGACTCAGAATAACCACTAAGCATGAATTTCAGAAACCCTAACACCATAAAGAAGTGATAAATCATCAGAAACAAAAAGGCAGGACAAAGAAGACAAAGGTCAAGGGGGAGAGAGAGAGGAAGAAGAGTGGAACAATGACGAACAAACAGTGATTTTACGTAAGTGGTAGTGGAGGTTTCGAAGCCACAACAACAATATCATAGAAAACTTGTCACCAACGTTGACGACGAAGAGGTTTGTCCTTCCCGCTTCCCTCCATCCTCTGCAGCTCTACACGTTGAGATTCCCCCTTCTGTTTGACCTTCCGCCCTCCCTCCATCTTTCATCCATTGAGATTCTCAGCCCTGTTCGCGATTAGAAAACCTCTGCCCGTCGAGATTCCCGGCCCTGCTCAAGACTCATGATAAGAAAATTGAAAACCTAGAACACACTCCTGAGTCCTTCAAAATTTTTATTTTAATTAAAATATAATGCATCTGGTTATTATAATAAAAAAAATAACAACGTATCACAGTTGGTATTCACATCCTCTCCTCCCAGTGATTTTGGAGGAGGGGGATGCCCTCGTCAGATGACCGACACATGGGGCTCGGGTGAATCCGAGCACTCCATTCAAGCCGACACCGATCCGACAAGCTAAGCCGACACAAGGGGTGTCGGCTCGAATAGAGGGCTCAGATTCACCAGAACCCCACGTGTCGACCAACCTACGGGGCATCCCCCTCCTCCCGAATCACTGGGAGGAGAGGATTTGAATCCTCACAGTTGTCACCTACTTTGTCTTTTCAATTATTTTAAACATCTATTTTCTTATTTTTAGGATTTTTAAATATTTTGTCAGTGACTGCAGTCGGAGCTGATTATATCCGCTGGTTTTGTATTATTTATGAATCCGTCTCCAATCTGAACCCTCTTATCGGAATTTGCATTCGAATCGATTGTATGGATTCGGATTCCCCTAAACGCTTGATATTTAAATCGAATTTGATTTTTCGATTATCTATTCACATCCTTACCAAAGATGCAAAAACATAGTTTTGTTTTTCGTTTGATACTTTCGCAAAACTTGTAATAGAGGCAGATGAGTGGTATTTTCCTTAGATCTCCTTTGAGGCATTACCTTACTTGAATTTGTTCTTGGTTGTAACTCTTTTAAAATCATTTTGAATTTCATTGCGAACATTTTGAGGAACTTGTGGACAAGGCATTGCATCCCCTTTTTCTTGATGAGCTAAATGTTGTTCCATCCAGTGAATCTCACCACCCTCGAATATATGTCTACAATAGTTACACTGAAGAATAATCTTCTCCTCTGTACTTGGGTGGCGTAAAATTTTATGTTGTCCCCAAGTAATGTCTGTTTTAGTTCAAATCACCTTCCGCTTGATAGAAGATGAGACACGAACAAGCATATTTGCATTTGATATCCTAACTATTTGAAAATAACTTAAGCTTGAGAATCTAAATAACTAAGAAAGAAACTAGAAATCATTTATATAGTCTTAAAGCTTTTTGTTTTAAACTTTTTTGGTAGTTAAGAAGGCAGTATTGTGTTGTTCATCCACTATTTTTAAAACATTGTGGGGCAATTCTTTCTCCATCAATGAGCCTATCTGCATGATGCGATTAAAGTTACACGTTGACAATAACGAGTGCATAAGTTTGTACAATAAATTTATGGTAGAATATTATGTGTTCTTTCCCGTGTCATCCTCGATCAAACCCAAAATTTTAAATTGATTATCACTCTATGAGTCGTATTTCAACTTGCCCAAATTTTTCTTGATTGACAGTGTTGACATTCTGAAACAAATTTTAGAATTTAAAATAACCATCAAGCATGATTGACTCTACATAGGCTTTTATGTTTTGTTTTCTTTAATAAAGGATTTGGTTAAATTTTCTAGGTCCTATATTGCAAAAGTTTCTTTTCATGACCCACCTAGGAGGTTTCTTTGTCCATGGACCATTTACTTTTACCACATTGGAAGGTGATGTGGCAAGTCCAATTATTGGATAGATTGGTTGGTATGCCTGGGTTAGCCATTTATCAAATTTAATTATGTACCTTCCCTTCTAATGGTATTTTTTCTTACGGTTTTGTTTGGTTGCAAGGGGAAAAAGGGAAGGGAAGAAATTTTTATACTTTAAATGGAAACTTTTTTAGTAGTAACACAATATGATTGTATAAGATGTAAGATTTAGTTAATTTTTCTTAACATATTTAGTAATGATAGTTATAAGATGTAAAATTTATTTCTCTTTTTCAAATGGAAGGTATTTGGATGCAAAATGAAGGATAAGTTAATAACTAAATGTGAAATAATTTAGAATTAATTAGATAATGATGTGATAACATGTGTTGTAATCATTACAAAAATTTCCATTTAAAGTATAAAAATTTCATTTCCCTTTCCTTTAATTCCCCTTACAATTATACAAAGCCTCCATGTTTAGCCATCCCTTAGTTCTTGACCATTTTCAAAAAGTTTTATACTTCTAACCATTTTATAAAAAATCAAACCTTTATTTCATCATGTAGAAAATTATGCTATAGTTGATACTTGACACGAGTAACATTGGGCCTGTCTACATACAAAATTTCAACTCAACTTGATATCTATTACATTTCAAATTTTAGGGTTATGAGGAAAGACTTTCTAGGAAATTAAAGCCCTGACCAGTTAAAACCAAGTTAATATGCATTCAATACTGTAATTTTATAAGTCAAAGACAATACTGTAGTTTTATAAGTCAGAGAAAATTGAAGAGCAGAATGTGAAAGTTCAATTTTGGTTTTAGATTTCTTAGTCTGGCTACAATTTTATTAGCTGATGAGGTGGTTGTGTGGTCTTCTATGACATGGATCTAGTTCAATTTTGGTTTTAGGTTTCTTAGGCTGGCTCCAATTTTATTAACTGATGAGGTGGTTGTGTGGTCTTCTATGACATGGATCTACCGTTTAGCATCAAACATAAAAATTAATTTTAGACGTAAAATTTTGTTGACAGTATTTACCATTTGGTTATTATTTATTTATTTATTTTATTTTTCCAATATGTTTTAGATCTATATTGGTTTTTTTTTTTACTTTACTTTACTCCACCTTATAAGTAAAGAAAAAAGAGAAAACAAAGAATCCAAGATTGACGATTGAACTCTGTTTTCAAATTTTTATAATTCAACGAGTTTAATTTTGAACAAATTCGCCAATTGTTGAGTCAACTTAAATTCATCAATAGACATTTTGGGTTTTAAAACACAGTCTCGAAAACACCTTAATAGAATGATAGAAATAGGCATAAGCTCGGACAAGGGGTTCCCATATAAAATGTAACATCTAATTAAGTTGATTCTTAAATTCAAGACACCACCTCTCTTTGAATGAACAGATTTCTGGTTTACTAAAAAAATAAAAAATAAAAATTCGAGAAACCATACACACTCACATGGTTACCCATTTACCCCATGTTGCTAATGGAATTTTTTTGGGGCGATTTTTTTATACATTTCGTTTCACTTTACAATAAAATGGAAATTTTAGGATTAACGAGTTTTCAAACTCCTTGAACTTCTGCTCTAAAACTTTTACGATCCAGAGAGTTTTTCAATTGACTGACCAATTGTCAGGTCAACTCAATTTATCAACTGCCCATTTGTATTTTCTTTCTCGTAACAGTAAATAAATAAATAAACTAATAGAAAAGTAGAAATTTGCATATTTTGAAATACAGATTCAATATAATCTCGTGAAACCAAACAGGAAGCATGGAAAAGTTACTAATCGATTGTAAAGATGTTCCAGAAGATGTTTCAAACAAATTTAAAATGGTAAAAAATATTTTGTTCTCCTGGGAGTGAATTGTCCATATCTCTCCTTATAGCCAGGACTCTTGTGAATGCAGCACCTTAATCAAATCACTGCAGTTGAACTTTTGATCATTCTCCACCTCCAGAGGCGGTGGAGGCCTTATTCTGAATGCATCCACATACATCTTTTCTTTACGGATCAAAAAGCCAACCTTAGTAGAAGTGTCAACCTCAATATGGTTTTCACACACCTGCAAGATGATCGCTAAGCGCCACGCACGAGTCTTAAAGCTATAAACCTCGACCTCTGCATCAATGTTAAGTTCCATTTCCTGCATATTTGTTTCTTTTAACATCTGCAATTACTTCCGAACAGTTAGTTCATAGAAATATAATAAAAATATCAATTTAACCACATCGACAGCATAGATTATCATGGCTAACTAGTACACTTCATGGGATCAAAATGAATTGCAAAACAAGCTTAACGGAGTGAGCGTAAACATCATACATTTGATTGTCTTTACTTGTGAACCACTGTCTTTTTCTACTTCCTGGGGGTATGACAAAAGCTGATGATGTAGCTATAGTTCAATTCAATAAAGTAAAATACCTTATTTCTAATTTACAAGTATACCCATGTATTGATGAACTTGATATGACACTGAGGGCGGGGGGGTGAATCAGTGTCTGAAACTTTTCTCTGATTAATTACTGCTGCCCAGAGCTGATGGAGATATATTCTTTTATACACACACAAGCATATGCAAATCTACCTCGCTACCACTCACACCCACTGAACACACCACGCTTAACTCGCACCCACGAGAAGCAAGTCACAATTTTTTAGGCTTATAATTATGCCTTACAATTTTTCCCCAACTAGCTAGGTATTCAATCATTTTCACCTACGCTAGCATATAATATATTGAAAGCAACAAATAGATAGGGAATTGAAAAACCTTACAACTGCTTTCGAATGACCATCAATATCTCTGAAGCTTCACACTGCCCTTAGGTACTCTCTAACAGTCTTCAATGATGATAAAGATCGATTCACAGATCACACCTCATCGACAGGGTTCCAATCTCTTCCACACAACCCATAATCACCATGAATGTGAAAATAAAAGCTCTACTGACATCTCATAGGGATTTAGCACTCCATTGATGCACAAAGAAGAGGTAGTTGGTGATTGATCACTCCCACAGGGCACGAAACCCTAAAAAACCTTCTCTCTGTCTTTCAAAACGCTCTTTTTAATTTTTCTCTAAGTTTTCACGACTCCCAACGGCGCCCAATAGATAGGGCATCGAAAAATATGAATGCTGCAATTTGAACGGACCGATTTGGAGCTCGGATGAAGAAGTTATGGCGGTTTGAAGTTCGGCCAATCAGAAAATTCAAAACAGAATCTTTCGGAGGCATACTATGCACCTGTGCTACACGGAATCGCTGCCCGCTCCTGCCGCGTTGTCGGCGCTGATTGGGTGATGGTAGAATCTCACTACCAGCCGTCGGATAACCTTAAAAAAACGGGATTCAACGCGGGCCGCCGGATCTGCATCAATCGCGTCAAGCGCGATCGGCTTCAATATCAACCGCAAGATCTGGATCAACCGCGGGCGTAGTACCGCAGGCGGCGCCACACGGAATCAGGCTAGTATTCCATGCAACAGATAGCATTATAATAATCTGCATCCGCCCAATCCGAAGGGTCACGGGAGCATCAAGATGCGATCGTCACACTATACCTTAGCCCGCCTCAATCTGGTCCATCAGATTAGAATCTGAGAAGCGTGGCTCTCTCTTGGCCACCGATATCGGATCTTCTTCTTTGTTACTTGCCGAAAATGTCCTTAAATAACTTATGAAATACTGAAATTGTCCATAAACAACTTGTGAAATGACTTTTTCAAGTGATCCGACAGAAACTGCAATATCTCTCTCATCCGACGTCAGAATTAAGTGATTCAAGTTGCGTTGGAAAGATAACTCGACGCTCTACATCTTTCCACTGTCGGATTTCCATTGATCTACTGCGGGACCCTCCAAAAATAGACTCAAAGTTAAAACTCTGTCAAACCTTGGAATTTGAACCCGAAACTTTGTGTGCATGCATACCAAGTGCCGTGGGCTGCCGTGTTGACATGTCACCTTGCCATCACACCTGTGGGTCCCACTCACATTTTTTCTCTCTCCTCTTTCTCTCTCTTTTGATTCTCTCTCTTCTTTCTCTCACTTGAATTTCTCTCTTTAATGCCACAACACCAGAAACATGAGAAACATGAACATGATTAGAAAACCTTCAAGAACACTGTCGCATCATCAGAAACTCGGCCACATCACCAGTGGGGTGCACAGACACTCTCTCTCATCAAAATCAGTATAAAATCTCATTTAACTCATCTGAAACACATGTAAAATACTGTAGAACACACAAACAAAGTTACCACATCTGTGCCACTGCACTGGCACTCTCTCTCCTACACTGACACTCTCTCTCCTCATTTCTCTGACTGAATGCTCATAAGCACTGTCACATCAGCCAAGTTACCAACAATGACAACATAAAGTCCAACATGTATCATATATGTCCAATATGCCTATCAAAGATGGTTTGTTCAATTAGCCAACACTAACACCGAACGAAATAAGAAAATGTAATTCTAGGATGCATGTTAACCGTAGAACATTCTCTAGCACTTTGATGATTGAAGAGAAAAAACATATATACTCCATGATTAGAATAAATTGGTAGTGGTCTGCCAATGAATCCAATATGGCCAAATCCGATCCCCATCTCTCCATCTCTATGGATCCTTATCTTGTGGTTGTTGCCTATGCGAATGTATCCTCATTTGGCATGGAAGAAACAATAAAATATTATATCCTTACTCAGCGATACCTCCAAGATCTGCCCCACGCACCAGCATTCCGTTTCCATATCAAATGTCTCAACCTCATCATGTAATTGAACTGTTATCCTTCATTCAGTTACATGATGAGGTTGAGACATTTGATATGGAAACGAAATGCTGATGCATAGGGCAGATCTTGGAGCTATCAATGAGTAAGGATATAATATTTTATTGTGTCTTCCATACCAAATTAAGATACATTCGCATAGACAAGAACCACAAGATAAGAGTCCAGTAGGATTTTACCTCAATTTCATTTCTTTGCAATTCCATGAAGATCCCAGATGTCCATCCACCCTTAAAATCATTGATGATCTCGACCATAGCTCCAGTGTCAAATTTTATTTGTTTTACCAGAGTCAAAATTGTTGACCTTTCAAAGCAAAAATATCCCCAATTAATTAAACGTATTTATAATAGAGACAAAAACATCTAATTTAAGAAATAAAAATATTCAGACATAAAATGATCTAGAATTGCTTGAACCATGATATGAATGGGTTTCTAAGGTTGCTGTAATTGCTTGAATCTTGATATAATTGCTCAATACCAAATCAAAAGGTGTCATCTTTGAAGGCTCCGTTTGGTTTCAAGTAAAGAGAAGTCAAATCAATTTTGAAAAAGAAAAAAGGAAAATTTTTATAATAGTAAACGTATAATTAACTTAAGATTCTTTCTATATTTCAATGTAAATTTTATTTTACATTTCAAATCCAAAATCAAAGCATTTGATTGCAAAGTAAAATGAAATTCAATTACCAAATTTTGTATGCTTTGCAGTAAAATAAAATTCAATTCCCCATGATGTAATGGTCACAAACATTTCCATTATGATATTGATACCATTTCATTTCTTTTTTCTTTGTTAACAAACAAAAGCAATGCCGCTTCTCCCTTTCTCAAATTTCAATTGTAGTTAATTACTGTATACTTGGAATTTTGGAATTAACCACTCATTACCCTTTTTTTTTTAAATTCCCATGGTCAACGAGAGGGGTTATTATCGTCTTCAATTGCTGGATCCTCCAATCAAGGATCCAACGGTCTCTCTTAATCAGACACACTTATCGATGTATTGATAAACGCGTCGAATTAAAGAAAGACCGCTGGATCCTCCAATCGAGGATCCAGCAATTGGAGAGGATAATGACTCCAACGAGAACAGAACTGGAGTCATTCTCGTATATAGCAAACTACAAAAGAAGCATTCATTTCTTCGTAGTTTAGAAACAGACCTCATCATCTTATCCGAGTCATCAGCCCCTTTCAGTAATCCTAGAGAAGATGGAAAAGAAGAGTGCTGTAATTCCAAAAAGCAATAACTAATCAGCGCTTGAACAATGATATTACAAAAAACAAAAAAATAAATAAATAAATAATTAATTAATTAATTAATTGCCTACCCACAAGATCATGAATTTGACCACTTTCCTTCCTTCTACTCCCGACGAGCTCTTACTTTGGACTTGGATACAAGGTGCACATCTATATTGTCATTCACATTATTCTTGACAAAATAAAGTAGGTTCTTCCTTGCGGCAGATACTTCCCATATTTCTCCTTTCACCCAACAATTATTCTTCTCGAGCACTTCAACAACTTCATTTTCTTTGAAAATTTGATTGTTATCTTTCTTCGCCGATAATCGAGGCCTTACTCTAGATGCATCCACATATAGTCTGTTCTTTTCTAGTTTCATCTCAACTTCAATTTGGTTTCCGACAGACACAAATATGGTCCCAAGAATCCATTCTCCATGATACAAGATGTGCACTTCAACCTTGGCTCCAATTGAGTGAACCACTTTGGACTTAGATACAAGGGCACATCTATGCTATCATTCACATTATCCTTAACAAAATAAAATAGGTACCTCCTTGTAGCATGTACTTCCCATATCTCTCCTTTCACCCAACAATTATTCTTCTCGAACACTTCAACTTCATTTTCTTTGAAAATTCGATTGTTATCTTTCTCCGCCAATAATCGAGGCCTTACTCTAGATACATCCACATATAATCTCTTCTTTTCTATTTTCATCTCAACTTCAATTTGGTTTCCGACTGACACAAATATGGTCCTAGGAATCCAGCCTTCATGATACAAGTTGTACACTTCAACTTTAGCTCCAATTGAATGAACCTCCTCCATTTTTCTTTGTTTTGATAACTATAGATCACCAACCTAAAGAAAGAGAAAATAAGAATGGTTCATATCATGGGTTGTGATGCCCCTACTACTGGATAAAAAAATTAAATGCAAAAGTAATTGAGGTTAAACTATACCTCTTTAATTCTTAATTGCAAATAGCATTTTAGTGTATTTGCATTTGAGCATAAAACTTTCTCTTCCAACCTGATCTCATGAGACAAATTTTAATTCAAATTGCACATTCTATATGGGTCAAAGGAATATCCAAAGTTATAAAGCATTACAAACATGCCATTTATGTTTTTTTTAACATTATCTACTTTCTTGGATGAATGAATTTATATGTTATTATTATAAAACATAGGACAATTCCCAAGATCAACAATACCATAAGGCATCTAAGAGTAAACCTCAAATGACTAAAGGAGATAGTAATGAAAGACATGCATAACTTAGGCCTTGTTTCAAGAATGACCTCTTACAAAGCTAATTAGAAGGCAAAAATTCATATAGTCAACCTCATTTAGACGGGAAAAGGTTTTTGTTGTTGTAGAGACTAGAGGGATTTCTGTAATATCAAGAATATCATCTTCTTCATTCTAGGAGTTTCTTGATAAAAACACAACGAAATTGTAGAAATGACTTTAGTTGGGATGAAAGTGTTGGCCATGTGTTGTCATTGTTGGCAACTTGGGCGATATGATCGGTGTTGATGAGCTTACAAAGTGAGAGAAATGAGAAGAGTGTCTGTGGAGGAGAGATAGTGTTTGTGCAAGTGGCAGAGTCGAGGAAGCCTTTGGCATGTTCTACAGTATTCTACAGCTTCTAGAGAGTGATTGAGAAGGTATGCACTGAGTTTTGAGAAGGTATGCACTAAGTTGGTCAGGCAACAACCGCTTTTGACAGTGACGGAATGTGTGTGGCCCCACGGTGATGTGGACAATGACCGACATAGGCAACATGTCTGATAGAAAGATGAGAGAGAAAAAGGAGAGAAAGTATGGATCCCGGAGTGGGTCTCATTCTTGGTGTGGACCCCACATGCAAGATGGCAGTGATACAGGCGATGTGACAATGTTTATCACTGTGTTGGACACCTTCTGAAGCATGAAGAATGAAGAGAATCAGAAGAGAGAGAAGGAAGAGAGAGAATCAGAAGAGAGAGAAAGAGGAGAGAGAAAGAGGAGAGAGAAAACGTGGGTGGGACCCATCGTACCTTGGTGGCATGCCACCATGGCAGCCCGGCCATGGGCCGTGGCGCCCGGCACCCACTGGCTGAGGGCCAAGGCAGCCAGCAAAGAGCCAGCCGCATGGCACCACAAAGAGCAGGCCGGCTGCCCGGCGAGCGCATGGCGGCCACAGGCGCAAAGACGGCAGCAACCATAAGGCACCATCGCGACGGGCCATGCGAGCCCAGCCTCGAGCTGGCACCATCCAGCGCACAACCTGCAAGGCTTGCCGCGCCATTGGTCTTTCTCCGCATGAAATGCTCCTCCCCACGAGATGTTCGACGATTTTCTAGGGAGAGAGAAAACCTCTCCGGAAAATCGTCCCTCGTGAGCAAGTTTAACAAAAGGGATTGGTTACAGAGGCCATTAAAATACCATTCGGGGTATTTTGGGTAGTTCGCAAAAGTTAAAAACACTTATTGATGGTCAAGATGGAGCCAGCATGTCGGTTCCGTAGATGGACGATCCTAAACAACGCTGGCTATGGTGTTTCTCGGGAGTCGTTAGATACCCCGCCGCATGAGTCGATTGACGTGACGCAGCCGCACAATCATGCGCCGATCACATGAAGCGTAGCCGACGATCCGGGGTAGACGCCGCCTATGGTGCCGCGGCACCACGAGATCCGTCTTACGACCGTAGTTTGCCGAACCGGGAGACGCCGCGGCTATTCGGATCCAAGGGATCCCTGTAAGATCCCGCCTCGATAAGGATCAGATGGTCGAGATATGTGATTCCCTTTTCAGCTAATCGATTCGACACCTAGATGGCGGGCGCGGCTACGGTGTAGCCGCGCACTCAAATGAGGCCTAAAAATTCCATTTCGAATTTTTCGATGGCGAACTTGTTTTCCCCTCATAACTTGGCCATCCAGAGTCCAAATCGGACGATCCAAGTTACACCGAGCTAGGTTTTTCATTCTCTTCAATTGAGAGTGGAAGTAAAAGCTGTTGGCAGCGTGAAACGTAGAGAGGGAGGCTATGATTTTTGGGGGAAAACCTTCTTGAAGGTATGTGAGTGTTTTAATGCTTATTTTTTTATTAGCAACCTTCCTTGGATTCAACCGGACTCTATTGCTGTATTGAAGATCTTGTATGAGGGTTTTGGAGAAATAATTGTTGGTTGAAGCTTCAATGAGAGCTACAATGGTGTTTTTGCTATGAATGAAAGTTTGGAGTGATTGTATGCAATTAAACAGAGTCGCGAGAGCTTGAATGTGCCTAGTGAAAGCCAGGTAGGTCATGTTGAGTTGTGAAAATCCTAAGGGAGAAAAAGAAGGAAAAGGCATGCACTCAAAGTGTTGTTAAATGCCAAGGAAGAAATGGAGACCGGCAATGAGTTGTTGGAAGTACCGAATGGTGTATTGATGTTTTGAAGAAAAGGGTGAAATGGAAAGGGAGGCTAGGGTTTGGTGTTGAAATTGTTCATTGAAGATTCCAATAGACCCGAGGGCTATGCGATTTTACGAGACATCCCGCAGTCTTTCAGTATCGAAAATGTCGGACAAGGGTTATAAGATTTCTAACCCGTATGCATTGCATTGTTTAATTCTTGTACTCAATGTATGCTAGGCGTAGGTGGTAAATAATGAATGCCTAGCTAGTTGGGATTAAATTGTGTGGGGCATTGATATAAGCCCAAAAACTATTATTGTTTGCTTCCCGGTAAGTCGGGTTAAGTGTTGTGTGTGCATGAGTGCCGAGCAACTGGTACTTCATGACGAATTATTAAGCACATCCGTGCCTCCCCGGTTTTATCTCTGGTAAAGGCCGGGTGTATGTACTCCCACCGGTGTAGTCGACTAAAAGTTGAGTATTGAGTATATACGAGGCCGTAGGGTATTACTCCGTGGACTAGCCATCATATATTGTGGTAGTGAACCACGATACCTACGTGTTGTGGATGCCCTGTAAATGTGATTATTTGTATATTGTGAAGTGTGTGGAATGGCTCCGGGATGGGTATGCATAACATGGTAGATTTAGCCACTTTTTGGTAGTGAGATGGTTGAGCATACGATCGTGTGTGGTAGTGCTTCTATTGATTGTGTGGTCGTGCTTAGTGAGTAAAGCATCGCTCAAAGATCTGCCTTCAAGGAATTATTTGGGAAGAATTTTGAAGACATCGATTCACCCCCTCTCGGTGTTAACCCGTGATCAACAATTGGTATCAGCACGAGGCTCAGGATGCCTTAATCAAATGAAAGTGATCGGAGGACAAATCATGGCACTAGGTGATGGTTTTGCAAACCCCCACTTTTTTGATGGAAATGAATTTGTGTTGGAAGTGGGGGATGTATAAAATTTTTTGGGGTATCTTGGTTTTGATGTGTGGCGCAGTTTCTTCGGGAAGGTGGATTCCCAGGATGACTCTGTACTAAAATGGCAATCACGGATGGATTAGCGGGATAGTGTGTAGAGTCGAGTCGGTGGATGCCAGAGCGCGATGACACTATAGGACAGACATTCACACTACTCTGGAGATAAATGCGCCTTTAGGCTCATGCATCACCGCATTGATTCCATTTCCCTTCGTAAATAGATGAGGTGGGAGTTCGGATGAGTGCTCTACTATTGGATTAGAGGATCCCATTCCAGGTTGACCCGATAGAGAGCTAAGAGCAGCTCAGGATGAGTTGAAACTTGAGAGGGAGAGACTCACAGCTTATCCCATGTGGTTTCCACAATGCAAAAGAGATAATCTCAAGTTTGAAGACAAAAAGAGAGGAAATCGGTTGTTATTACGCCTTTGAGGCTCGGGTCATTAGCGGGAGATGAGATGTAGGGAGCCTTGAGAGTGAGATTACTACATTGAGAACTAAGTTGATAGAGGTGCGGGATGAATCAGTGCATTCCGTTAGTGGTTGAGAGATCATTAAATGTACAGCTCAAGACTAGAGATTTTTTCAAAGACCATCCACCATCAATCCTTGATTCTACTTCGAGCATGGTGGGACATCTAAGAGGAACTGCAGTCGGATATGAAGTATCACAAAGACAGAGTCAAGCGAGCAAGGTAAATACCCAAAGTAGAAGACGGAAGAAGAAAGTGCGGAGGCATAATGATGCAAGACATCCGGCCACACCGGGCCACCGGTGTAGAGGTGTTCCCCAACAAAGGGAGCTCAGATGGAACATAGACGGTATGCGTAGTGATAGGGTTGATGGCATTTACCAACGGAGACCAATTGAGCGGGAGCGGCGATTTAGTAATTCCAGGTCACCACCGTAGGCATAGGTAGCGGGTGTCTCCAAATAGAGATGTGAGTACACACCATGAGGCATGGACCATACCCATTTGGCAATGCAGCATTCCCTTATAAGTCGGCCACACTTTCATGGATATTGTCACAAATGCAAATGGGTATGGGCATAGGAGTGTAAACCCGCACATCAAGATTTTGTGTTAGTAGGGTGCGGGAAGAGAACATCCATACAATACCTGCATCGAGGCCGGCTATGCCCTCAGATGCCATACACTTGGGCATTGGGCCAAGCGATACAAGGCGTTGCTCACTCCCGCAAATTGCTCAAGCAGAGAAAGACTACCAGTCTCTAGGAACAGAAAAAGGGAGATGTTCAAGAAGCTACCGTGAAGGAAGGTTAAGAAGCGCCCTTTCAATTCAATGGTCGGGCCTCATGTGGCCTTGTTTAGTGTACATGGAGAAAGAAGACAACAGAGAGATCTTCAAATAGTGGATGGACAGGCAAAGGATGCTGGTTGAGCTCATTGATACAGGCATTCGTAAGAGAGCATTTATAGAGAAGCTCAAATGTAGGACCAAGGTAATTGGGTCATGTAGTATGGAGAGAAAAGCACATTGAGGGAGTGTGCAATCCATACCCACCCTACATCACCCAAGTTGGGTGTGAGAGGGAGCACACCTCTCTTAATCAGGTGCACCGAGGTGCACATGGAGAAGCTTACTATGTTTATTTTTTCCCCCAGATGGACTTTGTTGATGGCAAAATAGTCCTTCATATTAGTGCTTGGAATCATCGGGGTAATACTATATTATCCCTTGTGTTGATGTATTTTGGTTGAGCAGTCCACAAATGAGTAGTGTTATGTCGGGTTTGAGGACGCAGTAGTTAGTGATGACACCGAGTTGTACGCTTGTGTGAGTATGTGCAGCTAAAGATATCTACGCTTCGCCCGTATGCTTATCATGAGATAGTTTGCATAATCATGCATGATAGTTTGAAAGTTTAGTTCTCTTTGCACCGATGATAGTGGGGAGTTGTATTGTTCTTATTTGATCGCAAAGGAGTAGCTCTTTGATAGCTAATGTGTAATCGCTGATTGAATTGTTGATATTTGTTTGGGACAGTTATCCCCTTGAGATATTCATTGTGTAGCATTAGCAATTATGGATGGATAAGGATTAATGGAGCAATTGAGTTTTCAACTCATAGGACGAGAAGATGCATATTGGCATTTCTATGAAGTTTGAATACTCGCACTTATAGGATTGGGAAGATGCGTATGGGTACTCTAGGTGCTTGTATCCCACATTTGGGAGAGATTGCTCAAGAGATGAAACGAGTGTGACAAGGGGAGCATGAATTGACCTTTTATAGTACGAATGTGAGATCGGAAAAATTGGCAATGGCAAGTTGGTAGCTTGATGGGAATACAAATGTAGACTTTGACGGAGTGTTGAAGTTTCCCTTCGTGGTGTTTCTCCCAAGCATGAGAGATGCCTGTGGTGAGGGGAGTCCATTATATGTCAAGCTCTTAGGTGGTACTGTAAGGGCAGAGAGGATATTGTTGAGCTAAAGGGAGAGTAAGTTTGATCCGTCATACGAGTGATGAACACGGTTGGATACTTTTGCAACAAGCTATTTTTGTTTGCATCGAGAATAAGCTTGGTTAAGTATGATGGTACACCATATAATACGAATGCATGGGAAAGAAAGAAAAAGTAGCGGTGATGTGTGGTAAGAGCATGCAAAACGGAGCATTACAATGGTTATACGTTACACTTTTATGTGATTGATTTTTAAATCATCTATCCAAGAGTGTATGGCATGCTCTTAGGTAAATCCCATTTTTGCCTTTTGCTACCGATGTGAAAGTGTTAAGGGGTTATAATGTGTGACACTATTGAGGGTGCATTAGTGATGTTGATGCCGGAAAGAAGCTTTGTGATAGGGGGAGATCACAAAAATTATGGATATGTGCACTCTATGGTTGTGATACTCTGAAATGAAAATCTACTTTGGAGTTGAGAAATGAGGTTGA